>JAPDVR010000003.1:35365897-36032147 GCA_026230005.1 Gila orcuttii | reverse complement strand
ATTTCGTTTCATTTAGATTATTCTACCCGCTTTTCTGTTTCTACAGTTATTTCCAGATTCTTTCGCTGTTAGCTAAAGTTACCTCACATATTTAATAGAAGGGACTGTTTTGTAATCAACATCCTACAATACAACACAAGACAAGGGGAGAGATGCACAGAGGTCTCTAACGTTATATGTCGCTTATAATGATAAATTGTCTCGAGTCTCAGCTCTGCACAGTTTACACATCTCTTTTATCACCTTTAGCTCATTACTAAAGCCACAACAATGCAATATAAAACGGAAAATAGAGAAGAGCCTTACACCACATGCTACAAAACATGTATGATAAATCGGAAGAACTTTACAAGATCGTCCAAGTGTGACAAACTTTACATAACGAAGATTAATATAGCTAATCTTATAAACTTACCTTTCTCAGAAAATAACTCTTCTTACTGGCACAACCCAGTGTTTTTACTAACACGTGAAGACTATTTCCGGGTGTTCACGTTTCATTCAGAAAATTCAAGTTTGTCGAGTTTGGCATCTTAGATACTGCAGCCCGAAAAACCTGCTGTTTAGCCTTAACTTTATAATCATACTAACACTTCAAACACACTCACACTCACACACACACACAGATAGAGTAGCAGCGCGATTACATTGTTGTCGCGTAGACTACGTGGAAAAGATAAACTAAATGCAGCAGTTAGAGAAGTGCTCAACACACGTTGGGTAAACTTTTGGACGCCTTTGTAATATAAATGGGAGCTCATGTGTAACTAAACCTAAAATAATAGTTTATTAAAACAGAAACCAGAAAAACTGTAAACGATTTTTTTTCTTCAAATAGTCCTATTGTTCAGTAGCCTAAATATGAAGACGGGAAATTTAATCTAGCACTATAGACTGTTGATGTAGCTAATTTTGATCACACTAATATGTTAATGCATCTAGTATTAAATTTGCACATAATAATGAACATCAGGCGTCGAAGTACTTATTTTGTTAAAGCTGGCTTGTGCAAGTAAATCAATTGTAACAAAAGGTAGCCAATTCATTGTTTGTGGGAATGTGATCAGAATTCTTGAAAGTGAATAAATAATGTGACCACTATGGTCTCTATAAAATATCATATTAAATAATATAAATATCAAAAAGGATATTCAGATAGCCTATTCAAAAGTTTTTTATTTATTTAATTATTTAATTTGTTTTATATGTGTACAAGCTAAATGGCTGTTATAAGGGTAAAGAAGATACATTTTAAAGTGTAAGCCCCTTTTTTATGATTTGTAATGATTTATAATATTATAAAACTGTTTGACCTGTATATGTTTGGATATTTCAGTCCCTGCTAAACTGGAAATTAATAGTGATTTTACATTTGTTGCATCTTGTAGCCTACTTCTGTTTTTTTCTGTACTATTTTATTTAGTTGTTTTTATTTTTAAACACATTTTTATGGTTTTTGTACAGATTAATTTTTAATGCACATTATTTTAAAATTCACGAAAATATGCAGGCTACTAATACCCCCCCCCCCCCCCCCCAATAAAAAAATAAATACCATGTTAAAAAAAGAGCTATTGCACAGGTGCATTGCACAGCTGTTGATGTTTTGACTAACAAAATGAGTCGGTTTAACGCTTGAAAGGTTCACTAGTTTTAAGGGTGTTTCAGTGAGCTGTAATAAGCTTTGGCCATATATTCTCTTGGGTAGACATGGTTTCAGGACTTGCCCCAGAGAATTTTCATTTTGACTCCTTCGAGTGGGCTGAAACTTGTTTTCTTCTTTTTTTTCTTTTTTTTTTTGCATTATCATATGATTGTGTTTGTGTCCTTTTCATTAAATGATATGCATTCTCTTTCAAGGTTAAATTTCACATTAAAAACTTTTTAATATTATGATATAGATATATTAAGTAGCTAAATGCTGATCTTTTTTTATACTTTAATAGTTTGAAAGTTAGTCATTTAAAAAACTCAAATTCATATACACAACATCTACCACATTTTCTCTTTCTTCACATTCATAATCTTTTGAAATTATTTTTTTAATGTAGATCAACATAATTTAGCTTGGTCATAGGGTGGATGAAGCTGTTTTCTCGCTAAAGGCCAAATATATTTTTCAGTTTCTTTCTTTATTATTTTATCTCCAATAAATTGTCATCACACAATGATAACTTGTCAGTCCCTAAATGGCTGTTGTTGTCTTAATCTGGTTTGAATAAGTGGCTTCCACTTTTTTATATTTATCGGCATACAAGAATTAACAGCTTTTTAAATTGAAGAATTAAACAGATACTGTATAAAATTATGCCATGTGAAATCATTATTCATAAAAGTATTTAGAATGTAAAAATGATATTAGAAATACATGTCAGCAACTCCAACATTTTGTTTTCAACTGCATACTCCCATTAATTGTAAAATTCATACAATTCAACAAAATGTAGTCTAAATATTTTGAAACAGCAATTTGTCTCTCTTTTTTTTTTTAAATCTGATTGACGTCACCACCCTACAATTGACTTGGATATATATGATTAGTCCTCCTCTGCATCTCATATAAGGTCTCTTCATTGACTCAAACATGTCCAACAACCTGCTTTACCTTCTGCTTTTACTGTTCTTTGCAAGTGTGTGTCATAATGTGAACCTTATACCATCTCATATTGTACAGTAGAAATTGTTGTGTTCTTATTTCTGTTTTATTTTTCAATAGGAGTGAAAGGTCAGAATATGGAGTCCATTTCTTCTGAATCAGTGGTAAAGCCTGGAGAAACTCTGAGTCTTTCCTGTAGAGGATCAGGATTTACTTTCGGATGCTATAATGCACTGGGTCAGACAGCAAACTGGGAAAGCTCTGATTTGGATGGGCCATGTCAATCTTAATGGACAAGGACATGACTATGCCAAAAGTTTTGAGGGACGAATATATCTGAAACTGTCTGGACCGACAGAAGAGGACTCGGCTGTGTATTTCTGTGCAAGACCAGCACAGTGTCATGAACCTGTGTGCAAATAATAAAACGGTCAAAACACACATACGGTGTAAAACTGCAGTTATCATTTGTGTCAGTAGGTTGCAGTAGAATCCAAATAAAGTCAACAAGAAAAGTGACTCACAATCACAGAATGTTTTATTTTAAACACCTTCTCAGGCATTCTATCACTATCTTGATACATTTGTATGTTGTTTTCACTGGATAAAGTTCAGTTTACAAACATTCTAATTCATATTATATATGGTTTGGTCTTTTAAGTAAATGAAAACAAAATATATAGATATAAAATGTTCATACCAATCAAATAATGAAATTTAGGAATGTAATCAATGTTAAGTTGCCCTTCATACATTTGATTCTGGTTATCATCTTCGTAAATCCATTATGATACAAGTATTTATATGCTGCTGACTGAGTTGAGTGATGCTGTAGAGTCTCATCAAATAGAGATGAAGATGAAGAATATACTCTTAATACTCATTTTGTTCAACCTAAACTGTGAGTTATTGAAGGATTATATATATATATATATATATATATATATATATATATATATATATATATATATATATATATATATATATATATTGGTTAAATAAAAAAAAAACTATCCTACTTTCCCTTACAGGCCTGGAATGTCAAAAAATGGAGTCCATTGAAAGCACGGTTCAGAAAAAGCCTGGAGAAACTCTGACTCTGTCCTGTAGAGGATCTGGGTTCAGCTTTGACTGCTGTACTATGCACTGGATCAGACAACAAGCTGGAAAACCTCTTGTGTGGATGGGCCTGGGCTACAGTTCGGGAAGTGGACACAGGGCAGAATCCTTTAAGGAAAGACTTGAAATCAGCAGAGATGATTCGAAAAGCATGATGTATCTGAAACTGTCCGGACGTATGTGAAAATGATACAAAAACTGGTTTAGAAAGACATTACACACTTATAGTCTAAAACTGCAGTTCTCAATTTTGTCAGTAGGGTGCAGTGAAATACAAGAAGTAAAGTCATCCACTACACAGTCAGTGACTCACAGTCACAGAATGCTTCTTTTTTTAACTTCTCAAAACGTTATCAGGCACTATTAACAATCAAGATATATTGCTTATGCTTCCTCTTCAATGGATAAACACTTCACAAACACTTTTATTTTATTAGTTTTTCTCCTTTAAGTACACTTAAGTACACACACACACACACACACACACACACACACACACACACACACACACACACACACACACACACACACACACACACACACACACACACACACACACACACACACACACACACACACACACACACACACACAACACACACACACACACACACACACACACACACACACACACACACACACACACACACACACACACACACACACACACACACACACACACACACACACACACACACACATAGCCTCTTGTGGGAATCTTTTGGAAATTGATCTTAATGCCTTAATTTAAAAAATGAGGAAAAATCCAACCTTTAAGGACACCAATTTTCTTTGTAAATGAATAATGTATCGTAAATAAATAAATGTTCTTCCTTAAAATACAGGTTGCGTCAGGACACCCCTATGTTACGGTAAATTCCCATATATATATATATATATATACTGTATGTATGTATATATTCCCAGAGCGCTAACTACATAATAATATGTGTGGAAAGATAAATGTCAGTATCATTCTGATTAACAAACATCCAATGAAAAGACAAACTAAGGTGTAGAGTTGCTATGCAATGTTTAATATTAATAAGCAGCAAATAGTAACAAGAAAATAATACATTTTACTGCAAAACAAATGTAGACAAATGCAGATTGTATCATATTCATACTGCTGCTACTAGCTTTGCTGTTGTTTCATTGTGATGGATGGATCTGAAATTTTTAATGACGTAACACTCTCTACGGTTAGAACTATTATACAAATACATAACAACAGAAACAACAATTATGGTGATGATCATTGTAGCCAGCCAGAGCAGTGGCTGAACTTTATGGCTCCGTTGACATCTCTCCTATACTTCCTGTTCACTGCCTGTAAATTTAAAAAGACACATTTTTTCACAATAACTAATTGCCATTTGATTTTAAAAAACAAAATGAGGGAATGTCTAAGAGAAAACATTAAGCTGCTGTGTCCACTCAAGACATAATGATGGAGGATGACAAATATATGGCTTTCTGAGTGGGAAATTTTTTCCCCCTCAGTTTTACCATGTGTGGAAATGAATTAAACAACCATTGCTTATAATGTGTTATTAACTGCTGCAAATTCCTTACCTTTAAAGAGCATATCAATTTAGCCGTACCAAGAAAGAGCCAGTTGCAGAACATGAGGGTCATCACAGAGCAGCACAAGTCATTCATTTTTACTGGACTTTGGCGGTCTTCAAGGATTTGCTGGCTGTGCTGGATTTGGCGGTTTGGATTTCAAGCTTTTAGATGAGCTACATACTGTATGGCAATTTATCTGTTCAACAAAATTACTTTATCAGCTGTTGAGTAACAAAATGCCATCAATTTTACAACATTTCAAACCCTGCAGTTCTCACCATTTTTTGAAAGCCAAGCCAATGTTGAATCTCCTTTTATTATGAACTCTGTCGCTTTCTCTGTTTTTCAGCAGACTCTCCTCTGTTCTGTTTTGTGTTTTTACATTTTTTTTATGGGTTATTCTCGGAGGTTTGAGATTTAGCTGCTCCATGTCAACCTGTTTCGTTGTTGTGACAACTAACCTGCTACTCCTACACCATATACGTGCCCAAGTAGCCAGAGTAACTTTTCTCTATTTACGAAATATAACGAGACACGCAAGTGACATATGCAATTTCCTGCAAAAACCATCCTAAAATATAAACACTTTTAATAGGCTTAATCAGTGTAAGACAAAAACACTTTTGTTATATTGATTTTTATATTGATCTTGATTGATATATTGACTCATTTTTTAAATGCTGTTAATTTTTAAACAAAATGTTACATAACCTGTTATAATTGATGTCTTAATGCACTAATTTAATAAATCCTGTCAAAAATTGTTTGGAATTTTTAGAGGACATTTTGTCCAAAAAAAAAAGTTTTTATGACAGCCATGCACCGTTTAAATGATTATATCTTGACCATGGTTTGAAACATGATTATTAGCCTACTGTATGCCATTAGACAGCAAGCATAGACTTTTCATTTTCATTCCGTGTAAAAAATTCAATGTTTTCAGGCCACAATAATTTAAAATGATTCTAGCCTACTGATTTTTATTAATAAATTATAGTTTTGACATAATTTAACTACAGAAAAAAGAGCAACAACTAATACCTGTGTTTATGTAAATTTTTTTCTTCAGATATAACCAGTGGACATGAGTCAGTTCATCTGATCTCTAGAGGAAGGGAAGAACTGCTCCTTTTCATTCAATCTGTCCTGAAAACGTCACTATGTTCTCTGCAGTTTTAGTCTTGCTTCTGGCAAGTGTAAACTGTAAGTTTTTTTGAACATACAATTTTCTTGCCGATTTAGATGAAGCTAGTTAATAATCATTTTGTATGATTATTATTTTCCTCAACAGGTATAGATTCATCTGAACTCACTCAGCCTGAGTCTCTGACTGTCCGTCCTGATGCCACTCTAACTATCAGCTGTAAAGTCTCCTATTCAGTTACTAGCTATAGTACAGGCTGGATTCGTCAGCCTGCAGGAAAAGCTCTGGAATGGATTGGATGGATCAGCTCTGGTGGAAGCTTATACTATAAGGATTCACTGAAAAGCAAGTTCAGCATCACCAGAGACACCTCCAGTAACACAATAACACTGCAGGGAAAGAATATGCAAGCTCAAGACACAGCTGTGTATTATTGTGCCAGAGAATCACAGTGACAGAGACCAACAGACTCCCCGTACAAAAACATCATCATCATATTACAAATTAAGTGTTATGACGGTTTTCCAGAACAGTCTGATTTTCTCAGGAGCACATTAGGTTTACAAAAGTCATAATGACATTATAGACATTAATTCAGCTGGTAAAACAAAAATCCTATTAAAAAACAATGCATTATTTATCAGCAAGTATTTGCACAAAACAAATTGAAAACTCAGTGTGGCGAACAGGTCGAGGCCGAGGGACGTGAGAGAACGGAGCGAGGCCGGTGGTGCGAGTGTTAATGAGTGACACCTGTGAGCACACCGGTCTCGCATCTCTCACGGAGGAGCGGAAGCATAAAGGAGGAGCGACGACGTTGATGATCGAGAGAGGAATAGGCCTGTGTTTATGTTGTGTTTTGTTTTATTTTAAATAAAGTCTTTTGTTTAATGTTCGCCGGTTCCCGCCTCCTTCTTCCCTGAACTTTGTTACACTCAGCAATCAGTATCTTTTGCAGCATTTCATTTTGATATTTGCTTCACATTCTTTACAGTTAAAGTGGCAAATAACTTTTAAATAACATTTGATATAAGGTAGTTGTGACGATCTGCGGCTGGAGTGCCCGCTTGAGCCTCTGGAGGGCACTCCTTCTTAGTTTATTGTTTCCATTATGTTTTACCCTGGACTGATTATGGTTTATTTATTGCACCTGTTTTAGATTGAGCCTCCCTGATTTAAGCCTGAGTTTTCCCTTTGTTCGGGGCTCAGTATTGTATGTGTCTGACTGCATTACCTAGCCTTGTTCCAGTTTCTGAGTATTCCAGTGTTTCGATTTATCTGCCTGTTCCTGGTTTCCAGTTTGCCTTATCCCTGCATTGGCTTGATGTTTGTTTGGACTGCTTACCTGGTCTTGACCCCTGCCTGTTTCCCTGTACCTGTCTCTGAATTCTCCTCATAATAAAGCCTGCGTTTGGATCACCTCTGTCCTTGTTCAATGTGCAGCTTCATGACAGAATACTGAGCCACTACTGATCCAGCGGCTGAGAGGAGCACGGACCTCGTTATGGATCCCACAGCGCAGATCGTAAGCCTCCGTCAAGGAGAACGTCCTGTCAAGGTTTTTGTGACCGATTTTTTGAAGCTCTCTCGTCAGTCCTACTTAGATGATTTCTGTTTAATGATGTTCTTTCGGGGAGGACTGTCTGAACCTCTCGGCTCGGCTATACCGTTTCCGAGTTCAAGCTGGACTCTTACCCAATATATTGACCTGGCCCTTTCCATGAGCGGTTCGCTTTTTACTGTGGATTTTTTGGAACTTTTGCTTCACAGAGGACCCGACGATTCGCCATTTTACAAGGTACCCTCTGAATCCACGCATCTAGAGTCTCCCGGTGAACCAGCGCTTCACACGTGCTCCGCCGAGTTTGCGCTACATGAAAGCCCAGTTGAACCAGCGCTTCGTAAAGGGTCCTCCGAATCCACGCAACATGTGAATCCCGTCGTTCTAACACTTCACGTGAGCTCCGTTGTATTCCTGCCTCAAGAGTGTTCTACTGAGTCTGAGCGCGAGTCTACCGAGTCAAGTGAGTCTACCGAGTCAAGTGAGTCTACCGAGTCAAGTGAGTCAAGCCCAGTGAAGCGCCGTCGCAGAAGGAAGAGGAGGACTCACTCGGCTCATCAGGCTCCAGTGAGCGTACCCAGACTTCTCGCCCTGGCGGCCCCGCCTCTGCGCCTCGCCCTGGCGGCCCCGCCTCTGCGCCTCGCCCTGGCGGCCCCGCCTCTGCGCCTCGCCCTGGCGGCCCCGCCTCCGCGCCTCGCCCTGCCTGCGCCCTTCAAGCTCCGGGAGGCCTTTCCTGAACCCGTGGATTTCCCCAAGTATTTTTTTGGGGGGGGCCAAGGGTCCGGTGAGGAGACCATGAAGGCTGCGCCGCCATGGTCGTCTGCTGGGGCTTCACCACCCTGGCCGTCGCCTCATCCTGCTCCGCCCTGGCCTTCGCCTCAGTCTGCTGCGCCCTCGTCTCCGTCCGAGTCTGCTCCGTCCTGGTACCCTTCTAAGTGTACTCTGCCCTGGTCCTGTGTTATGTGTGCTCTGTTCTGTTCTCCTGTCGCTTATGCTCCAGCCTGTCTTCCGGCCAAGCATGCTCCGCCCTGGCTTCTTGCGGAGCGTGTCTTCCCGTGGTCTCGTGCCTGGCTCTGGTCTCCAGGCCCCCTGCCTCTCCACGGGCCTGGCCCTCCATCCCATCCCCCGTTGACCTCCCTCCGGAGCTCTTAGGAGCGTCTGGAAGCCGCTCCTTAGAGGGGGGGTTATGTGACGATCTGCGGCTGGAGTGCCCGCTTGAGCCTCTGGAGGGCACTCCTTCCTAGTTTATTGTTTCCATTATGTTTTACCCTGGACTGATTATGGTTTATTTATTGCACCTGTTTTAGATTGAGCCTCCCTGATTTAAGCCTGAGTTTTCCCTTTGTTCGGGGCTCAGTATTGTATGTGTCTGACTGCATTACCTAGCCTTGTTCCAGTTTCTGAGTATTCCAGTGTTTCGATTTATCTGCCTGTTCCTGGTTTCCAGTTTGCCTTATCCCTGCATTGACTTGATGTTTGTTTGGACTGCTTACCTGGTCTTGACCCCTGCCTGTTTCCCTGTACCTGTCTCTGAATTCTCCTCATAATAAAGCCTGCGTTTGGATCACTTCTGTCCTTGTTCGATGTGCAGCTTCATGACAGTAGTAGCAAGAAGCAAAAAAATGTATTAATGAATTAATAAATAATAAAATGCATGAAAGTGTCATGATGACAACTGGTATGATAAATGTAAACAAATTGGATTGCATATTACAGTATTTGAAAAGGTCAAAGTAATTCACAAAACAACAAAAACTAGTGAACATTTAAAAAAAATTTTTTTTTCGTTGGAACTTTTGAACATTCTCAATCAAGTTTGTCCACTTACATTGAGCATTCTTGATATGAATATAAATATCCTACAACTGCATAAGAGATTCTGTTGTTAGTGACTCATCAATAGTGCCATTAGATCTTAATAGTATTAATAGATTTTAAAGCTCCACCCAAATGTAAATGACATAATGTACAGTATTTCTACCAGCAGTGTTCAGTGACATTGTAGCAGTTGGTCTTCCTGCATCGTTTGAAATGGCAGACATTTCATTCTTATTTTTTGTCCTGATGTGCTTTACTAGTATGTATCTCTATTTCTTGTTATTATTATTTAATTCTGGCTCCAGAATGTATTAATGGGTGTACTGCATATGATACTGTGGACAGGTCATCATAACTTTCAATTTTTTAGGTGTTAATGGTCAGAACCTGGAGTCCATCCCATCAAGTTCTGTTATCAAAAAGCCTGGAGAAATTCTGAACCTATCCTGCAGAGGATCTAATAAGGGATAGAAATTATGTTGCCCAATCTCATTGGTAAAGTGTTGCACAGCAACATTGCCCAAAACGTCACCTGCCATCATGTCTATCGGCTCGCTTTCGGGTTAAACTTTCCGCGACTGCGCAACTGGGTTATAGGTTGCCAGGTTGAGGTGACAAACGGGTTGAAATTGTAAATGGTCTGTGTGAATATAATGCATTTAATACAATCTGGCAACTGGTCAACATTAGACAAACATATTGGTCCGATTATTCATAAAGGAGTTTGGGCCATTTCTAACACATTATTTAATGATAGTGAAGTCTCTTTTTTATCGCTATATAAAAATAATATAAAAAGTGTAATCTTCAGACAGAATAGATATAGTTGCTGATACTGTAATCACTGAATTGTGATTTATTGATCCATTCTTATGAAGCTCATGATTATGAAAGCTTGACTAACCATTAACCTCATTTTCTGCAGTAAATGTTAATAGTGCACACTTGATGTTTGTATCTGTAAAGTACTAAAAGTGTGTGTTGTATTTCTGTCTGAGAGCAGCTTTTCTACTTACTGAACACAACATGACTTAAAGAAATATTTATTGCCTGTACAGTGAGCAAATTTAAGGCATTCAGTGTATATTCCTGGATACCCCTAGAAGTATAATGAATCTGAAAGGCCTTAGATATCAGCATAGAATAAAGACCAGAATACAAAAAAGGCTACATTTAGTAAAAAGTAAAAAGAAAGAAAGAATGTGTGTTCATATCTCGGTAAATTTTAAGCAAGACTTATAAAAACATGTATCACTTTAAATAATAATAATAATAATAATAATAATAATAATAATAATAATAATAATTACTATTATTGAAACAATAGAGAAATATTTGGAGACAAGAGAGTGTATATAAAAAAAGCATGAGTTCCCCCTCAGGAAACACCTGTGTTTGGTTATTGCCTCTAAGAAAATAAGTGAATTTGCATGTATAGTTTCATAAGACTTGTTTAAACTCTATAACTATAATAAAGCATACATTTGGTTAAAGTAGCTATCTAGTAACATACTCACTCGGAAGACATACAATCAAGAAATGGTTATTTTAAATCTTCTCAGCAAATTATATCAGAATCAAATTATGTGAATCTAATGACTATAAAATAATTTTAGAGAAGATCATACTTTTTATTTGTTATTTAGATACTGCTAATCAAACTAAACTGATTATGGCGTTTCAATAAAACTGCATGATTAATTGGACCTCACCTGCATTTTTGCCTTCAGCCTCTCCATCTCCCTCCACTGTATGAGGTTCTCTGAGGGGTTTTATTTATGTTGTCTTTAGGTTGATAAGAGCTGTATACACTTTGACCCGTTCCACTGCTTTCTGAACTACGATCATAAGAATTTCGGGGTTTTGGATTTTGCCATTCAATGTTGTCAAAAGATAGTTGGAGGTAAAAGAAGTGCATGCTAAAATATTTAGAGACTGTTGAGGGAAGCCCATAAAAGATTATGGAAGGTTCCAACACCCATAAAGAAGAACAAGGTTAGAGAAATGATTGTCACAATCACAGCCGCTGTGTTGGCCCTACATGCTCGCCGTTGCATGCATGCTTGTGCATGTTGTGTGTGTGTGCATGTGTTATTGCAGTTCTCTTGTATTGTTCTAAATGTGTGATGTTCGTTTCCATTAACTGACAACTTTGTGGTGTGAAAACTTTGTGAACTATTTTCCTTCTGGATGATACAACTTTGTGATCTACAAAGCCATACACAAGTAGAAGTGCTATGTGATATGAAAGTGCAAGTGATATGGACAAAAGCATGCATTATAGCATAACAGTTTATTCTTACCTATTTCTGTGGTGGAATTCAAATGCAAGTTGCAGAATGTGTCTCTGAAAAAAACGCACTATAATGCACAGACAAGCGGAGTGATACAAACAATGAAAAGTCCCGATCCTGTTGGGCTTCATTCCTGGAAAGGATTTGAGGGCAGAACTAACTGTTGCATAAAACACATACAGTATATAATGATTCATTCTTCATAGACTTTAAAATAAGAACATTCTGTACACACTCTTTTTGAAAGGGCAAAATTGTCAATAGTAAACATCAACAGCTTTCAAGTTTAAAACCAAAGTAAAATAAATTGCCTATTGAGACCAGTAATCAAACTATCAAACAACATATCTATTCAGATGTTCTGTGCAAGCAGACGAAAAGACAGTGTGTTCGAGGAAATATAAATGTTTAACCAAATCTAAAGACAAATATGATTAAATCAAATCAGTTTAATAAGAAAAGCATTGATGTTTACATATTGCACAAGTGGATGGCTGTATGCAAATCTTCCTTCTGCTCTTTGTACAAAAGTGGAGTGTGTGTGTCTGTGGGTCATCAGGGGATGTCAAATTGCATTTACTTAACACTAGAACGGTCATTTTGACTGTTTTGAATTTTATATCTGCAATAACTTTGTTTAAAAAATAAATAAAATCCTGCTGGTACCTGACTTTTCCTAAAAGTGTCTGTATTTTCATTTAAAATGTTTTTCAGATAAATTACACATAAGGCAAAAAAACATATTTACCTAAATTAAAGTCTTGACATAAAAAATATTTTGAGGCACAACTAATAAAACACATTAATCAATTTTTTCATGTGGTGTTTACTGTGTGCGAGCTCACTCAACCTCCAACTCCAACCTCATTTTTCATCTGCAGGATTTTAGTATCAAGCTATTGCATTAACCGGATATTTCAACCCACTGAAAAAGCACTGGAATGGCTGGGATATCTTTGCAGTGGTGGTAGCATTAATAATAAAGAGTCCATAAAAAACAAGATACATAGTTCCATGCAGGACATGTATATATATATTTATATATTACAAAATTCTTTTTTTCATAAACAAAGGTAACAAACAATGAAAGAATGGGGGAGGAGTTTATGCAAAACTGTGATGCATATTTCCCATAAGTTGCTTTGTACCAGTGGAGTGTGTCTGTGTTCACTGACTGTATGTGTTTCCTGTAGAGGAGAATAATCAGCAATGACAACAATAATCAGTTCAATCCTAATATTTCTTTTTTACATGGTCTGTAACTCATTCATAAATAATAATTTAAGAATGCATATATAATTTGAGCAAGTTTACATTTTGCTGACTCTTCAGTTTGTTCTCTCTCTTCCACAGATATTCATTGTCAGACCTTCACTCAGTCTCAGGCTGAGGTAAAAAGACCTGGTGAATCTTTTCGGCTGGTGTGTACCGCCTCTGGATTTACATTCAGCAGCAGCTATGTTGCTGTGGTGAGACAGGGTCACGGTAAAGGTCTGGAGTGGATTGCATATATTGGTACATCCAGTTCTCCTATAAGCTATTCCCAGTCAGTCCAGGGAAGGTTCACAGTGTCCAGAGATGACTCCAGCAGTCAACTGTACCTACAGATGTGTTTGCGAATAGAATTCTGAGCATATTCAGCCCACATCAGATACCTGCTCCAATCCTCCTGATGAAGGTGACAGTATGACCGCAGAAAACGGATGATCTCCTGATTCAGCCGCTCAGCTTGGCCGTTGGCCTGAGGATGGTACCCAGACGTGAGGCTGACATTCACTTGTAGCATCCGGAAAAAGGGTGCCCAGACACGAGAGGTCAATTTTGGTCCCCTGTCGGAAACAATATCATCAGGTAGACCATAGAACCGAAAGACCAGATTGCAGAGATGTACAGCGGTTT
Source organism: Gila orcuttii (assembly GCA_026230005.1). Lineage (NCBI taxonomy): Eukaryota > Metazoa > Chordata > Actinopteri > Cypriniformes > Leuciscidae > Gila > Gila orcuttii. The sequence goes on along the minus strand of JAPDVR010000003.1, from coordinate 36,018,147 downwards.
GCAAAGCGGTAGGCAGTTTAGGGAGGGGAATCAGTCGGCAGGCTTTGGAGAATCGATCTATTACAGTGAGAATAGTCGTGTGACCATCAGAGGGTGGCAGATCCGTGACGAAGTCAATCGCAATGTGTGACCATGGACGTTGAGGTACTGGTAAGGGTTGAAGGAGGCCGGCAGGTAAGAGACGCGATGACTTCTGTGTATTGCAGTTGTGGCATTGCTGAATTAATTTTGTAGTGTCCTGGAGTAGCGTGGGCCACCAGTAGCGGTTTTGGAGGAGAAGAACAGTGGCAGTGATACCTGGGTGCCCGGAGCTGGGCAGAGCATGAACGTGTTTCAACACCTCTTCACGGAGTGCCTCTGGCACATATATTTTCTCAGAAGGACAATTTGACGGAATCTCAGCGTTGCTGTTGGCTTGCTCTAGCTCAGTTTCGATGTCCCACTGAATGGGACCAAGGACCAGATCGGGGCAGAGAATGTTCTCAGGAGCTTGACTGGAGACCTCAGAGTCGTACTGACGGGACAGGGAGTCTGCCTTAGTATTCTTAGACCCAGGGCGGTAGGTTACAGTAAACTGGAAACGCGAGAAGAACAATGACCACCTGGCCTGGCGTGGGTTCAATCTCTTAGCCGTGCGAAGATACTCAAGGTTCTTGTGATCAGTGTAGACAACAAACGGTTGGGAAGCTCCCTCCAGCCAATGACGCCACTCCTCAAATGCTGACTTCATTGCCAGTAGCTCACGGTCTCCGACGTCGTAATTCCGTTCCGCAGAGTTCAACTTCCTGGAGTAGAATGCACAGGGGAACAACTTAGCAGGATTACCTTGACGCTGAGAGAGAACGGCGCCCAAGCCCGTATTGGAGGCGTCTACTTCGACCACGAATGGCAGTTCAGGATTGGGATGATGCAGGATCGGAGCTGTGGTGAAGTGACGCTTGAGTTGGTAGAAGGCTTGCGTAGCGCTCTCGTTCCAGGGGAGCCGAGTGGTTCCTTTCCGCACCAGAGCTGTCAGAGGTCCTGCCACTGAGCTGAATCCCCGAATGAACCGCCGGTAAAAGTTAGCAAACCCCAGGAAGCGCTGCAGTTCCTTGAGAGTAGTAGGACTTTGCCCTCATCCATGGCCACGCCCTCGGGGCTGATCACATAGCCCAGGAAAGCAGTTGCGGTTTGATGGAAGTCACATTTTTCAAACTTGGCATAGAGCTGGAACTGAATGAGTCTTTGAAGCACGGCTCGTACGTGCTGTACATGGTCCTCAAAGGTATCCGAGTAAACCAGAATATCATCGATGTAGACGATCACGCAGCGCTGAAGCATGTCTCGGAATACGTCGTTGATGAAGGACTGGAAAACAGCTGGACTATTAGAAAGCCCGAAGGGCATAACCAGATATTCATAGTGGCCAGTGCTTGTAGAGAAAGCCGTCTTCCACTCATCTCCCTCTCGTATACGAACCAGGTTATAAGCGGAGCGTAGGTCCAGTTTGGTGTAGAATTTTGCTGTGCGGAGAAGCTCAAGAGCGGCAGGAACCAGTGGCAGGGGATAACGAAATTTCACTGTGCAGTCATTGAGGGCTCTGTAATCGATACATGGACGTAACCCACCATCCTTTTTCTTGACGAAGAAGAAGCCAGCTGACATAGGAGAGGTGGATGGACGAATGAATCCTTTGGCCAGTTCTTCCTCTATGTATTTCTCCATAGTCTCTGTCTCAGGCTGAGAAAGGGGAAAAATGCGTCCCCTGGACGGTATGGAACCTGGGATGAGATCGATGGCACAGTCGTACTCCCGATGAGGATGTAACTGGCTAGCTTTGGTTTTACTGAAGGCTTCAGCCAGGTCACGATATTCAACAGGCAGACTGGAGAGAGCGGAATTCTCACTGGACTCTGAGATGCTTCGAACTGGCAGCGGTTTAATGGGGCTTAGGCACTTGGAAAAGCAATCTTCACCCCAGCGGATAATTTGACCCGTAGACCATTGCAGGTGAGGATTATGACTTCTTAGCCAGGGTAGACCCAGTATGACAGGAGTGTGGGGAGCAGACAGAATGTAGAAATGAATATTCTCACGGTGTAACAGTCCTGTGCGCATCTGTAGCTCTTGCGTCATGTGAGTAATTCGCCCCGTGCCAAGGGGCCGTCCGTCAACCGCTTCGACTGTGAGAGGAGAAGTGCAGGGGATTAGAGCTATCTTGTGCCGCTTAGCGAAGTCTTGTGACATAAAATTTCCAGCCGCCCCTGAATCAATTAATGCCGACGTAGAGAAAGACTGATCACTCTTAGTAAATTCCAGAGGTACAGAGACACAAGAGAGAGGATTCAGACTATCAAGAGTTAAACTCACCGTTGCCTTTTCTTTGCGTGTAGATAGTTGAGGACAATGTAGTCGAAAATGACCAGTTCCTCCACAATACATGCACAGTTTCAAGGTCCTCCGACGTTCACGTTCCTCCTCTGTTAACCGGGAAGTGTTAATTTGCATAGGTTCACCGGCTTACGTGACCACGGGACTCGGAGACGTTGGAGTGAATACATTGCGTGAGAGCGTCGAAGATCGGATGCTGGCTCGGTGAGAGCGGATGAGATTATCAATCTGTATGGAAAGATGAATAAACTGGTCCAGATTCTTTCCCTCATCGCGACAGGCCAGTTCAGCTTGAAGCTCGTGGTTGAGACCCCGTCGGTAGACCACCTTAAGAGCATTATCTGTCCAGTCGGTCTGCGCTGCGAGTGTACGAAACTTGAGTGCGTACTCCGAAGCAGGAATCCGTCCCTGAGTGAGCTCCAGTAAACGATCCTCCGCTCCTTTTCCCTCTACTGCGTGCTCGAATACGGCTTTAAAGCGTTCCAGGAACTCGTCGTACGAAGCGAAAGCTGATCCATCCGTTCTCCAGACCGAGGTGATCCATTCCAGTGCACGTCCGGTGAGTAATGAACAGATGAATGTGATCTTATCCATGTCTGTAGCGTGCTGAGCGGTCTGCCGAGCGAGATACAAAGAACATTGAAGTAAAAAACCTTTGCATTTTCCTGGGTCCCCTTCATACTTTTCTGGGAGTGAGAGGCGAGTGACGAAGCTTGAGGATTCGGACGGCAGAACAGGTGCTGGAGTAGGCACGGCGTGCGCTGAGGATTCCGCCGTGGGCTTTTGCATGCTCTGAACTGCTTTCACTAATTCCTCCGTCACAGCAGTTAGACGAGACAACTGATGATGATGTGAAGTAAGTTGTGAGGCTTGTGCGGAGAAAGCGGCTGACCAGGCAGACATTGTTGCTGGATCTTCGTTAGGCGAAGTATTCTGTTGCGACTCAGGAGACGGAGACAGATCCATGTGCAACAATTTATTAATATCGTGAAAGTGGTAAAGGCAGCAGGCTGAATCGAAGTACACCAGGCTGGTTCGGGGCTGGCGGCGAGTATCAGAGTCAGAGACAGGCAGAAGTTCGGGGCTGGCGGCGAGTATCAAAGTCAGGTCACAGGCAGAGTTCACAAGGCAGGCTGCACACAATCAGAGAGAGGTGGTAGAAGCAAAGGTTCAATATAACAAGGCAACAGGCAGGGTATTTTCAAGAGACGCTCAGACATGTAACACTGAAGCGAGACAATACTTCACAATGGACGTCGAGATGACAAGCTAGATATATGTTTGAACTCCGAGTAAATTACTAACAGGTGGAGAGTGATCAGAGCGTCAATGATGCATACTAGGAGGAGTGTGCATAATTAGTATTCAGGGGAAGGTGCTCGAGACTGAGTACTGGGAATCTCACTAGACGCCGTAACAAAAGCACACTACAACAGGTAATTTTTTAAATAGTTTTACAACTTTCTGACTTTTTAGTCTTTTTTCTCTCTCTTCCACAGATATTCATTGTCAGACCTTCACTCAGTCTCAGGCTGAGGTAAAAAGACCTGGTGAATCTTTTCGGCTGGTGTGTACCGCCTCTGGATTTACATTCAGCAGCAGCTGGGCTGCTGTGGTGAGACAGGGTCACGGTAAAGGACTGGAATGGGTTGCAACTATCAGCACTTCCAGTTCTTATATCTACTATTCTCAGTCAGTCCAGGGAAGGTTCACAGTGTCCAGAGATGACTCCAGCAGTCAACTGTACCTACAGATGAACAGCCTCAAGACTGAAGACTCTGCTGTGTATTACTGTGCTAGAGACTCACTGTGAATGAGTTCAGGGTCAAAGCAATACAAAAAACACTTCCTTTCCTGTTGACTTCACTTAAGATCTAGATGTACTGTTGTATTTCCAAGAGGTGGCGCTCTTGTCATTCAGTCTTAGTTTTTGAGGATCAGACTTTTTTGAGGATCACTCAATTAACTTTTGTGTTCTTGACCAAGAAACAGACTGTACAATTTTGAAAGTCTGAAAAAACATAAATAATTCTTCATACAGCAGCAGCCTTACAGTAGCTTCATCATTACAATCTGTTCTCAACTTTGTGTGTCACATGTATGCTCTGTTCCAGTGTAGTTTCTGTATTCCTGTTTTCCTAAGGGGACGTTTACACGACACCATTTTCAGGGCCTGAAACGCAAACATTTAAAAAAGCGTTTGAAAGTGCAAGTTTTTGAAAATGATACAGTTATCATCTTAGTATAAACTACAAAAACACATGTGAAAACTGTGGCGCCATGCGCATGCGTATTACGTATTCAGTATATAGGCGCACGTAGTGAAACTACTGGCCTGAAATAGCCCTACAGCCTATTTAGTAGTTTCACAGATCTGTGGGAATGGGGTTCGTTTTGACTGTCTGTACGCGAAAAACGCAAAGGAAAAAGTACATCATTGTTGTGTAAACGTTCCCTAGTCAGTCTCCTAGAGTGTTAACTAGTTCACCACACCTGTTTCTGTTCTCCTTGACTACTCCACATCAATATAAGCCCTGAGTTTTCTTTAGTTCATTGTCTGGTATTGCAAACGTTTTTGATTTACATGGTTATGCATTTTTGTTGATCCTGTGTTTTCCTACATGATTCTGTTGGTTTTTTAAATTACTGCTCGGATTACAGCCACCGATCTGTTACAGTGTGTTTGTAAAAAGTATGTATAATTATTTATTTGTAAAATATCAGTTAATTAACAGCTTCGATCAATGCAATGGGTGCCACGGGATATGTTTGCCCATTTATTTAAAAAGGAAAAAGGTTAAAAGTACACCAAAATGGTATTTCTGTAGTGCTGCGTTGAGATCTGTAAATTGTTCATGTGCTGAATAATGACAGATGGAATTCCTATAATTAGATTTATCATCCTTGTTATCATTTTTAATAAAACCGGTGTCAAAAAGAAACAAACAGAAGATATTTAATCATTTTAATGACTCATTTATAATAAGATAGAATCGTGTACTTTATTTTCTTGGTGATGATTTTATACTGCGTTCAGTGAGTATCAAAATCAACACTATAACACTATACTGTTTTATTAATGTTTTTCAGATGCTTGTCCGTTAAAATACAATCAGTCCAGGTTAATTTTGAGAGGTATTTTGGAGACAATGTGCATAACTCAATTCAGTCAATGACAATATTTTTTAAATGGATGTTCCCAGGTGGTAATTGCATTGAGTTGAATCAGCCTGCTCTAATGATGGTAAAACCTGGGGAATCTTTTTCCATCGGCTGCAAGATTACAGGATATTCCGCGTCAGGAGGCTGTACCAACTGGATACGGCAGTTAACTGGAAAAGCGATGGAATGGATAGGCTGGTTCTGTAGTTCTGGTGATACAGGCACCAGAAACACAATGAAGAATAAGATCAGCTTCACAGCTGAAACTTCCAGCAACACAGTTTGCGTTTAAATGGCATCACAGGTTAACAGCTGTGTGTCATCAAGAGCCCTAAAGTTTAACTTCACATGGAAAGGAATTAGAGGCAACTATATGGCAAATAGTTCAGTGTTTTGAATGAAAATCGGAATTTTGGACATGCAACTTTGTGTGAACCATGTGAAATTGTGGAACCTTGAGGAACTTGAGGATTTTGCAGTTCTCCCTAAAATGTTTGATGAATATTTCAGCCTACACTTATTTTACCAATACTTTCATTAGACACTGGAATCGGATGAACCCAACAGACAAGTTAAAATATCTGTTAATTAAACAATCTTAGATGTTAAACAAATGCCTTAAAGTGCTTATAATGTGTCTTTCCTTTATGTTTCCTTCATCTGTTTATTTGGTCACATATGTTGTTATTTTATGTAGAAAGCAACTATACCAAATAAATGACCAATCGCAACATCTTGGACAACTAAAGAGCTGTATGCAATTTTTGCAAATCTAATTTTTGTAGATTTGTCTTTGCATTGGGAAGAGGTCTCTCTCTTTATATCAGAGAGTTGTGTTTTAGGCCCTTCGCTTCTTGAGCTCTGTGTTGTGCATATCTGAGCTTAGCTGTTTTTCACATGGTAAGAGGTAACATTAGAAACTCTCTGGTGTGAGTATGGCAGGCCTCCTCTTCCTTAAAAGAGTCATCCTGCTGAGGCCTCCATGCAAATAGCTTTTGAGGTAGAGCTAAAGAAGTGGTCTCTCTCTCTCTTTCTCTCTCTCTCTCTCTCTCTCTCTCTCTCTCTCTCTCTCTGGTGGAGTGGTATTCTAGGCCCCCTCGCTCCCTGAGCTCTGTGGTATTTGAGCCTAATCTGTCGTTAAACATTTGACAGGCCTCCTCTTCTTCAAGATTCATCCTGCTGAGGCCTCCATGCAAACAGTTTTGCAGGTTGAGCTAGAGAAGAGGTCTCTTTCTCTTAGTAGTGAGTGGTTCTTAGACCATTCCCTCCCTGAGCTCTGTGCTGGACACATCTAGGCTTAGCCTTTTTAAAAAATAATTTTAAAAAAGGAAAAATATGGAAGGCCTCCTCTTCCTTAAGAGTCATTTTGCTGAGGTCTCCATGCAAACAGCTTTCCAGGTAGAGCTAGAAATGTTGTCTTTCTCTCTCTCACTGAGAGTGTTTTTTTTAGGCCCCCTCGCTCCCTGAGCTCTGTGATATCTGAGCCTAGCTGTCTTCAAACATATGACAGGCCTCCTCTTCTTTGTGAGTCATCCTGCTGAATCCTCCATGCAAACATCCTTTGTATGAACATTTTTAAGCTTAGCTGCTTTTCCACATGGTAAGAGGAAAACACTAGAAACTTCTCGTGTGAGTATGGCAGGCCTCCTCTTCCCTAACCCTCTGGGGTCTGCAAACGCGCCGGCGTGTTTTGCTCGATTTTTTTCACATAGCAGGAAAATAGACTTAAAATACTCTGTCATTTTTGGTCATACAGTCTTAAGAAATATAAAAAAATAAACTGTTGAATGTCTACTTTTTATGTTTTATGTTGTATTATCCACTTACAATCGAAATAAAACATTGTGCTTTTGTAAAATAAAGAAAATAAACAGTGTAGCGTATCTGGACAGTCTCACATGACTTAACCATTCTGAGTCTCAGGAAAGTTTGTCAACTTGTTTATTTGTTTAGTAATTTACCAGGTTAAGCGCCAGAAAGTCTGGGGAAGATGGCCTCTTTGACACCTTTTATGGGCCCTCAGAGCAATACCAGAACATCCCACACATTACCCCAGCCCTAGGTCCGAGCTTCAAAGAGATCTTAATCGGCTCTCCGAGGAGAGTGAGAGATCTCTTCACACACACACACATGGACGTTCATTAACTTCCTCATATAAAGACATTACTAAGATATATTCGATATGTTTTTATGCTTGCCTGTTTGCCCACGTCATATTGGGATAACTCGGATTTTATCATAGTATTAAATGAACTATAAGTGCTTGTAATTATGCATTTAGATATATCTTTGTATTCCTATTATGTGTGTATGCCTTATTTGGTACCGTTGTGATCCTCTCGACCGAACTGAGTTTGTCATGTACAGGAGATTACAGTAAAATGTATGATTCTCTGTGCATGGCTTTCTGGAGTAGAAATTACATTTTCTTACAATGTCATAAACTATGTAAATGAGCTGCGTCTGACAAGACAAAGGAACAGTTCTCCCGCTCACAGAACTCCAAGTCGATTGGTCAGTTCACCCCTGAAGTTGGGAATTTGGAATCCCTTTAAAGTCATTGACCAGCGGTTTCTCACTCTCTTCAACTATCTTCAGCTGCTCTTGGACCCCCTTCGGTCCCTTCATCTTCGTCTTCTTTTGTCTGTTTTTCGTTAAGGTTTTGTTTTCCCGTTTCATATTCTACTTTGTTCATTTCCACAGACGAGTGAAATGAACTTAGCCTGAATTATTGTCTTTGAGTAACTTCACTTTCAAGGGACCTTTAAATTCGCCACGACTCGTTCGCCCCGGAAGAACCACCGAGAACGCTAAGCTCTGAAGGAACGACACCACGCTTTCTTTCCTCACCCACTCAAAGAAACAATGCAAGTATCGTATTTCATATTGAGATCTAAAAGCTGTTACGGTTGTTTGCCCATTTAGAGTGATTGTGATTCCTTGTTGGTTCTCTCTCAAGGTTCTGTCTGTAATTTGCCATTCTGTGACCCTTCCGTGATATCTCTCATCTTCCTCTTTCTATCACTCTCTCTCTGCTTCTCATTCTCTTTCATTATTTGTTGTTTTATTTTGTGTATATACATTTCATTCCATGTTATCTTAGTCACCGATATACGTAGTGTTTCCTTTATTAAATCCATGTATACTCATTTATTGACTCTGTCTCGTTCTCATATTACGAAGTCCCTTTAATGTTCGATCAAAGCTACACGCTTTACAATTGTTGATACTTTAAATAGTATTTTCTCTTATAGAACGAGAAAGCTGTTTTTCATGGCCAGGGAAACAGTCTTTTCTTGAAAATCTATAAGGATAACTACTCTTGAGATTTGATAAAAGATCGTCCTGTCCGTTTGCTGGACAAACAGATTATTCGATAACAAATTAATTCCATTAGGAGTTATCCTGAGAATCGATCTATTCTAGACAATTTATATATTAATATTTAATTATAACACGTTGTGATTGAGTATTGATATAAAAATGTATCTAATTTTGCCTCCCTGTATGGATAATTGATTATAATCCGTTGTATTGAATTGTCCATACAGATACATTGGCAAAATATTCCTGTTAAGGGCAAATTATAATTTGTAGGTGATTCGTGATAATATCCATGATCAGTTATTCCCTTTATTTGAGCTAAGAATCGCTACAACAGGGTGTGCTTTCTGCCTCTTTTTTCTGGAGCACGTATCTAAACTTAAACAAAGCTCAGCGAATACAATTCATCCAGGCATGAGTAATATATCTTTATAATCATTTAAGTTTGTACTTTTAAAATATCTAATTCAAAACTAAAATAAATATTCTCTGTTTATGTAATCCAGTGTTTCTCAACCTCTCCTGCAGGGACCCCCTGACAGGACATGTTTTTGTTTTAACCCTGAAATGGCACACCTGATTCAATTGATTAAAGGCTCAAAGGCTTAATGTGTAGCTGACTAATTGAATCAGGTGTGCCATTTCAGGGTTAAAACAAAAACATGTCCTGTCAGGGGGTCCCTGCAGGAGAGGTTGAGAAACACTGATGTAATCTATAAAAAAAGAGAGAGGTGTCAGCCGTTCTCATTAACGATCTCTCAGCTCATTATTCTGCTAATTTGACACGCCCACGGAGAGCGCGCGCTATTCAAACGCAAATGCTCTGAGGCAACACATGCAAACTTGTCAACGCTCCTCATAAACTCGATAACACACCAAATTTAATCATCAGATTAATGTAGCCTACTATTTCGTCTTGCGAGGCTGTGAGGAATAATCCTGGGACATTTACCTCAGAACATGTGCTGGTTTATTTTCATTTCGAGGAAAAACGGATCTAGCCGAGAATTGTGAATAGTACGTTTTTTGTATCCCTGCAATTAACCACAAGTTGATTGTAATTAATTACAATCAACTTGTGGTTAATTGCAGGGATACACATGTGTGCATGCAGGTAAAATGACACATCATCCCTTAGCGGGAGATTTATTAACATGTAAGACTGATCTAATCCAAACATGTATGAATAATTATTAATTACCAATTATTAATTATGATATGCAAATTCCCCCACGGATTAGATCCGCCCCTGAGTCTTTACATAATTGGTGGAGAATATGCTTGGCACACTTTAAACTTGTTTTTGAGCAATTCAGTTTCAATCTATGTCTATATTGTGATTTAATATTGTACGTGCGCCTCGAGTGAGCGAACGCAATGCGAACTCACTGGCTGACTGATTAAAGGCAAAAGCCGTCTCAGTTCAGCAAAACTAAAAAGTAAACTGCAGTTTCATAGTATTAAATTTGTCCTACAAAAGACGAAGAAACCTCTTTTGAATTACGACATTTTTAATGTTAAACTCCCCTGTCCGAACGAGATTCGTCAGGGTGAAGACAAGATTTAGTGAAACGACGCTCTTTCACTACTCTTAAGAAAGGCCTTATATTATAATCGTTAGATTAACGATAAACTCCTGGTTAAACATTGACGTAGCTACTCAAGTGTAAAAACCTAAAGCATATTTAATCATAAGTGCTATTTGATATATGTTATGGGAGTCGAAAAACAGATGACAAATTCCTGTTTTCTTTGCACAGCGCAGCGAAGAATCCTGCCAGACGTGTTGTTAAAATGTAGCACCGAAAAAAAGAAAAAAAAGAAAAAGAAAAAAAATCCAAAACCTAAAAACATTTTAAATCATAAGTGCTATTTGATAAATGTTATTTGGATCCAACCGACAGACGTATAATTCCTGTTTTCTTCTACACAGCGCAGAAAAAAAAAAATTCCTGCAAGACTTGTTGTTAAAATATAGCACCGAAAAAAAAAAAAAAAATCCAAAACCTAAAAAAACATTTTAAATCATAAGTGCTATTTGATAAATGTTATTTGGATCCAACCGACAGATGTATAATTCCTGTCTTCTTCTACAAAAAAAATTCCTGCCAAACGTGCTTGTGAAATATAGCACCAAAATCGGCTGAGATTTAATTTTGATAAGTGTGATCACTACAGAAAACAAAGCGTCTGCACGCTCAAATTTTAATCACACTGAATGTTATTCCGCTGACAAACACTAGAGGGCAGCCTTGAGGCCTAAGTGCTTGACAGTTCTCGAATTACGCTCCGCCCCCTTGATTTCATCCTGCATGAACGAAATGTCGCCATCGTGTGGACACTAGTAACAAGGTCATCCTTTCCTAAACAATTTCTCTATCGTCACAATTTCAGATTTTCCCAGTGAATTTCTGAAAGTGTGTTTCTGACTTTCAATGCATGTGCAAGTTCCAGTTTTACTAACATGATTTCACTCCTGACGGTGTACACTTATTTTGAATTTGGTTCAAACCACATTTGAACTCAAAATTCAAAAGTAAGTATTACCAGTTTCTGATGACCACTTAGGAGGAGTGCGGCCCCCTTGTGGCCTTCCCCTCTCTACGTCAGCTCATCATTTAGTTCCTAACATCATTCTGTTCTGAAGTGGTTTTCTCCCAGTTGGTTTTATTTTGGTTATTATCATTGATACCTCACCGTAGTCGTGATCATCATCAAATATAATGCCAACCTTTAATTTCCTACACTTATTCAAATTTGGTTTGAAACAAACAAATTTCAAGATCAATTTGAATTAAGTCTCCTTTCCTGTTGGGAATGATTTTATGGCTTTATTTCTATATTTCCTTTTTCAAATTATTTTTAATAATTTTGATTTGATACGTTATGACAACGGTATCCTTACTATTCTAGAAGTTACTTAACATCTATGCATACGCTTGATTTGAATTGTATTTAAACCAGTTTGAATGCAATTTAAATCAAGTTCTCTGTCAGCCAGGTTGACCACTAAGAGGAAGTGGCCCAAACCCTTTGTGGCCCAAACGCGCCATTACAGCTTGCTTCCTCCTGTTCTCTTCCTGCTGCACTTAATCTCTTCTCTGAATGGAGGCTAGGTTGCTCTGATAATTAACATTGTCATAATTCCCTTTTTGTTTGTACCATAATTTTAGTAAAGCCGTTGCCTTTGATGATTTTTCTACAAAAAATAGACACTCAATTTGATTTAGATAGAGAGAGCTTTAATTCACGTTGAGGTTCACTTGTCCTTCATCCTGTTTTGTGTTTGTAGGTAGAAATTTCTCTCGTGCTGTGGTGATTTGACAGTCATCTCTGCTTGGGGTCCAGCAAGCTGGTTCGTCTGACCTGCGTCACCAGCGCTGACTGAGCACGAGTCTCGGACTTTCCTGTATTTCTCCGTTGGTGTGGCCCGCAACACGACATCACCAATTTGGCACTGCCGGTTGTGTTCAAAGTCAAGTTGCGTGAGGGCACACATCGGTACAGAAGTACGGAAGGGCCCGAGACACTGCTGTTAAGTGTTTGGGGACGACAAAGACCAACCACGATGCTGACTCCAACCTGAATGACCTCATTTCACCCCCGGGAAACTAGAAAAGGTATTAAATCCATCCACTTAGTATTGGCCACAGGATCTAGAGATTCCCCCGGTCATTGAAGTGTTTGGCTCCCTCCTCCTCTCCGAGCCACAAACCGCAGGCTTAAGCCTCCTCTTCCCCTGTAACACTTCCTGTGTACTATTAACGCCATTTCATTACAGACCTTTCCATCTTGGATGGTTGCATGTTACTTCAAACTTTGCTATCTTGCCATTGCTCTTTTCTGTTGTGCTCTGTTCCTTTCAGTTCACCTAGAGACGGAACCTTTCTGAGACAACAAGGAACGCTGAATAATAGTTTGACAACCAAGCCGTTAGCATCAACAGGTGACCCCTTAGCTACCGCCCCGTTAAAAATCTTTATTCAGGCCCATGTTGACCTACCCAAATTGTCCCACCGAATGATTTAACTGTCTGCATCAGTTAACCAAAATTTTCATACACGGCATAGCCCGTATTATAGCTCGTTAAACGTAGAAGGAACTTGCATTGATCTCTCTGCGTGTGTTGTGTTCCTCTCGCCCACAGTGAAGCCAGTATGTTCCGGTCCTACAGTCCCACAACCCGCTGGGACAATCTGGAGACATGGCTGAGATTCATGACACCTCCATTCCTGCCCAAGGTCGCCAGTGACTCAGAGCCCCGAGCCCAGAGAATCGCAGACGTGGACAAGCTGATGGCGCACAAAACAAGCCAAAGCTCCCACGAAAAAGACCGGCCAGACACGTCAAAACCTCGCTTGCCCAGCCCATCGCACAAGCACGTCTCCACGAAAGGAGCCGCATCGCCCTGGAGCACGAAATTGCAACGCTGAGGATGCAAGCCGAGGATGACAACGACCCCGAGCTACAGAAAGAAGTGGAAAGACTTCAAACTGCCCTGTCTGATCTTCATCGACACAGACAGAGAAAAGAACCAGAGAGGAACTCAACGAGAAACTCCGACAAAGTGAAGCCCCTTGCAAAGAGCAGAGACTGAACTTAAAGAGACTCGAAAACCACGGCCTGCAAAAGAAGCTTGCAAGAGGCCCATGTTACCATCCACAAGCTCGTTCAGCAGAGATAAGATCTCAAACGTGAACTTGACATTTTTCCCACAGAGTTGAAACACTCTTATAGACTACCAGCCACTGCGGCAGGCCTTCATTAAAGAATTCTCTGATCCAGAATCAGACCAACGACTAATCACAGCCGTGGACCTCAATCAGCCCGGCATGGAGGATGATTTCAACTCCAGAACTTTGTTCTCCGAAATCTGCACCCCACAGTGAGTCATCACCAAGTCCTCCTGGCCTGCCCACATAGCATGAGTACTCAACAGCTAAGAGAAGCTTACATCAAGCAAAAGACTGTGTCCGGAAAGACTTTGAAAAACCCCACAATCTACTCGGTCTCTGAACACTACTCAGAGCTGCCTCCAGAGGGCGCCCCACAACACCATAGCCCTGTTTACAGAGAGTCACGACCGTTCCAGGCCTCCAGAGGGCAGCACTACCGTGATGGTGCTCATCCAAGACACCAGAGCGAGCGCTCTGAAACATTCTGGAAGCCAGCCGGCGACCCAGAAATAGCCGACCCCCATCACCAAGAGACTAAAGCCCAGACAGCCTGGAGCGGTACCCCTTTCAACATGCCACTAATAAGCACAAGTCTGAGCACGCATCAGACAAACACAGTGCCGCCACGTCTGAGACAGCCGAGACCCTGAAGTCGCTGAAAAGCTTCTTCACAAAAGACTTTCCAAAAATTCAAGAGGTACGAGCCTTATATCCTATGCTTGAGCGTAAGAACCACAACAGGCACACAGAACACTGCTCGTCGGCCACAGACCACAGAGCACACTGTCACATCACAAAGTGACAGCAGCACACAGCCACCACAGCTGACAGCTGCACAGCCTGAACGAGACAGCACAGTTTCCCACAGCTGGGTCCAAAACCCCAAAAGACCAAGAAATGCTGCATTGTCTGCCTGTCTCCGCAGAGAACTACACAAGACCGGCCCTAACCACCCGTCGATCACACACCAGCCCCTACGCCAAGACTCCTGGGGAACCTGATCAAAAGGGGGTGGGCCCGGAAACTCTACCTACCCATCACTCTAGACAATGAGGTGAGCCTTGAAGCCCTGGTAGACACCGGCTCAGACCTCACTCTAATGTCAGCTCAACTCTTTGAAAGACTCAGTGCTAAAGCTAAGAGCGAAGATCAAACTCTTACACCCCATATGTGTGAGCTGAACGTGCAGTCGTATAGCCAGAACGACCTCCGGCTCGAACAGAGAGCTCCCATGTACCTGACAACTGGTCCTTTGAGTCCTACCCACCCGGTGTACATCTCACAAATGGACACGTACCCCTTTCTGACTGGCAAAGACCTGCTAGACTGCTCTGAGCTTTTATTAGACTTATAAACACCTGGCCGTCTGGGCCCAAGTTCAAGAACCCCGCCCCCTCCGGTCACAGAGGTCACAAGAACTACAACAAAGCCAGACTCCAAAATCACAGAGTTCCCCGGAACTCCAGCAGCCATCCATGGGTACACAGCCTCACCACCAAGTCAAGGTTCAAGATCACTACCCTGCACCTTCCAGCTCGCCAAAGACCACGCAATGCCCACTCAACGATGCGTGACCTAATGCAGAAGGCCTCTAACACAAAAGGCCTCCTCAGAAAGAATTCCTAAAACCCCAATGATTTTGAACTGCAAAACCAGAAGACACTGCACGAACACAGTGCAAGACTCTGCTAAAAAGGTCCCTGATCAGCATAGGACATAGAACTTTTAGAAGTAGATGAAAATGTGTGCTCAAAGAGTTGCAAGACTCTGCATTCGTAAAATTAGAATTTTACTGATGTAAAAGAATCTTAAATGGGCGTGTAAATCTCAACGGCCAACAGACTATGCACGACTCTTTTAAAACAAACAGTTTCTAGATGTTGGTTGAATTAGCACTGCTAAACATTAGGTTTCCTGACAATGAAGGGTTACAGCAAACACTAGCTCCAAATAAGGCTTACGTCACCCTGGCGTCAGAGTGTAGTAAAACCACCTGAGCCGTAAACTACTGTTAACCTACAGGCGTGCATTTGATCTTTGCGATCCAACTAGAACACAACGTGCAATACGCATTTTTGATCGCTGGCTTGTTTAAATGCAGATAAAACGATAACTGGAATTGACATCTCTACTTTAAGTGAAAGAGTCTTAGATTTCCAACTAATATCAGTAAGTTCAGCTGTAAAGCGTAAGTCTGTGTGACAAAGGAATTTCATTTCAGCAGCCTCTAATCGGTACCGATATCTATTCTGCTTTGGTTAAAAAGAAATCCCAATTGCAGTATGAGTAAACCTGTGTCTGACAAAGAAGGCTCAGGACAGAGTTATATATATGTAGACCTGGGTGATGCTCCCCTTTCTACAATGTAAAGGCCTTACAAATTATTGTTAGATTGATGTAATTCACCTAAATTTTAGCTGCATCTACAAGCAGAGAGCTACCTAGCGATCAAAACTGTTTACTCGCTGAAAAGTCAGCATTTGTGCATGAGCGGGACGTAACTATAGATGCTTAGACAACCTTTGACTTACAGCAAATCCAAATTTCCTTACTCGATAAACAAATAGAATAAGTTGTGTAAACTAAAAGAGAAGAGTTACATGAGTAAAATTAGCAAATGCCAAAACAGTCGCATTTTACTTAATGTAACATCAAGTTCTCGAAAGACTTAAAATATATGCGCCCCTTTTTAACCTGTTTAAACATGCATAACTCATTTAAAGGGTGCAGACATTCTTCAGGTACTGTCGAATTGTTATGACATGCTCTGGCTCCCATGACAACGACTTGTCACAGGAAGCGCTAACTCGTGATGTCACTTTGTAAACAAACCAGCCTCGGTGGCTAAGGTATCCTAGCCTATCATCCATCCAGCTTACGCTAAGCTAAGCTAACCTAGCATCCATCCAGCTTACGCTAAGCTAACCTAGCATCCATCCAGCTTAGGCTAAGCTAAATAATAACTTCTACAGTTAGCAGTTAGCAGCTAGCGTCATTTACTTGAAGCCGTAATTACAGCTTTTGTTTATACAGTGCAAAGTATTCTAGAATACTTTCTTTAACCCAGTTAGGGTTTGTAATTCTTCACTTTCCGTACCTTCAATTCTTCTCAGCTAAAGTTCACCTTCACTAATTTAGGCATAGTCCTTGCTGAACACTGTAGGCTAAATTTGCAGATGCCCCGCCATTTACACTTAAGTTTAATTACATGTAAAATGTGTAGCTAGAGAAGTATCCGTATAGTAATGAGAATCTTCATCAGCATGTTGACTAAACCTTTGGAGGGACACACACAGAGTGGTCTTGAACACGCAACCGCTGCAACCCACTATGGAGTGGTGGTCCAGGCAAATCCAAAGTTTATTCACTAATGCCACTGATTATTCTCACATTCAGATCATTCCCGTTGTTTTGATCACTTTATTCCTTTTTGCTTTTAATTTTAATTTTTTTTTGCTCTTCGTTAATTCTTTCATTTCTTTGACTTTGATAATAATAGCAGTCAGCTATTCCCTTGGCTATTCGGTCATCTATATGATTTAATTTCATTTCCTCTCCTGTTCAAATGTGGTTCCATTTCCCATAGGGCCCAGAAAGGAAACAGATGCACCTTTATTCGTGATTTTGTTTATTTTCAACAAGTGCACTCATTTTTGTGACCCTGCAACACAAGTAATTTCAACAATTACTAGGGCATAACTATAGGTCCTGAGGATTGATAATAAGCATAATTCGAATATGAAAGCTGTCCTTTTTCCCCCTATCATTCACTTCGTCAAGCCGTAGTGAACCACTAGTTCAGTCCAGAGAAATAATTTAGTCATAAGAACCATCTTGAGTCATTTATTTCATCTCGGCTATGCCCTTTCCAGGAAATACTCTCGGAACCACATGAGTCTTAGCCTCCTAACATCCACAGCTAAGATGATAAGGATACAAGACACACATCACTAGCTAGATACACATGAAACACCTAGCTTTATGCTACATACCTAGAGAACCCGTTAAACCGTGATTCTGAACTTTTAGGGTCATGCATTAGTCTCTCACCACAAGGGTGACAAAATGTCACAGAGCCTCTGCTTAACCTGACCTTAACCTTCCAGCTTACCAATGGACATTATGAGAAACCACCTCTCAGACCCCTCCAACCACCCTAGCACGCCGTCTGAACCCACCGACGACCGGTGCCCCAGACACCTGCAATACACCTTGCACATGCTGCGTGCACAAGACAACATTCAGCGTTCTGCACCTGATGCCATCACTGCGCCACAGCTTGTAATGCCACAGTGCAAAAGGGGGTCATGCCAATGTATGCCCATGATGCACCATGTGCTGCACACCGCAGCACCAGAGACACTTGCAAGACACCGAAGCAAGTGGCATACCGGCGTGAAAAAGACTGTCCAAGCCAACCAAGGACAACACCTGCTGAAATTTTTCCCCCCTTTCTCTCTCTCTCTCTCCCTTTCACTTTACCAGGATGCTGCTGTGGTTCACCATCCTGAGGGAACAACCGGGACTCCTGACAACCAACTACAGGACCGACAGAAAGTTCATGTTCGTCTCGACCCCTGCAATGTTTACAGGGCACCCTACCCCAGCGCAGTAGCCCAATACCGCTGGGCAGGTGCCCGATGGACAGACTCCCTCACTCACGCCGGGGCCGATGCACATGCTCAGCCAACTTGAGAAAATGACTATCACACAAGCGGAGTTAGGTGGACACAACCACCGCTCCAAACAGTTCCGTGGAGCTTTGCCCGGAGCCCCCGCCACTCTGTTTAACACTTGTATGTCCAGTGCGAATACAGTGAACCTAGCCACCGTGAGGCGGCATGCAGCAGAAATTCAGACTGAGATTCCACAGATAAAAGAGCAACTCACAACACAGAGTGCACCCCTGCAGACCATCGACAAGACACTAAAGGGAATTGTGGTAATTTTCAACACTCACAGCGTTCTGCTGACCCAGACAGTGAACTCCATGAAACAGCTGTTTACTGTCTTCCAGAATGACTTTGCTCAAACTCAGCTGGTAACAGCCCTGATGACAGACACGCGGCCGGAGGTGAACTCCATTGACAGCCTAGCTATGGGTAGAATTCCACCGCACCTGATACCCTTAAGCCTTGTGCAAACCGTGCTGGCTTCCGCCATCACCACGCCAGCTGACTCTCTACAAATACACCTTGCCTACTCACTGGGTAGTGCCAGCCCACTCTGGGTCGACCACAAGCAGAGAAAAGGGGGCTTTCTCCTGAACTTACCCATCACAGTCAAGCCGAATCCACCGGCTCAAGAACATGGTCAATGTCAGATTCTGAAAGGTAACACTCACATCAAGTCCGCACGCCGTACGTGATTGACTTGCACGACAGCGACACTAAGCTGTCCCCAGCTCCGAATCCACACATGTGCACACTGACCAAAGACATGCACTATCTCTGCCCTAACAAACCCTTCCTCAGAGACAACACTGACGGAATCTGCGGGCTGCAGATCAGCGACACCCGCTGCCCTGCCGAAGCTAAGCCTCGCACTCAAGTCATCAAGACCCAAGCAGAGATTGTAACTGGCAGGTGGCTCATTAACACTCCTGTGCTCACAGCTGCACTCAATTATGACCAGAATGACACTGACACCTGTGTCACCTCGCTCCACCAGAGCATGTGAATCCAAGTACCGAAAGGCGCCGTCCTTCACCTTGACGACCTGGCATGGTACCATTTCCAAGCAAAGAGTACAAATTAGAACTGGAATTCCCATCCTTCTCCAGGAACCACACTTTCACCCTAACTCCAGAAAGGGAGTTGTGGTTTGCGAAAGGGGGGGTCCCAGCAAATTGACATTGCGTCTATCAACACAGCCCTCCGAGCTTTGTCTCAACTGCTCTACTTGACTACCCCACCTGATGTCCAGGCCTGGACCACAGTGGACACTGCGCTGTGTAGCTCTAAGGTACTCAGCCACACCCTGACACTGGGCTTGGCCTTCATCCTATACAGGAGACTCAACGAGATGCGAACATCCACAGCCAAGCTCACGGTACCCTCAGAAAGAGGGTACCATGCCAGAGGCCGCGCTGAACCTCATCAAGCTGAGCCCTCGGCCCTAACAGCCACCTGCTACCCGATCATCATGATTCACCTGTCATCCGTCCATTGCGATGATTTATGTCCGATGATGTCCACACCGGGACTTCATCAGACAAAAGGGGGGACTGTAGGGACTGGGCGAGGTGAATCTGAATAACTAAATACATCCTAGCGAAAATCCCAAAGCCTTCAGGCCCAAAAAGCCTGGATGTAAATTAACATACACACACACACACACACACACACACACACACACACACACACACACACACACACACACACACACACACACACACACACACACACACACACACACACTCACAACCACACACGCATCACCCACAAATGAAGCCCGCTCAGGACAGAGCGTGGTGTCCAGTTACGAGACATATTTTATGACTGACTGGAATGTCCCAAAGAAGGATCCTAAAGAGAAAGAAACTTCTCTTTTTAAAAGACATTTAACCAGATATATTCAATGTGTTTTTATGTGTGTCCATTTGCCCATGCCACATTGGAATGACTATGATTTTATCGTAGCTTAAAGTGAATTATAAATACCTTCATTATGCATTTTTAAATATAACTGTCTATTCTCATAACTTGTACACATAGTTCTGGACACCTCCAGAATGCTTTCGGTGTGATCAATCAGAATACGTACAGTAATATCCAGTAAAATATAGTTTACTATGTTTTCCATCTTTGGAGTGAAAAGAGACCAAAACTAACATCACTGGAGTTCTTAGATAACAGCGTTTACGACCCAAAGGAATGTTCACAGAACTGTGGCTCTCTCCGAATTCTAACCAAGGAGGAGAAATGAATCCTGTATTCATATATATATATGCTATTATATATCCATTTGAGAATTGTATGAACAATGTATCTAAGTTCCCTATTTCATGAGTTGCCTTTTTGTGGTTTGGTCCATGTTTCTCGACAACTCTAATGGGATAATGTTTCAAACTTTGCCAACTAATGTTTAACCAAATCCATTTGTAGCAAGTTTGGTCTCGATAAACTCCAATTTTCATTCCCCATTTGTTAATTGACATTACATTTTGCTAAACTTTGTGACACATTAGTATTATAAGAATTGTGAAGATTCTTCTCTTAAACACCCAATGAAACTAGAGATTTAATTGCCTGGTTAGAACACAAAGGATCATAAAAATTCCCTCCAAAGGGACAGCTCCTGATTGGACCCTCTTCCAAAAGAAGGCGGAAACGTCAGGTCTTCAAAAGGACTGAATACCAGTTTATCCCTCTCTTACTTCTCTTGTCCTCGTGTCATAATGTAACGTCTCGCCTCCGGGCGAGCTCTTCGCCTTTCTTTTATTTGTTTCTAGTTTAGTTTGTGTTTTTCAGTCTTAGATAAGCCTCCGTGTTGAATTCCAATCGTCGAGTGAAAAGAACACCGCATGACATATCTCTTCAGCAAATCCATCTACAGGGGACCTTCAAACGAGCGCGTGCTCGCTTTGAAGGAGAAACACACGCACGTGACCACGTGACACGCCGGACCGAGAGAGGCAAGCGCGTTTCTTCACCAGCCCTGCAAAGATGTAACGTTAACTCCGCGTGATTTCCCCGTAGAGATCTTTATTTCTTTTCTTTGTTAGTCAAAGTTTTGTTTTCCGTAGTCGACTCTGTTCACTTCCACGAAGTGAAACGAACTTAGCCGAACTATTTTCCTTTGGTAATGTTACCCCAAAGACTTTGAACCTCCGTTCAACACGCGCGCCAAGAAGCACCACGTGACGCTTCCTAAAGGACTCCGCTCACACAGGAATGCCGCGACACAGAGAGACCCAGAAATTTGTGCAAGTATATCTCTTTATAGAGCTTCTAAGAAGCATTAAGATGATGTTTTCGTGTTGTTACAGACAGGTGACTGTCAGGGTGAATGTTGCCAATGCTCTCTCTCTCTCTCTCTCTCACTCCCTCTCCCCCTCTCTCTCTCTCTCACACGTGTATCCATTGTCCAAACGCCCCGCGTTGTTGTCATTGTCTGTTAATGTTTGTAAATACGTGTATTCCTGTAACGTAGTAAATACATAAGTAGTTCTGCCTTATTAAATTCATTATATTCATTTGATTGATGTACTGCCTCTGCTCATTTTCCAAGTCCCTTAAGTGCCAAAGATCTAACTTAAGCTAGGAGCTTTACAAATTAAAGATACTTTAAAGAGTATTTGGTTTATAGGGCAGAAAACCCAATTCTAGTGGCCACAGAATTGCGTTTCCTGAAATCCTATAAAGTAGGATGATATTGTGGATCCCCACAAATATTATTCTGACAATTGAGCTAATTAAGTTTGCCTGTTTTGTAAGACGTGGTCCGTGTAATTAATTACAATCAACTTGTGGTTAATTGCAGGGATACACATGCATGCATGCAGGTAAAATGACACATCATCCCTTAGCGGGAGATTTATTAACATGTAAGACTGATCTAATCCAAACATTTATGAATAATTATTAATTACCAATTATTAATTATGATATGCAAATTCCCCCACGGATTAGATCCGCCCCTGAGTCTTTACATATGAAAGACAACATTTCGTAGTTTTGGATAGATTATAATGTTTTAATTCTAAAATAGACATCAAATAAGCTTTTGTTAGCCAGTTTCTGCTCATATGTTGAATATATAGTATGTTCTGTCAAAAATAAACTCATCAACTAAGATGTTATTAAAGTGTTTGTTCCAATGTAAGGGTACTTTAAAAAATAATACTTTATAAGAAATTTATGGGAAAAGACAATTTTCTTTTCAAGATGTTTCCAACTCTAACTTTGAACAAATTCTGTAGAATGGCCCATATAGCCTATTTGAACAGGATATGTTTCCAGGTATGAGTATGTACAAAAAATGTGCTTTTGACTTTCATTTATATTTGGATTATGTACTGCCGTTCAAAAGTTTGGGGTCGGTACGATTTTTAATGTTTTTAAAATAAGTCACTTATGCTCACCAATGCTGTATTTATTTCATTAAAAATACAACAAAAAACAGTAATATAGTGAAATATTATTACAATTTAAAATAACTGTTTTCGATTTTAATATATTTTAAAATATTATTTATTCCTGTGATCAAAGCTGAATTTTCAGCATTATTTCTCCAGTCTTCAGTGTCACATGATCCTTCAGAAATCATTCTAATATGATGATTTGATGCTCAAGAAACATTTATGATTATGATCAATGTTGAAAACAGTTGTGTACCAAAAAAAGTTTACTCATACGATGTGCAGGCTGGTAGTAAGAGCCTCAGTATTTAATAAAAACTGGCTTTAATCGATTAACTATTTTCTATGTTTCATGCGGTTTCATGGGCGAGGGACGCCGGACAAATGGATGTCTATCTGAGTCCTTAAATTTTCAGCAGCATGTGACCTGAAGCTGGTCTCTAATTGGTTTCTTAAAGATCCTCCTCCGGGTGCAGGTCGCTGCGTCCCTGGCGAATCAGAATTTGATACATGTTATTTTATCCAATCTGATTGGTTTTCGTCACCTGTCATTCAACTTTACACTCTTCGCCATGTTGTGAACTATTTTCTTCTAAAGTTTAGGAACTTAGAAGCGAAGACCAGGAGACTTGGGGGTATCTTTTAAGCAGGATTCTTTATTTGCTGTAGTCTGCTTCGTCCAAAATCTTACCCAAGTGTGACTAAAATCAAATACAGACTTCTTTATACATTTAGAGGGGGAGGAGTTTACATTGAGGGGGGAGAAACTCTGAACAGGATGGGGCAGAACTTCCCGCACTGAGACAGGACAAAAAGACAAAAGGTGTAACTCAGAGCCTTGAGATGCTAATCCAATCAGCATGATTAGATCAAAGGCCCAGCTGAACTTTGAGAAGTGACAAGAGGTTAAGGTCCGACACCTTGGTTCCCTCAAAAATGGAAAAAACAGTGTGAAACTTTCTCAGTTAAAATACTATAGTACTGGAAGCTCAATTAAAACATTTAATAAATTTGTATCACTACATTTCCCCCTTTGAGAGTTCTAATAACTCTCACATAATATACAAATTTAAACACTTAAAAGTTCATTCTTGTAACTTGTGATCGTTACAGGCACATAATGCATGTTGTTGTTTCTGCAATTGCCTAACAAGTTTCCGAACCATGAAGAATTATCTTCAGTCATCTTGTGTTGAAATATCAAGAATGTCTTGTTGGATTTTGCATGGACAATCTTGATCATGTTGATGGATGACTGAAAGTTCTGTATATGGGTCTCTGCGTTGTGTATTTTTTTTCTTTGGTGATAGTTGGCTCGGAAGTGGGTCTAGTTGATTTCTAGAGGTTGTGGCTTCATACGCAGATGAGGAGGCCGGAGCATATTGGTCTCAAGCCATCAAGTGGTGCCTGCACAGAGGAAGAGAGAAAACAAAAGACAGGAGTCTTTTCCGAGTCTGCTAGAAAGTAGAGGAGTATTTGTTCAAACACTATGGTTGTAAACTTTTTCTGAGTCTGCTATTGTTGTTCCATCTTTCCCTATTTCTTAATTCCTTTGACACCTAAAGAACAGTGAGGTAAGGAGGATGGACTAGGATAGGGAAGGCCTATGAGGAAATCTTCACCACAGGGTTGGCCCCCGAAAGCCTGTTGCAATCGGTTCTTCCCAGGGCTCCTCAATGTTCCGTGTCCTATCCTATCCCTGTAGGTGGGGGAACAACTTTTACAGAGTGACACATTAGTCCAGGTTTTTCCTTCCCTGACACAATACTGCGGCTGCTGTAATCAACATCACTTAATGTGGTCCATGCCACATAGGAATTACTTTCAATTACTTGAGCTGAACCGTCAACAAACAACTCAAATTCTGAATTCTCTATGGGAGTTTCTTTTACTTCCCTCGAAGGTGTAAGTTACTGGGGAAATTAAGCACTCGCAGCCCAAATGGTTAACACCTCAACATGTTGCCCCACACGTTTAATGACGTGGGGAGGGGCTGCTTCAGATTAGCAAGCAGACTGAGTAGGAGCTGAGCAACATTGTTAACTTCTCTAAAGTTCTTTTTGCTTTTCCTACACTCTTTTCTCCAGTGTCCATGCTTACCACAGTAATAACAACTGCCCTCTCTCTTAGGACATTTACGTTTCTGTTGCTTCTCTGTGTTGACCTTAAAGGAGGCTGCTGCAATTTTCACTCTTGCCTTGACATCAGAGTTTCTTTCCCAAGTTACTTTGTAGGGTTCTAGTGGCCCATGTGCAACTTTCTCAGTTAAAATACTATAGTATTTGGAAGCTCAATTAAAACATTGAATAAATTTGTAATACTACAGCCACTACTGTGAGTGCGCAGGCGACTCCACCAAAACCTTGCTAGGCTGATCACTTTCGTAGAGATAATGGCAGCAGTTAAATCAAATTCTGTCATTGGTTCTGTCAACCCTTTCACAAGGCGTTCGCTGGAAGAAAAAAAGGATAAAGGATCTCAGACCGGACCAACCCGATTTACAAATCCAGCAGCAGCCAGTGACAGAGGACGAGCTTCACACGTAGCTTCACCCGCGCATGAGAAACGGCGGTGGCTGCTGGATGTGATGTTAGGAATGCCCTTTTTTGCTTTCCCTGTCCCCTGTCTCAAAGTGTCGGCACTGAAGTTTTGTGGACAACAACGGGGATAAGAGACCTCAAACATCTATCTGAAATTTATTTGTATTTATTTTCGCCCCACCCCCCAAAAAATAATTATCACCAGACGCCACTGCTAGAGACCCCTGTGGTGTGAGTGTGGCAGGCCTCCTCTTCTAGAGTCATCCTGCTGAGGCCTCCACTTCCCATAGCCCTGTGAAGGAGCTATTTGTCTCTGGTTAGAGTAAAAAACAAAAAAACACAGGTTGTTGGCTTTAGCTGATATAGCATGATAGCCTCCCTGATATAGGGGTTGACACTGGTCCCCCTGAAAGTAGCAGGCTAGGACCCAATGGCCCTGGGCCATACTCCCTTAAAGGAACCCCCCTCTAAGTTGGGTTGTGGTGTCCAGACCTTTGAGATAACTTTGGGTCAAGCCCTTTGTGTTATCCACAAGGATGCTTCCTCATTAAACATGAAGCTCGGGCAGTGGCTGTAGGGTGTAGTGCTACTGACAGCCTGATGTGCACCAGTAGGTGGGATTTAACTCTGAGCACAGCCATGATTGGTATACATCCCCTTAGGATGGCAGCATAGGTTTTTCATTCCCCAAATGTGTCTCAGGACGCAGTGCAAGTTCCCTTTTGAAAGGGAACGTCTCGGGTTACGACTGTAACCATTGTTCCCTGAGAACAGGGAACGAGACACTGTGTCTCGTCGCCATGCCTCCAGGCTGCCTGCACAGTCCCTACAGACGAAGAAGTGGATGACATGTTCTCTAGACGCCCTCTTATACTTCCTGGTCACACTAGCGGTGACGTCATGGCTGTCGCCGGCCAAAACGATTGCTGTGATTATACACAACAACTAATACAAATGTATATGTAAATTTTTTGTTTCTAATTCAACCAGTGGACATGAGTCAGTTCATCTGATCTCTAGAGGAAGGAAAGAACTGCTCCTTTTCATTCAATCTGTCCTGAAAACATCACCATGGTCTCTGCAGTTTTAGTCTTGCTTCTGGCAAGTGTAAAATGTAAGTTATTTTTCAGAACATCATTTCAGAACTTTGAAGAATTTTGTTGCAGGTTTTGATGAAGATTGTTGATAGTCAATAAATTGAATGACTTTGTAATATTTTTTTCCCAACAGGTATTGATACATATGAACTCACTCAGCCTGAGTCTCTGACTGTCCGTCCTGATGCCACTCTAACTATCAGCTGCAAAGTCTCCTATTCAGTTACTGACTATAGTACAGCCTGGATTCGTCAGCCTGCAGGAAAAGCTCTGGAATGGATTGGATTGATAAGCTCTGGTGGAAGCTTATACTACAAGGATTCACTGAAAAGCAAGTTCAGCATCACCAGAGACACCTCCAGTAACACAATAACACTGCAGGGAAATAATATGCAAGCTCAAGACACAGCTATGTATTATTGTGCCAAACGTACACAGTGACATACGCCAACAGCCTCCCTGTACAAAAATAACATCATAATACAAATAAAGGCATTAATATATTTAAAATTCAGTACAGCAATTTTATCCTTAAAAAAACATATTACACTAGTTCACAAAAGTGTGAGAATTTGTGGTTATCCTTACATTTTATATTACAACCATGATGACTAGATTAAACGCTTACAAAAACTAGATAGATAGATCGATTTTCTGAATACTTTATGTACTCTGCAATGTAGAAGAATTTACTGACTGAATTGATTAGTTAATTTATCTGATCAAATAGTTAATAATGAAGCATGTGAATTCTAAAAAAAAAAAAATCAATGGGAAAATATGGATACAACATTGTTTAACACACATTGACATGCACCTGTTCCCATATCAGATTACTAATTCTTTTCGATTCTCTTTTCTGCTAATTCAGTTCAATTCAAGCAGCATGAATATATCAGTGTATCTAGTTGACACTGCAAACAGCATGAGCACATGTGTGGATGTGACACAATCAACAAACAAAAAATGAAATGAAGTAAAATACATTTCTTAATTTGTGTCCCACTTACAGAGAATTCTGTATTAGACATAACGGTGAACGGAAAGGAGTAAGTTCACATTCACGGCATACTGTTCTTAAATAATTTGGCCCTTCAGACATGATTGTACCTTGTGACCCTCCCAATGCAAATCAAAACAATCCTGTATGTTTGCTTAGTATATATGTGCTTCTGATTGGATCTGGAGCGTTACATCACCACTTTCAAGATGAAGAATGTACTCTGCTTACTGCTGCTCTCATTCAGCGTATACCGTGAGTTTTCTCGTGAGACACATTTCTATTATCAGCTCTAATACATACCATATTTCAAATGAAGTCAGCCTTTTCAATCTTCCTTTTAGGTATAAAATGTCAAAATATGGAGTCCATTGAAAGCACGATTCAGAAAAAGCCTGGAGAAACTCTGACTCTGTCCTGTAGAGGATCTGGGTTCAGCTTTGACTGCTGTAGCATGCACTGGATCAGACAACAAGCTGGAAAACCTCTTGTGTGGATTGGACGTGTTTATAGTGATAGCAGCAGACATGACTATGCAGAATCCTTCAATAGACGAACTGAAATCACTAGAGATAATTCAAAGAATATGGTCCATCTGAAACTGTCAGGCCTGAAAACAGAAGACTCAGCCACATATTACTGTGCAAAACAAACACAGTGACACAAAGTTATTAAACGGCTGAACAAAAAACACTTTGAGTGTTTAATCTCTTGTTGAGTTCAACAGATGGCAGCAGAGAATAAAACATCCTGAAAATACAGACTAATGAGAAGATATACCATCGCTGGTACTGTCACAGCATTATTATAGCCTATTATATTACGGTTACATTTACAGGGAAGTACACTATGCTCAAACATTACACAGCACAAAGGTATATCTGACTCCTTTACCACAACACATATTTTTTTAAAATAGATTTGTGGTAGTTTTTACACATTTTACAGTGACAAATTAAAAAGTATGTTTCAGGTAACCAGAGACTCTTCCAGGAGTCTACAAGTGAAAGTGACTAAAAGGGCAGAATATAATAATGAATATCAGCATCTTACTGAGAGTGAATACAGTAATGAACTACAGGCAGTTCTGTTCTAAAAAATCTTGAATGAAAAGTATAAAAACAATCCTCTGACATAGGAATATATATATAAAAAAAAGCATATTAATCGTATCCTAATTCAAGGAATCCCCCCCCCCCCTTTTCCATTTAAGTTTGCTTCATTATTACAGGTAAAAGCGAGGTCTTTAGACTCTCTGATGCAGGTCCTACTGCTATTGTTGCTTTCCAATATTACAATATAAGTTGTATCAACCCCTGAAAAAGAATTAAAGTAGATGGAAAATTATTTAAAATGTCCAGTAGAGAACAAAAATCTTGATAAAACAAGCTTGATGTCACAAAATGCTCTAACGAAATCAATAAATAATATGAATGTAACAAAAATATTTTTAGCATGTTAAGTTGGTTAGTTACTCTGTATGTTTATGTAAATCATCAGTTGCATATTTAAACACCAGGCATGAGTCAGTTTATACATTCATCTGATCACTAGAGGAAGGGAAGAACCGCTTCAGTCCATTCAAACTGTGTCGTGAAACACACCATGATCTCTTCATCTTTAGTGTTTCTGGCTGTAGTATCCTGTAAGTTTAGTCTACTTTTCTGTGTGATACATCATTTTATTGCAAAAGAAAGGTATTGTTAATGATCTTTAAACTTCATGCTATTTTACTAACAGGTATTATTTCATTTGATACAGGTATTGATACATATGAACTCACTCAGCCTGAGTCTCTGACTGTCCGTCCTGATGCCACTCTAACTATCAGCTGTAAAGTCTCCTATTCAGTTACTAGCGCTCATACAGGCTGGATTCGTCAGCCTGCAGGAAAAGCTCTGGAATGGATTGGAGTGATCTATTATGATGGAAGCTTAGCCTACAAGGATTCCCTGAAAAACAAGTTCAGCATCACCAGAGACACCTCCAGTAACACAATAACACTGCAGGGAAAGAATATGCAAGCTCAAGACACAGCTGTGTATTATTGTGCCAAACGTACACAGTGACAGACGCCAACAGCCTCCCTGTATAAAAACATCATCATATTCACATTAGGGTATCATTTTGTCCTCAAAGGTTCACAAGCGATATTCCTAAAATGTTAATCATTCACGCCTGATATTCATTTGATGACATTAAAATGTATGTACACCAAATCATTTGTAAAAACAAGAATTACCTAATAAATAATTTGTAAACTGTCATTAACAGAAACTAATACAGCATTATTTGTATCAACAAAAAGTCAATAGTTCAGGCCATGACTCCATCAGCTCTTGCATCACTTTGCTTTCATCGTCTGTTGGTCAGTAAAGTTGTGTTTTGATAGAGCTTGTTCTGACCCAGTGTTACTGTCGTCTCAGAGGAAGGATTGGAGTTTTCAGCCACTGTTTGAGCAGCACTTATAGTCTCATCCACAGATCTGTGTCCGCCAATGAACTGAAGTGCTTATTCTGTTTCTGTGTGCATGGAGTAAAAGCATAATAATAATTAAGTAAGAAAGATCAAATTAAAAATGGGTATTCAGGTCAAAACAACTCAAAATTATTTTACTGATAGGCCTATTCTACAAATATTTGTTTTTGAAAATTTTAACTTTGATGTCATTAAACTAAAGGAAAAGCTAATATATGTAAAACAGCTAATACAAATGTATGTAAATTTTTTGTTTCTTATTCAACCAGTGGACATGAGTCAGTTCATCTGATCTCTAGAGGAAGGGAAGAACTGCTCATTTTCATTCAATCTGTCCTGAAAACATCACCATGTTCTCTGCAGTTTTAGTCTTGCTTCTGGCAAGTGTAAAATGTAAGTTATTTTTCTGAGCATAATTTCAGAACTTTGAAGAATTTTGTTGCAGGTTTTGATGAAGATGATTGATAGTCAATAAATTGAATGACTTTGTAATATTTTTTTTCCAACAGGTATTGATACATATGAACTCACTCAGCCTGAGTCTCTGACTGTCCGTCCTGATGCCACTCTAACTATCAACTGTAAAGTCTCCTATTCAGTTACTAGCGAACATACAGGCTGGATACGTCAGCCTGCAGGAAAAGCTCTGGAATGGATTGGATTTATCAACTCTGGTGGAGGCTTATACTACAAGGATTCACTGAAAAGCAAGTTCAGCATCACCAGAGACACCTCCAGTAACACAATAACACTGCAGGGAAAGAATATGCAAGCTCAAGACACAGCTGTGTATTATTGTGCCAAATGTACACAGTGAGAGACACCAACAGCCTCCCTGTACAAAAACATCATACCATTGTACCAATTAGGGTATTCATCATGGTTTTCTTTAAAAGTTTTATAATAACAGATTTACAGATAAAGTACTATACGTCTCAATAGGAAGTCAATAAAATCAATAATCTCTTTGGCTTAAAGCCAAAGTCACATTGGCTTTGCTTTCTTTGCCTATAAACCAGACTCAAAGGAAAGTTTAAATGATTATTATGGCTCTGCCTGTTGGTCAATAAAGTTCTGTATTGATGGCTTGTTTTTACCCTGTGTTCGAGTTTTTAGCCGATGTTTCAACAGCACAGATCTGGTGTATTCCAGAAAGCAGGCTATCTTACTGTCAAACATACCCTGAACTCTTGATTAAACCAAACCTTGCTTACCCGAGGTATGCTGGTTCCAAAAGCGTGTCGTGGAGTAAGTTCATCCAACTCAGAGTATGTTCATGGTTAACACACCAGACATTCTCAACAGAGCGACGAATCGAGCCAAAAAGCGCCATACTACTTTGTTTCTTCTTCTTTTGTTAAACACTGATTTACATACTTAGTGCATATCACCACCTAATCTTTTCGTTTAATAATCTTTAATCACTGTGAATAAGAACTATATTGTTTTTTTGATGCTAATCATATAATAAAAAGAAAGACTGATTAAAGCAAATAACAGTGTGTGCTTGCAAAGATAACATGGCTGTATAAGATTATTTTTTGTTTAGTAATTTTGCTTCCACATTGCTTGAAAGGTAAGACATATTATATATCATATCATATGTCTTTTATATAGAAATATAGCATAGAAAACATCCTGATGCAAAAATAAAAACAAACGTCTGAATGCAGAACAACGATTTGTGAGATGAGAATTAGCTATATATTATAATAAAATTAACATTACCTTGTTTTAATAGAGCTTTATATATCGATATATAACAATATATTGTGTAATATTGTGCGCAATCTGTCACGCCCACTGGAGCCTCATCAATAGAGCACGCATGCGCTGAACACGAACAGATCCTGCTCCGGAGGAGGTTATGTTTAGAGAGTATGGTTGCTATGACTACTTACATACCTTGAAATTTACCTCCGTTTTTGGAACCAAAAGTTGAGGTATCTGCTTATTTACCCTTAAACATACCCGGGCCGTGAATGTCACATAACCTGCTTTGTCAGTCAATGAACTGAATCTTTCTGTGTGATATGAGTCGCTTACAACAGTATTGGCCAAACGCCGATAGATAGCAGTAATGCATCACTTGAATTGATA
Source organism: Gila orcuttii (assembly GCA_026230005.1). NCBI lineage: Eukaryota > Metazoa > Chordata > Actinopteri > Cypriniformes > Leuciscidae > Gila > Gila orcuttii. Next base: position 35,986,318 of record JAPDVR010000003.1, on the reverse strand, counting down.
TAATCTCATATTTTATTTTATTGTTTTTAGTGGTTTTAAAATTTCAATATTGTGTTATTTAAAAAATGTAGACAAACTGTTCTTGTAATTTCATATTTTATAATATTAATATCTGAATTTCCTATTATAATTAAAAGCAATTACATTAAAATCATTAAATGACTTTTATCTCTTATAATAGAAAAATAACGCTATGTTTATACAGATCTCAAACATTAAAATCTAAATCTGGACCAAATATATGTCATCAGTTACCTGATTTGAATATTATGCAAACCTTCCCACTTTAAATGTGTCAATGTCTTTGTGATCTGAACAGACATCTGAACTCTAGGAACAAAGTCTGTCTTTCTGGTTTAAACTAAACATACACCATGTTTAAAAAGTTTCATGTGTTTGTAATTCTGGCAGTTTTACCATGTAAGTCACTGCATAGGATAATCATTACGAGTGCAACAATTTAACATTATAACATCTTCGTAAATTTAATACTGTTTCTTTTTCCACAGGTATTGAATGTCAGACATTCACTCAGCCTGAGACAGTGGTTAAAAAAACAGGAGAGTCTCATAAACTTACATGTACAATAACTGGATTTACATTCAGCGGTCTCTATCTAAACTGGATCAGACAGAGCCCTGGAAAAGGACTGGAGTGGATTGCATACATCAGCACATCCAGTTCTCCTATAAGCTATTCCCAGTCAGTCCAGGGAAGGTTCACAGTGTCCAGAGATGACTCCAGCAGTCAACTGTACCTACAGATGAACAGCCTCAAGACTGAAGACACTGCTGTGTATTACTGTGCTAGAGACTCACTGTGAATGAGTTCAGGGTCAAAGCAATACAAAAACCACTTCCTCATTCAGGAATATTGACTTTATCAGCTGCATTGCATAGAAATATTAAATAAAAAGCTCATTTAGTCCTGCCCCTATTTTGTGTTTGTTGAATTCTTCTGGTCTAAAATGCTCATGGCTTCATTTTACCGAATCAGAATCACAGTGACATTACGCTTCCCTTGGTCATCAGAAAACAAACATACTCATATAATGACAAATGATGTTTTATTAACAAAGTTCGGGAGGAACACGTTCAGATAATTACCACGAGTGGAGAGCACTCTACAATCAATGATTAAAATGTATATATATAGACTCAGCAGTCTCACCTCATTTCATTGACAGCAGCGTCCCTCCACCACCCCTTCTCCACTCTTCTAGTCCTAACCACTTTACATACGGGGGGAGTACTCTGGGTTCGGGCCAATCTCCGAGCTCGAAGCCCTCCCCCCGGACAGCACGCCAAATACGCATTTTACTTTACCCCCTCTAATTGTATGTAAGTGTGAACTCGTGAAACTTAACAATACACAAACAATGTTATCAGCACAGCTGTGAGTAGTCATCACATACAGGTATGTGCTTATAGGCCTATTCAGAACAAAGGCACAATTGTGATATTGCTTTTAATACAATAGTTTGATAAACACTAAGTTAGTACTGAGTAACTTACATTGCCAGTTACTTTTCACTCCATCAACGAAGATATTTCCAAACGAAGGCACAAGAGAATTAACCATCACATCTCAGAGCAACACACACACTCATTACTTCCTGAATGAATCAGTGTTTTTAAACGAATAGGTTCAATGAATGACTTATGAATGATTCACTCATAAACACAGTCACTTGTCGCCACCTACTGGTGTAACACTTTACCCTGCAGAAAGAATCACGGCTCTCCCACACCAATGTAAACTAGTCCGTCTGGATCGAGGAAATACATGACAAAATGGAAATCAAATTCGACGAACACTATATGAAGACTTGAGATGCAGAAGCCTCTAAGTCCATGTAATGTTTTTCTTTAATATTAAAAAAAAAATTTTATCAGGCTCCTATAGGTTTCTACCTAAGTTCTGGCATTTTTGAATGGGCTGAGGTTGGGATTAAGTGAGTTTGAGCATTCACTCAATATTATCTCATTTTTTATATAGGTGGCTTTTAGAGGCTTTTGCATCGGAGGTCTTCATATATTTTGTATAATTTGAATGAGCAAATATATAGTTAATTAGTATCTTTATTTCTCTTCCAAAAACATGAAATCATTTCCACAGAATAAACAAACTTTTTAACAGATTGTGCACATGCATCCTATTCATAAATGTTACAGCAAGACTTTTTCATCATTAAAGCAAACGTTTATTTAAAATAAAGGCCATCACAGTGTAATGACAAATAATTTCAAATTTTTTGTTGTTTGAGCATATAGAGGTCATTAGCTCTGATGAAAGTTGGATCTATGTTCACTGTAATTGACAATTCACAAACTTGTAAAAAACTTTTAGAATGAATAAAATATAGAATATTTGAACATACGGATATGTGCAGAACTGTATGCAAATATTCTTTCTCCTCCTCTTTGTTTTAGTATTAAGGGGAAAAGAAATAGTTTACTCTCTCACTTCTCAAACCATGGTCTCCTCATCTCTCTGGTTGTTTCTGCTGCTAGCAGCCGTCTCTCGTAAGTCTTCATAGTTTTTATAGAAATACTTCATAATAAAAATGTCTTACATGGTTATACAAAATGTTTCCATGTCTCTAAGATGTCACATCATATTTGTTTTCCCAGGTGTCCACTGTGTTGAACTGACCCAGACTGATTCTGTTGTTTTAAGGCCTGGTCAGGGTTTGACACTGTCCTGTAAGATCTCTGGATATTCAGTGACTGACAGCTACTGCACTCATTGGATACGACAGCCTGCAGGAAAAGCTCTGGAATGGGTCGGAGAGATATGTGGTGATGGTAGCACATATTACAGTGATAAACTGAAAAGTAGATTTCAAGTTACCAGAGACTCTTCCAGCAGTACAGTGACTCTACAGGGACAGAATATGCAGACTGAGGACACATCTGTGTATTTCTGTGCCAGAGAGTCACAGTGACACAAATCACACGCAGCTTTGTTCAAAAACATCTGAATGAAAAGAGCAAGAGAAAGTTCCCCTACAGTAGGGGTTCAAAAATAACATTTCAAAAGATTTTTTTTCTGAATGTAATTATTTATATATATATATATATATATATATATATATATATATATATTTTTTTTTTTTTGTTATATTGTACAAGTTTGAAACATCAGTGTTTACAGCCCAACAAACGTTTGAGAAATCAGCTGCAGACCGGTCTTTGTTGGTGACAGTCATGTTGGTTCAGTTAGATTAAATAATTTTTTTTGACTTAAATGCGACTAGTTCATCAAAAGCCACATGAAATATATCTTTCATGTAGTGACTTGTAATGAACTGGCTATGACCCCTTTTTGTTGTTGTGTGCAGTCACAGTAAAGTTATTATTCTTTAATGAGAATGCTGCTGATATTACAATAGAGGGCACTGTCTGCCTTTGTGATGCCTAGTCCAACAGATCAGATATTGTAGTATTAACGTAAATAGCCTTTTTATTTTTCTCTTGCTACATTTTCAAGCAATGAAACTGCTACACGTTTTCACAACTATGTCACCTTTTTTCAAAACTCTATACCCACAATTCCCAAAACTGCAGACACAAAATGCCTCACATCTCCTTCAAAATGTAACACTGCATTCAAAGTGCCATAAACGCATGTCAGAATGAAGCATTTGCATCAATTGGCAAACACTTCTTTCATAATAGTATTTTTGGATTTACCATATAAACACTGTTGTTCTAAATCTAAAGCTCTTTGGTCTTTCATAGGCTTATATCTACATTTCAATACAATGTTCTACAGTGAAAATAATCTGCTGAGAGGGGTAACAAGTAAACTGTAAACACCAATGCAATGTAGAAACAGAAAATATTAGGCCAAACATTACTGTTGTATACAGTAGCCTTGGACAGAGGCACCCTCTATGTCTCCACATGTGTCCTCCATTGCCTGGAAAAGCGGCATGCGGGCATAGAAAAATACACTTTCCAGCACCAGGCTGAGAAGAATTCCTCTATGGGATTTAGAAAAGGGGAATATGGGGGTAGGTACAAAACTACAAATTGTGGATGGGTGGCAAACCAGTTTTGGACCAGAACAGCCCGGTGAAAACTAACACTGTCCCATATAACCACAAATCTAGCAGGCTCCTGATCTGGATCAGGGACAAGCATTGTGTAAATTGCATCCAGAAAAGTGAGCATATGGCCGGTATTGCACAGACACAGTGTGGCATTGTGATGGAGGTCCCCATTTTGAGTGATGGCAGCACACATAGTTATATCACCCCCACGCTGTCCTGGGACCGTTGTAATTGCCCTCTGTCCTATTTCATTTCTTCCGCAGCACCTGGTTTTGGTGAAGTTGAAGCCAACCTCATCCACAAAAATAAATTCATGTCTAATTACATGGACATCCATCTCCAAAACTCTCTGTAACAGACAAAAGGATATACAGAGGAGTAAATATGGTATGTCTGAAGTACTGGAAGTAGTGTTGCATACATGCCTCTACAAAGTCATGTTGCAGATTCTTGACTCTGTCAGAGTTTCTCTCAAATGGCACCTTGTAAAGTTGTTTCATCGTCACTTGGTGGCGTTGGATGATGCGTTGTATGGTCGACAGGCTTACAGCATTGATGTTGTTAAATATGGTGTCATTATTCAAGATATGTTCTCTTATCTCTCGAATCCTATTTGCATTGTTGGCCAAAATCATATTTATAATTGCAGTCTCTTGTACATCTGTAAACAAGCGTCCTCGATTATGTCTTTGCCTTTCCACTTTGTACAGAATTCAAACACAGTATGTGTTCAGCATATAGAAACTGTAAACAATTTACAAAAAAAAGGTAGTACAGCATGATAACCAACCTCATTCATTCAATGCAGTGCAGTAAATGGATGGCTTAGAGTTACAAATGTTTATGCAATACTATGCAGTTGTACGTATTTTACAGTACATTACTGCAATGCAAAAATAGTCATTAGATAGTTGCATACCTGTTCTCATTTCTGAAGGTTAAAATTATGGACGCCACTCTAAATCAACTCAAGTTGGGTGTAAGGGACCAAGACAGTGAGGCAAGAGGACACAGGAGACTGTTTTCAAAAAAAGTGGTTTATTACCCAAAATATTGGAAAGTTACATAAAGACCAAATTTAATAACTAGGTCTTAAAAGAGTTCAACAAAAAAAGTTAACTAAATATAAGCTTAAATACATAGACTCATAACACAAGGTTAACTGAACAAAAAACTGACCCTCCCACACAAACACAGACGGGAGCTTATATAACAGCTTGACAAAACCAAATAACATAGAAGGGGTAAACAAACTAACACTTGAGAACTCAAGAGCTAACTAAGGTCAAAATCCCCCCTGGCACATGGTGAGACATGGTATGGCCTAACGAGCTGACTCCCGGATATACAGGTCCTTCTCAAAAAATTAGCATATTGTGATAAAGTTCATTATTTTCCATAATGTAATGATAAAAATTAAACTTTCATATATTTTAGATTCATTGCACACCAACTGAAATATTTCAGGTCTTTTATTGTTTTAATACTGATGATTTTGGCATACAGCTCATGAAAACCCAAAATTCCTATCTAAAAACATTAGCATATCATGAAAAGGTTCTCTAAACGAGCTATTAACCTAATCATCTGAATCAACTAATTAACTCTAAACACCTGCAAAAGATTCCTGAGGCTTTTAAAAACTCCCAGCCTGTTTCATTACTCAAAACCGCAATCATGGGTAAGACTGCCGACCTGACTGCTGTCCAGAAGGCCATCATTGACACCCTCAAGCAAGAGGGTAAGACAGAAAGAAATTTCTGAACAAATAGGCTGTTCCCAGAGTGCTGTATCAAGGCACCTCAGTGGGAAGTCTGTGGGAAGCAAAAAGTGTGGCAAAAAACGCTGCACAACGAGAAGAGGTGACCGGACCCTGAGGAAGATTGTGGAGAAGGACCGATTCCAGACCTTGGGGGACCTGCGGAAGCAGTGGACTGAGTCTGGAGTAGAAACATCCCGAGCCACCGTGCACAGGCGTGTGCAGGAAATGGGCTACAGGTGCCGCATTCCCCAGGTCAAGCCACTTTTGAACCAGAAACAGCGGCAGAAGCGCCTGACCTGGGCTACAGAGAAGCAGCACTGGACTGTTGCTCAGTGGTCCAAAGTACTTTTTTCGGATGAAAGCAAATTTTGCATGTCATTCGGAAATCAAGGTGCCAGAGTCTGGAGGAAGACTGGGGAGAAGGAAATGCCAAAATTCCTGAAGTCCAGTGTCAAGTACCCACAGTTAGTGATGGTCTGGGGTGCCATGTCAGCTGCTGGTGTTGGTCCACTGTGTTTTATCAAGGGCAGGGTCAATGCAGCTAGCTATCAGGAGATTTTGGAGCACTTCATGCTTCCATCTGCTGAAAAGCTTTATGGAGGTGAAGATTTCATTTTTCAGCACGACCTGGCACCTGCTCACAGTGCCAAAACCACTGGTAAATGGTTTACTGACCATGGTATTACTGTGCTCAATTGGCCTGCCAACTCTCCTGACCTGAACCCCATAGAGAATCTGTGGGATATTGTGAAGAGAAAGTTGAGAGACGCAAGACCCAACACTCTGGATGAGCTTAAGGCCGCTATCGAAGCATCCTGGGCCTCCATAACACCTCAGCAGTGCCACAGGCTGATTGCCTCCATGCCACGCCACATTGAAGCAGTCATTTCTGCAAAAGGATTCCCGACCAAGTATTGAGTGCATAACTGAACATAATTATTTGAAGGTTGACTTTTTTTGTATTAAAAACACTTCTTTTATTGGTCCGATGAAATATGCAATTTTTTTGAGATAGGAATTTTGGGTTTTCATGAGCTGTATGCCAAAATAATCAGTATTAAAACAATAAAAGACCTGAAATATTTCAGTTGGTGTGCAATGAATCTAAAATATATGAAAGTTTAATTTTTATCATTACATTATGGAAAATAATGAACTTTATCACAATATGCTAATTTTTTTAGAAGGACCTGTAGGTCTCCTCAGCCACTCCTTTTGGCCAACCAGGAAGGGACCGCCCCCAACAGGTCCATGTAACTCAACACAAAGAAACATGTGATTAGTGCACTCCCTGTAAATCAATTTAAAGGTAAAGCAAAATAAACCGAATCAAAAAACTGTATTGTGTTCATTATTTAAATACACTAGTTTAGCTGACTATTAAATAATAATCAGTGCAACAAATTAAAGAGATAAAATAATAAAACGGTAATCAAATGTTTGGAACTGAAGTGATATTACCCTGTGTGGCCGTAGCCAATGTAGAGAACTGTGAAATATTTTTTAATTGCAAACTGAGTGTAAAGCATATAATGTGCTTGCAGTTTTGCAGACTTGGTGTGAAGATTAGGTACATGAGTGAATGGTTTCACTGAGTGGGACTCAAGTTCCACTTTTGTGTAAGCAATTTGAAAAAAAAAAACTAATTCTTTTTGGTCACTTTGGTGTTCAACTCCAAAAAAATACAACAACATTACTGTAAAGGAAGGGAAAAAAAAATAATATAAAATAATAATATTTAAAACATTAAGGTTGGTAATGTTTATGTAAAAGGCCTGATATATCCAAATAATGCAAGCATGAGAAAATAAAAAAGCTCAGTTCTTTCAAATCAGATTTTGCTCTCATTAAATGTAAGTTTTGCAGGATTCAAAGTGATAATGGAATAATTCAATAAAATAATACTTCCTTTATTTAATATTTTGATAGTTTGAATCACTTACAGTCATTATAATCTGTTTGTATTTTCTGCTAATGGACTTCAACCATAGAAATAATGACTGACATTGTCAAATTAAAAACTAAAAGGCTTGGACAGTGTGATGCCTTTTCATGTAATCCCAATATTCATGTTTGAGCATGTTAAGTTAGTTAGTTACTCTGTATGTTTATGCAAATCATCAGCTGCATATTTAAACACCAGACATGAGTCAGTTTATACATTCATCTGATCACTAGAGGAAGGGAAGAACCGCTTCAGTCCATTCAAACTGTGTCGTGAAACACACCATGATCTCTTCATCTTTATTGTTTCTGGCTGTAGTATCCTGTAAGTTTAGTCTACTTTTCTGTGTGATACATCTTGTTGCAAAAAAAAGCTATTGTTAACGGTCTTTAAACTTCATGCTATTTTACTAACAGGTATTATTTCATTTGATACAGGTATTGATACATATGAACTCACTCAGCCTGAGTCTCTGACTGTCCGTCCTGATGCCACTCTAACTATCAGCTGTAAAGTCTCCTATTCAGTTACTAGCGCTCATACAGGCTGGATACGTCAGCCTGCAGGAAAAGCTCTGGAATGGATTGGAGTGATCTATTATGATGGAAGCTTAGCCTACAAGGATTCCCTGAAAAACAAGTTCAGCATCACCAGAGACACCTCCAGTAACACAATAACACTGCAGGGAAAGAATATGCAAGCTCAAGACACAGCTGTGTATTATTGTGCCAGAGAATCACAGTGACAGAGACCAACAGACTCCCCGTACAAAAACATCATCATCATATTACAAATTAAGTGTTATGACGGTTTTCCAGAACAGTCTGATTTTCTCAGGAGCACATTAGGTTTACAAAAGTCATAATGACATTATAGACATTAATTCAGCTGGTAAAACAAAAATCCTATTAAAAAACAATGCATTATTTATCAGCAAGTATTTGCACAAATTAAAAACTCAAGCAGTATCTTTTGCAGCATTTCATTTTGACATTTGCTTCACATTCTTTACAGTTAAAGTGGCAAATAACTTTTAAATAACATTTGATATAAGGTAGTAGCCAGAAGCAAAAAAATGAATTAATAAATTAATAAATAATAAAATAAAATGCATGAAAGTGTCATGATGACAACTGGTATGATAAATGTAAACAAATTGGATTGCATATTACAGTATTTGAAAAGGTCAAAGTAATTCACAAAACAACAAAAACTAGTGAACATTTAAAAAAAAAATTTTTTTCGTTGGAACTTTTGAACATTCTCAATCAAGTTTGTCCACTTACATTGAGCATTCTTGATATGAATATAAATATCCTACAACTGCATAAGAGATTCTGTTGTTAGTGACTCATCAATAGTGCCATTAGATCTTAATAGTATTAATAGATTTTAAAGCTCCACCCAAATGTAAATGACATAATGTACAGTATTTCTACCAGCAGTGTTCAGTGACATTGTAGCAGTTGGTCTTCCTGCATCGTTTGAAATGGCAGACATTTCATTCTTATTTTTTGTCCTGATGTGCTTTACTAGTATGTATCTCTATTTCTTGTTATTATTATTTAATTCTGGCTCCAGAATGTATTAATGGGTGTACTGTATATGATACTGTGGACAGGTCATCATAACTTTCAATTATCAATTTGTGTCAATTTCTTAGGTGTTAATGGTCAGAACCTGGAGTCCATCCCATCAAGTTCTGTTACCAAAAAGCCTGGAGAAAATCTGAACCTATCCTGTAGAGGATCTGGATTTGATTTTGGACAATATGGCATGCACTGGATCAGAGCCAGCAGGGAAAGCACTGAACTGGATGGGAGTTATCTGGTATGATGCCAGTAAAACAGCAAAAAGTGTGGAGGGACGAATAGAGATCACCAGAGATAATTCAAACAGCATTGTGTACCTGAAACTCTCTAGTCTGACAACAGAGGATTCAGCTGTTTATTACTGTGCAAGACATACACAATGATGTAAAAAAAGCACTGGGGTGTACAAAAACATGTCAGGGAGGAAAATGGAGGGGTAGGGGTGGGAGAAACCCAACAGACACTAGAGCACAGTACAACTTTGATCCAAAGAAACAGACACACCTCCCGCTGAAGGATAAAATACATAAGCTATATAAGCTTTATGAGAATATAAACTATTAAATGCCCTTATCCCTGACCCTAATATATATGCCCTGAATGATCTGGACTGAATATATTTATCAAGAATTCATTTATCATGAATTTAAAGTGTGTTCTATACTGTTCATATCACAGACAATACTAAAATATAACTTCATAATACCACAGTACACCCATCATTACTGTCAACATTGTCTTCTGAAAGAAATGTAAAAAGAAAAAAAAAGCCCATAATACAAAATTATACATAAAAAATATGTAATACTTTTTTTCTGAGTTGCATATGCAGAACCATATGCAAATATTCCTCTTCCTCTTTATTTGTATGTTAAAATGAAAAGAAGCAGCTTGTCCTCACACAACTTCTCAAACCATGGTCTCCTCATCTCTCTGGTTGTTTCTGCTGCTAGCAGCCGTCTCTCGTAAGTCTTCATAGATTCTATAGAAATACTTCATAATAAAAATTTCTTGTATATTTATAAAAAATGTTTCCATGTCTCTAACATGTCAGGCCATATTTGTTTTCCCAGGTGTCCACTGTGTTGAACTGACCCAGACTGAATCTATGGTCTTAAAACCTGGTCAGGGTTTGGCACTGTCCTGTAAGATCTCTGGATATTCAGTGACTGACAGCAGCTACTGCACTCATTGGATACGACAGCCTGCAGGAAAAGCTCTGGAATGGGTTGGAAGGATATGTGGTAGCGGTAACACATATTACAGTGATAAACTGAAAAGTAGATTTCAAGTTACCAGAGACTCTTCCAGCAGCACAGTGACTCTACAGGGACAGAATATGCAGACTGAGGACACATCTGTGTATTTCTGTGCCAGAGAGTCACAGTGACACAGAGCAGTTACTGCCTTGTTCAAAAACAACTTTGTCACTCACCACATGAATAATTTCAGTTCCAGATTATATTCAATGTCCAAAACATGACGGTCTATGTTCTAACCTTTGAAATTTGTTTGTAAAAGTTAAAATAGAGATTTTTATTTTTAAATGAGCAAATATTTCATTCATATCTGTCTTCACTACCTTCCACCCAAAAGCTCAGTACACTGACATAATCCTGCCTCCTATTAAATTGTTACAAGTGAATTCTTGGCACATTTCACAAGAGGGCGCACCGTTCTCACATGTAGTCAAATTATGGGAAATACAATCTGATTCTCAGTAGAAAGATTCTCTAGATCTCTCTTTCCATTTCTAACACATTATTTAATGATAGTGAAGTCTCTTTTTATCGCTATATAAAAATATTATAAAAAGTGCAATCTTCAGACAGAATAGATATAGTTGCTGATACTGTAATCACTGAATTGTTGATTTATTGATCCATTCTCATGAAGCCCATGCTTATGAAAGCTTGACTAACCATTAACCTCATTTTCTACAGTAAATGTTAATAGTGCACTGTGCACACTTGATGTTTGTATCTGTAAATTACTAAAAGTGTGTGTTGTATTTCTGTCTGAGAGCAGCTTTTCTACTTACTGAACACAACATGACTTAAGGAAATATTTATTCCCTGTATATACAGTGAGCAAATTTAAGGCATTCAGTGTATATTCCTGGATACCCTTAGAAGTATAATGAATCTGAAAGGCCTTAGATATCAGCATAGAATAAAGACCAGAATACAAAAAAGGCTACATTTAGTAAAAAGTATAAAAAAAGAAAGAATGTGTGTTCATATCTCGGTAAATTTTAAGCAAGACTTATAAAAACATGTATCACTTTAAATAATAATAATAATAATAATAATAATTACTATTATTGAAACAATAGAGAAATATTTGGAGACAAGAGAGTGTATATAAAAAACGTCTCGGTTACGTATCTAACCCTAGTTCCCCGATAGGGAACGAGACGCTGCGTCAAGCTATGGGAACGCCTCTGCGTGTGTGCGTCATGAAGCACGTATGGAATCAGTCCAATGGAGAGACGGAACGTCATCGTGGTCATCGACCAGGAAACTATAAAGCACCCCCAAAACACAAGCGCGACAGCTTCTGATAGGCCTGAAGGAAGCGCTAACGGGCATGCTGGGAGTATGGCAGAACGACGCAGCGTCTCGTTCCCTATCAGGGAACTAGGGTTACATACGTAACCGAGACGTTCCCTTTCAAGGGAACTCGAGCTGCGTCAAGCTATGGGAACGCCAATACCCACGTCGCCATAGGAGCAAATGACCATCATGTGGGAACTAGCGCACAGAGGACGAGAGCACCTGCGCCCCAGGAGTGGAACTTAAGTCCAATTCATAGAACTTAACAAATGTATGCGGTGAGGACCACCCAGCCGCATCACAAACATCACCTAGCGATACTCCTGACAATAATGCCTTAGAGGCAGCCATACTCCTGGTAGAATGGGCTCGTACAGCCAAAGGTGAAGGCTGACCAGCCGACTCATAAGCAAGTGAGATGGCCTCAACCACCCACTTGCTCATTCTCTGTTTAGACACGGGACACCCTTTCCTGGGTGGCCCAAAGCACACAAATAACTGTTCTGATTTCCTCCACAGGGCAGCTCTGTGGACGTAAGCGTCTAACGCCCTAACCGGGCAGAGAAGATTAAGTTTCTCCTGATCTGATGACACGAAAGGAGGAGGATAGAAAGCCTGCAGCACTGTAGGTCTAACAACATTAGTAGGGACCTTAGGGACATAACCTGGTCTAGGGTATAGAAAAGCCTTAACCATACCAGGCGAAAACTCCAGGCACGAGGGTGCAACCGACAGAGCCTGCAAATCTCCGATTCTTTTAAGTGAGGAGATCGCAAGCAGAAAAAGAGTTTTGTATGTGAGGAATTTCTCAGAAACTTCCTCAATAGGTTCAAAGGGGGCCAAAGAAAGGCCCTCTAGTACAATGGACAAATCCCAAGTCGGCACCCTCATACGAACTGCAGGCCTCAGCCTCAAAGTACCACGAAGGAAGCGAGTTATAAGTGGGTGTCTCCCAAGAGAAACTCCACTGAAAGGGACATGGTAAGCAGCTAGTGCCGCCACATACACCTTTAGTGTGGAGGGGGATAACCCTGCAGAGAAACGCTCCTGCAGAAACTCCAGCACTGCACCCACTGGGCCGTTAACTGGGTCCTGCCGGTGTTCTGCACACCATGAAGTGAAAAGTTTCCACTTCAGGGCATATAACTTCCTCGTGGACGGAGCTCTGGAGTGAAGGATGGTCTCAACAACCTCAGTTGAGAGACCAGTTTCTATGAGCTGGGCCCCCTCAGAGGCCAAGCCCACAGTTTCCACAACTCTGGGCGGGGGTGAAATATCGTACCGCCCTCCTGAGAGAGTAGATCCCTCCTGATCGGAATCTCTAAGGGAGAGCCATCCAGAAGAGATATTAGGTCCGCAAACCATACTCGGGCCGGCCAGAACGGGGCTACTAGAAGTAGGCTGACCCCGTCCCGGTGAACCCTCTCCAGAACTCCTGGTAGCAGAGCAACCGGGGGAAAAGCATACAGACGTGACCTCGGCCACGGCTGTACCAGAGCGTCCAACCCCAGAGGGGCTGGCTGACTGATGGAGAACCACAGATGACAGTGCGTTGTCTCCTTGGAAGCGAATAGGTCCACCACGGCGCGACCGAAACTCAACCAAAGGAGCTCCACCACCTCGGGGTGGAGCCTCCATTCCCCCGGTCTTGGCCCCTGCCTACAGGGAGTCTGCTAGCACATTCAAATAACCAGGAAGATACATAGCTCTCAGAGACTGTAACTTCCCCTGGGACCAGAGGAGGATCTGACGGGCCAACTTGTAAAGTGGACGCGACCGCAGGCCCCCCTGATGATTTATATACGAGACCACCGACATGTTGTCTGACTGAACTAGCACATGATGACCTCTGAGGTCTGCTAGGAAGTGTTTCAAAGCTTGGAACACCGCCAACATCTCTAGACAATTTATATGCCATGATAGATGATGGTCCTGCCACAGACCTTGGGCTGGACGACCACTCATGACCGCCCCCCACCCTGTGAGGGAAGCATCCGTCGTTAGCGTTACGCGACGACAAAGAGCCCCCAACACAGGCCCTTTGGATAGGAACCAGGTTTCTTTCCACATGACCAGAGCACGAAGGCAGCGCCGCGTGACTTTGACCGTGCGGAGGGGATTTCCCCTCGGGGAGAATCCCTTGGTCCGGAGCCACCACTGCAGTGGTCTCATGTACAGCAGGCCGCAAGGTATAACGTTGGACGCTGCTGCCATCAGACCCAACAGTCTCTGAAACTGTTTTACAGTGAGTAGCTGGCCTAGCTTTACTTGTTTCATGGCTGAGAGAATCGAAGCGATGCGGGTCGGGGAAAGTCGCGCCCGCATCGAGACCCAATCCCAAACGACGCCCAGAAAAGTGGTCTTCTAAGAAGGAGATAATACACTTTTCTTTGCGTTCAGCCTCAACCCCAACTTTCTTATATGAGCGAGAACGTCATCTCGATGCTGAACCGCCATCTGCTCTGTCTGAGCTAAAATCAACCAATCGTCGATGTAATTGAGGATACAAATGCCCTGAAGCCTCAGGGGCACTAAAGCTGCATCCATGCATTTCGTGAAAGTGCGGGGAGATAAAGCTAGGCCAAATGGAAGAACCTTGTACTGGTACGCCTCGCCCCCGAAGGCGAACCTCAGGAACCTCCTGTGCTGTGGAAGGATGGAAATATGAAAGTACGCGTCCTTCAGATCTATCGTGACAAACCAGTCCTCGGATCTGATTTGTGGCACAATCTGCTTGATCGTGAGCATCTTGAATTTTAGCTTCCCTACCGAGCGATTCAACAGGCGCAGATCTAAAATTGGACGCAACCCCCCATCCTTCTTTGAAACGATGAAATATCGGCTGTAAAAACCTGACTCCAAACTGGGAGGAGGAACCCGTTCTATAGCCTCCTTCTGAAGGAGCGCTTTCACCTCTCGTTCCATTACCAGAGCCTGCTCGGGGCCCACCACTGTGGGCAGAACCCCTCTGAATTTTGGTGGACGACACCTGAATTGGATAGCATAACCCTTTTCTACTGTGTGCAGAACCCACTGAGATATTTTTGGAAGGCTTTTCCACTCTGCCAGAAATACTACTAAGGGTACCAGTCTCTCGAGACTGGCCTCTGGTGTAACTTGAGTACCAAACACAGCGCCCTGTAACGGCGCACCGGCAGGGAACGACTGGCTTAACTGCTCTGAGACCCTCCTCAGAGGGGGCGAGCGTCCCTCGGGAAAGCGCTCGCTGGGACCGTCTGTGCCCCGGCATGAAGGCGGGGTTGGCAGAACGGGCCCCTGAGGGCACCGAAGAAGAGCGGGCACCGTGTAATGCGGTGAACACCTCTCTCCCACGGCAGGGACCACCCTCAGCATCCTGACGCCAGTGGCGTCAGGACTTCTTCTTTGCCGAAGCCTTCTTGGCCATAATAACTGTCCTCAGATCAGTTTTGCCAGAAGACTTCGGCTGAGAGTGCCGTGTCCCACTGTTTGGAAGGGGGAGCGCGAGACGTGACACTCTGCTTCTGTTGCGCCCTATGTGAGGAGCTGACTGACGGCCTGGACTGCTCCCGCCCAGCAGTACCGGGGACATGAATTTTAAGAGGCATAAATTTCTGAAACGCTGCTGACTGTTTCTTCTCTTCCTGAAATCTATCTATGACAGTATTCACAGAATCACCGAACAGACCATGAGGAGAGAGAGGAGCGTCTAAAAGAAAAGCTTTATCTTTTTCTTTCATGCCAGAGAGATTTAACCATAGATGTCTCTCTGCGGCCACCAGGGCTGCCATAGTACGGCCCATTAGCTTGGCCGACTCCTTGGTGGCGCGCAGAGATAAATCTGCAGCCTGACGCAGTTCGCGAACTACATCAGTGCTGACCTCTTGAGTATCACTCACATCTTTTAATAGGTCAGCCTGGTATGCCTGCAAGATGGACATCGTGTGCAGGCACGCCGAGGCTTGACCGGCCGCCGAATACGCCTTACCCACTAAAGCTGATGTACTTCTAAGGGGTTTAGAGGGTAAAAGTGGTGCTTTAAAAGAAGATGCAGCTTCAGCAGAAAGATGACTAGCAAGCGCCTCTTCTGCTTTGGGCATCGCCCCATAACCATGAGATTTAGCCCCCACAATATTTGAATAAGTGGACGTTTGAGGGCTAAAAACACGATAAGAGACCGGCTTTTTCCACGATCTCGAAACCTCTGTGTGGAGATCAGGAAAAAAGGGCAAGCACCGGCGTGGAGGTTGAGAACGGGAAGGCAAAAATCTTTAATCTAGTTTATATTTCTCTCTAGACTCCTGCCTAACAGCTGGCCACTCGATGCTTAATTTAGAAACAGCACGAGTGAGCACCTCCATAAGCTCCTCACTTTCGGGAGAGCGAGATGGCGAATCATCGACATCTCCCGCATCCAGACTAACAACATCCAGATCCTCAGAACTGGATAGTTGCAGTACTGGGGCCTCAGTTCGGGGGGAAGAAACCGCAGAGCGTGCTTCCGAACCCGAGACTGAGGCACTGGATCTAACAGGTAAGGGCTGAGATAGGGCAAAGCCCGTCTCAAGCCCCGCTGTTAGATCCATCTGCGATCCCCACGAATGACGTCGCCGCTCAGCCTTGGCATGAGGGGGAACCGACCCGCGGGGATCGCGAACCGAACCACTCTCCTCAAAGAGTGATCGGCGGGAGCGGAGCGTTCTAAGAGGCAAACGCTCGCAATGCTCACAATCAGCCCCCTCGAGAGCTGACTGGGCATGCTGCACTCCCAAACAAACAACACATAAGCTGTGTGTATCCCCGCCCGTTAAATAGCGCGAGCAGGGAGGAACACACTTCTTAAAATGCTGTTCGCTCGCCATTGTCTCTCAATATAATATATATATATATATATATAGTTTTTTGAAATAGTGAAACTCCTGCTTAGTGACAGACAAAAACACTTGAGACAGATCCACATATAGCGCTTACTGAAGGCATAGAAGCTGTCGCGCTTGTGTTTTGGGGGTGCTTTATAGTTTCCTGGTCGATGACGTCACCCGCCTATGACGTTCCGTCTCTCCATTGGACTGATTCCATACGTGCTTCATGACGCACACGCAGAGGCGTTCCCATAGCTTGACGCAGCTCGAGTTCCCTTGAAAGGGAAGTCACATGAGTTCCCCCTCAGGAAACACCTGTGTTTGGTTATTGCCTCTAAGAAAATAAACGAATTTGCATGTATAGTTTCATAAGACTTGTTGAAACTCTATAACTATAATAAAGCATACATTTAGTTAAAGTAGCTATCTAGTAACATACTCACTCAAACATAAATGGAAGAAATACAATCAAGAAATAGTTATTTTAAATCTTCTCAGCAAATTATATCAGAATCAAATTATGTGACCCTAATGACTGTAAAATCATTTTAGAGAAGATCATACTTTTTAATTTTTATTTAAATACTGCTAATCAAACTAAACTGATAGTGACATTTCAATAAAACTGCACGATTAATTGGACCTCACCTGCATTTTTGCCTTCAGCCTCTCCATCTCCCTCCACTGTATGAGTGTGACGAAGAGGCTGAGGCGTTTGGATCCATCTGCAGTAATTTATTAACACAGGTGAGCCAGCAGAGAACAGCAGACATAAACTCAAAAACAGCTCACAAACAAGGGCAATCCAAGAGAAGTAGTATAAACAGGCAGCGGTCAGGACAGGCGGCTGAGAATCATAAACGAATACCGAGTCCAAATCGTAAAAACACAGGCAAGCCAGAGAAAACAGTACAGACACTAAACGTGGGTAAATCAAGACTTCACAAACTAACACTGAACAGAACAGTCCAAATAAAGGGGAGCTGATGGGACACAGGTGTATCAGATGCCATAATGAGGGGATAATCAGGAGATGAGCAGGGAAGGATAATGGGAATTGCAGTCCTAATATGCGGGAGAGAGAGATCTGATGCGACCAGGAGGAGGCGTCGCTGAGCGTTCTATGACAGAGCCCCCCCCCTGCGTGCGGCTCCGGAAGCGAGGACCTGAACCGCGGCGGGGTCTACCACGGGGTCTTGGAGCAGGACGATCTGGGTGGTCACGGTGAAAAGCAATGATCAATGCAGGGTCCAGGATATCCTGGGACCTGACCCAGGAGCGTTCCTCTGGGCCATACCCCTCCCAGTCGATAAGGTACTGTAACACCCCGCCGCGACGTCTGGAGTCCAGGACCTCTCGCACCCGGTAAGCCTCAGCGCCGTCTTGAGACGGAGATCTCGCGCAGAGAGCCAAACCCACTGGCCGGGACGATACCTGGGACCCTCACGCCTCCTCCGATCCGCCTGGTGCTGATAATGGCGAATGGAGCGTTGTAGGTGAACGTGAGCAGCATCCCAGGTAGCCTCACTGCGCCGGAGCCAGGCGTCTACTGCTGGGAGGTCGGAGGGTTCCCCGGCCCACGGGAAGAGCGGAGGCTGGAAACCTAAAACACATTTAAAAGGGGTTAGACCAGTGGCAGGTTTCACCAAGGAGTTCTGGGCATACTCTGCCCATGCCAGATAACGGCTCCAGTCCTGCTGATTCTGGTGACAGTAGGTTCTTAGAAAACGAATCAAATCCTGGTTAAGACGTTCCACCTGCCCGTTGGCCTGAGGATGGTAACCAGAAGTCAAACTGACATTGATATTGAGTTTAGAAAACAACTCTCTCCAAACACGGGAGGTAAACTGGGGACCACGGTCCGTGACAATGTCCTCAGGTAAACCAAAGAGCCGAAAAATCTGATTGAGAAGAGCCTCGGCCGTTTGTAATGCCGTGGGCAGGCCGGTTAGGGGTATGAAACGGCAGGACTTCGAGAAGCGATCCACCACGGAGAGGATAGTAGTGAATCCTTGTGACGTAGGTAGATCCGTAACGAAATCCACTGCGATATGCGACCAGGGTCGGTGAGGTATTGGCAGAGGCTGTAACAGACCGGCAGGCTTGAGATGGGAAGCTTTCACTGTATTGCAAACAGAGCATTGGCGAACAAATTTTACAACATCCGACTGGAGAGAACCCCACCAAAAGCGATTGGTGACTAACTGTGTGGTGGCCGCAATACCTGGATGACCTGCGCTGGGGGTGCAGTGAACCCACTGAAGCACCCGGTGACGAAGTCCGGATGGAACGAAGAGACGGTCAGGGGGACACTCTGGTGGAGCAGGATGACTATTTAGAGACGCGGTGATCTCTGAGATGATGTCCCATTGAACTGGGGCCACGATCAGAGGAGATGGAACGATGGGTTCAGGACTCAATTCCTCACAAGGACCGTCAAACTGTCGAGACAGGGCATCAGCTTTGCCGTTCTGGGAGCCCGGCCTGTAGGTGATTTTGAAGTTGAATCTTGAGAAGAACAGTGACCAGCGAGCCTGGCGAGCATTTAAACGCTTAGCTGACCTGATGTACTCGAGATTCCTGTGATCAGTAAGCACAGTAAAAGGCTGGCAAGCTCCCTCCAGCCAGTGCCTCCATTCCTCGAAAGCAGCCTTCATGGCCAGGAGTTCGCGATCACCCACATCATAATTGCGCTCCGCTGAATTAAGCTTGCGAGAGTAGTAGGCACAAGGGAACATCCTCGACGGGCTCCCCTGCCGCTGAGACAGAACAGCCCCAACACCTGTGCTTGAAGCATCCACCTCAACTATAAACTCCCTCTCAGGGTCTGGGTGACGGAGGATAGGAGCGGAAGTGAAACTCTCCTTAAGACGATCAAAGGCTGCAGTACAATCCGCCGTCCACTTGAAATATTTACCCCCTTCTCGGAGCAACGATGTGAGAGGGCCAGCGACTACACTGAAATTGCGGATGAATCGACGGTAAAAGTTGGCAAAGCCCAGAAAGCGCTGCAGCTCCTTAACAGAGGAAGGTTGGGGCCAATCCACCACGGCTCTGACCTTGCTGTCATCCATCAGAACTCCGTCCGCACTGATGATATAGCCCAGGAAGGAGATACGTGTCTGGTGAAACTCGCACTTGGAGAGCTTGGCATAGAGCTGGTTATCGATAAGACGCTTGAGAACCGCACGAACGTCCTGGACATGCTCCTCAAAGGAATCAGAATAAATCAAAATATCATCAATGTAAACAATAACTCTCTGATGTAACATGTCACGGAAAATATCATTCACAAAAGCTTGGAAAACAGAAGGACTGTTGGAAAGGCCGAACGGCATTACCCGATATTCATAGTGCCCAGATGTAGTCGAAAACGCTGTCTTCCACTCGTCACCGCTCCGAATGCGAATCAAGTTGTGCGCGTTCCTCAGGTCCAGCTTGGTGAAGTAGCGGGCAGTGCGGAGCATCTCTAGGGCTGCTGGGACCAATGGGAGAGGGTAGCGGTATTTGACTGTCACCTCATTAAGACCCCGATAGTCAATGCACGGCCGAAGACCCCCATCCTTCTTCTTGACGAAAAAGAATCCGGCGGAAGCCGGAGATGTGGAGGGGGTAATGAAACCTTTAGCCAGCTGTTCATCTATGTACGCCTTCATGGCCTCAGTTTCAGGCTGTGAGAGCGGGTAAACCCTTCCACGCGGTGGTACGGCCCCAGGTAAGAGCTCGATGGCACAGTCCCCAGCGCGGTGAACAGGGAGATGAGAAGCTTCCGTTTCGCTGAAAGCCAGAGCCAGGTCGTGGTACTCGGTGGGAATTTTCAGAAAATCCACTCCCTTAAGAACAGCAGAGTGGAGAGCAGAACCTTGGACAGCGGCAGCGCAGTTAATCTGACAGAGTGAGGACCACCGAGATATTCTCCTGTCAGACCAGGAAATTTGAGGATTATGTCTCTCCATCCATGGAAGCCCCAAGATCACAGGATGCATAGGTGAGTGGATAGAAAAAAACTGGATAGTTTCAGAATGCAGTGTCCCGAAGCAGAGTGTAAGGGGTTGTGTGGCGTATTGCACCTCTCCAGACCCTAGGGGGCGTCCGTCCAGCGCCTCGACCATCACGCTAGACTCACATGCGAGGAGAGGGATATGATGAGTTTTAGCAAAAACAAAATCGATAAAATTTCCTGCCGCACCAGAATCAATTAAAGCTTTTATGTCTAAAGTTTGTCCGTTCAATTTCAAAGAACAATCCACAGAAAATAAGTTAGCAGAGTGATTCAAACTCACCGCAGAGGAATTCTTGAATGCTGGATTAACCGGACAGGTCGCCCTCAGATGTCCCGCCTCGCCGCAATACATGCAGAGATTATTACGGCGCCGCCTTTCTCTCTCCGCCGTAGAGAGGCGAGTGTAGCCAATCTGCATGGGCTCCGACTCAGAATTGGGGAAAGCACCCTCGAAGAGACAGGATTGGATAGGTGTGCGTCGGGCGCGAATTAGGTTGTCGAGGCGGATGGCGAGATCCATAATTTGACTCAATGATTTACCGTCGTCGCGGCATGCCAGCTCTCCCTGAAGCTCTGGATTGAGTCCCTTACGATACAAGAGCTTTAAAGGTTCCTCCTCCCATCCGGCCTGGGCAGCGAGGGTCCGAAACGTGAGTGTATAGTCAGCAGCAGTAGATTTTCCCTGACGTAACGCGAGTAATAACTCTCCCGGATCCTTTCCTCCCGCAGAGTGCTCGAACACTTCTCTGAAAAGGGTCAAAAACTCATTATACGAGGGGAAAGAGAGCCGACCTCCATACCAGAGTGCAGTAGCCCATTCCAAAGCCCGGCCGGTGAGCAGAGAACACATGAAGGAAACGCGGCTCTCATCATTGGAGAAGGACTGGGTTTGTTGGTCGAAATACAAGCTGCACTGCAACAGAAATCCTCTACAGGTAGAGGGTGAGCCATCAAACTTGTCAGGAAGGGATAACTTGGGATGGTTTGAATTATTACTCACGGCAGATGTAACGGGAGCAGGTGCAGCTGGGCTAGCGGCTTTATTATCCGCCGCGCTCGGTGGGGAAAGGGCTTGAACTGATCTCACAAGTTCCTCGCTTTTACATTTTTTTGAGAACTCAATAGATTCAAAATACATTTTCATTTCAAATTTAAATCTTACAAAAAGAGGATCGCATTTAGAAAATTTACATTTGTGAATGTGAAATTTAGCTAACAGAAAAATAAGGTTTATAAAATAAATATCACTTTTCTTTTCACATTCATGAAAACCAAAAATTACATTTCTATAGGAAATGTAATCTGTTTGTGAGATTTACAAATCAAAAATGCATCTACACAAGACAACCGTCATGTTCAACAGTTTTCTGAAAAGAAAATACACAAGAACAAATACCAGTAATTTGCCTAAACCATATCACTAAGTTAAGTTGAACTGGTAATTACCTTGAAGTAATACAATGATAACTTTCGTAAGAACAGAACAGATAAACTTTGTTTTTTAATTACCTATATATTGATTTCCATTACACGAGAGTAGATGTTAAAACTTCATGCTGATTTGTACTTGGCTTTCGCCAAGATAAGCACCAACTAAGACGTAGCTTTACAGTAACCTATGCTTCTCCATCCATTTACGCATCTTTCCATCTGGTGACGTAAATCTCCTTCTGTCTGGTTAATAGCTGCAGTGTATTTGCGCCTCAGCACACACAACGGCTGCAACCACAGTGCGGTCCCCCCATAACAACCCTCTGGATTGAGCGGAGTAGGGAACATCTCTAGGGTCTTCAAGTGGGCACCTTCCGTCCTCAGTGTTTCGTCGACTACCCCACGACACTCGTATTTATTATTATTTATTTAGTCTACCACAGTGTGTAGTGTAAGTGTAACACCAACCAGCCTTTGTCATGTATTTTGTGACAAGTGCTGCCCTGGAGAGAAAGCTGTTCACCTATAAAGAAAATAATACAATCAAATTTTGGTCTCCATTACATAAAAATATTACCTACACACCATAGATCTTGAACTTGTGGTTTAACAGAAAACATGTGTACTGTATTATTCTAGAAATTTGGGACCCCTTACACATGCATGCATTTTGAATTGTTGAAAACGACTGAACTGCCTATTCTTTATTTTAACTCATACATAAAGGATGTGATTTATCCCTCACACCAGGTGTGTTACTTAGATGACAAATAAGTACCTTTTGGTGTAATGGTTTCTATTAAGACTCTTTGTAGCCATATTTTAAATACCGACAATAATACCACACCTGCTCCACTTCCTCTCCCACTGTGTTTCCTGCTCCATCCTGGCTTCTGCCACCCCATCTCACCTGCAACACAGAGCGAGAAGTGTTATGTAGCAGTACTTCAGAAGTTTTGATATAACATCATCCAATCAGGCATAACATGCACAAATGTAAAAATAATCCTTTGCACTGAAGATTACCTGAATGTTATATCTACATTAATTCATACAATTATCTCTAAAACATCTCATGACCCAAGCTTTTATTTGGCGGGGAAAAACAAAATCCCTGTCCTACAAATTTGAACAAGCAGCTGAAAAGCAGTTGGTGAAAGATAACACACAGCACGTTCTATTATCCGGCCCATCATTTCCCAATAACTACAGCCATACCAGACTTAAAGTTATTGCTTGTACCTCGCATTTTGCTGTATGGGCTTTGGCATGCATGACGCTCAGGAATGGCCTCATTTCTGTCAATGGCAGAAGCTCTGGTAAACCCTCTGCTACTTTGTTAAGGTAGGGCCAGTACCTAAAAAGCAGGAGCAGCATCATGTGAGTAACAAAGATCCATTTTTAATTGAAATCTAAAATGACTAACATAACTGTAAAGCTGAGAAACAAGACATTTTAATCATGGAGTTGGATTTGCAATATGACAATGAGAATTACCTGCATGTAACATCCATACAGAAGAAGGTCACATTTGCCTTCTTTGACATCTCTCTTTAAAGAAACATCGGATAAGCAAATATTTCTCCACGGTAATGGTTCAGTTCTTGTAAGAGAAACCCATGTCTGATAAATCAGAAGAAAATCTAGTGGTTAAGAATCAATTGACCCAGCAAGGCCTGCTTGCACTTGCACTTTTGAGTTTTGAGAATAAGCTTAGAATGAGATTAGCATTTTAGAAAAAAATGTCTAAGCCATTTAGACACACTGTTAAATATAAATATGTGCGCTAGCTACAACAACATTTGGGGAATTACACTATAAGTATGAGACAATTTGATATAATGCTAATTTTAACATACCATTTTCATCCACCACCACAGCAGTTGTAGGGGGAATGGGCTCAAGAAATCCATGAAACACAGCCTCTCTGTCATGGAAGACATTTCTCTTGTGGTCCTCTATGTCACAGGTAGCACAGAGGAACTCCATGTCCAGAGGTACACAGTCCAGGCACCTAATCACAGCTTCTACAGCACAGCATCTGTGACAATTTTGGATGAATACTCTCTAGGCTGAGAGCTTTGCATCAAAAAGCATAGGCCTAGCAGTTTTCATTCTCACATCTGTGAGAACCTGCCTTTGTTCCCAAGCAGAAACCATTCTGTCTGTTCCCTCCAGAACCTGACCTGCAGTTATGGTGTCCCTTAACTCGAGTCTTGTTTCTAAAAAACAAAAATATACATTCACTTGTCCTTAAAAGGGCTATACTCATGATTATGATCACACACAAGTATATATCAGTTATACTGTGAGTCTGTAGTGGAACTGACAAAACATAATGCTTGATTATGATTAAATAAATGGTGGAAATTGGAAAATGTAGTATAATGATACTACTGTAACACTCAGTATTCTCACCAAGACTTGCCAACTCTTGATCTTCTATCTGAAGGCCTTCCTCATGCACAGGATCCCTTCTTCTGGATTGAGAAGCAGCTGCAGAGACAGTCATTTTGCTTAACCCTTTGATCAATATAACATGAAACCAATTCTTTTTAAAATGAAAATATTCCATAAAGACTGGAGGCAAGGAAACTAAGCAAAAATTCTTAAAACACAAGTAAGGATTATCAGTCGCCTGCTCTTAAACTATCTTATATATTAGTGAGAACATTTTTCACAAACATTGCAACACCATTTTGTCAAAGTGGTATCTAACTCATTTTAGAATATGTGTAACCACCAAAACACTATTTAATGAATTATCTTTATTCTTAGATACAGTAATCATGTTTTAGTAAAGAACAAACCTGATCCAGACTTAGGAATTTGCTTATCTTGACAAGCCTTACCCCGCCATCATGGAGATGAGCATAACTAATTAATGCTGCCATGTGCATCCTGGCATCATTGGCATCATCAAAGACCCTCATGTCAGAATTGAGGGACATCACATACAAACCATTATTCTATGAATAAAAGTATGTCTTTAAATAGCAAGCAATAATCATATGAACTCTTTTAAAAATAACATGATTTACATGCAAACGGGACAGTTATCAGCAGTGTAACTGATCTGAATACTACAAAATAATCGAATATATGATGCCATGTAAAAAAGTCAAATTAGCTTTTCCACTCTTGCAAACAGAGGTAATTTATGAGGTGTGGAGAGAAATCATGTATCATTGGAACATGAACAGACAGGGACCAATTTGTAATAATTTTAATGAATACAATGCAATTAATATACACTTTCTGAAAGTGTGTGGGACATCCGACTACTTTCCAAGAAGGGGCGCAACTGAATTACAAATATCGCGATAAATATGTACAGGAATCGAGGCAGTAGCCAATGACAGCACTAGGAGTAAAAGCTGCAGAATTATGTACAAATACTATATAAATATGTACAAGTATCGTCCAAATTTGATAACTTGTTAAATCATGTGAATTATGAACTATGTTCGTACTGATTGGGCTTATGGGTTTTGTAAGAAAAGGTTTAAGAAACAACAAATGCTTTTATAAAATGTTTGATTTAGGGTTAAAACCAACACATACATACCATTGTGAATATTTGCCTTTGCAGCTGTCCGTCTCCTCCGTTTACTTGTCCTCAAACAAGAATGAGCTGACTGAGTCCGAAAGGCCCTTTTGGTCTTTTCAGCTGAAAAAGAGAATCATTATGAATAATAGATAGGATTATTTAAAGGAAAAAGTACCGATTTAACTTATAAATATAGGATGTTACATTATTAAGCATTAAAAGCATGCTAAGTGTTGTGGTTAATATGCATTTACAACAAATATCACTTTAAAACTACCAATACTGAGGTAAAAGCATGGTAAGTTTTGTGATTACTGTCCTTTACTACACCCATCACAATAAAACTAAGGTTACTGAGGTTTAAAGCATGGTAATTTGTGTGGTTACTGTCCTTTTACCACACCTATCACAGTAAAACTAGGGTTTCTGTAGTAAAAGCATAGTACGTGTTGTGGTTACTGTGCATTTACAATAAGTATCACATTAAAACTACCAATAGTGTGGTAAAAGCATGGTAAGTTTTGTGATTACGGTCTTTTTCCTACACTTATCACAGTAAAACTAATGTTACTGTGGTAAAAGCATGGTAAGTGTTGTTTTTACTGTGCTTCTACTACAAATACAACTTTGGAACTTATTGTACTACTTTAAACCTGATATGAATATGATTAACTAATTAAAGTTCTAGGCCTATAACGTCACGTGACAGCTGTTTAATCTCCCTGTCAAATATGGAAATAAGCTATTTCACCTATTTAACGATTAATTTTTTTTAAATCTGATAACACCAAGCATGCTTTAAAATTTTTAGAGGCTTCTGGACCCTCTTGACCTCTGGTCCTGGTAAGCCTGTTCATTTATCCACCCCTGCCTACCTCAGCTACCCTTTATACAGAAAATGTATCGTTTAGCTGGTGGAATCAACGGTTCCTTAATGGTGTCAATTAATATGAATGAAAACATGTCCCACCTTCCTACATACTTTGTGCATCACATTACAATATATCATTTGATGCATTGAAGACTTCAGATGATTGGCTAACCCACAAGGTGAATGGAAAGACAAACAGAAATAAAGGTATACTTAGATTTATTTGAACACAGCTTTTAACAAAAATCAATAATAATTAAAATAAATCAAAAAACATGCATGACAGCATGTTAGGGTGGAAACCATTGAAAGTGTGTAACGCGGCTCCTCCTCATCTAAAGTAGTCACATCCCCAAGCAGGATGGCTGTGCCCGTAACGGCAAACTTGACATCTCATAGCAGGTATTTAACTCATTGAATTACAGACCAATGTGTGACATTACACATGGTTGACACCTGGTGAGAACTGGCAGGCCGGCTCCCATGTCTCCGCCCAGATTTTTCCACTGTAAGTATCAGTAAAAAAATAATAACATTAGAACAGTGAAAAACAGGAGCCATTTTAACAATAGTTTCACAGCATAAATATTTTCAAAAAATATATTGTACGGTCTTGTATTTAATTGTTTTTATAAAACCTATACATATATAGTGCTTGATGAAATGTAACAGATAAACATCAGCCACTCTCATAGATAAAGTCATAGAAAGTCAATAGCTGATATCAGTCAACAAGGATGATCTTGGCCGATACTGATGTTCTGCCAATATATTGGTGAATGTCTACTTCCTACATAGACATTACACTGGGGGAATTATGTATAGTACTGAAAAGAGCAAGTGGCTAAATCCTGTAGACAATATTTGACACTGCATTTAATCCACCCTATACCAACAGTGTAACCAACAGTGCAATTAATATACAGGTGGGTCTACAATTATAATATTGTGCAATATTTCAAGCAATTTTTGTTGATTTAATCTTGATTACAGCTCATGAAAATAAAAAAAATCAATCAACTCACTATATTATAATAAAGAGGAATACAGAAATGTCAACCTTTTAAAAATAAATGAACAAATCTGACTTATCAAAAATTGTTAATGCATACACTCTATACTTGGTGTGGCTGCTTTTGCACAAATTACTGCATCAGTGTGGTGTGGAGGCCATCAGTGTATGGCATTGCTGAGGTGTTATAAAAGCCCATGTTGCTTTGATAGTGACCTTGAAGTTGTCTGTAATGTTGGGTTTGGTTTCTATCATTGTCCTCTCTATGGGGTTCAGGTGAGACGAGTTAAGCACAGCAATACCATGCTGAGCAACCCAGTTACTAGCAGTTTTGGCACTGTGGCAGGGGCAGAGTCCTGCTGGAAAAGGATATCAGCATGTACATAAAGCTCGTCAGCAGATGGAACCATACTCTAAAATCTCCAGGTAGAAGGCTGCATTGACGCTGGACCTAAAACCTAGTGGACATGACAATTCTCTCAATGCTGCTTTTTGGTTGCAAAACTTTGAGACCCACCTGTACATTTAAAGTTGTGTGCGCTACAATATAAATTTCAACCTTTATCCACTACCTATGAGATGGTAAAAAGTGGAAACAGAGTACATGTATGAAGGCAATATAAACCAATATAAAGCAGTACTTACCATGCAGAGCAAGGCAACCATTTCACCCTTACTTCCTCTTGCCCCTACAGAAAGACACATACATATAATCAGGTTTTGAATTTCATAATTTTTGGGCCAAGGCCACTTGGCCTTCAGTTGAACTTAAATGGACTCAAATTACCAATGCTTAAATGGTCAGTATTTTGTGATATGTGAAATGCCAGATGAGCCACAGACAATGGAGAGATGATCAGACAGCCTAATGAAAAATATATTTCTTACCTCATTTATCCTTCGTCCTGTTATGGAGTCATATTTGAAAACTTTTTGCCTACTACATTTCCGGCAACCTTAAAATGACAAAAATAATAATAATAATATTAATTAACCATAAATGTGAAAAAACTAGAAATTAAACTTAAATTCTTAAAGTTTCATAAAACCTGGGGAACAACTTTAAGCATTGTCCTTGAACTTTGAAAACGTCAGAAAATACAGCTAAATAACTAAAGAATACATATATAAAGGGCCATTCACACCAAAAACGATAACTATATAAAAAAAATATTGTTCTCGTTAATATGATAAACTATAACGACATTGAGAACAATATCGTTGGGGATCGCCTTTAAAGCGATTTTGAGAACAATAAAAAGAAAAGCTAACAACCAATAAGAACCTATCACATCTTAGCCATCACATTTATTAACACAAGGTGAGACTTTGCTTATCGCTGGTCAGTCGGTCTGGACGCTTTTATCGTTATAGTTACTGGAATGAACTGCTCTTTAGCCATCAGATTCAGTGATTTCATAGCTGAAATTTAGCCTAATTATCCTACTGCCTAGCCTAAAGGTTATTGAAGCAGATTGTGAACAGTGATGGGGGGGATAAGCTACCTGGGCTGCCCACTGATGTGTGTGTGAGTGTGTGTATTCAACCTTCCTCAAGTGTATATTGCTCATTGCTTTACTCCTAAAGTGTGCGTGTTCAGTACTGAAAGGTATGCATGCGAGGACAAACTCCTTTGTGTATCAGACTGGCCACTGAAAATTACTTACTATTAACTACGGTAATTGACTGCACTTAAATTCACCTAAAGATTTCTGTATTTCATGAATAATGATTGCAAAAAGGAGAAATTCATACATAGTGTGCTAAGACCACAGTTAACTTACACTTTCGTTTTTTTGGGGGGGGGGGTTGTTCCTTCACAGGGAGAGAGACAGGGTGCAAATCTAAAATATAAAATGTCTCCTTTTCCTGGGCCAGGGCCTGAGGGTGTGGATCGGGCTGGGCCTGAGGGTGTGGATCGGGCAGGGCCTGAGGGTGTGGCTCGGGCAGGGCCTGAGGGTGTGGCTCGGGCAGGGCCTGAGGGTGTGGCTCGGGCAGGGCCTGAGGGTGTGGCTCGGGCAGGGCCTGAGGGTGTGGATCGGGCTGGGCCTGAGGGTGTGGCTCGGGCAGGGCCTGAGGGTGTGGCTCGGGCAGGGCCTGAGGGTGTGGCTCGGGCAGGGCCTGAGGGTGTGGATCGGGCTGGGCCTGAGGGTGTGGCTCGGGCAGGGCCTGAGGGTGTGGCTCGGGCAGGGCCTGAGGGTGTGGATCGGGCTGGGCCTGAGGGTGTGGATCGGGCAGGGCCTGAGGGTGTGGATCGGGCTGGGCCTGAGGGTGTGGATCGGGCTGGGCCTGAGGGTGTGGATCGGGCAATGTCGTCATGAAGTTCCCTACAATATTACATGTGAATGTTAATTTTCAGTATTTCACCATCATGAAAAAAACAGGCATGGCTTAAATTACACAAATCCTACCTTCTTGGATCAATACAAAATTGTAGGCCTTTCTCATGGTGGCCACAATTTTTAGGTTGTCCTCAGTGGGTAGCAGATGGGTCACCACATCAGACACCCACTTTCCAGAGGCCTTATCTTTCTTTGCGAAAAATAGAATTGGGACATAGCCCAATGCACTTAGTTTTTTCACCTGTAATAAATACATGCAGACAGCAAACATTAGTTATTCCCACTGCATTACTTTCCACCATATTGAAAAAAAAAAAGGAAATTCCCTTGCCCTATCACAAAATATTAATGAAAGTGAAACAAATCATATTGCTTAATGAAATATGAGCATTTCTACTTACTGCAATATGGGCAGAGTCCACCACTCTTCCCGCATTTCTGTTTTTTAGGACCCTTTCCCCCCACTTCCTGTCCAGGGTCACTTTTTTGGCCGCTACTTTCTTTTTTTGGGAGATGGCTGCCAAACAAGAGCTGCAGGTTTTGCGGCTCACCTGTGTTGGTAAAAGTATACCAAAGTGAGACATCAGATCCACAGTCAGAGAAGAAGTAGAATCAATATACAGTTTAATTTGGCTGTATACAGGAAAGAGAGGAACACACGAAGCACAATGCAATTCAGAATATGCGTCTCTAGATTAACACAGGATTATTATTATTATTATCATACAGTGAAAGTGGCAGATGTAGGAGACACCCAGGCTAAATCAATGTTGCCTATGGCATTTGGTGCAAAACAAGCAATGAAAATTGATATCAACCAGACGCCTTGAATTATCACTGTTTTGTAACACAGAACACTTATCATACAGGGTCGTTTAGTAGGAGTATACTTTATAGTGTCCAATTGACCTAATAATGAGAAATGTATAACATTTAAAACCACATATTTGAATATTGGACATAATGCTCTATTCGACTTTCCCTCACCTGGTTAGGTGCTTGGCAGGAGGGGCAAGGCCTGAACTTCTTTGGAGACATTTTGAAATCTACACCACACACACACACACACACACACACACACACACACACACACACACACACACACACACACACACACACACACACACACACATTTTCTAGAGTGCACTTTAGACAGTGTAAACATTGCAAACACAACACAACTTATTGGCATAATTGCTTTCTACCAAAACAATGAGAACGATTGAGCAGCTAACTTTAAGGTTAACTGTTAGCTAATTTAGTGTCACTGCAACAATAACCATGCACTTATATCAGTCTCTATGCCATGAATTTTCTACAGTGCACTTTAGAGTGCACCTATTTTAGAAGCTACTATACATATATATATATATATATATATATATATATATATATATATATATATATGAATCAGTCAATCATTTATGACAAGATTACTTATTACATTATGTATATATGATTTGTTTTATTTCATATTGAAAAATGTTGATGAGATACAATGTAGTAATTAATTTGTATTGTTAATACAATGGATTTTTAACAATTAGGCTGTGAAACAAACCAATCTGGCAACACCGTTCTTCATTCTGAACATTTATAATGTTGGATAGTTGAGGCCCGGGCTATGTAATAAAAATCTGAAAATCTTACATTCCCCAATGATTGTACCTTACATGATAATATGCGACAAAAATGAATTTGAATTCAATTAGCTAACTTTGCTAGCCTGCACATTTGGTGCAGAAAGCTATATTTTTTATAATGTCTTCTATCATTTCTTGTCATAAGAAAGGGCCACATACAAATCTAAAGTTTCTAAACATAATTTCTTGTCCTGATCCAACAGTTTTTGATGTGTAAATGTAAGAAGAGTATCCATCTCTATTAATTAACCCTTCTACTTACCGAGTGGAAAATCGCAATGGACCTTGGGATCGCCCATACGGTGACGTCAGCGTTATTAATTTAGAGGATTTAATAAAAATAATATTTTTAAAAAAATTATTAATTGAACACAATCGTAGCATATTAAAATCAACAAACCTCCGATAAAAATACGTTATCCAGCATGCTCTAGATAAAGTAGTGTCTTACCTATGATAAGAAAACGCTTAAACTGCATACTTGCACGCGCATTGGAGCGTTGTTAAACTCACCTTTTAATTACGTTTCACCTGCAGTTGAGCGTTGCTTTGGTCAAACTCACCTCTGAATGCCGTTTTACCTGCAGTTGAGTGTTGTTAAACTCACCGCTGAATGTGGTTGCACACCATGTGCGTTGTTAAACTCACCGCTGATGAACGCGCTAAACTTTTGAGGGCACTTTGATATCAGATTGCGAGGGTATTTAAACATCAAACACCAGTTGGAGGGCCAGATAAAAATTATCTGGGTGCCGTCATTTGAATCGCCCTGGCATAGATCATTTTGGTAGCCTATTCCTTTTTATTTTTATTTATTGTTGTCTCGACCCACAAGGCAGACAACGGGTTGCGGTGTGGTGATCGACCCAAGACGTCAAATTTCAACGCTGTTGAGTTCTATAGAAGTCTATGGGACTGCCCCACACGTTGAAAAATGAAGCCGAAGGTATACCCAGTGCGTCAAAAGAGTGACGCCAGGGTCCCTTGACCATGCGTCAGACATTTGACGAGTAGGGAGTGAGACTGAGACACCTCCAGGAAGACAATAACACTGCATGGAAAGAATATGTAAGCTCAAGACACAGCTGTGTATTATTGTGCCAGAGAATCACAGTGACAAAGACCAACAGACTCCCTGTACAAAAACATAATCATATTCACATATTAGGGTATTTATCATTTTGTCCTCAAAGGTTCACAAGCGATATTCTTAAAATGTTCATCATTCTCAGCTGATATTCATTTGATGACATTAAAATGTATGTACACAAAATCATTTGTAAAAACAAGAATTACCTAATAAATAATTTGTAAACTGTCATTAACAGAAACTAATACAGCATTATTTGTATCAACAAAAAGTCAATAGTTCAGGCCATGACTCCATCAGCTCTTACATCACTTTGCTTTCATCGCCTGTTGGTCAGTAAAGTTGTGTTTTGATAGAGCTTGTTCTGACCCAGTGTTACTGTCGTCTCAGAGGAAGGATTGGAGTTTTCAGCCACTGTTTGAGCAGCACTTATAGTCTCATCCACAGATCTGTGTCCGCCAATGAACTGAAGTGCTTATTCTGTTTCTGTGCGCATGGAGTAGAAGCATAATAATTATTAAGTAAGAAATATCAAATAAAAAATGGGTATTCAGGTCAAAACAACTAAAAATGATTTTACTGATATTCTACAAATATTTATTTTCTTGAAAATTATAAGTTTGATGTCATTAAACTAAAGGAAAAGCTAATATATGTAAAACAACTAATTCAAATGTATGTAAATTTTTTTGTTTCTTATTCAACCAGTGGACATGAGTCAGTTCATCCGATCTCTAGAGGAAGGGAAGAACTGCTCCTTTTCATTCAATCTGTCCTGAAAACATCACCATGTTCTCTGCAGTTTTAGTCTTGCTTCTGGCAAGTGTGAAATGTAAGTTATTTTTCAGAACTTTGAATAATTTTATTGCAGTTTTTGATGAAGATTGTTGATAGTCATTAAATTGAATGACTTTATATTATTCATCCCCTCCAGGTATTGATACATATGAACTCACTCAGCCTGAGTCTCTGACTGTCCGTCCTGATGCCACTCTAACTATCAGCTGTAAAGTCTCCTATTCAGTTACTAGCTATTATACAGCCTGGATTCGTCAGCCTGCAGGAAAAGCTCTGGAATGGATTGGATTTATCAACTCTGGTGGAAGCTTAGCCTACAAGGATTCACTGAAAAGCAAGTTCAGCATCACCAGAGACACCTCCAGTAACACAATAACACTGCAGGGAAAGAATATGCAAGCTCAAGACACAGCTGTGTATTATTGTGCCAAACGTACACAGCGAGAGTCGCCAACAGTCTCCCTGTACAAAAACATCATACCATTGTACCAATTAGGGTATTCATCATGTTTTTCTTTAAAAGTTTTATAAAAATAGATAACAGATTTACAGATAAAGTACGTCTCAATAGGAAGTCAATAAAATCAATAATCTCTTTGGCTTAAAGCCAAAGTCACATTGGCTTTGCTTTCTTTGCCTAAACCAGACTCAAAGGAAAGTTTAAATGATTATTATGGCTCTGCCTGTTGGTCAATAAAGTTCTGTATTGATGGCTTGTTTTTACCCTGTGTTCGAATTTTTAGCTGATGTTTCAACAGCACAGATCTGGGGTGTATTCCAGAAAGCAGGCTATCTTACTGTCAAACATACCCTGAACTCTTGATTAAACCAAACCTTGCTTACCCGAGGTATGCTGGTTCCAAAAACGTGTCGCGGAGTAAGTTAATCTAACTCAGAGTATGTTCATGGTTAACACACCTGACATTCTCAACAGAGCGACGAATCGAGCCAAAAAGCGCCATACTACTTTTTTCTTCTTCTTTTGTTAAACGCTGATTTACATACTAAATGCATATCACCACCTAATCTTTTCGTTTAATAATCTTTAATCACTGTGAATAAGAACTATATTGTTTGTTTGATGCTAATCATATAATAAAAATAAAGACTGATTAAAGCAAATAACAGTGTGTGCTTGCAAAGATAACATGGCTGTATAAGATTATTTTTTGTTTAGTAATTTTGCTTCCACATTGCTTGAAAGGTAAGACATATCATATATCATATCATATGTCTTTTATATAGAAATATGGCATAGAAAACATCCTGATGCAAAAATAAAAGCAAACGTCTGAATGCAGAACAATGATTTGTGAGATGAGAATTAGCTATATATTATAATAAAATTAACATTACCTTGTTTTAATAGCGCTTTATATATCGTTATATAACAATATATATATAATATTGTGCGCAATCTGTCACACCCACTGGAGCCTCATCAATAGAGCATGCATGCGCTGAACACGAACAGATCCTGCTCCGGAGGAGGTTATGTTCAGAGAGTAGGTTGCTATGACTACTTACATACCTTGAAATTTACCTCCGTTTTTGGATCCAAAAGTTGAGGTATCCGCTTATTTACCCTTAAACATACCTGGGCCGGGTATGTCACATAACCTGCTTTGTGGAATACCCCCCTTTGTCAGTCAATGAACTGAATGTTTCTGTGTGATATGAGTCGCTTACAACAGTATTGGCCAAACGCCGATAGATACCAGTAATGCATCACTTGAATTGATATAATCTCATATTTTATTTTTCAACATTGTTTTTAGTGGTTTTAAAATTTCAATATTGTGTTATTTAAAAAATGTAGACAAACTGTTCTTGTAATTGCATATTTTATAATATTAATATCTGAATTTCCTATTATAATTAAAAGCAATTACATTAAAATCATTAAATGACTTTTATCTCTTATAATAGAAAAATAACGCTATGTTTATACAGATCTCAAACATTAAAATCTAAATCTGGACCAAACATATGTCATCAGTTATCTGATTTGAATATTATGCAAACCTTCCCACTTTAAATGTGTCAATGTCTTTGTGATCTGAACAGACATCTGGACTCTAGGAACAAAGTCTGTCTTTCTGGTTTAAACTAAACATACACCATGTTTAAAAAGTTTCATGTGTTTGTAATTCTGGCAGTTTTACCATGTAAGTCACTGCATAGGATAATCATTACGAGTGCAACAATTTAACATTATAACATCTTCATAAATTTAATATTGTTTCTTTTTCCACAGGTATTGAATGTCAGACATTCACTCAGTCTGAGACAGTGGTTAAAAAACCAGGAGAGTCTCATAAACTTACATGTACAATAACTGGATTTACATTCAGCGGTCTCTATCTAAACTGGATCAGACAGAGCCCTGGAAAAGGACTGGAGTGGATTGCATACATCAGCACATCCAGTTCTCCGATCTACTATTCCCAGTCAGTCCAGGGAAGGTTCACAGTGTCCAGAGATGACTCCAGCAGTCAACTGTACCTACAGATGAACAGCCTCAAGACTGAAGACACTGCTGTGTATTACTGTGCTAGAGACTCACTGTGAATGAGTTCAGGGTCAAAGCAATACAAAAACCACTTCCTCATTCAGGAATATTGACTTTATCAGCTGCATTGCATAGAAATATTAAATAAAAAGCTCATTTAGTCCTGCCCCTATTTTGTCTCCAGACTCTTAGCTGAACTGGTGTTTAATATGAAATTGAATAACCTGCCTGAGAAACGATAGAAGGGTTAAATTAATGATTGATGGTTCGTTCAGGTCATGTCTTAAGTGCATATAGAAACTTGGGATGTCACCATCTCACTCTTAAAACTCATTTCTCTCCTCACTCTTCTTTCTGCAACTGGTATGAATGTGAGTGTGCGTGTGTTTGTGTTAGATATTAGTTTTATGTTCTAGGATAATCAATAAAGTCTTGTTTATATTTTAAAGATAATTGTCTTGTGTTATGTGCTTACAGATTTATTGTCTTGAACTGCGATCTAAAGCTACCTATGCTTTTACCCTTGAATTATTTCTAAATTTAGCTGTTAGCTGGGAATTAGTCTTTCTTGGCCAGGAAGATATTATATTTCCTAGAATTAATAATTGTTTATGCTTTCCGTTCATTGGATGAACTGATAAAATTATCATACTATTGATTCTGCTACAGTAAATTCTGAAAATAATTAAACTATTAATTATTGATCATAATCCGTTATGAATAATAATTAGTTATATTTATACAGGCGTATAAAACGCTACATTAATTTGTTTTTGTTGTTTGAGCATATAGAGGTAATTAGCTCTGATGAAAGTTGGATCTATGTTCACTGTAACTGACAATTCACAAACTTGTAAAAAACTTTTAGAATTAATAAAATATAGAATATTTGAACATACGGATATGTGCAGAACTGTATGCAAATATTCTTTCTCCTCCTCTTTGTTTTAGTATTAAGGGGAAAAGAAATAGTTTACTCTCTCACTTCTCAAACCATGGTCTCCTCATCTCTCTGGTTGTTTCTGCTGCTAGCAGCCGTCTCTCGTAAGTCTTCATAGTTTTTATAGAAATACTTCATAATAAAAATGTCTTATATGGTTATACAAAATGTTTCCATGTCTCTAAGATGTCACGTCATATTTGTTTTCCCAGGTGTCCACTGTGTTGAACTGACCCAGACTGAATCTATGGTCTTAAGGCCTGGTCAGGGTTTGACACTGTCCTGTAAGATCTCTGGATATTCAGTGACTGACACCAGCTACTGCACTGGCTTCATACGACAGCCTGCAGGAAAAGCTCTGGAATGGGTCGGAGAGATATGTGGTGATGGTAGCACATATTACAGTGATAAACTGAAAAGTAGATTTCAAGTTACCAGAGACTCTTCCAGCAGCACAGTGACTCTACAGGGACAGAATATGCAGACTGAGGACACATCTGTGTATTTCTGTGCCAGAGAGTCACAGTGACACAAATCACACGCAGCTTTGTTCAAAAACATCTGAATGAAAAGAGCAAGAGAAAGTTCCCCTACAGTAGGGGTTCAAAAATAACTTTTCAAAAGATTTTTTTTCTGAATGTAGTTATTTATATATACATATTTTTTGTTATATTGTACAAGTTTGAAACATCAGTGTTTACAGCCCAACAAACGTTTGAGAAATCTGCTGCAGACCGGTCTTTGTTGGTGACAGTCATGTTGGTTCAATTAGATTAAATATTTTTTTTTTGACTTAAATGCAACTAGTTCATCAGAAGCCACATGAAATATATCTTTCATGTAGTGACTTGTAATGAACTGGCTATGACCCCTTTGTGTTGTTGTGTGCAGTCACAGTAAAGTTATTATTCTTTAATGAGAATGCTGCTGATATTACAATAGAGGGCACTGTCTGCCTTTGTGACGCCTAGTCCAACAGATCAGATATTGTAGTATTAACGTAAATGGCCTTTTTTTTTTCTCTTGCTACATTTTCAAGCAATGAAACTGCTAATTTTATCACTTTCATTTGCGATCAAATGTTTCTCAAACACACACACACACACACACACACACACACACACACACACACACACACACACACACACACACACACACACACACACACACACACACACACACACACACACACACACACACACACACACACACACACACGCATTACTCAAGTTCAGGAGCTTAAATTAATGAGTAAACAGTTTCTTCCTGCTTACACACGTTTTCACAACTATGTCACCTTTTTTTCAAAACTCTATACCCACAATTCCCAAAACTGCAGACACAAAATGCCTCACATCTCCTTCAAAATGTAACACTGCATTCAAAGTGCCATAAACGCATGTCAGAATGAAGCATTTGCATCAATTGGCAAACACTTCTTTCATAATAGTATTTTCCATATAAACACTGTTGTTCTAAATCTAAAGCTCTTTGGTCTTTCATAGGCTTATATCTACATTTCAATACAATGTTCAACAGTGAAAATAATCTGCTGAGAGGGGTAACAAGTAAACTGTAAACACCAATGCAATGTAGAAACAGAAAATATTAGGCCAAACATTACTGTTGTATACAGTAGCCTTGGACAGAGGCACCCTCTATGTCTCCACATGTGTCCTCCATTGCCTGGAGAAGCGGCATGCGGGCATAGAAAAATACACTTTCCAGCAACAGGCTGAGAA
The DNA here is from genome assembly GCA_026230005.1 of Gila orcuttii. Classification (NCBI taxonomy): domain Eukaryota; kingdom Metazoa; phylum Chordata; class Actinopteri; order Cypriniformes; family Leuciscidae; genus Gila; species Gila orcuttii. The sequence continues at coordinate 35,947,632 of JAPDVR010000003.1, read as the reverse complement.
GAATTCCTCTATGGGATTTAGAAAAGGGGAATATGGGGGTAGGTACAGAACTACAAATTGTGGATGGGTGGCAAACCAGTTTTGGACCAGAACAGCCCGGTGAAAACTAACGCTGTCCCATATAACCACAAATCTAGCAGGCTCCTGATCTGGATCAAGGACAAGCATTGTGTAAATTGCATCCAGAAAAGTGAGCATATGGCCGGTATTGCACAGACACAGTGTGGCATTGTGATGGAGGACCCCATTTTGAGTGATGGCAGCACACATAGTTATATCACCCCCACGCTGTCCTGGGACCGTTGTAATTGCCCTCTGTCCTATTACATTTCTTCCGCAGCACCTGGTTTTGGTGAAGTTGAAGCCAACCTCATCCACAAAAATAAATTCATGGCAAATTACATGGACATCCATCTCCAAAACTCTCTGTAACAGACAAAAGGATATACAGAGGCATAAATATGGTATGTCTGAAGTACTGGAAGTAGTGTTGCATACATGCCTCTACAAAGTCATGTTGCAGATTCTTGACTCTGTCAGAGTTTCTCTCAAATGGCACCTTGTAAAGTTGTTTCATCGTCAATTGGTGCCGTTGGATGATGCGTTGTATGGTCGACAGGCTTACAGCATTGATGTTGTTAAATATGGTGTCATTATTCAAGATATGTTCTCTTATCTCTCGAATCCTATTTGCATTGTTGGCCAAAATCATATTTATAATTGCAGTCTCTTGTACATCTGTAAACAAGCGTCCTCGATTATGTCTTTGCCTTTCCACTTTGTACAGAATTCAAACACAGTATGTGTTCAGCATATAGAAACTGTAAACAATTTACAAAAAAAAAAGGTAGTACAGCATGATAACCAACCTCATTCATTCAATGCAGTGCAGTAAATGGATGGCTTAGAGTTACAAATGTTTATGCAATACTATGCAGTTGTACGTATTTTACAGTACATTACTGCAATGCTAAAATAGTCATTAGATAGTTGCATACCTGTTCTCATTTCTGAAGGTTAAAATTATGGATGCCACTGTAAACCAACTCAAGTTGAGTGTAAGGGAATAAGACAGTGAGGCAAGAGGACACAGGAGACTGTTTTCAAAAAAAGTGGTTTATTACCCAAAATATTGGAAAGTAACATAAAGACCAAATTTAATAACTAGGCCTTAAAAGAGATCAACAAAAAAAGCTAACTAAATATAAGCTTAAATACATAGACTCACAACACAAGGTTAACTGAACAAAAAACTGACCCTCCCACACAAACACAGACGGGAGCTTATATAACTGCTTGACAAAACCAAATAACATAGAAGGGGTAAACAAACTAACACTTGAGAACTCAAGAGCTAACTAAGGTCAAAATCCCCCCTGGCACATGGTGAGACATGGTATGGCCTAACGAGCTGACTCCCGGATATAGGTCTCCTCAGCCACTCCTTTTGCCCAACCAGGAAGGGACCGCCCCCAACAGGTCCAGGTAACTCAACACAAAGAAACATGTGATTAGTGCACTCCCTGTAAATCAATTTAAAGGTAAAGCAAAATAAACTAAATAAAAAAACTGTATTGTGTTCATTATTTAAATACCCTAGTTTAGCTGACTATTAAATAATAATCAGTGCAACAAACTAAAGAGATAAAATAATAAAACGGTAATCAAATGTTTGGAACTGAAGTGATATTACCCTGTGTGGCCGTAGCCAATGTAGAGAACTGTGAAATATTTTTCAATTGCAAACTGAGTGTAAAGCATATAATGTGCTTGCAGTTTTGCAGACTTGGTGTGAAGATTAGGTACATGAGTGAATGGTTTCACTGAGTGGGACCCAAGTTCCACTTTTGTGTAAGAAATTTGAAAAAAAAAAAAAAACCTGTAATTCTTTTTGGTCACTTTGGTGTTCAACTACAAAAAAATACAATAACATTACTGTAAAGGAGGGGAAAAAATAATATAAAATAATAATATTTAAAACATTAATGTTGGTAATGTTTATGTAAAAGGCCTGATATATCCAAATAATGCAAGAATGAGAAAATAAAAAAGCTCAGTTCTTTCAAATCAGATTTTGCTCTCATTAAATGTAAGTTTTGCATGATTCAAAGTGATAATGGAATAATTAATTAGATTCATATTCATCAATTCACAATAATACTTCCTTTATTTAATATTTTGATAGTTTGAATCACTTACAGTCATTATAATCTGTTTGTATTTTCTGCTAATGGACTTCAACCATAGAAATAATGACTGACATTGTCAAATTAAAAACTAAAAGGCTTGGACAGTGTGATGCCTTTTCATGTAATCCCAATATTCATGTTTGAGCATGTTAAGTTAGTTAGTTACTCTGTATGTTTATGTAAATCATCAGTTGCATATTTAAACACCAGGCATGAGTCAGTTTATACATTCATCTGATCACTAGAGGAAGGGAAGAACCGCTTCAGTCCATTCAAACTGTGTCGTGAAACACACCATGATCTCTTCATCTTTAGTGTTTCTGGCTGTAGTATCCTGTAAGTTTAGTCTACTTTTCTGTGTGATACATCATTTTGTTGCAAAAAAAAGCTATTGTTAACGGTCTTTAAACTTCATGCTATTTTACTAACAGGTATTATTTTATTTGATACAGGTATTGATACATATGAACTCACTCAGCCTGAGTCTCTGACTGTCCGTCCTGATGCCACTCTAACTATCAGCTGTAAAGTCTCATATTCAGTTACTAGCTATCATACAGGCTGGATTCGTCAGCCTGCAGGAAAAGCTCTGGAATGGATTGGAGTGATCTGGGGTGGTGGAAGCTTAGACTACAAGGATTCACTGAAAAGCAAGTTCAGCATCACCAGAGACACCTCCAGTAACACAATAACACTGCAGGGAAAGAATATGCAAGCTCAAGACACAGCTGTGTATTATTGTGCCAGACGTACACAGTGACCAAAACCAACAGACTCCCCGTACAAAAACATCATCATCATATTACAAATTACGAGTGTTATTACGGTTTTCCAGAACAGTCTGATTTTCTCAGGAGCACATTAGGTTTACAAAAGTCATAATGACATTATAGACATTAATTCAGCTGGTAAAACAAAACCTATTAAAAAAACAATGCATTATTTATCAGCAAGTATTTGCACAAATTAAAAACTCAATCAGTATCTTTTGCAGCACTTCATTTTGACATTTGCTTCACATTCTTTACAGTTAAAGTGGCTAATAACTTTTAAATAACATTTGATATAGTAGCCAGAAGCAAAAAAAATGAATTAATAAATTTAAAAAAATTAAATTAAAATGCATCAAAGTGTCATGATGACACCTGGTATGATAAATGTAAACAAATTGGATTGCATATTATAGTATTTGAAAAGGTCAAAGTAATTCACAAAACAACAAAATCTAGTGAACATTTAAAAAAAAAAAAATTTTCGTTGGAACTTTTGAACATTCTCAATCAAGTTTGTCCACTTACATTGAGCATTCTTGATATAAATATAAATATCCTACAACTGTATAAGAGATTCTGTTGGTAGTGACTCATCAATAGTGCCATTAGATCTTAATAGTATTAATAGATTTTAAAGCTCCACCCAGATGTAAATGACATAATGTACAGTATTTCTACCAGCAGTTTTCAGTGACATTGTAGCAGTTGGTCTTCCTGCATCGTTTGAAATGGCAGACATTTCATTCTTATTTTTTGTCCTGATGTGCTTTACTAGTACTGTATGTATCTCTATTTCTTGTTATTATTATTTAATTCTGGCTCCAGAATGCATTAATGGGTGTACTGTATATGATACTGTGGACAGGTCATCATAACTTTCAATTATCAATTTGTGTAAATTTTTTAGTCAAGTCAAATATATTTATATAGCGCTTTTCACAATACAGATTGTGTCAAAGCTGCTTCACAGTATCAATCAAAACAACTTAACAATGTTTGTTTATTACTCGAAAAAAGACATCCAAGTTTGGTAGAGCTGATCAATGGTATGATTGGTTAATTAATTTGAATATCCCCAACTGAGCAAGCCAAAGGCAACAGTGGCAAGGAACCGAAAAACTCCATCCAGTGACCTAATGGTGTCCTAACACTCCATCAGATGACCCAATGGAGAAAAAAAACCTTGGGAGAACCCAGGCTCAGTCGGGGGCCAGTTCCCCTCTGGCGTTTATGAACTAGAGACCGAATTTACCGTAACTGTAAGATAAAAAATGTATATGAATGCCTGGCTAAATAGATGCGTCTTCAGTCTAGTTTTAAACTGGGAGAGCGAGTCTGAGCTACGAACAATATCAGGAAGGCCATTCCAGAGCTTCGGAGCTAAATGTGGATCTGGATATCCTAGGAATGACCAGAAGCCTCAAATCTAGTGATCTTAAAGAGCGCGATGGATTGTAAGGCGATAGAAGATCCGTTAAATAGACTGGAGCTAAACCATTTAGAGCTTTATAAGTCAAAACCAATACCTTGTATTAAATACGGAACTTTATAGGAAACCAATGAAGTGATGATAAAATCGGTGTTATATGATCATATTTTCTTGATCTAGTAAGAACTCTAGCGGCTGCATTTTGGACTAACTGTAGCTTGTTTATTGAAGATGCAGGACAACCAGCTAATAAAGCATTACAGTAATCTAGTCTCGAGGTCATGAATGCATGAACTAACTTTTCTGCATCAGAGACTGATAGCATATTACGTAGCTTAGCAATGTTTCTAAGGTGGAAAAAGGCAGTTTTTGTAACATGAAATATGCTTTTCAAAAGACAGGTTGCAGTCTAATGTAACACCCAGGTCTTTTACTGTAGCGGATAAAGTAACAGGGCATCCTACTATGTTAAAGTCGTGCTGTGAAAGGTTTTGTGGACGGTTTTTAGAACCGATAAGTATTACCTCTGTCTTGTCTGGATTTAATAAAATAAAATTACGTGTCATCGATTCTTTTATATCTTTAACACAATCTGCCAATTTGGATAATTTAGCGTATTCATCTGGCCGTGATGAAATATATATTTGAGTGTCATCAGCATAACAATGGAAACTAATTCCATGTTTCCTTAGAATATTACCAAGTGGCAGCATATATATTGAGAATAATAAAGGGCCTAACACAGATCCCTACGACACTCCATAGTTTGCCGAAGTTATAATCGATTTTTCTCCATTTAAGTAGACGAAATGGTAGCGGTCAGATAAGTATGACCTGAACCAGCTTAATGCTTGTCCTTGAACACCAGTGTAATTTTGTAGTCGATCTAAGAGTATTGTGTGATCTATAGTATCGAACGCAGCACTAAGATCAAGTAAAACTAGTACTGAGATACAGCCTTGGTCCGAAGCTAAAAATAAATCACTTGTGATTATAACAAGCGCAGTTTCAGTGCTATGATGTGGCCTGAATCCAGACTGAAACTTTTCATAGATGTCGTTTTCTTGCAAGAAAGAGCCGAGTTGAGCGGACACAACTTTTTCTAATATTTTTGACATAAATGGAAGATTCGAAATGGGTCTGTAATTTGCTAGGTTATTTGGATCTAATTGTGGTTTCTTAATAAGAGGTTTTATAACTGCCAGCTTGAACGTTCTTGGAACATGACCTAAAGATAAAGATGAGTTAATAATATTGAGAAGAGGCTCTTCCACTATAGGTAACACTTCTTTCAGTAGTTCAGTTGGTATAGGATCTAATAAACATGTTGTTGTTTTAGATGAAGTGATAAGTTTATTTAACTCTTTTTGTTCTATGGTTGTAAAGCATTGTAATTGTTCTTGCGGGGTGATAATTGCGGCTGAATTATAAGGCGCGAGCAAAGATTGAACGTTTACGATTTTGATTCTGATGCTTTCAACTTCCTCGGTGAAGAAGTTCATGAAATCATTACTACTAAACTGTAACAAGGTATTTTGTTCAGACGACGTCTGTTTATTTGTTAGTCTAGCCACGGTATTAAATAAAAACCTTGGATTATTTCGGTTTTCTATTAATTTGCTGAGGTGCTCAGCCCTGGCCGTTTTAAGTGCCTTTTTATAAAGTGACATACTGTCTTTCCACGCGATTCTAAAGACCTCTAAATTAGTTTTTTTTACGGGTTTCTCTCTTTAAAACATACGTAGTATTATTGTACCATGGTGCTATACTTTTTTCTCTGACCTTTTTTAATTTAACGGGTGCAACAATATCCAATGTTCTAGAGAGAATGGTGCTCATAGTGCTAGTTAGTTCGTCTAATTCATCTGTTTGTTTGGGTTCAGGCAGCAGCTGAGGCAGATCAGATAAGCTATTTGAGAAATGATCTATGGTGGATGGACGAATTGTTCTACCTGGTCGATAACGTGGCGCAGCATGACATATTACAGCAGTGCGTAATATGCAAGTTACCAAGTAGTGGTCAGTGACATCATCACTTTGTGGAATGATATCTATATCGGTTGGATCGGTTCCATATGATATAATTAAATCGAGTGTATGATTAAGACGATGAGTTGGTCCGGTGACGTTTTGCTTGAACCCGAAGGAGTTTAATAAATCTGTAAACGCAGCCCCTAACGCATCATTTAAATTATCTACGTGTATGTTAAAATCTCCAACAATTAATGCTTTATCGACGTTGACCAAAAGATCTGATAGAAAGTCAGCAAACTCTTTTAGGAAATTGGCGTAAGGCCCTGGAGGTCTATATACGGTAGCCAATGCTAGAGATAATAGGGATTTTTTTCTTACATCTAAGAGCGTAACATTTAGCACAAGCACTTCAAACGAATTAAACCTATGACGAGTTTTCTGAGTAACATTAAGGATCTCTCTGTAGATTGTTGCAACACCGCCGCCACGACCGATCAGAGGGGCTCATGCTTATAACAGTATCCTGGCGGAGTAGACTCATTTAGACCGAAATAATCATTTGGTTTAAGCCAGGTTTCAGTAAGGCACAGAACATCGAAATTATTATCTGTGACCATTTGATTTACAGTAACCGCCTTAGGTGTGAGCGATCTAATGTTTAGAAGACCTAGCTTCAGAAATTGTTTTTGTTCACTAATAGCGAGATTTTTTGTTTTAATAACAATTAGATTTTTTCTAGATCCCGCAGTAGATTTATTATTTGATCTTAGTAAGCGAGGAATAGACACAGTTTCTATGCAATGTTCTACACTAGTATTAATTTCAATTAAATTGGTGCAGTAGAGACTGTGATTTGGATTTTTGGTTACTAGTCAAATGGTATTTAACATCTTGGAGATGTTATCCGACAGAAGATCTGCCCCGATTCTACTTGGGTGTAAGCCATCAGCGCGGAAGAGCCTTGGTCGCTCCCAAAACAGATTCCAATTATTTGCAAAAATCAGTTTCTGCTCATTGCACCATGACAATAACCATTCATTTAGCGCGAATAATCTACTGAACTTTTCATGCCCTCGTCGGTACGTAGGAAGCGGTCCAGACACAATAATCGATGTTTCAGGCGATGTGCTGCGTACCGTATCGATAAGGCTCCTGAAGTCTTTCTTCAGAACCTCCGTCTGTCGCAGCCTAATGTCGTTAGCTCCCGCGTGCAGCACAACAGCTCCGACATGCTCGTCACCGTTCAAGATCTCAGTTACCCGCGCAGTGATATCGAGAACACGAGCACCAGGAAAGCAGTGACTGTGCACCTTACTTTTACCTAACGTAGCGTGGACGTGTCGGACGGTGGAATCGCCGATGATCACAGCATCGCGTTCCGTTTCACGAAGAGGGGAGAAGCGGTTCTGAGTGGAGATCTCGAAAACCGGGAGGGGCGAAAAGATTCTTGTCCTGGCTCGCTGCTTCCGCGGAACCACCCAGGCTTCGTGGTGGTGTGTTGGAGCCGGAGTGAATGAAATCATGGCTGATCGTGACCTGGACGCTCGGGACCAATGCTGAGAAACGCACGGAGTAGACGAGGTCAGCGTCAGCGGGTTACTAACGTTAATCACTGATCCGTGTGCATCAGCGCGTGATGTTTCAAGAGCTAAACGCCGGTCTCTCAGCTCAGCTTGTCTCTCTAGAAAGTCACGGATCTGCTTTTCTACAGCTTCTAATTCAGACTGCACCGTGAGCAATTCAGATTTGTTCTCATCTGCACCAAAAGGTAGATAACATACACCCGATATATTCGCCATTTTAACAGATGGACAGTAAGTTAGCAATGATGCAACCAGTGATGCTATTAATATTTATACTAATTTATGACTCAAGTCTTGGGTAAAAACCGTCTTTTATGGGTGTAATGTAGACGCACGATAGACGGGAAAACAAACAAACTCACAGCAGGCAATGAGGCTGACAAAAGCAGTCGATCGCAGGGCGAACAGCAGTGAAGCGGTGTCTCGCTCTACGACCAACAACAACATTGTCTACAATGACAACAACATTGTCTACAACTATTTTAGGTGTTAATGGTCAGAACCTGGAGTCCATCCCATCAAGTTCTGTTACCAAAAAGCCTGGAGAAATTCTGAACCTATCCTGTAGAGGATCTGGATTTGATTTTGGACAATATGGCATGCACTGGATCAGAGCCAGCAGGGAAAGCACTGAACTGGATGGGAGTTATCTGGTATGATGCCAGTAAAACAGTGTATGCAAAAAGTGTTGAGGGACGAATAGAGATCACCAGAGATAATTCAAACAGCATTGTGTACCTGAAACTCTCTAGTCTGACAACAGAGGATTCAGCTGTTTATTACTGTGCAAGACATACACAATGATGTAAAAAAGCACGGGGCAGTACAAAAACATGTCAGGGAGGAAAATGGAGGGGTAGGGGTGGGAGAAACCCAACAGACACTAGAGCACAGTACAACTTTGATCCAAAGGACAGTACAAAAAAAACAGATCCAAAGATACAGACACACCTCCCGCTGAAGGATAAAATACATAAGCTATATAAGCTTTATGAGAATATAAACTATTAAATGCCCTTATCCCTGACCCTAATATATATGCCCTGAATGATCTGGACTGAATATATTTATCAAGAATTAATTTATCATGAATTTAAAGTGTGTTCTATACTGTTCATATCACAGACAATAATAAAATATAACTTCATAATACCACAGTACACCAATCATTACTGTCAACATTGTCTTCTGAAAGAAAAAAAAAAAGCCCATAATACAAAATTATACATAAAAAATATGTTATACTTTTTTTCTGAGTTGCATATGCAGAACCATATGCAAATATTCCTCTTCCTCTTTATTTGTATGTTAAAATGAAAAGAAGCAGCTTGTCCTCACACAAGTTCTCAAACCATGGTCTCCTCATCTTGTCACGGGTGATAAAAACGCTTAGCGAGCGGAACCCCCTTGATGAGTCACGAGTTTCCCGAGGGAACAATTTGTGTGCGACACATCCCACTCCGGTTCCGGGTGTGGCAGAATCATTGCCCGGCCTGATTAGCGCTAATCAGTGTTGCCAGATTGGGCGGGTTCCCACCCAATTGGGCTGTTTTGAATTTGATTGTGCGGGTAAAAAAGGGTTTGGGCGGGTGGTCAAAATTTGGGCTGGTTTGGGGTCAGTTCGGCGGTTTTCAAACATCTACATTTTAAAGTCTAATTGGTTAAAAAAACGAAACTAAAGTGCATGTAGTCCATAAAATCAGTCATCATGACATTACTGTACACCAGTGTTTCTCAATCTCTCCTGCAGGGACCCCCTGACAGGACATTTTTTTGTTTTAACCCTGAAATGGCACACCTGATTCAATTAATTAAAGGCTCAAAGGCTTAATGTATAGCTGACTAATTGAATCAGGTGTGCCATTTCAGGGTTAAAACAAAAACATGTCCTGTCAGGGGGTCCCTGCAGGAGAGGTTGAGAAACACTGCTGTACACACACGCTCATGCAGAGTCATCTGGCGTTAGTGTTGACATCACCGACGAGCGCGCACTTTTAGCCAATCAGCGATCCGCAGGCAGACGCGATTGAGCGCGAGAAGTTGTAGCTGTATATTCCAGTGATCGCTAAGGCAAAGTGACATAGCCTACTATACAGTAAGTTGTATCTACAGTAAAGAGTGTACAGTAGTGAGCAACTCAAAAAACCTACACATGGAGGGAAATCACTCGATGGTGAATATAACTCTGAGAGGAGAGCACAGTTGAATGACTTGAATTGAAATCAAATATGGGACGATTCCTGTCCATGTCATATGTGCACACTAGCCTAACCAGACATCTGCAACTTTTACACCATCCAGACTGCACTCTACTTGTCCCTGAAAGCTGCTGAAAAAGGTTTGAATCAACGATGAATCCGTTTTGACTGCTAAATTCTGCGTTATGTTCTGCAATGTGTATTTCCGAGGGTTAAAGTAATCGGTTCATTTCTTGATTGCCGTTTTGACAGTGTCCATCTGGACATTTTAGTCATATTGGCTAATTCTCCTTAATTATTGCCCTGTTTTGATTTGTTTTCCTGGAATTTTTTTTTATTTTATTTTCTCATTGTTTTTTTGTTTTAAGGAGATACAAATTGTGCTTATCAACCTTAAATGACATGGTAATGAAATTATATCACATTATTTTGGCAGTAAAATTTTGGGCGTTTTTTTCTTGTAGTGGGCGGGTTTTGGTGAGCTTTTGGGCTGGAAATCACCGTCCCAATCTGGCAACACTGGCGCTAATGCACTACAGGTGCGAGAGAGAGAGGAGCGGCGTTTACACGGGCTGGTTGCTTCCTAAGCCATAGATAAAAGGGCTATTGAGAGAGAGTCTGTGGTCGTTGTTTGTCCGTCGTTGGTCCATTATTGGTCCCGTGCTGGTCTCGTGCTGTTCTCGTGCTGTTCTGTGGTTCTGGGTTTCTCGGAGCAGTGGTGGTCACAAGCTTATTCTGAGAAACTGTCTGGGTGTGGAAGCCGCCCATTGAAGCTGCTGGATCAGAGTGATCGTCTGTGGGAAATCTGCTGGACTGAGTTATCGATCGAATCTGCACTGAGAGGAGAGCGAGAAAGATAAGTGGATTGATTTCATCTTGCGAACATTTAAACAGTTTGAAGAGGATGCAGTGAGTGTGGAACTGATTGTTGGAGAAGCTATGTGTTTCAGAGTGGGTTGAGGAGGAACTGAAGATTTAATATCTCCCACGTGAGTGTAACAAATGGAGTGAGGCCTCTGAACAGCCCTATCGTGTGAGTGAATTGCAGTGCTTTTGCCTTATTGATACACATTGATTTATGGCTGTGGAATTGAAGTGAACACGAGTGTGGTGTGCTTTTGCTGAGAAGTGGCCCCAACCCATGCTTACACGTTTGTGGAAAGTTGTTACTATATCTGTTCTCCATCAGAAGCTTAGAGTGTTACAGCTGAGAAGAAAATACTTTGTATTGTGAAGATCCTTACCTGTTCTCCTTACTGTCTGAGTCTGGAAGTATGCAGCATCGCTGGTGAAGTAAGCTTTTAAACCACTGTCTCACTATCGTGAACCGAAGAAAATACTTTGTATTGTGAAGATCCTTACCTATTCTCCTTACTGTCTGAGTCTGGAAGTATGCAGCATCGCTGGTGAAGAAAGCTTTTAAACCACTGTCTCACTATTATGAACTGAAGAAAATACTTTGTATTGTGAAGATTCTTACCTGTTCTCCTCACTGTCTGAGTCTGGAAGTAAGCTTTTAAACCACTGTCTCACTATTGTGAACTGAAGAAAATACTTTGTATTGTGAAGATCCTTACCTGTTCTCCTTACTGTCTGAGTCTGGAAGTATGCAGCATCGCTGGTGAAGTAAGCTTTTAAACCACTGTCTCACTACTGTGAACCGAAGAGAGTACTTTGTACTGTGAAGAATCCTTACTCGTTCTACTTACTGTCTGAGTCTGGAAGTATGCAGCATTGTTTAAGTAAGCTTTTAAACCACTGTCTCACTACTGTGAATCGAAGAGAGTACTTTGTACTGTGAAGAATCCTTACCTGTTCCACTTACTGTCTGAGTCTGGAAGTATGCAGCATCGCTGGTGAAGTAAGCTTTAAACCCCCGTCTCACTATCATGAACTGAAGAAAAATATTTTGTATTGTGAAGATTCTTACCTGTTCTCCTTACTGTCTGAGTCTGGAAGTATTCAGCATCACCGATGAAGTAAGCTTTTAAACCACTGTCTCACTATTGTGAACCGAAGAGAGTACTTTGTACTGTGAAGGATCCTTACTCGTTCTACTTACTGTCTGAGTTTGGAAGTATGCAGCATTGCTGGTGAAGTAAGCTTTTAAACCACTGTCTCACTACTGTGAACCGACGAAAGTACTTTGTACTGTGAAGAATCCTTACCTGTTCCACTTACTGTCAGAGTCTGGAAGTATGCAGCATCGCTGGTGAAAGAAGCTTTTAAATCACTGTCTTATTACTGTGCACTGACGAAAATACTTTGTATTGTGAAGAATCCTTACCTGTCTACTTACCTTCGGAGCCCCGAAGTGTGCAGCTATCGCTGGAAAAGGAGTGCTTACCTGGTTATTTACCTTCCGAGCCCCGAGGTGTGCAGTTATTGTTGGAAGAAGAGTGCTTATCTGTCTCTCTACCGTCGGGGCCGTGGAGTGTGTAACATCCCGGGAAAGGAGCCCTCGATCTGCCAAGCTGCTCCAGGGAGAAGGCCCAGCGACCGTTACCATCCCTTTCCTTACTTCCATAAATACAGTGCTTTAATAAAGATTGTTATTCCTTGAAATTTACTTTTGCCTCTGTCTGGTCCATTCCGTTGCATACCTGTGGTGTTGGCTCCTCACGGTGGTGTCTGGAGTCAGGGGCGGTTGGTCATACAAGTCCGCCTCGACCTGTGACATCAAAGTGGCGTAGTCGGCAGGATACACACCGTGAGTTGTAGTGGCCACAGGTACGCGATGGCGGACGAAGAGGCACCAGCGGTTTGTCCACAAGTCATGCCGATCTTCATGGGAGCTCCCTGGGCACAGCGCTATGGAGGACCAGGATCGGAGTTGAGCTTGCATGATTGGAAGGCGCAGACGGAGTATCTGGCCGGATTACAGGGAATGAGTGCACCACAGAGAGTACAGTTCGTGTTGGGGTCTTTGGAAGGAGAAGCCAAAAGGGAAGTTCTGGCTGCATCGGAAGCCACGCGGGCTACTGCGAAAACTATCTTTGATTTCTTGTTCGGATTATATGGAGACTCTACCCCAGTGGCCACTCTTTGTGCCCAGTTCTTTAATTATCAACAGGGGCCTAAGCAGACACTTTGGGCATACTCCTTGAAATTGCGGGAGCAGTTTGGCCGGCTGAAGGGACGACAGGGCCATGGACTGGGTGAAGGGGATGTCTTGTTACGAGACCAATTTGTCATGGGGCTGCGTGAAGGGCCGGTACGTCAGGGTATACGACTCCAGCTTCGACGAGACCCCACTATGACCTTCGAGGCTCTGCGACAAGAGGCCTTGGTGTTGGAACTGGATCAGGGAGAGATGACTCATACACCGTTTTGTGTGGCAGCAAGTAGTGCCAGTGGACCCGCGCCTGTCGAACCGAGCGATTGGAAGCAGAAGCTGAAAACTGAACTGTTAGAGGATGTCAAGGGACAGATGGCGGAACTATCCCGGAACCTGCTGGGTGAACTTCGTCGAGGTCGAGTCGAGGGCGGATCAGTGGTGAGAGAGAGGTCGTATTCGGGGGAGGGGCGAGGTCCTGTGCGCCGCCCCCTACGTCCTGTGGGCCCCCGGTTCCAGTGGGATGACCAAGGAAGGCCTATCTGCATCAATTGTGGAGACCAGGGACATATCAGTCGCCAGTGTGGGCTACGTCGGGGTTCTCAAGGGGGTTTTTATTCTCACCGGCCACTGTGGGTCAAGTGGCCAGGACCCCTTTGTATGACCCCCCTTCTGTTCCTGTTTCATGAGATAACTGGGTTGGGCGTTGTCCCACCGTAGAAGTTCAAGCCAATGGGGTTACGATAAATTGTCTGGTCGATACAGGTTCACAAGTGACCTTATTTTCCGAGAGTCTGGCCCAAGAGTTGTTCGCCGACCATCGGCTCCAAGCGACGGAAGCTTCCGGATTGACCTTGCGGGGGGCGAATGGCCTAGACATCCCCTATACTGGGTACATCATGGTGGACTTCCTGGTCCGAGGAGTCCCCGTCCGACAAAAAGGGGTTGTTATTGTCAGAGACCTTGTCGTCCGCCGCTGCATCCGGCTAGTACTGTCCTGTGGTAAGAGAAGACTCAGTTATTAACTGCTGGATTCTGTACTCACTATTGTTGTTCTATGAACAGAGAGACCCTGTCGTCTGCCACTGCATTCGGCTATTGCTGTCCTATGGAAGAGAAGACTCAGTTATTAACTGCTGGATTCTGTACTCACTATTGTTGCTCTATGAACAGAGACCCTGTCGTCTGCCGCTGCATCCTGCCATTGCTGGCCTGTGAAAAGAGAAAGTCTACTTATTCGAAAGCCAACGCCTTTGTTCCTCCACCCTGCTGTTCTGGACAAGGAGATGACGAACTGTCGGCTGGCCTGAGTCATTTTCCACCCAAGTGCGCCACCCAGTCTCCATATAATCCGAACAAGAAATCAAAGATAGTTTTCGCAGTAGCCCGCGTGGCTTCCGATGCAGCCAGAACTTCCCTTTTGACACCCGAGGACAGCCACCTGAGAGGTATGGCGAATGGAATTGAGAAACACCGGTTCTAGGGACTAGAACCGATTGGCAGGGGGGGATGTCACGGGTGACAAAAACGCTTAGCGAGCGGAACCCCCTTGATGAGTCACGAGTTTCCCGAGGGAACGATTTGTGTGCGACACATCCCACTCTGGTTCCGGGTGTGGCAAAATCATTGCCCGGCCTGATTAGCGCTAATGCACTACAGGTGCGAGAGAGGAGTGGCGTTTACACAGGCTGGTTGCTTCATAAGCCATAGATAAAAAGGGCTATTGAGAGAGCGTCTGTGGTCGTTGTTTGTCCGTCGTTGGTCCATTATTGGTCCCGTGCTGGTCTCGTGCTGTTCTGGGTTTCTCGGAGCAGTGGTGGTCACAAGCTTATTCTGGGAAACTGTCTGGGTGTGGAAGCCGCCCATTGAAGCTGCTGCATCAGAGTGATCGTCTGTGGGAAATCTGCTGGACTGAGTTATCGATCGAATCTGCACTGAGAGGAGAGAGAGAAAGATAAGTGGATTGATTTCATCTTGCAAACATTAAACAGTTTGAAGAGGATGCAGTGAGTGTGGAACTGATTGTTGGAGAAGCTATGTGTTTCAGAGTGGGTTGAGGAGGAACTGAAGATTTAATATCTCCCACGTGAGTGTAACAAATGGAGTGAGGCCTCTGAACAGCCCTATCGTGTGAGTGAATTGCAGTGCTTTTGCCTTATTGATACACATTGATTTATGGCTGTGGAATTGAAGTGAACACGAGTGTGGTGTGCTTTTGCTGAGAAGTGGCCCCAACCCATGCTTACACGTTTGTGGAAAGTTGTTACTATATCTGTTCTCCATCAGAAGCTTAGAGTGCTACAGCTGAGAAGAAAATACTTTGTATTGTGAAGATCCTTACCTATTCTCCTTACTGTCTGAGTCTGGAAGTATGCAGCATCACCGATGAAGTAAGCTTTTAAACCACTGTCTCACTATCGTGAACCGAAGAAAATACTTTGCATTGTGAAGATCCTTACCTGTTCTCCTTACTGTCTGAGTCTGGAAGTAAGCTTTTAAACCACTGTCTCACTATTGTGAACCGAAGAAAATACTTTGTATTGTGAAGATCCTTACCTGTTCTCCTTACTGTCTGAGTCTGGAAGTAAGCTTTTAAACCACTGTCTCACTATTGTGAACTGAAGAAAATACTTTGTATTGTGAAGATCCTTACCTGTTCTCCTTACTGTCTGAGTCTGGAAGTATGCAGCATCGCTGGTGAAGTAAGCTTTTAAACCACTGTCTCACTACTGTGAACCGAAGAGAGTACTTTGTACTGTGAAGAATCCTTACCTGTTCTCCTTACTGTCTGAGTCTGGAAGTATGCAGCATTGTTGAAGTAAGCTTTTAAACCACTGTCTCACTACTGTGAATCGAAGAGAGTACTTTGTACTGTGAAGAATCCTTACCTGTTCCACTTACTGTCTGAGTCTGGAAGTATGCAGCATCGCTGGTGAAGTAAGCTTTTAAACCACCGTCTCACTATCATGAACTGAAGAAAAATACTTTGTATTGTGAAGATTCTTACCTGTTCTCCTTACTGTCTGAGTCTGGAAGTATGCAGCATCGCTGGTGAAGTAAGCTTTTAAACCACTGTCTCACTATCGTGAACTGAAGAAAATACTTTGTATTGTGAAGATTCTTACCTGTTCTCCTCACTGTCTGAGTCTGGAAGTAAGCTTTTAAACCACTGTCTCACTATTGTGAACCGAAGAAAATACTTTGTATTGTGAAGATCCTTACCTGTTCTCCTTACTGAGTCTGGAAGTATGCAGCATCGCTGGTGAAGTAAGCTTTTAAACCATTGTCTCACTGTTGTGAACCGAAGAAAATACTTTGTATTGTGAAGATCCTTACCTGTTCTCCTTACTGTCTGAGTCTGGAAGTATGCAGCATCGCTGGTGAAGTAAGCTTTTAAACCACGGTCTCACTACTGTGAACCGAAGAGAGTACTTTGTACTGTGAAGAATCCTTACTCGTTCTACTTACTGTCTGAGTCTGGAAGTATGCAGCATTGTTGAAGTAAGCTTTTAAACCGCTGTCTCACTACTGTGAATCGAAGAGAGTACTTTGTACTGTGAAGAATCCTTACCTGTTCCACTTACTGTCTGAGTCTGGAAGTATGCAGCATCGCTGGTGAAGTAAGCTTTTAAACCACTGTCTCACTACTGTGAACCGACGAAAGTACTTTGTACTGTGAAGAATCCTTACCTGTTCCACTTACTGTCCGAGTCTGGAAGTATGCAGCATCGCTGGTGAAAGAAGCTTTTAAATCACTGTCTCATTACTGTGCACTGACGAAAATACTTTGTATTGTGAAGAATCCTTACCTGGTTATTTACCTTCCGAGCCCCGAGGTGTGCAGTTATTGTTGGATGAAGAGTGCTTATCTGTCCCTCTACCGTCGGGGCCGTGGAGTGTGTAACATCCCGGGGAAGGAGCCCTCGATCTGCCAAGCTGCTCCAGGGAGAAGGCCCAGCGACCGTTACCATCCCTTTCCTTACTTCCATAAATACAGTGCTTAATAAAGATTGTTATTCCTTGAAATTTACTTTTGCCTCTGTCTGGTCCATTCCGTTGCGTACCTGTGGTGTTGGCTCCTCACGGTGGTGTCTGGAGTCAGGGGCGGTTGGTCATACGAGTCCGCCCCGACCTGTGACAATCTCTCTGGTTGTTTCTGCTGCTAGCAGCCGTCTCTCGTAAGTCTTCATAGATTATATAGAAATACTTCATAATAAAAATTTATTGTATATTTATAAAAAATGTTTCCATGTCTCTAACATGTCAGGCCATATTTGTTTTCCCAGGTGTCCACTGTGTTGAACTGACCCAGACTGAATCTATGGTATTAAGGCCTGGTCAGGGTTTGACACTGTCCTGTAAGATCTCTGGATATTCAGTGACTGACACCAGCTACTGCACTGGCTTCATACGACAGCCTGCAGGAAAAGCTCTGGAATGGGTTGGAAGGATATGTGGTAGCGGCAACACATATTACAGTAATAAACTGAAAAGTAGATTTCAAGTTACCAGAGACTCTTCCAGCAGCACAGTGACTCTACAGGGACAGAATATGCAGACTGAGGACACATCTGTGTATTTCTGTGCCAGAGAGTCACAGTGACACAGAGCAGTTACTGCCTTGTTCAAAAACAACTTTGTCACTCACCACATGAATAATTTCAGTTCCAAATTATATTCAATGTCCAAAACATGACGGTCTATGTTCTAACCTTTGAAATTTGTTTGTAAAAGTTAAAATAGAGATTTTTATTTTTAAATGAGCAAATATTTCATTCATATCTGTCTTCACTACCTTCCACCCAAAAGCTCAGTACACTGACATAATCCTGCCTCCTATTAAATTGTTACAAGTGAATTCTTGGCACGTTTCACAAGAGGGCGCACCGTTCTCACATGTTGTCAAATCATGGGAAATACAATCTGATTCTCAGTAGAAAGATTCTCTAGATCTCTCTTTCCATTTCTAACACATTATTTAATGATAGTGAAGTCTCTTTTTATCGCTATATAAAAATATTATAAAAAGTGCAATCTTCAGACAGAATAGATATAGTTGCTGATACTGTAATCACTGAATTGTTGATTTATTGATCCATTCTCATGAAGCTCATGCTTATGAAACCTTGACTAACCATTAACCTCATTTTCTACAGTAAATGTTAATAGTGCACGCTTGATGTTTGTATCTGTAAAGTACTAAAAGTGTGTGTTGTATTTGTCTGAGAGCAGCTTTTCTACTTACTGAACACAACGTGACTTAAAGAAATATTTATTCCCTGTACAGTGACCAAATTTAAGGCATTCAGTGTATTCCTGGATACCCTTAGAAGTATAATGAATCTGAAAGGCCTTAGATATCAGCATAGAATAAAGACCAGAATACAAAAAAGGCTACATTTAGTAAAAAGTATAAAAAAAGAAAGAATGTGTTCATATCTCGGTAAATTTTAAGCAAGACTTTTAAAAACATGTATCACTTTAAATAATAATAATAATAATTACTATTATTGAAACAATAGAGAAATATTTGGAGACAAGAGAGTGTATATAAAAAAAGTCACATGAATTCCCCCTCAGGAAACACCTGTGTTTGGTTATTGCCTCTAAGAAAATAAACGAATTTATGCATCTATAGTTTCATAAGACTTGTTTCAACTCTATAACTATAATAAAGCATACATTTGGTTAAAGTAGCTATCTAGTAACATACTCACTCAAACATAAATGGAAGAAATACAATCAAGAAATAGTTATTTTAAATCTTCTCAGCAAATTATATCAATCAAATTATGTGACCCTAATGACTGTAAAATAATTTTAGAGAAGATCATACTTTTTAATTTTTATTTAAATACTGCTAATCAAACTAAACTGATAGTGACGTTTCAATAAAACTGCATGATTAATTGGACCTCACCTGCATTTTTGCCTTCAGCCTCTCCATCTCCCTCCACTGTATGAGGTTCTCTGAGGGGTTTTATTAATGTTTTCTTTAGGTTGATAAGAGCTGTATACACTTTGACCCGTTCCACTGCTTTCTGAACTACGATCATAAGAATTTCGGGGTTTTGGATTTTGCCAATTCAATGTTGTCAAAAGATAGTTCAGAGGAAAAAGAAGTGCATGCTAAAATATTTAGAGACTGTTGAGGGAAGCCCATAAAAGATTCTGGAAGGTTCCAACACCCATAAAGACTAAGAACATGGTTAGAGAAATGATTGTCACAATCACAGCCGCTGTGTTGGCCCTACATGCTCGCCGTTGCATGTATGCTTGTGCATGTTGTGTGTGTGCATGTGTTATTGCATACAGTTATCTTGTATTGTTCTAAATGTGTGATGTTCGTTTCCATTAACTGACACCTTTGTGGTGTGAAAACTTTGTGACCTATTTTGCTTCTGGATGATACAACTTTGTGATGTACAAAACCATACACAAGTAGAAGTGGTAACACTATGACACAATTTGATATGTGCAAAAGCATGCATTATAGCATAACAGGTTTATTCTTAAGTATTTCTGTGGTGGAATTCAAATGCAACTTGCAGAATGTGTCTCTGAAAAAAACAGACAAGCGGAGTGATACAAACAATGAAAAGTCCCAATCCTGTTTGGCTTCATTCCTGGAAAGGATTTGAGGGCAGAACTAACTGTTGCATAAAACACATACAGTATTTAATGATTCATTCTTCATAGACTTTAAAATAAGAACATTCTGTACAGACTATTTTGAAAGGACAAAATTGTCAGACTAAGAACATTTTCAGTCTGAGTAAACATCAACAGCTTTCAATAGTTTAAAACCAAAGTAAAATAAATTGCCGATTAAGACCAGCAACCATTTATAAGTGCAGGTACAAAATCAAACAACATATCTATTCAGATGTTCTGTGCAAGCAGACGAAAAGACAATGTGTTTGAGGAAATATAAATGTTTAACCAAATCTAAAGACAAATATGATTAAATCAAATCAGTTTAATAAGAAAAGCATTGATGTTTACATATTGCACAAGTGGATGGCTGTATGCAAATCTTCCTTCTGCTCTTTGTACAAAAGTGGAGTGTGTGTGTCTGTGGGTCATCAGGGGAAGTCAAATTGCATTTACTTAACACTAGAACGGTCATTTTGACTGTTTTGAATTTTATATCTGCAATAACTTTGTTGAAAAAATAAATAAAATCCTGCTGGTAACTGACTTTTCCTAAAAGTGTCTGTATTTTCATTTAAAATGTTTTTCAGATAAATTACACAAGGCAAAAAAAAAAAGAAAAAAAAAAACATTTGACCTTTTTCGGCCATAGATGGTCATATTGACCACACTGAATTTCGCTGTATTCTTTTGTTACATTTCCCGCAGTTGACCTTTGTCTCTCTCACTGTCAACAGAATATCTAAATGAGATACTTTTAGTTGTTATTATGTTGTTCTGAGTTATGTTGAATGGATATGAAAATAAAGCCTATCTGTTGTGAATATGTGAAAATTACGGTTGGCTACTAATGATATTATTATTTATAAAATGTATAAATAATAATATCATTAGTAGCCAACCGTAATGTATAATTAAACTTGTTTAAATGTACAGTTTGGTATTGTTTTGTTTTTAAAAGATATCCTTATACAATAAATGCATTATGTTAATCTTCTAGTGTTAATCTTCTCATCAGCTCTTCTACTGTTGGCAGCAGCTGCATCATGTGAGCTTCACTGATGGTTTATTTAAAGCACTAAATTGAAGTCTTGACATAAAAAATGTTTTGAGGCACAACTAATAAAACACATTAAGCAAATTTTCAGGTGATGTTTACTGTGTGCGAGCTCACTCAACCTCCAACTTCGGTTGTGAAACCTTAAAGGGGTCATATAATGGTACATGCACTTTTACAAGTTGATTGTACTGAAATGTGTGTTGGCAGTGCCTGTACACAACCATCTCAACCACCACAACCACAATGATAAAAATCCATCCAGTGATTTTGTTTTAATCTCCTTGTATGTTTTCCCCTGCCTCAAATTGAGCCGTTCGACCGTGTGATGTCACATGGTCGGACGCCCCTCCCACGATTGTTGATTGACAGCAGCGTTTCAACACAGACCCGCCCTCGCTCGTGAGCGAGCTGTCAATCATAGTCCGCGCGGACCGGTGACGTGCCAGAAAGTACGCTGAGCACTGTCTATGAGCAGAATGGAGTCTAAGCTAAGTGGTGTTCTATTCTTGGGTACAATAAGGAACACAGCAGTCATTTTAATGTTCCTAAATCCGAACCGCTGAAGACGCAGTGACTTCACGATGAATGCGGCTAAGGTTTACACTCAGGGTACATTACGGCATGTTTTCTATGTACAACGTTCTCAATATAATTCATAATCCCACGTTTATAATGAACAGCGTGTTATGGTTATTGTGTAATAGTGTTACAAACGGTGTACGCACAGAACAGATGGGGCGGAGTGAGCAAAGCTGATTATCATTTAAAGACACATACACTTAAACGGCGTGCTGAAAACAGAGCTGTTTTTGACCAGGTAAAATAAGTGTTTTCTTACAATACTAATGATAATTTTTAATTAAAGAATATTACAAACTTTTAATTTAGACCCTAAAGAATCATATTAGCTTGTACAAAAATGGCATTATATGACCCCTTTAAGAATCATTCAGAACCTTCAGAATCAAGCTATTGCATGCACTGCGTCAACCCACTAGAAAAGCACTGGAATGGCTGGGATATCTTTGCAGTGGTGGTAGCATTAGGCCTAATAATAAAGACTCCATAAAAAAACAAGATCAGTTTCATGCAGGACACGTATATATATATATATATATTACAAATTTCTGTTTTTCATAAACAAAGGTAACAAACAATGAAAGAATGTGGGAGGAGTCAATGCAAAACGGTGATGCATATTTCCCATAAGTTGCTTCACACCAGTGGAGTGTGTCTGTGTTCACTGACTGTATGTGGTTCCTGTAGAGGAGAATAATTAGCAATGACAACAATAATCAGTTCAATCCTGATATTTCTTTTTTTACATGGTCTGTAACTCATTCATAAATAATAATTTATGAATGCATGTATAATTTTAGCAAGTTTTCCTTTTTGCTGACTCTTCAGTTTTTTCTCTCTCTTCCACAGATATTCATTGTCAGACCTTCACTCAATCTCAGGCTGAGGTAAAAAGACCTGGTGAATCTTTTCGGCTGGTGTGTACCGCCTCTGGATTTACATTCAGCAGCAGCTATGTTGCTGTGGTGAGACAGGGTCACGGTAAAGGTCTGGAGTGGATTGCATATATTGGCACATCCAGTTCTCCTATAAGCTATTCCCAGTCAGTCCAGGGAAGGTTCACAGTGTCCAGAGATGACTCCAGCAGTCAACTGTACCTACAGATGAACAGCCTCAAGACTGAAGACACTGCTGTGTATTACTGTGCTAGAGACTCACTGTGAATGAGTTCAGGGTCAAAGCAATACAAAAACCACTTTCTTTCCTGTTGACTTCACTTAAGATCCAGATGTACTGTTGTTTTTCCAAGAGGTGGCGCTCTTGTCATTCAGTCTTAGTTGCTTTTTATGAGCATCACTCAAACTTTTGTCTTCTTGACCAAGAAACAGACTGTACAATTTTGAAAGTCTGAAGAAACATAAATAATTCTTCATACAGCAGCAGCCTTACAGTAGCTTCATCATAAAATTTGTTCTCGACTTTGTGTGTCACATGTATGCTCTATTTCAGTGTAGTTTCTGTATTCCCGTTTTCCTAAGGGGACGTTTACACGACACCATTTTCAGGGCCTGAAACGCAAACATTTAAAAATGCGTATGAAAGTGCAAGTTTTTGAAAATGATACAGTTATCATCTTAGTGTAAATTACGAAAACACAAATATGTGAAAACTGTGGCGCCATGCGCATGCGTATTACGTGTTCAGTCTATAAGCGCGCGTAGTGTTTCTTTTCAAAGTGACCTCGCCAACTACTGGCCTGAAATAGCCCTACAGCGTATTTAGTCATTTTCGCAGATCTGTGGGAATGTGGATCGTTTTGACTGTCTGTACGTGAAAAACGCAAAGGAAAAAGTACATCATTGTTGTGTAAACGTTCCCTAGTCAGTCTCCTAGATTGTTAACTAGTTCACCACACCTGTTTCTGTTCTCCTTGACTACTCCACATCAATATAAGCCCTGAGTTTTCTTTAGTTCATTGTCTGGTATTGCAAACGTTTTTTATTTACATGGTTGTGCATTTTTGTTGATCCTGTGTTTTCCTACATGATTCTGTTGGATTTTTTAAATGACTGCTCGGATTACAGCCACCGATCTGTTACAGTGTGTTTATAAAAAGTATATGTAATTATTTATTTGTAAAATATTAGTTAATTAACAGCTTTGATCAATGCAAAAGGTACCACGGGATATGTTTGCCTATTTATTTAAAAAGGAAAAAGGTTAAAAGTACACCAAAATTGTATTTCTGTAGTGCTGTGTTGAGATCTGTAAATTATTCATGTGCTGAATAATGACAGATGGAATTTCTATAGTTAGATTTATCATCCTTGTTATCATTTTTAATAAAACCGGTGTCAAAAAGAAACAAACAGAAGATATTTAATCATTTTAATGACTCATTTATAATAAGATAGAATTGTGTACTTTATATTATTGGTGATGATTTTATCTACTGCGCTCAGTGAGTATCAGAATAAACACTATAACACCATACTGTTTTATTAATGTTTTTCAGATGCTTGTCCTTTAAAATACAATCCGTCCAGGTTAATTTTGAGAGGTACTTTGGCAATATTTTTTAAATGGATGTTCCCAGGTGGTAATTGCATTGAGTTAAATCAATAAATTGAGTTAGGCATTTAACACTGAGGACCGCAGGAAATTGCTACATTGATTTGGGATGCTCAGAAGCAAATAAACCTTTCCACCTGTAAAATGGCCAGAGAAAGAGGTAACCCACGCTGATCAGTATTGTGGACTATTTTTGAAAAACAGTTGGATATTGGGACCTATGTTGTAAGTGTAGCAAAGGCCCATAGGCCTATAGGCCTATAAAGAGCATTGTGATTGTGCTCTCAGTAGTATAACAAATCTACTCTGATATTTGGATCTTTGAGAAAAAATCAGTGCACAAAAGTCAATGGCAACAAGAAAAGCAGCTGAGATGGAAGAAATAAAGGCATCTTTAACCCTCTGAGGTCGGCTGTCTCGCTTTTTTTCTTATCAGTGCAAAAGAGACTCAAAATACTCTGTTGATTTTGATTTTACATATTTGTGTTATACATCATTCGATCCTGTTAAGGGTCCATTTTTTTTGTGTATACTCACAATATAAACAAAGTATTGTGCTTTTACTCAAATAAAGAAAAATAGACATGATGCTAGTTTTGCCTTTTCTCTGTCAGCGAAGTCCATTCTGAAACGCGTCCGAAGATTAACTGTAATTCCGCGAATACTTGTCATACAGGCACGAGTGTTTTTCCATAATGAAGCTTGAACTCTCTTCTTTTAAATGAATAAATTTATATAAAAAAACAAATATTCTCAGTTTATGTAATCTGTATGAAAAGAGAGAGATGTCAGTATTTTTCTTTCCAGCTCATTATACCTAATTACGTGTTAATGTGCCACGCCCACGGAGAGCGCGCGGTATTCAAACGCAAATGATCTAAGGCAAGCCATGCAAACATGCCAACGCCCACCAGCTGGATTATAAAATCATGTTTAGTAAGTTTCTTACTACCGCTGTGAACACAGCGAATCCCTACGCTGTGAGGAATAATACTATCTAATAACCCTGGAAAATGTACCAGAAGTGCTGGTAGTTTCATTTCGAGGAGCAACGGATCCAGCTGATGTAGTAAGTCATTTATTCTTAAGTGCTTTGTTCTAATCGCGATATTGAATAGTGTCTATAAACCGCAAAAAGACTGTTTAAATATGAATTGCGTGTCTGTGTGTAGGCTAAATGATGAATGAAGGGCACAGGCCCACGCGCTTTGTTTACTACAGTTATACAGCGCGTGTCTGTGCCGTTCATTCACTCTCGCATCTACATTAGTAAACATGTTATTAAATTTACATGAACACATCCAAACTATATTGCTATAGGCTACTAAGAGGAGTAAAAATAGACTGAAATATGTTGAAATAAAATGTCTGTATAAGCAGCAAACTGCAAATTAACATGTATATGCTAATATATCATACACAATATGTTACAGACTAAATATGAATGTTTAGACAAGATTTTGTGATTAGTTTTAGATAGATTATAAAGTTTTGACTGTAAAAAAAGACTACTGTCACATTAAATAGGTAAGCTTTTGTTCACCAATTTCTGCTAATATGTTAAATATACTATAGTATGATGTTTTGTCAAAAATAAAGTAGGTATATTGAATTATCAACTAAGATGTTATTATAGTGTTTGTTCCAATATTCAAACTAATGAATCCTTACCTTTTTTTAATACGTATGATAAAATGTATACTTTTTA
The DNA here is from genome assembly GCA_026230005.1 of Gila orcuttii. NCBI lineage: Eukaryota > Metazoa > Chordata > Actinopteri > Cypriniformes > Leuciscidae > Gila > Gila orcuttii. Next base: position 35,921,919 of record JAPDVR010000003.1, on the reverse strand, counting down.
CAAAGAAAGAATACACTTGAAATATTGTTAAAATTGTAATTGTTGTTGTAATTGTAACCTATTTGTAATTGGTTACAATTTCTAATTGTAAAATATGTATATATATAGATAATTTCTTTTGTCCTTGCATTCTTTGGGACCCTGTGACACACCTGTGTGAAAGGGCTAATTAATATGCAGCTCATTATAGGGCTCATTATCCGGCCTTTGTCTTCTCAGGTGTGAACACGCCTCCACGCATATTGCCTTTCCAAACAAAAGGTGTCTCATAAAATTTAAATCAATGTATTGTTTTGTGTAAATGATTAGGCAGGATGATTTTCAGATCATTTTGAAGCAAAAACTCTAGGCAACAACGCCCATTAGTCAAAAGTCTTGTGGACACATATTTAGTATGTGTTTTGTGGCCTTATTTCAGACACTTTAAGTTTTAGTTTTTTCAATAACCATGCATAAACAATATTCTCTCAAAAATACAAATATGTACATACATGTTGCTCACATATTACGGTAGCCCCGTTTGTGCTATATAGAGTGAATTTACACCTTTGCCATTAACATGTTTATAAATAACTGAAAAAAGCACAAATGTCAGAGCATGTCAGAACATCTCAAGGACCCCAAAAACACCTTAGACCACAGAGGGTTAAAGTTTATGGCAGATGAGATCAGCAAAGTTGCTACTCAACAACAAAGCATCCTGGCCCTTATGGAGGAGATACGTAACCTAAGAGAAATAGTAAATTTGAGAGATAAAAAGATTGATGAACTTGAACAAAGGATTGACGTATTGGAACAACAAACTTGGAGTAAAGATGTCATCATTTCTGGACTAGAGACAAAGCATCGCAGCTATGCCAGAGCAGCAGCTGGAGCAAATGAAGGCGAGGACGCTCCTCAAGAAGAATTGCAGTCATTGGAACAACAGGTTTTGCTGTACCTAAGCAGTAAACATATTGATCTGGATGATAGTAACATCTCTAGCTGCTATACAATCCCAAACAAGAATCGTAAAGAGAAGCCATCCATAGTTGTACAGCTAGTTTCACAAAAGCACAAGATTGAGCTACTGCGAAAGACCAGAAAATTAAAAGGTACCGGAGTCTACATAAACGAGTATTTAACAAAGAAAAATGCTAAAATAGTCAAATAGAGCCGTATACTCAGGAAGCAAGACAAAATACAAGCAGCATGGACAAGGAATGGGAAGGTGTACATCCGACCAAATGGAGAAGATCAAAACAGGCCAACTTTAATAAGAAAATTGCAAGAACTGGACAGTTACAAGTGATGGTCCATTTCAGCAGGATAAAGGACTTTGTATTGCTATGAAGGAACTTGTGAAGAAATTGGGGAATATAACTATAGATGATATGTCTGACCGGGATGAACTTAAGAGGTATGGTTTTGATAATGAAATTGATCCGGATATGCATTACTATAACAATCTTGATGTAAATTGTAATTATTATACGGAACAAGAATTCAACAAGAGTGTGGAAATGTATGGTGCTTTGTCCGTCATACATTTCAATAGTAGAAGTCTAAGTAAAAATTACTCCGCTATCAAAGAATTTCTTAAGTCCTTTAAAAAATTTACTATAATAGCAATTTCAGAGACTTGGCTTGATGATGGTAAAGTGGGTGACGTGGCTCTTGAGGGATATGAGTTGTATACCACCAATAGGAATAATAAGGGCGGAGGAGTGGCCTTGTATATAGATCAATCATTAAGAAGTAAAATTGTAAAAAACGTTTCATACAGCATAGACAATGTTCTGGACTGTGTAACAGTGGAAGTTGAAGCAGAACATTTCAGAAATATAATTATTAGCTGTGTGTACAGACCACCAGGAACATGTTTGTCAACATTTAATGAAAGAATTGTAGATTTGCTAAACAACATGACCACTGACAAAGTACAAATAGTGTGTGGAGACTTCAACATTGACATACTTAATCAATGTGTCCTTAAAGTTATTTCTGAGTTTATAAATATAATGTACAGTAATCATTTATGTCCACTCATTGATAAGCCAAGTAGAATTACAACAGAAACAGCAACACTAATAGACCATATTTTTACTAATAGACTTGAGGAAAAAGTTGTTGGGGGCTTATTTATTACGGATGTCAGTGATCATTTGCCAGTGTTTGCAATATTCCCAAATTTTTTTAAACAAAAAAACAAACCCCAGACCATTAATAAATTCATAAGAAGATGTGCGGCAAAAAATATTGAAGAATTCAAAAAGGAACTTAGTAATCAAAACTGGTCTGACATTTATGCAGAAAGTGATGCCAATGTGGCATACGACACTTTTTTGTATAGATTTATTGAGTTGTCTAATATCAATTGCCCCATGAAGATGATTCATAACAATGAAAATAAATCAGCAAAAAAGCCATGGATACAAAAGGTATTGAAAATGCATGCAAAAAGAAGAATAGACTATATGCGAAATTTGTAAAAAAAAAAAAAAAGGACTATTGAGTCGGAAGAAAAATACAAAAAATATAAAAATAAATTGGGAAGTATTATCCGAAATAGCAAAAAGCAATATTTTCATACCCTCTTAGAACAACAAAAGCAAAATATGCAAGGAACTTGGAAATACTAAACAATATTATTAAAAAAAAAAACGAATAAAATGTCCAAGTTATTTCACAAATGATAATGAAGTCCTTATTAGAAATCCAAATGAGATAGTAAACGAATTCAATGATTATTTTGTTAATGTTGGTTCTAATTTGGCAAAAGTTATTATCGAATCAAAAAGTAGAAACATAAAGAGTTGTGAAAATATTAGTAGGAACTGTTCCTCGATGTATGTGTCTGACATTACCAAAAATGAAATACTGGAGATTGTGAATGGTTTTAAAAATAAAAGGTCAACCGATTGGACAGATATTGATATGAAACTAGTTAAGAACATAATCCATTTAATATTAGAACCCCTGACCCATATCTTCAATTTGTCCTTTAAATCTGGCGTGTTTCCAGATCAGATGAAAATTGCAAAAATTATTCCAATTTACAAGAGTGGTGATAGTCATTTATACTCAAACTATAGACCAATTTCATTATTATCTCAATTTTCAAAAATACTGGAAAAACTTTTTTTGAAGGGGCTTGATAGTTTCATAGAAAAATGCATGATATTAATTGACGATCAATATGGATTCAGGAGCGGTCGATCGACTTCAATGGCAGTTATTAAATTAGTTGACTATATAGCATGCATTAGACAAAAAGTATTCTACTTTGGGTGTTTTTGTCAACCTCAAAAAAGCCTTCGATACCATAGATCATAAATTGTTAATGAATAAATTAGAGCAGTATGGCTTTAGAGGCCGTGCTTACTCTTGGTTAGAAAGCTATCTTGACAATAGATACCAGTATGTTCATTTTAATGAGCATCAATCAGAAATGCGTAAAGTAACTTGTGGGGTGCCCCAGGGTTCTTTGATTGGTCCCAAGTTGTTTATTCTATATATTAATGACATTTGTAAGGTATCCGATTTGTTAAAATGTGTTTTATTTGCAGATGACACAACACTGTATGTATCTGGGGATAATCTTCACCAATTAATTATTGATGTGCCCAAGGCGTCATCTAAATGACGCGTTGGGAATCATTTTGACCATGCTTCAATATCCGACGCTTTAGGCACCCTTTAGCGTCAGTTAGATCACGCGATCCTAGGGCGTCATGTAACTGACGCTTTACCCTTAGCGTCAGTTAGATGACGCCCTCCTACCCAGACCTAAACCTACCCGCGTCATCTAACTGACGCTACCCTTTAGCGTCAGTTACATGTCGCCCTAGGATCGCGTCAAGTAACTGACGCTAAAGGGTACCTAAAGCATCGGATATTGAAGCATGGTCAAAATTGTCATTTAGACGACGCCTTGGGGTGAGAAAGCGTTGTGATGTGACCAGAGAACTATCCAGAATTAAGCAATGGTTTGACCAAAAAAAAAACTATAACTTTAATTTAAGTAAAACCAAATATATTATATTCAGTAATCGACAAATTAAAACCAGCATAAGATTAAAGATTGATGATGTGGAACTAGAAAGGGTGAAGGAAAACACATTTTTTGGAATAATATTAGACCATAAATTATCCTGGAAACCACACATCGCTCATGTTCAATCAAAACTGTCTAAAACAATAGCTATATTACATAAAACCAAGTATTTTTTAAATACGCCTAATATTCTGCATTGTTCTCTTATTGTTCCATACTTTTCTTACTGTGTTGAAATATGGGGGCATGCTTACACCACAAACACAAAACCTATTTTTATTTTAGAAAAAAAAGCTATAAGGATAGCCAATCATTCACCGTATAATGAACCGACCAATTCTATATTCTGTAAATTTAAAGCAATACAATTTTTCGATTAAGTCAGTCTGAATACTGGCGTCTTTATGTTCAAGGTCAATAGGAAAATAGTGCCTGAAAATATACTATGTTTGTTTGAAAACAGGGAACAGAAATATAACTTAAGAGGAGAGAACATGTTTAAAAAACAAATGGTCAGAACAAACTTTAAAATGAACACCATTTCGGTAAAAGGGGTCGATTTGTGGAATGGTCTCACCGATGATCTTAAGAGGAGTAATTCCATTTATTATTTTAAAAAACAGTTTAAAATCCTAATTTTTGATAAATATTCGGATGCTTAAGAAAAATTGTCCAAGACAAGTTTATGTATAATTGTTGTGCTTAAGTTTAAATAACACAAGTAATAAATAAATATTTGTAAATCAAGTGCAGAGGTTGGAATGTATGTAGGCTATGTGTATGCACATGAGTATATATGCAGCGTGTGTATGTAGGAAGGTGTTTATGTATACATATGTATATACATGTATATTGTTCAAGTTCAAATTTTGATGGGTAGATGTTGTTTTGTAAATAGGGTAGGCGTAATAAGCCACGGCTTCAGCCTACACCCGTTCGGTTACCTTTTTTGTTTGTAATGAATTTGTTGTTGTATATATATTTTGTTCCATGTTTAGTAACCGAATAAATCTTTAAATCTCAAATCAGCCTGCTCTAATGATGGTAAAACCTGGGGAATAATTTTCCATCGGCTGCAAGATTACAGGATATTCAGCGTCAGGAGGCTGTACCAACTGGATACGACAGCTAACTAGAAAAGCGATGGAATGGATAGGCTGGTTCTGTAGTTCTGGTAATACAGGCACCAGAAACACAATGAAGAATAAGATCAGCTTCACAGCTGAAACTTCCAGCAACACAGTTTGCGTTTGAATGGCAGCACAGGTCAACAGCTGTGTGTCATCAAGAGCCCTAAAGTTTAACTTCACATGGAAAGGAATTAGAGGCAACTATATGGCAAATAGTTCAGTGTTTTGAATGAAAATCGGAATTTTGGACATGCAACTTTGTGTGAACCATGTGAAATTCTTGAGGAACTTGAGGATTTGATAGTTTGATGAATATTTCAGCCTACACTTATTTTACCAATACTTTCATTAGACACTGGAATCGGATGAACACAACAGACACGTTAAAATATCTGTTAATTAAACAATCTTAGATGTTAAACAAATGCCTTAAAGTGCTTATAATGTGTCTTTCCAGTATGTTTCCTTCATCTGTTTATTTGGTCACATATGTTGTTATTTTATGTAGAAAGCAACTATACCAAATAAATGACCAATCGCAACATCTTGGACAACTAAAGAGCTGTATGCAATTTTTGCAAATCTAATTTTTGTAGATTTGTCTTTGCATCGGGAAGAGTTCTCTCTCTTTATATCAGAGAGTTGTGTTTTAGGCCCTTCACTTCTTGAGCTCTGTGTTGTGCATATCTGAGTTTTGCTGTTTTTCACATGGTAAGAGGTAACATTAGAAACTCTCTAGTGTGAGTATGGCAGGCCTCCTCTTCCTTAAAAGAGTCATCCTGCTGAGGCCTCCATGCAAATAGCTTTTCAGGTAGAGCTAGACTGCCCTGCAAAGGCAAAAGACCTTAACTCGCTAGAGTGTGAAACTGAGAAAAATGACTTTAAAGTTTCTGTTTTGTCCAGACAAAAGTATTATAGGTAGGACTCCCAAAATTTGACAACTAGTTGCTATAATGAAGAAATGTTTGTATGCAAAAAATCTTGAGCTCAAAATTGACCTTTGACCCTTGTTTGGCAGTTACTGTACTCTGCCTTTGTATCATGTGCCAAAAATAAGGAGTCGTGCAAAGGCAAAAGGCAGTAACTGACATATAATCAATATTTGCTTGCTGTTCCCCATACTTACATCCATTATAAGAACACCTAACCAAGGTCTAGTCATCATGGTATGTGTTTTAAATTATATAGAAGACCTTTGGTTGTTCCTATTTAGTGCTATAATGATCATGATAGTGCGGCAACACTAACACAGTTAAACAGTATGACAGATAAGTTACTTTGCAGTACAGTATGTATGAATAGCCTAAATACAATAAATATTTCCACAATAAAGATAATTTAATTATAATTGAATACAAAGGTATATTTATTTAAATGCCAGATATAGATTAATAATTAATTAAACATAATTTATCAATTTGCAACAAGAATATTTCATATTCATTAGACGTCTTTGGCCTTTATTTTGAAAAAGCCATAAACATGAAAAATCATTAAATTGGTAGAAAGCTCAGTTTGTTTTCATACCAAGAGTTCAAAAAATAACACAATTACATTTTATTTTAAAAAAAGTCAGAAATCTTTTTTATATATATAAACAAAAATATTATGGATTCTCGATTTGTGATGCAGCTGCCAGCTGTAACGCACATATATGCTCGTTTTATGCGTTTATTAGAGGTTGAATTCAAATCAAATACTGCCAAACAACTCATACTACTTCTGAATAGGATTAAGGGGTGGGGTGTGGTGACAGTTAAAGGGTTATGGGCCACCAAACTGCTCAAGATGCACAGTCAACGAACTTGACTTGGATTACTGCTTTTTAATTCTGAGATAATATAGACAGAGTCAACCGAAAAAAAGCTGGAATTACTTTTACCATTTAGGTTAGCCTACTTTGTACGGACTTTAGTGATAACTAGCTTAGTGCTATATGGATTTGTGTAAGATCTGATATGGAACACCTGCAAGAAGGAATATGGCTCAAACACGTATGAATTGTTGTGGATACAGCAAATGACGTGCATTGCTATATGGATTATGGATTTTCCATGGATTATATCGGATTGCATGGAAAGGTAGGATGCCTGTGTATTTAATAATTAGTTTTTGGCGTCTCTGAACGTTAGCGCTAATTTACGTGACACAGATTAAATTTATCTAGCTCCGGGCTGTCACTGACATTGACAGATCTGAACCAATCGCCCTGAACGAAAAACAACATTTATGACAACCTATTAGCTTGCATCTAAGTATGGCTTGTTCACCTTGCTTTGTTTCTGATTGCATACTTAGCAGTTTGTCTGGCCAGCAAAGTTGGTGGTATGTTGTTTTAGCAAACTAGCTGAATTAAGCAGAATGAAATCGAAAATGTATCATGTTTATAATAAAATTTTTGGTATGTTCTTAACAAAGATGTGTCGTGTGTATGTTACGTGGTTTGAGAGCGGCAAAATTTGACAGTATGACAAAGCCAGAGTACAGTAACATCACAGCGGCACCGTAACATCTCTCTTGATGCCAGGCTAAACAAAGCCAGAACACCTTAACTCAACTTCAGCGTGCTGGAACAAAGGCAAAGAGCCGTAACAGCTGTTACGGCGTTCTGCTGTGGTTTCTCACATGGTTGTGGATGTTACGGTTGTCATAGCCCTTTATTTTCTCGTTAAAACAATCAAATTGACTCACGATAAAGGAGGTCTGAAATGCCACAAAAATGACACTAACTCATTTTTGACCAAACATGATGTTACGGCGTTTTGCCTTTGTAGGGCAGTAGAGAAGTGGTCTCTCTCTCTCTCTCTCTCTCTCTCTCTCTCTCTCTCTCTCTCGTGGAGTGGTATTCTAGGCCATGGTATTCATCCTGCTGAGGCCTCCATGCAAACAGTTTTGCAGGTTGAGCTAGAGAAGAGGTCTCTTTCTCTTAGTAGTGAGCAGAGCCGGATTAACGCAAAGGCAAACTAGGCACGTGCCTAGGGCCCGATTGGCGGGATGGGGCCCAGACAGAGGGACAAAAATAAAAAAATGTACAAATGTCCTACAATTTATTTCAATATTTATTAATTACCTAAAAATAGTGACGATGTTTATCTTAACCATAGACTGTTACATTACGTCACATTAACGCCAGCCCATCAGGTGCTGCGTAGCAAAAGCCTAAATAGGCACGCAAAGAAGCACAGCTCGTAATGCAGGTGTGTGCGTTGTCGTCATCTATTTTGGAGTGATTGCAATGTATTCTAAATATAAACTTGCACTGTAGATCAGCGTAATTTCTGGAAAAAATCATTCACCGCTTTATTACGAGTTTAAAAGAGCGCGAGCGTCATTAACGTGCCCAGATGCGACGCTTTGAATTTGCGCATACAATGAATAACATCGCGTCGGGAGCTGACTAAAAACGCTACAAAAGTAAAAGTCAAGACGTTTGTATTCAAAGTTAAAAAGCCAACACACTACAACATTTTTAAATGTTTCAAATAAAGGATCTCATGGGTCTATCTTCTAAATTCTGCTGATGATTAGATTATACCCTGTCTGACATCAGCCTACTTACGCCAATTATATCGCCAATAATATCAGTTTAGATTTTTTTTTTTCTAATCAGTAGCGATCGTGTCTTTCTCGTCCACTTGATTTGTGTATAGCATATTTAAGGTAGCAATGCAATGCATAATATCATATTACTTATATTAATAATATGACAATTTCTGCAGTCAATATTGATTAAATGGGAGGGAAAAATCCTGCCCATACCAGCTATGAAGAAAATGATAAAAGCATATATCACTGAAGTGGTATTCTGGAACTGTAAATAAATTGAATAAAACAGCAAAATAACAATAACAATTACATCTTCATTAAACAAAAAAGAGATTACCTTAGATGAAGTTTGATTAATATGCACATACAGTAGCCTACTGGTAAAAAGTCTGGACCAATTACTAGTTTTAATGTTTTTGAAAGAATTTTTTTATTATGCTCTACAAGCCTGCATTTATTTGATCAAAAATAAAAAAATAAAAAAAACAGGAATATTCAGCAAGGATGTGTTAAATATATAAAAAGTGAAAGTGAAGACTTTTTAAAAACAACTTTTTAATAAAAAAAAAAAATCCTGAAAAAAGTATCACTGGTTATAAAATAAATATTAAGCACCATTTCTAACATTTGATAATAAATCAGAATATTATAAAGTTTTCTGAAGGATCACATGACACTAAATTCTACTTTGCATCACAGAAATATATTTTAAAGTATAGTAAAATAGGAAAACCATTATTTTAAATTTTTATAATATATTATTTTTCTGTATTTTTGATCAAATAAATCCAGGCTTGATGAGCACAAGAGACTTCTTTCAAAAACATTAAAAATAGTAATGTGTCCAAACTTATGTACTGTGTAAGTAAAAACATTTAAAATGAAATGTTGTATAAATTAAAAGGTTGGGAATCATATTTGTTTCAAGAGTTTTTTATTGGGGGTGGGGGGCCTCCAACATGAATATTGCCTAGGGCCTCCAAATGTCTAGAACCGGCCCTGGTAGTGAGTGGTTCTTAGACCCTTCGCTCCCTGAGCTCTGTGCTGGACACATCTAAGCTTAGCCTTTTTAAAAAATAATTTAAAAAAAGGAAAAATATGGCAGGCCTTCTCTTCCTTAAGAGTCATTCTGCTGAGGTCTCCATGCAAACAGCTTTCCAGGTAGTGCTAGAAAAGTTGTCTCTCTCTCTCTCACTGAGAGTTTTTTTAGGCCCCCTCGCTCCCTGAGCTCTGTGATATCTGAGCCTAGCTGTCTTCAAACATATGACAGGCCTCCTCTTCTTTGGGAGTCATCCTGCTGAGGTCTCCATGCAAACATCCTTTGTATGGACATTTTTAAGCTTAGCTGCTTTTCCACATGCATGGTAAGAGGAAACCCCTAGAAACCCTCTGGTGTGAGTATGGCAGGCCTCCTCTTCCTTAAAAGAGTCATCCTGCTGAGGCCTCCATGAAAACAGTTTTGCAGGGTAGAGCTAGAGAAGGGCCCTCTCTGTGACATAGAGCTGTTTTTTAGGCCCCTTGCTCCCTGAGCTCTGCACTGTGCATATCTGAGCTAAACTGTCTTCCACATTGTGAGAGAAAGCACTAGAGACCCCTGTGGTGTGAGTGTGGCAGGCCTCGTCTTCTAGTCATCCTGCTGAGCCCTCCACTTCCCATAGCCCTGTGAATGAGCTATTTGTCTGTAAAACACAAAAAAACACAGGTTGTTGGCTTCCGCTGATATAGCATGATAGCCTCCCTGGTATAGGGGTTGACACTGGTCCCCCTGAAAGTAGCAGGCTAGGAGCAAATGGGTCTGGGCCATACTCCCTTAAAGAAACCCCCCTTTAAGTTGGGTTGTGGTGTCCAGGCCTTTGAGCTGGCTTTGGGTCAAGCCCTTCGTGTTATCCACAAGGATGCTTCCTCATTAAACATGAAGCTCGGGCAGTGGCTGTAGGGTGTAGTGCTACTGACAGCCTGATGTGCACCAGTAGGTGGGATTTAACTCTGAGCACAGCCATGATTGGTATACATCCCCTTAGGATGGCATCATGGGTATTTCGTTCCCCAAATGTGTCTCAGGACGCAGTGCAAGTTCCCTTTCGAAAGGGAACGTCTCGGGTTACGACTGTAACCATTGTTCCCTGAGAACAGGGAACGAGACACTGTGTCTCGTCGCCATGCCTCCAGGCTGCCTGCACAGTCCCTACAGACGAAGAAGTGGATGACATGTTGCTGGTCGCACTAGCGGTGACGTCATGGCTGTCGCCGGCCAATACGATTGCTGTGATTATACACAACAACTAATACAAATGTATATATAATTTTTTTTTTTATCAGCATAGAATAAAGACCAGAATGCAAAAAGGCTACATTTAGTAAAAAGTAAAAAAAAAAGAATGAATGTGTGTTCATATCTCGGTAAATTTTAAGCAAGACTTAAGCAACATGTATCACTTTAAATAATAATAATAATAATAATAATAATAACAACTACTATTATTGAAACAATAAAGAAATATTTGGAGACAAGAGAGTGTATATATAAAAAAAAAGTAGCATTTACTGATGCGTTCCCCCTCAGGAAACACCTGTGTTTGGTTATTGCCTCAAAGAAAATAAGTGAATTTGCATGTATAATTTCATAAGACTTGTTTAAACTCTATAACTATAATAAAGCATACGTTTTGTTAAAGTAGTAGTAACATACTCACTCAAACATAAATGGAAGACATACAATCAATAAATAGATTTTAAATCTTCTTGTCACGGTTGTGGTGCGGATAGAAGAAAACTCAGAGTCAGAAGTCTACAATTCAAACATTTACTAATAACAAAACAACAAACAGGCAGTGGCGGAGGGGGGTGGCCAGGGGTGGCCATGGCCACCCTTGGCTTAAGCTTGGCCACCCCTCTCACAACTGCTGTTTCTGTCTCACTCTTATTTTTACAAGAATTTTGTTTTTAAAACACAGAACCGTCGCTTTAAGACCACAAAAAACGTGAGACTTTTCAGACGCGCACTCCAACTTCACCTCAGCGCCAGGCGCAAGTCAAACGAGTGCGGAAATGTACGGGTGCTGAATGAGCTTCAGCAGTGATCGGAGCATAGTAAATATAGATTCGATGTTCCTCAACTGGTGGGTTGCGAGACCGTTTTGAGTGAGTCGCAGGGGCGGTTCTAGGGTGAGTGGATATCCGGGGCTTAGCCCAGAGAAATCCATATGTATGTGTCAGGATACAAGGAATAAACTTTAAATAAAATGTTATATATTTGTTTTTTTTTATTGTTTTTTTGTTTTTTAACAAGGTAAATCTTTCTGTCTTATTCAAATTAAAAGTCACAATGTCACACAGAGTTAAACTGAAACATCAATCCACCCTCATCACCCATTCTTCATGCACATATTACATTTTATAGGCTACCTTATTTTTACATTATACATATACACTCACATACATAATACACACACAAGCACCAAGTATAATTATAAACACATGGCTTTATACACTTCTATTTTTGAAGGAGCACTTGCACATGCATTTTACATAGCACTTACAATTTGCATAAATAATCGTATGAGACTAATGTATCAAATATCAAATTTGGAATACAGAAATATGAAATATTGAAAAAATTAGAATGGTACATTGCCACTAGATGGCGGCAAGCCACTGCCTTAATTAGTGAGTCGGTTTATTCAATCGATTCGTTCAAAACAGATGATTCATTTAGAAAAAAACTAAGAAATGTTTTTTGAATGGCGGGGTCAGTGAATCGTCTACAAGCAAATTCATTCAGTAAACACCGTGATGCTTTGTTTGAAACCATTTTCATTAGCAAAATATTTTCTTTACTTTTATTATCTTTTTTATTGAATTTTTGCCCTGACACCTGCAGGCCATGCTAACCAAACATATATATAAAAAAGTGTGTGTGTGTGTGTGCGCGTGTGTCCTATAGACTGTGCTGCGCAACCATTAACTGTTAGACGATCAAAATGTAAATCAGACACAATTTAAAACCGAATAAGAAATATAATACTATGATCGAAAGTTACAGATACCTGCTGAAGCTGTTGTATCTTGTTTTAGTGCTGGGTGGGGTTGTTTTACTTCCTTTTTTTTTTGAAGAAGAAGAAGAAGAATTTTGATATATCCATTTTACTAACTTACACATCAACAAACCGCCTGGCTCCAAAATATCTTATTTCATTGGCTGCTGGATCGTACAGTCGCTGAACTTCTCATCGAAGGTTGGCCAGTTTACATGTCAGTCAGAAGCACTAGCCTGAGTGAGTGGTTCTTGTCGGTTGTGACAACATAACGCGTATATTGACCATAGACAGTGATATTGACGGACACTGTAGATGAGAGTCGGGAGATACATTTAATTAATTAAATTCTAATAATAATTATTTTAATGCGCATGAATACTCAGTGATGGTGCGTACAATGCATGGTAATAAAAACATTCGGGGCTTTACTGAAAACATTTGGGGCTCCAGCCCCCTTAGCCCACCCCTAGCGCCGCCCCTGGTGAGTCGCATATGTCCAGTCAAAGAAACAACAACGTAATTCTCTTTTTTTTCTGATTCTACTTTTATTTTGAAAGATCTGTGTGAAAGCTTGTGACACTTCTGTCAGATGCGGAAAAAAGCGCGTTGTCCTGAATCAGTAGCTATCTGCGGTAAGATGAGATGTTGTAAGGTCAACAAATGTCAGTAAAACTAACTTTCCTGTCCTGACAGCCGTTGTACTGTAGGCTACTTGCACATCACGCGCAATGTGGCGTGCTGTAGCAGTAATTCTGTCGTCAATTAGCTAACTCATGAAATAATCAAAAAGGCGATAAAATCTGTGTCAAAACTGCATGCATGCATGTATTTGTTATATATGCGTCACATATGTCTCGACTAAAATATTCTGCCATGTGAAATCACAATTTAAAGGGGACCTATTATGCAAAATTCACTTTTGCATGGTGTTTGGACATAAATGTGTGATGGCAGTGAGTGTACACAACCACCCTGCAGTGATAAAAATCCACCCACTCCTTTTTTTAAAATCCCCATAAATCATAAGCAGTGTCTCCCAACGACCTGTTTTCAGAATGTGGCTTTTGTGACGTCCCTAAAGCCCACGAGTGTTGACAGACACTGCCGTTCTAACATAGACCCGCCCTGATCGAGTTCACAGCGAGTTGAGAGTTGTACACATCCGCCATTCAGTGTTGCCAACTTAGCGACTTTGTCGCTATATTTAGCGAGTATTTAGACCCCTCTAGCGACACATTTTCAAAAAAGCGACTAGCGACAAATCTAACGACTTTTTCTGGTGTTATTGGAGACTTTTGGAGACTCTCTGACGTGAAAGCACATATCTTTCTTGCTCTTCTCAACGAGCAGCGGGTGCTGCCGTGGGTCCCACCCCCGTCCCAAAGCACTTACAGGCGGCCCAGTCCTCGCGCAGCAGCCCCTCCCAGCTGCAGTCAGAGCAGGAGATGTTCACCCCTCCACGTACTGTGGAGCTAAAAGAGTCTCAATAAATAGTCTCATAGCGTACAGACTGCAAAAGAATCGCACAAATGAGTCGCTATTTTTAGCGACTTTTCAAACGTCACTCACTCTAGTAGCTACGTCTAACCTGTTCAGTAAATGGCTGAGAGGAGCAGCAGCACATTCATCTGTTGTGCGCACGGCCGCTGAGAGACGTGAATGAGCAGTGTTTTTCCACGGATTTCTCACTTATCTGCTTTTCTTTTTTATTTTACTTAAATAATTTAGTTTCCTTCCTTTTCTTGTGCTTACGGTATTACTTGTAATACTCCCTATCACAGAGCTTTTGTTCATCCGGCTCCCAAACTCTCTCAATTCAAATAATTTTCCACATTGGCCTATAAAAAAATGTAGTCATTCACTAGGCCTATATCATAGCTACTGGTTCTATTGTCTGACAAAACATATATAGGAAACGAGAACAGCTTTATTTTACATTCGGCTATATTATATTATAATATATTAAATACAGTATGTGAGCTGAGCATTAATTTATAGAGAAAACACATTAGACAAGCAAAACTCAAGTACGACGCGATGACGTCACGAATATGCTGATAGACGTATGACGTCATCTAGCGACATTTAGCGACTTTTAGGGAAGGCGTTAGCTACTTTCCTTTGAAAATAGTTGGCAACACTGCCGCCATTGCTGCACTGACGAGAATGTCTCCCAAGCGTTGTCGGTGTTGTGTAGCTGGATGTATTAATCCTCATCGCTCTATTTACTGGAGCGATAGGCATAACGTTATTGATCATGGCAGAAATGAAAGTGAGAGCGCGCACTTTATTAAGTTCATAGGAGTTATTTTACGGATATACAGTTTACCAGTTTATTAAGCACCCCCTGAAAAGGTGTGTATTTGTTTACTGTTAGTTGTAACGAGTGCTTTTTTTTTTACTTCGCTATACTATGTTGATGATAATGAAAGGGAGAGAGTGTTCTTATACAGTGTTTATTCAGCTCTTACAGTGATTTTCTAGAGTGAAATTGACACTTCATCTTTTGTGTGATGTACAATAAACTTCATTGAACTCATCAGTATATTTTTACAACATTCGGACGCGGTCCGCAACAACAGGCTTGTACTAATAGTGGATAAAAGAAAGATGGAAAAACAAGTTATAACCGTAATTAAACTAGACTATACCTGTTCAGTCTCCATACAGCATATATTATCTGGCTCTGTGGGCATTATTGTCCGACTCCGGGTCGAAATGAACACGGCTACTGAGAGTTTGTTTTCATATTATCATTCCGTGAGATGAGATTGTCCTGACTGAGCGCGAGCTCGTGAGGCTCCGCCCTCTGGGCCGGCAGCAGCTGCTCATTTGCATTTAAAGGGATACACACTAAAACGGTGCGTTTTTCTGAGCCTCAAAAAGTGACAATTTAAACATGCTGTAAAAAATGATCTGTTGGGTATTTTGAGCTAAAACTTCACATACACACTCTGGGGACATCAGAGACTTATTTTACATCTTGTGAAAAGGGGCATAATAGGTCCCCTTTAAGGCACAAACTGATAGTCTATGTGATTTTTTTTAATGTTCAAATAAATGTGAGCACTGTGCATTTGTAGGCTACTAGAATATAGGCGGTAATTTTGCGTTAATTTGTAAAGGAAAAACAAAAAATTATCATTTTGAAATCCATAAAATAACTAATTTTACATTCTGGTATTTATGTGCCGTTTACTTCCGCCTTGTTCACATTCTTGCACATAGGGATTCAAAAGAGATGTTTCCCCCCCTTTTTAATTTAGGTATGATAGAACGGTTTAGATTCTTTATTTTGACAACTAATATAGAAAGTTGAAGAGTTAATTGATTATATAAAATTCAATGAAGGTTAAATAATCTTCGAACTAGTTATCTGCATGTCTCATCCATGAAGGTGCAACAATGTTGGGGGTTTTGAGAACCAGAACCAAGCTAACTGAGCAAGCTGAACTTTAGCTATAGTGTGTGTGTACTCTTTATTAATATGCCTGGAGGTAGTAAGTAGCTAATAATAATAAAAAAGATAAAATTCACTCAGTATTCCATGATTCCTAATTCACTACTATCTCAATTACAATTAAGCACAAATGAACTGTATTCAGTTGTGTAGGAAGGCACTAAAACAGTCCAATACATTATTTAAACAAATTTTTATGTTAAAATAATTAAGATTTATATGCCACCCCAGACTGTTTGCTGGCCCTTGCCTGGCCACCCCTATGAAAAAATCCTGGCTCCGCCACTGCAAACAGGCACAGGCAGGTTGACGGGCAGAAGGTAAACTCACACATAACACACTGTAACATTGACAAGAACCGACAAGGACAGACTGAACAGAGGCAAACTAAATACAGATACAAATCAAACATAACAAGGTGACACGGATGATGAAGACGAGGAACAGGTGGGTAATTGAGGGAGTGAGTTCAGGTGAGGAGACAAGGAGGATTCTGGGAAGTGAAGTGCAGACGAAGACCGTGACACTTCTCAGCAAATTATATCAGAATCAAATTATGTGACCCTAATGACTGTAAAATAATTCTAGAGAAGATCATACTTTTTTTTATTTTTTAAATACTGCTAATCAAACTAAACTGATTGCCTTCAGCCTCTCCATCTCCCTATGATGTTCTCTGAGGGGTTCTATTTATGTTGTCTTTAGGTTGATAAGAGCTGTATCCAATTTTGCCATTCAATGTTGTCAAAAGATAGTTAGAGGTAAAAGAAGTGCATGCCAAAATATTTAGAGACTGTTGAGGGAAGCCCATAAAAGATTATGGAAGGTTCCAACACCCATAAAGACTAAGAACATGGTTAGAGAAATGATTGTCACAATCACAGCCGCTGTGTTGTCCCTACATGCTCGCCGTTGCATGTATGCTTGTGCATGTTGTGTGTGCGCATGTGTTATTGCATACAGTTATCTTGTATTGTTCTAAATGTGTGATGTTCATTTCCATTAACTCCCACATTTAGTAGTGTGAACACTTTGTGACCTATTTTGCTTCTGGATGATACAACTTTGTGATGTACAAAGCCATACACAAGTAGAAGTGGTAACACTATGACACAATTTGATATGTGCAAAAGCATGCAATAGCATAACAGGTTTATTCTTACCTATTTCTGTGGTGGAATTCAAATGCAACTTGCAGAATGTGTCTCTGAAAAAAACGCACTATAATGCACAGACAAGCGGAGTGATACAAACAATGAAAAGTCCCAATCCTGTTGGGCTTCATTCCTGGAAAGGATTTGAGGGCAGAACTAACTGTTGCATAAAACATATACAGTATATAATGATTCATTGATTTGGCCCCATCATCACTCCACAGTTACCTTTATATACATAGCCTATATATATATAACACATTTCTGTTTTTCATAAACAAAGGTAACAAGTAATGAAAGAATGGGGGAGGAGTTTATGCAAAACTGTGATGCATATTTCCTATAAGTTGCTTTGTACCAGTGGAGTGTGTCTGTGTTCACTGACTGTATATGGTTCCTGTAGAGGAGAATAATCAACAATGACAACAATAATCAGTTCAATCCTGCTATTTCTTTTTTTTACATGGTCTGTAACTCATTCATAAATAATAATTTATGAATGCATATATAATTTTAGCAAGTTTAAATTTTGCTGATTCTTCAGTTTTTTCTCTCTCTTCCACAGATATTCATTGTCAGACCTTCACTCAGTCTCAGGCTGAGGTAAAAAGACCTGGTGAATCTTTTCGGCTGGTGTGTACCGCCTCTGGATTTACATTCAGCAGCAGCTATGTTGCTGTGGTGAGACAGGGTCACGGTAAAGGTCTGGAGTGGATTGCATATATTGGCACATCCAGTTCTCCGATCTACTATTCCCAGTCAGTCCAGGGAAGGTTCACAGTGTCCAGAGATGACTCCAGCAGTCAACTGTACCTACAGATGAACAGCCTCAAGACTGAAGACACTGCTGTGTATTACTGTGCTAGAGACTCACTGTGAGTGAGTTCAGGGTCAAAGCAATACAAAAACCACTTTCTTTCCTGTTGACTTCCCTCAAGATCCAGATGTACTGTTGTATTTCCAAGCAGTGGCGCTCTTGTCAAGCGGTCTTTGTTGCCTTTTATGAGCATCACTCACTTAACTTTTGTTTAAGCTTGATTAACCATAAACCTAATTTTCGCTTGATGTTTGCATCTGTAAAGTACAAAAAATGTGCATTGTATTTGTCTGAGAGCAGCTTTTCTACTTACTGAACATAACCTAAGAATATATTTATTGCCAGTTTACAGTGACCAAATTTAAGGCATTCGGTGTGTATATTCCAGGATACCCCTATAAGTAGCCTATAATGAATAAAGTAGTAAATGAAGTCAAGTACCTTGGGATTATTCTAGATAACAATTTAAAATTTGACAATCATGTTAAGTACATATGTAAAAAAGTCAAACCAAATATAAATTGTTTTCGTTTTATAAGAAGGGATTTGTCTTGTCGCACTGCAAAATTATACATGCATGCAATGATATTCTCACATCTATCATATTGCATTACATCATGGTCACAAGCATCCCCATCCAAACTAAAACCTATTTTCTCAATTTACAAACAGACAATAAAAATTACGGACCGGAAACCTATGAGATGGCATCATTGTGATGTTTTAATAAAGCATCAGCTTATGGGCTTCGACAGTTTTATTGATTTTAATTATATCAAATTGGTCTATAAATGTTTAAATAATCATGTTTCACCAATGCTTTCTGAATTGGTAAGTAGGCGGCAAAGTTCTCATACAAGGGCCACTGTCAGAGGTGACTGTCTAGTTCCAAAGTGTAAGACCTCTTTCGGTCAGTCAGCTTTCTCTGTAAAGGGGCCAAAACTCTGGAATACTTTGCCTTCTAATTTAAAACTAGAGACAGATGGCAATGCTTTTAACAGAGGATTGAAACAATGGCTAAAAACTAAACAACAGTGCTCACATGTATAGCCTACAACTAATACTCTCTGATTCTGATACTTGCTGTTTTTTTTTTTTTTTTCCCTTGTTGTTGTATTTTCTTTTTAAAAGCCCCCCGTGGACAGGTGTTGAAAATTAGCAGGTATGCTATAATCATTAAAAACAAATGCATATGGTTCGTCCAATGTAATTGTATGTCCATGTAAAAAAAAAAAAAAAAAAAAAAAAAACACCAGAAAGGCCTTAGATATCAGCATAGAATAAAGACCAGAACACAAGAAAGGCTACATTTAGTAAAATAAAAAAAAATGTTTTATCTATCTCTTTACAAGGTACATTTTTAATGAGACTAATAAAAACACGTATCAATTTAAATAATAATAATAATAATAATAATAATAATAATAATTACTATTATTGAAACAACATAGCTATATGGAGACAAGAGAGTGTCTAGTAAGTGAGACTATAAAAGTCACACTTACTGATGCGTTCAGGAAACACCTGTGTTTGGTTATTGCCTCAAAATAAGTGAATTTGCATTCATAGGGCCCTATCATACACCTAGCGCAATGCAGCACCAGGTGCAACAAGTGTTTTTTGCTAGTTTCAGCCTGACACAGTTATTTTCATGTCCTGCGCCACGTTATTTAAATAGTAAATTTGCGCCCATTTGTCCGCAAACTATACAGGGAACCCTCTCATTTGGTACACTATAATATAGGAGGTTAAAATTAATTATATTCAACTGATATTTATTTCCAGATATAATATTTAGACTAAAATAAAAGCTGAAATGTTTGCATACAACTCAGTTGCACATAAGGTAGTATTCATAAACACTTCTTCACTGCACATTTATTCAAACATACATATAAATAAGCTCTTTAGTGTTTTATAGCTAACTAATGAACTGACCACTGAATAACTTTCCTGAGGTAAATGCAACATTAAGTGATATTGTTCGCAATCAGTTATGACGTATTTCCCCGGTTGAAACACATTGAGTGATTACATAATACAGATTTCGGTAAGTTGCACTGTATCTTTCAACAATCCGTCTGATATTCATGCATGTTTTTTGAAATATAACTTGTATTGAAGTGGAAGAAATGACTTGTGCTTCGAGCTGCTGCTTGAACTGAGGTGCTATACAGAGATCTATCACGTGACATTTAAGAGCATCAAAACGCCATTAATTGTTTGAATTTCGTGATAAAACGTGATAGAATTTCGCGATTATTGGACAGGAGGCGAAACAAATAATGTTTTATGTAGGGATAAACTGCAGATCTGGCAACCCTGGCTAGAAATACGGTTCATAGGGTCAAATAAAGCCTGCATTAACGTCACTATTTTTTAACTGTTAAAGGGTTATTGTCGCGTTAACTTCGGCAGCCCTAAATTCAACACAAGAGAGATTTTCTTCACACACAGTATGAGTTGCAGTCTGACACATTTTTCAGCCCCCTTTTGATTGACAGGATATAATCAGCACTGACTATCTGCTGTTCCCTATCGGTCAGTCACTACAACGTAGGTCATGACTGACCAATAGGAATCTCGCTAGAGAGGCCAATCTACTTCGAGTGAAACTAAAACAAGCCAATACACATTGGCGTGCAATCATTTGCAACAGCTGTGCAGCCTCGCAGCGCGGGTATTTAACAAGCAGCTTGTGCGATTGCACACTAGCTTTTTGCTTCGGAGCCAAGCACTTCGTATGCTGAACAGAGTGAATTTGAAAGCAAGCCTCTTCTGGATCTCTCCACTTTGGTGCGGGCGTGACGGCACAGCAGCGCGAGCGGTCTTTTTCTCTTCTCTCTCTCTCTTCTTTGTTTGTTGTTTTAAAACAGAGCAAACAAAAAAGCTGTTTTCACGGCTGGTAAGGTGCGCGGTTAAAGCGCTCAACGGCCGTTTTTACGGCTGGTAAGGTGCGCGATTAAAGCGCTCAACGGCCGTTTTCACGGCTGGTAAGACCAGCGTGAGAGAATCGCGCACAGACAGGTGCACATTCCTGTCTGTGTTCGCCGTGACCGTTCCCCTGCGTGCTTCAGCACCAAGGAGAGCAGTCTCTAAAAGAGCTTACACAGATAGTTTGCGTCTTTTTCAAGATGACATTCTATCTGTGTGTTTCTGGATGCGGTCGTTACCTGGGGTCGCGGGATGGTCACGATCGCTGCCTTGTGTGTCTGGGCCTCGAACACGCACAGGCAGCGTTCGTGGATGAGTCATGTACCCATTGTGGGAAGATGACCATCTCGGAGCTGAGGTCGAGACTCTCGTTCCTGCAAAGGGGCGGAGTCCCCGTGCCTGCACCTCGTTCCAACCCCCCTTCGCGGGTTGCTACGGGCAGTGACACGGGTGACCTGAGGATTACAGTGAGCGCGCTTCCTTCGGGGAACCAACCCCCTAGGAACCCTCACTCCTCTCATGCTCCGCAACCAGTTGAGCTGCCAACGGAACGTTCTGGACCATCCTCGAGATGTGTACCAGTCGTTTCGTTCGGCGCTCCCTGCGACGACCAGATGTCGATCGCTGCATCGGAGGGTGGGTCAGACCTCTCCGCGGACGACGGCTCAGAGCCGCTGCCTCCTTCGGGTGTGCCAGCAGTGCCCGAGTCGGACCCGGAGATGATGGCCATGCTTTCCCGGGCCGCCAACAGGATCGGGCTCGTGTGGAACCCTCCACCGTGTCCCGAGCCCTCGAGGTTGGACGATTGGTATCTCGGGGTGGCGCGCGCTGGTTCTCAGCAACCCACCCCAGTGCCTTTCTTCCCGGAGGTGCATGAGGAGCTCACAGGGACGTGGACGGCACCTTTTACTGCCAGAAACCGTCTCGGTGGCTCCTCCTCCCTCACCACCCTTGATGGCGGGGCAGCTAAGGGATACACGCGTATCCCGCCAGTGGAACGGGCCGTTGCTATGCAACTGTGCCCTAACTCCACTTGGCGTGGAGAACCGTGTCTTCCTTCCCGGGCCTGTAAGTACTCGTCGGACCTGACCGGCAAAGCTTACAAGGCCTGTGGGGAAGCTGCCTCTGCCATGCACGCTATGGCGTTGTTGCAGGTTCATCAGGCCAAGGCACTGAAGGACCTGCACGAGGGTGGTCATGATCCACAAGTTCTCCAAGAACTTCGTGCCGCAACTGACCTCGCGCTTCGTGCGACGAAGGTCACTGCGCGGTCAGTGGGTCGTGCGATGTCCACACTTGTGGTCCAGGAACGCCATCTCTGGCTGTGTCTGGCTGACATGCGGGAGACCGACAAGATCAGGTTCCTTAACTCCCCCGTGTCCCAGACCGGCCTCTTCGGCGACGCGGTCGAGAACTTTGGCTGTACAGAAGCAGACTGAGGCTATCAGTCACATCCTGCCGCGGCGGTCAGCTGCTGCCTCCACCCCACCGCCCGCGGCTCCTCGGTCTGCTCGTCGCCGTGGGCGTCCTCCTGCGTCTGCCCCTGCTCCCGCGCCGCAGCAGCAGCCTCCATCTAAACGGCGCCGTGGAGCCAGTCGCAGGCAGGGCGCCCCGCCCGTCCAGGCCCCCGCCAAGAGGGGCGGCAAAGCCAAGGGTAAGCGGCCCTAGGACGGGCGACCCAGAGATGGAAGGGACTGCTCTCCAGGAGACGATGACTGCATCGCTCCCTCCCCCGGAAGAGGGCCGGGTGGTAAATCCTTTGTTTCATTTTGTTTGTGTTCCGCCGCTGGCCTTAAAACCAGCGGTACCCAAATTCTCAATAAAAGAGCAGTTTCTATCATCTCTGGGTCCGAAGAAGACCCGGAGAGCAGTGGGGGGTTGGAATCCTCACCACTCTCATCCGCCTCTTCTTTCGCCAGCCGGCAGCTGTGTACGGTCCGAGAACGCCACCGAGCCGCCTCCCGCACCTCCTTTCCCGTGGAACCAGGTAAGTGCTGCACAGCACACTCAGACCCCGCTACGGGCCGCCTCCCAGAGAGAGCCTCCCGAGCCGCGTCCCTGTGTTCCACCTCGCTGCCCCACTCCGGGTACGCCTACGGTCCCTTTGGTCCCGCTTGTACGGTCTCTGCGAGCCTGGTTAGCGCTCCCCAGTCCGTCTCGCTGGCTCATTCGAACCATCAGGCTCGGCTATGCGATTCAGTTCGCCCGGCGTCCCCCCAAGTTTCGGGCCATCCACTCCACTACAGTGAGAGCAGCTGATGCCCATGTCTTGCGTGCGGAGATCGCAGTCCTACTGGCGAAGGATGCGATAGAGCCGGTCCCTCCAGCCGATATGAGGTCAGGGCACTACAGTCCCTACTTCATTGTACCCAAGAAAGGTGGTGGGTTATGACCGATCTTGGATCTGCGAGTTTTGAATCGGAGCCTCCACAAGCTACCGTTCAAAATGCTCACGCAGAGACGCATTTTCGAATGCATCCGTCCCCAAGATTGGTTTGCAGCGATCGACCTGAAGAATGCGTACTTTCATGTCTCGATTCTTCCTCGACACAGGCCATTCCTGCACTTTGCGTTCGAGGGTCGAGCATATCAGTACAAGGTCCTACCCTTCGGGCTGTCCCTGTCCCCCCGTGTCTTCACGAAAGTCACGGAGGGGGCCCTTGTTCCCATGAGAGAACAGGGCGTTCGCATCCTCAACTATCTCGACGACTGACTCATACTAGCACACTCTCGAGATCAGCTATGCGAACACAGGGACCTAGTGCTCAGGCACCTCAGCCAGTTGGGTCTTCAGGTCAACTGGGAAAAGAGCAAACTCTCCCCTGTGCAGAGGATCTCTTATCTCGGTATGGAGTTGGATTCGGTCGCTCAGACAGCACGCCTCACAGAGCAGCGTGCTCAGTCGGTGCTGAACTGCTTGAACACGTTCAAAGGCAGGACGGCGGTCCCACTGAAATTCTTTCAGAGGCTCCTGGGGCATATGGCAGCAGCAGCAGCGGTAACCCCGCTCGGCCTGCTTCATATGAGACCGCTTCAGCACTGGCTTCACGGCCGAGTCCCGAGATGGGCGTGGCATCACGGCACTCACCGGGTGGCAATCACACCGGCGTGCCGCCAGACCTTCAGCCCGTGGTCAGACCCCTTGTTCCTGCGGGCAGGAGTCCCCTTGGAACAGGTGTCCAGGCATGCTGTGGTATTCACAGATGCCTCTGCCACCGGCTGGGGTGCCACGTACAACGGGCATGCAGTGTCAGGGGTGTGGACGGACCCCCAACTGCATTGGCACATCAATTGCCTCGAGTTGCTAGCAGTACATCTCGCTCTGAGCCGCTTGAAAAGGCCGCTAAAGGGCAGGGACGTGCTGGTCCGTACGGACAACACGGCGACCGTTGCGTACATCAACCGACAAGGTGGTCTACGCTCCCGTCGCATGTCGCAACTCGCCCGCCATCTCCTCCTCTGGAGTCAGAAGCATCTGAGGTCGCTTCGAGCCATGTATGTCCCCGGCGTGCTCAACCGTGTGGCCGACGAGCTATCACGAGCTGTGCTTCTGGGAGAATGGCGACTCCACCCCCAGGCGGTTCAGCTGATCTGGAGAGAGTTCGGGGAGGCTCAGGTAGACCTGTTTGCCTCCTCAGAGACCTCCAACTGCCAGCTGTTTTACTCCCTGACCGAGGGAACACTCGGCACGGACGCACTGGCACACAGCTGGCCCCGGGGCCTTCGCAAATGTGCGTTTCCCCCAGTGAGCCTACTTGCGCAGACACTGTGCAAAGTCAGGGAGGACGAGGAGCAGGTCCTTCTGGTGGCTCCCTATTGGCCCACCCGGACTTGGTTCCCAGAACTCATGCTCCTCGTGACAGTCCCTCCCTGGCCCATTCCTCTGAGGAAGGATCTTCTGACTCAGAGACGGGGCACCCTATGGCACCCGCGCCCAGACCTCTGGAAACTCCATGTCTGGTCCCTGGACGGGATGCGGAGGTTCTAGGTGACTTACCACCAGAGGTACTTAACACCATCACTTCAGCACGGGCGCCGTCCACGAGACGTGCTTACGCCCTGAAGTGGAACCTGTTCGTCGAGTGGTGTTCTTCTCGCCGAGAAGACCCCCGAAGATGTTCGATAGGGTCTGTGCTTTCCTTCTTGCAGCAGGGTTTGGAGCGTAGACTGTCTCCCTCCACCCTCAAAGTACATGCTGCCGCTATTTCAGCTTATCACGACCACATAGATGGCGAAACAGTTGGAAAGCACGACCTGGTCGTCAGGTTTCTTAGGGGGGCGAGACGATTAAATCCTCCTCGACCCCCCTCCATACCCTCTTGGGATCTTTCCCTGGTGCTTCGAGCACTTCAGGATGTTCCCTTTGAGCCTCTGCAGTCAGTAGACTTAAAGCTTCTTTCCATGAAGACTTTGCTGCTGGTTGCACTGGCCTCTGTCAAGAGGGTAGGAGACCTGCACGCATTTTCGGTCGACGAATCGTGCCTAGAGTTCGGGCCGGGTGACAGCTATGTGGTACTAAGACCCCGGCCTGGCTATGTGCCCAAGGTTCCTACCACTCCCTTCAAAGACCAGGTAGTGAACCTGCAAGTGCTGCCTTTGGAGGAGGCAGACCCAGCCCTGGCTTTGCTCTGTCCCGTTCGCGCTCTGCGTATGTACGTGGACAGAACTCAAAGCGTCAGGACCTCAGACCAGCTCTTTGTCTGTTACGGAGGCCAGCAGAAGGGAAAGGCTGTCTCCAAGCAGAGGATGGCCCACTGGATAGTGGATGCCATCGCCTTGGCTTACCAAGCACAAGGCGTGCCCTGCCCGCTCAGGTTGCATGCACACTCCACGAGAGGTGTTGCATCCTCCTGGGCGCTGGCACGTGGCTCCTCGCTAACAGATATCTGTAGAGCTGCGGGCTGGGCGACACCTAACACGTTCGCTAGATACTATAGCCTACGTGTAGAGCCGGTCTCCTCCCGTGTTTTCACCCTAGACGGGTAGAAGCACTGAGAGGTCTGGCTCTGTCGGCTTGCTGCACCCTACTGTGCACCCTTATTGCTCCAGAGCAAAACCTGTCGAGTCCTCCAAACCCCTCGGCCCGGACTTGGCGGAGCGTCCGGCGCCAGGCCCTTATCCGCTGAATCCTTGAGAACCGGATCTGGGCTGGGTTCCATATGTGTGACCCTACGGGGATCCCATATGTGTATATTCTCCACGGCTGCTCCTATCGGAAGCCCGTGTCTTCCCTTGGGCTAAGTCACCCATTTTTTCATATGCAGTACAGCCTTCGGGCTAGTCCATATGTATTTCCACATAACTCTTTGAAGAAGTGGCTTCCGCAGCGTTCCTTCCTAAACAGAAAGGGCACGCTTTCCCAGTGTTATCCAATATCTCACTGTATGGGTTATCACGGAACAACAGTGTCAGATTCACTCTGTGTAAGCCTCCTCCTATCGTCCTTCCAAGCAAGAAGGTGTAGAGGCTTGCACGGGGCGCTGGATGGGGTGCAGCGGCTGTGGCGCTTTGGTAGGGATTCCTATTGGTCAGTCATGACCTAGGGAACGTCTCGGTTACATATGGTAACCCTCGTTCCCTGAGGGAGGGAACGGAGACGTAGGTCCCGTCGCCACATCTGCTGCCGCCCGCCGGGGCGGCCAGCTTTTTCAGGCTTGGCTCCTCAGCAAAAAACTAGTGTGCAATCGCACCAGCTGCTTGTTAAATACCCGCGCTGCGAGGCTGCACAGCTGTTGCAAATGATTGGACGCCAATGTGTATTGGCTTGTTTTAGTTTCACTCGAAGTAGATTGGCCTCTCTAGCGAGATTCCTATTGGTCAGTCATGACCTACGTCTCCGTTCCCTCCCTCAGGGAACGAGGATTACCATATGTAACCGAGACGTTTTCAAACAATCGGCCGACAGCGAAAATAGCTTTAATCGGCCGATACCGATTACATCGGTGCACCTCTATTGAAAATTCCATCTTTCTCATTGGTCAAGCCAACCCTGAGAGGTGGGACTTTTCCCAGGCTTTAGCATCCACACAAGTTCCTCCCTCTTTTCCTGCTTCTGCTGGTCATTGTGCGTGTGTGGGACCAGAAACACATCACACCATGTGCAACTTCCTCGACCATGATGGAGTCTAACTAACCATGCATCATATCTTCTTGATTCAACGCAGAAGAAATCGATTGCAACTTCAACGCCACCGACTCACGGAACCGTCAAATCAGGAACTTTATGAAACTGCTTCAACGGCAATGCAAGTATTGTACAATTAACTGACTAAACAGGTTTAGTAATAAGCTGTGGACCCTTCTACAAGGCTTTGAAAATAAGCTGATGGCTCTTAGTTGAATGAATCTTTTCCATTGCTTCATTTCCTATTTCCAGTTTCATTCTGTCACTTACCACTTCACCCTTGTATGAGTGATTGTGTGTGTATGTGTTGTGAAGATTAAGTGTGTTCGTGATTTAGTTAATAAAACTTGTGCACAATACATATTTGGTTCTGATTCTCTGCTTGCCGCAAAGTCAATTTAGTGACTTCTGGTCTTGTTACATGCTCAATGTGTCACACAACAGAATGGAACAGACAGGTGAGTAAATGAAGAGTTCAGATGCAAAAGCCTCTAAGTGCCATTTAAAAATTTCTTCTAGAATGATAATTTTGATCAAACTTGTATATTTAAAGGGTCACTCCACCCATTTCAACATTAATCTTTATTGAAAGTGGGTTATATATGTAGTCGAAATGTAAAAGAAATTTTGAATTTGGTGCCCTCTTGACCGAGAAAAGACAGAAAATAACTTTAGGGCGCATTTGTATGTAAGACAACAACTCCCACAATGCCACTCCCACTAATCCAGAACAGCGCAAACAGAGAAATCACTCTCTGTTTGAAAATCCGAAACTAGAAATCCGTCTACAAGGCTAGCTGCCAAAAGAGTTTTTAAATTCATTTCACACAAAATGTCTAGTTAGTTGGCTGTGGCGAGCAGGACGAGGGCGAGGGACGTGAGAGGACGACGCGAGTGATAATGAATGACACCTGTGAGACGCAGCGGTCTCATATCTCTCACGGAGGAGCGGAAGCACAAAAGGAACAGGCCTGATTTTATGTTTTGTTTCTGTTGTGTGTGGCCAGCTGGCTTATACTTTTGTTTTGTATTTGTTTATTTTACTATTAAAATGTTTAAATGTGCGCCGGTTCACGCCTCCTTCTTCCCACAACAACGAACCCCGTTACATTGGCAAACTCATTAGCGAATTACTCCTCGTTTGTATTTCTTTCTATATGGTGAATTATTGCATGATACCTGGATGTTCCGTCAGAACATATGCGTTGCGACACTAGGATGGTTAACATCACAACACAAACATCCGTGTGCTCGTCTGATTCAGAGATTTCGTCCAGGAGAAATTGCTATCGTTGAAATTCTCTGCAGCAGACGAACTCCATCTGTGTCCGTAGCGCACAGCGAGAGCACAGGCACCAGCAGTCCGCCCAGCTCGAGCCAGTCCGGGCTCCTCGTCCGCGACAGGCGGCCGCCTCCTGTTCCTCCATCAGGCTCAGCTGCTCTTCACTATATTGCGGCTCGTAAAGATAGCCACGAAAAGCGGATTCGAGCAGCAAAATTTCAAAATCCTCTACTTCCATATCATGTTTAGTTTCTTCCGTCATTGTCGTTACTTCCTATCTCCACAGCGCTTGTTAGCTTAGCTTATAAACAAGATGGCTGATATTGATTTCAGTATCTACAAGTGAAGTCCCGCCCACTGATCTGTGATAGGTCTGTTAGCGCATTAGGTCCATCCCCCAATGGGCGGGTTGGAAAGGGTGGGAACTAGTGCTTGTAGTCTTTACAGAAATACCCCATTCTTACACTTCCTCCTACAATGACGCAAATTGACGATTTTTGCGTCATTGTAGGCGGAAGTGAAAAAGGTAAATAGTGGATTTCTCTCGTCTCAGGGGACAATGAAAGATTTTTTCAGGACCATTCAATAGTATTACTGGGTTTCTAACAATGGAAAGCTTAATGCAAATGGGTGGAGTGACCCTTTAAGTTCAGTAATTTCACTTAAATGGCAATGAAGATTACCTATTAATTGTCATTTAATTAAAATTACTGAACTTAAATATAGCTTGATAAAAATTATCATTCTAGAAGAAAATTTCAAATGGCACTTAGAGACTTTTGCATCTGAACTCTTTAAATGTAAAACGTGACGTTTATTTAAAGCATAGGGTGGAGATGACAGCGGGAATCAGGCGAGGGGGAGTGGATGGTGACTGAAGATTGTAGAAGGTGACTTAGCTGACTGTTGACTGATGTTTGGTTTCTGTACAGATGGTGAAGAGTTGAGACGGCAGACGAACTGGATCTTAAAGACGTAATGAACGGAAGACTGAAGACAGGACATATCTATATTCTTCACATATTCCACATCATCATTCTGTGTATCCTCTACCCCTTCTCCTGTTGTTCCCAATACACCCGCAAGGTTCCATTTTCTTCCTGCCTGACTTATCTTTTGTTTTAATTTAATCATCTCTTCTCTATATTTCTTACAATGCAGGGGCATCGGACTGGGGTTAAAACCAGAATGGATTACCAAGGCAGGGCCCCGAGGGAAGAAAGGGCCCTTGAAAAGTCTGGAATATAATTTATTTTACCTGGATATTTTCATTTCCTAATTAAATTTCATAATGAATGTCAGATGACATGTAAAGTTAGTGTATACATTTTGTATACAAAAACGTAAATACTATCTAAGGCAGGGGTGTCCAAACTCAGTCCTGGAGGGCCACTGTCCTGCAGAGTTTAGCTCTAGCCTGCCTCAACACACCTACCTGGAAGTTTCTAGTATGCCTAGTAAGACCTTGATTATCTGGTTCAGGTGTGTTTAATTGGGGTTGGAGATAAACTCTGCAGGACAGTGGCCCTCCAGGAGCATTGTCCCACCCCTTGCTAATGCGCCAAATGGTTTAGTCCATCTGCACACATTTTGATTATGTTAGTTAGTTGAGCATCTGGTGGAGCGCAAACTTCTGCTATAGAAATGTCTTTCTCAAAGAAAGCCAAATTAGGCCATCAAAAAAGAAAGGAAAGACAGGAGAAGGAAAGAAAACAAAATGAGGGGAAACAATTGGTAACTGACTTCTTTTCAAAGAAAGGTGAGCACAAACTAGAACACAAAATCTATAGTGCTAAACTGCTTGAATACCTCCACGGCTAAAAAACAACTGAGACAACCCATTGAAAGAGCAGAACATACACTTTCAGATGATTTGGAATTTTCAGAATTTGGTTATATATGTAATTTGAGGTAAAGGCTAAATAAATAAACTGTACACTAACAATACTGTTTGCATACAACACAGCATTATAATAGCCTAATTTGAAATTTGGTTTAATAGGCTAAAATTAGCAATAGTAGGTATTCATATAATCAGTGTCATAGGTAGCTTGGTAGCTCATCGGTAGCTACATTTCATGTCAACATTATATTTATGTCAGATTTAGTAGAAGCAGATCATAACATTGTGAAACACATGGCCCTCAGTTTGAGGAACATGGGGGCCCATCAGGACTGCATAGGGCCTAGGACCTTGTGCTACGCCCCTGTTACAATGTAACAGGATATGTTTCGCATTTTCTGTCATTTTGAATTCCAAACATTAGGGATGTAACGATTCACTCGCAACCGGTTGAAAATCGATAAAATTGTGTGACGATTCAAGTCGGTTGAAATGTTAAACGAATCGCGATACACATTTTAAACAGCAGGGCGCGTTTACTGAATAGCCTACTGTGAAGTTGTGAACCTCGCTTTATAGGCACAATAGCAGAGAGCACACACTGGCGCGAAGCTAGCGAGTGTTTTCACTTCATTCATGGAACTTGAGCTTGTGTGAGCACTCAACTTCCACAGGAATGAACTGCAAAGGCTCGGTTTGCTCCGCTCGCGCCGCGCCAGTGTGTGTCATAGACTGGTGTGCTCGCGCCGTCGAACACATGGCGACGGCAAGCGTAGATGTTGACGTTGACTCATTCAAATCGGAGGTGTGGCGGCATTTTGACTTTCCGTAGACTAATAATAATCACCACCGTGAGAAGCACAAGTCACCTCCGTTTTCATGTAAAAGTCATTAATATGACAAGTGCGAGAGCCAGGAGATCACAAGATGCATCAGTGTTTCTGTGGCAACCAGGAATCTGGTTTATCTCTTTCTCAATGTGTTCTGTTTTTTTAAACTCTTACTAGTGTAATGATACAAATTATAACAAACTTAGAATCTTGCCTTTATTACAATGTAAAACTCCTGTCAATGTGGTAGGCCCTACTAATTTTACACAGTCTTTTACATAGCGAAGGTACCAGTGTCCAGCCTCTTGACCAGACAGACAGAAAGACTGAGTTGAAACAACCTTGAAGGGATTTTTTTAAGCCCAGTTGCACCCCCAAAAATCTCATTTAAAATTTACTCAAGTAAAAGTTACTGATTTACTTTTTTAACAGTGGGGGGTGGGTGAACAGTTGGTGGGGTGGGGTGGTGGGACTCTCCCATGTAGGGTTGTAATGGTATGAGATTTTTACAGTATGACAACGTCTCAGAAAATATCACGGTTTACAGTATTAATTATTAAATGGTATTATTAAATTATGGTTATTATTATTATCATCAGTTAAAATGACAGTTAAATTAAAGAAAACAGGTTTTTTTGGGGTTGAACAAATGCTTTTATTATAACAAACTTGAAACCATTTGTTTGTTTTGTTTATTAAAATTTCAATAGAACATGTCTAATCAATTAAATTCAATAATTGATAATGAATTAGATTAACAACTCATTTTTAACATTAATAATTTATTCATTTTTTTAAGAATAATATAGTCCTATGAAATGTATTTTATTCAGAAAATGAATGTTTCTTTTTATGATTTAATCCAAATATATTATCAAAAACGGTGGCAATCAAATGAAAATTTAAACTTGTGTCCTTTTATTTTTTGGGGAAGAGCTGCAAAAAAGAGATTTACCAAATTAAACCATGGACAAAAAATATATGCCTTAACTTGATAACAAGCACCGGGACGCCGGCGGGCCGGATGTGCGTGTCTATAAAATTATTAACTTTGTTTTATAAGAAATATTCAATCAACTATCATAAACTATGCATCATTTGAAAGCTAAAACACTCAAGAATCACGTTCTGAACTCGTTTTTGCAATCAATACACCAGAGAGGAAAGGGTTAAATTAAATGCTGACTGACAGACCCTGTAAATATGAACAAAATGAACGGCAATACTTATCTTTCATCTCCTATGGTTCAGACAGAGACTATTTATATAGAGACATGCCACTTACTCAATCCTCAATACAACTATTTTTTGTACAACTCAATACAACAAATACGGGAAAACCCGTAACGCCAAAGATGGCGGTTGTATGCACATGTCCCGCCCCTCCCACTGGAAAGCCAATCGTCTGCCTTTAACAGTCAAGCCGGGAAACATTTAAGCCTATCGTCTGGTTCCACTGACGCATGCGCACAGTTGAGGTTTGCGACAGTGGAAAATACGTTACTGTTTGAAAAGGCGGCAGATTTGATATGCAGTGTGTGTTGTGTAAATATCAGACATCCCAAGTGTCTACCGCATATTTATAGCGGCTCCCTGATGCCCGCAAATTAGTTCAAATCTCCCAGAATCTAGAGCGAGCGAGCGAGAGCTCACACATACTGTGCTTCAAACCGTGCAGCGCGCGCACGTCAGAGAGGGAGAGAACCCTTGCGCATGCGTAGTAAAGTATAACCTGTGGGGGAAAAGGCGTTTTAAACCTTATTTTGGGGTAAAGTCATCAAACTTTATCAGCGATTTTTATCATATTTTACTGCTGTTTCTATACATGCAGTTTTTATGTCCCGGTGAGCAGTGAAAGTGCAGTTCTGACTCTCTGCCCATTCATTTAGATAGGAGCCTGGTCTTGTTAGTCCGAAATAGCTGCCCGGAGGCGTTGCCAAGATGGCGGCCGAGTGGCATGACTTGCCTAAAAGGACTTTGGTTCAGATCAGTTCGGACGAATCCAAGAAACACCAGCATACATTTCAATGTAAGGGTCTACTCTTCAAAATGCATCCCACTTTTTAATCCAAAACAACGAAAAAATAGGGAAAAATACGAAATATCCTCCTTTGTTTCCATAAGCGGTTCCAGTTAGAGCAATGCATCATGTTCACTTTCAATGAAATAACAATTCTAATCTGTATTCCAATGTTCAAAAACGATCTCTCCCCCGTAGTTTAGACTGTTGACGACAAAATGAGTCCTTCCATCTTTCTCTCCTTCAAATCAGAGCCCTTGAAATGACCAAAATATCAAGGGAGCGTCGTTACAGGCTGCCGGACCTGTCACTCTCGCACCCCGGTTTTTGAGTGGATAAAGGCCAACCAATGTCTGGTCAGCAAAGTTTTGATTGATGGGAGTATTAACCAACTAAAACACGATAACAGTTTGGTTAGTTTACGTATGCAGAGTTGTCTAAAAATAGTTCGTCCCCTTGTGCGCTCTTGCCACGTCAGAGATATGTTTTACGCAGAGCGCACAGCTGCGCGCGCAGGTTAGCAGCTATTGTTTTGCTACACAGCTTGTTTCAACGCACGGACTTTCTCCAACGTTATATTTGACAATCTCCATCATGGATCGTCGACTAAACAAAC
Organism: Gila orcuttii; assembly: GCA_026230005.1. Lineage (NCBI taxonomy): Eukaryota > Metazoa > Chordata > Actinopteri > Cypriniformes > Leuciscidae > Gila > Gila orcuttii. Next base: position 35,888,090 of record JAPDVR010000003.1, on the reverse strand, counting down.
GTTTTTGTGGTGTTGGGAGTGTATTGGACGCGGTGACGAGATACAGCAAAGAAGAAACTAGAAAGAAGCGGAGAGAGGAGCGCTGACAGAGAGTCCACGGTGTTGAGCGTCGATTCGGCATGTTTGTTCATGGACTCGATAGAATGCTTATAAATGAAAATAAAAAAATAAAAAAGGGCTGTATATTATACATAAAGACATAATATTTATGTCAGACGCACATATGATGCATTGATATAACAACAATGGAAGGAAAGGATTATAAGTCAGGTGAAGATGTTTTGATTATAAAATTACAGTGGAGATGACTAGCAAGATATGTGACTACAGTGATATGTTTATGAATGAATAGTGCGTTGAATATAACAACAATGGAAGGAAATGATTACAAGATGTCAGGTAAAGATATGTGGAAAAATATATAATTATTACAAAGCATTTATAATGCTGAGCATTATAAGCATAAGGTATTTGACAAATAGGCATTTGTTATTGTAATATTGATGCTCCTAATAATAGTATGTCTCTAATATTTGACTCAAACTGAAATCCTCTTTTGTGTGTGTTCCTGTGGTGTAAAATAGGCCTTCAACTGAAACAGATCCGGACTGGAATCCGGAGTCCAGTCCTGAGCGACGAAAGAGACCACAGCAGTCTTCTTCATCTCCATCTGAATCTGCTTCAGCTAACATTACCAGAGGTACAGGGAGAGGGAGAGGGAGAGGGAGGGGGAGCCAGTCAGTACTGTGTCTCTTAGCACCTCACAGTGCTAAGACAGTGAAAGATGGCTCAATGTTGATGAGGATGTTTTTGCTATTAGAAATGTTCAAAATGAAGAGTATTTTGTTCAAATGTTGTGCTGTAATCATTTTTTCTAGTGTGATTTGATGGGCAGAACAGTTCTGAATTGATATACATGTATGTTGTATGTAGTGTTTACTCCTTATGTCATTTGGTTACCTGGGGCTTGTTCTTCGTACGTCGCTAACTCAGTTAGCTGGATTTGATTGTTGGCGATTTGGCATGATCTTGGATCGTTTGGTTCTTCGAAGCTCATCCTAGACTTGCTGTCATAGCAACAGGTGCGCCAGCTTGAACCTGCTCGCGAGCAGGCTTATTTCATGTAAACAGGATTAGATTGCGGCTTTATAAGCGGAGGTGATACGGGAAGTCTGTCGTAGCCATGTCTTGTCCATTTTTACGACAGCAACCTGTTGCGGAAGGTGCGAGGATAATTCGCAGAGCTTTTCGAATTAATCGCGTATTGCAGGATAGACTGGATCCTTTAGCGCAGCGCGACAGTGTAATTTTTGAGAGATATCATTTTTCTCGTGAGGGTGTTATTTACATCATTAATTTGCTGGAACCACACATTAAATGTTCAACACGGAGGAGTCGGGCTTTGACAACTGCACAGACTGTGTGCATTGCCCTGAGATTCTTTGCGAGTGGCACGTTCCTTTACACTATTGGAGATGCAGAGAACTTAGTGAAAAGTGCTGTCTGTCGTGCCATTCGCAAAGTTTACTTGGCACTCAAGCAGTTTTTAGGGGGTTTTGTGGTATTTCCAAGCCACTTAAGACCCCAGGTTGTAAAGCAGAATTTTTTTGCTATTGCAGGTACATTTATAATTGTTAATGACATGCAATCATGACCATGCCAAAAAGTATGACTAACAGTATGTGTCCTTCAGGCTTCCCTAACGTTATTGGTGCCATAGACTGCACACACGTCCCCATCAAGGGGATTTTGTGAACCGAAAGGGGGTTCACAGTGTAAATGTGCAGGCAAGTTACTATTACAATTTATAATATTCCAGATTAATTAGTAATATATTACATAAAAAAATGAATGTAATCAAAAAGTATGCAGTTGACTGACTAAAATCTCTTAGATGGTGTGTGACTCTATGTTCCATATAACAAATGTGGAAGCAAAATGGCCAGGATCAGTGCATGACTCAAGAATTTTCAGAGAGTCACATTTATGGACATTATTTGAAGGTGGTAAGGGAACTTATAAATGTCAAGCTCACAGTATTACACACACTTATGCTGAGCCTAACAAAACTGCATTTTTCCATTATACAGGGAATTTTGACGGGGTCCTGCTTGGTGACCGGGGCTATGCCTGCAGGCAGTACTTCATGACGCCATTCCCTGACCCAAACCCTGGACCACAAACCCGTTACAATGCAGCTCTAGCCAGGACAAGGGCACGCATTGAAATGACCTTTGGGCAACTAAAGGAAAGATTTCAGTGTCTGAAGGGTCTGAGGGTTGCACCTGACAGGGCCTGTGACATAATTGTTGCATGTGCCATATTGCATAACATTGCCACTATCAGAAAGGAGAGGACCCCTGTGGTGGGGGTGCAGCCTGATGATGACCTCCAGCCAGTGCACTTGGACCAACCTAGTGGCAGAGCTGCACGGGACAGAATTGTGGAACACCATTTTTGAATGTGTAATAAAAGACAAGACAAAAATGCTTAGTTCCTGGAGTTTTATTTAAACAATTCTTTATAAAGAAAAGCCAGCAAGTCATCCTTTGCCTGCAATAAGAGATAGTTATGTAAAGTCAGCAATACTACTATGTGTCAAATGATGTATTAGCACTTACTCTGAAGGTCCTTTTGAAGCAACTCTATCTCTAGTGCAATTTTTCTCTTTTTCAAGTTGTCAAGTTCAATTTCTCCTCTTAATTTGTGTTTTTTCAGGTCAAAATACTCGATTTTTTGTTGAAGATGCCGTTTATATAGGGAACGGATGTCACCCTGTGTCATTCTGTGAAAGAAAAAGGGTCAAAACATGCCTCATGCAACAAAAGTAAAAAGTAAAAGTACAACACTGTCCACCTCTGTATCAGTTCTTTGTGCAGACTCTTCTGTAGGCCTTTCTGTAGGCCTTTCTGTAGGTGTGGACTCCTGCAACTCATATTGCAGACAGAAAGAATAGGTACACAAGTATATACAAATTAGTGTAAAGTTATTTATGCACTTACAGGTTCTTCCTCCAAAGGACAGTCATCTGAGAGGGTTTCTTCACTGTCCTGTGCAATGGAAATAAATGGGTATTACAAAGTGTTGCACTTTCTTCCCTTTATGCAAGTTAGAAAAAGTACACAACTTACTGCATATGCTTCAGCCACCACTTGCTTGGGAACAGGTAAAAGTGTTGGTGTATTAAATATGTAAAACTGCACAAAAGAGGGGAACAAAAAAAATTGTCATTACAATTAACTACACTGTAAAAAATATAATGTGATCAATAACTCATGGCAATATATTTTATATTAACTAAAAGTTTAGAAGTTTTCACTTTCACAAACGGTTTAAATTACTGTACAAGCCATTTGGATTATACTTCATTTATATTTACAGTGTACTAAGAGAATTGAAAACTCATTTAGCCTACCAGTAATAAAGGTGTTGCTGCTACTGGTCCCTGGCTTTGGGTCTGAGGAAGAGCTGCCCCCAGGGATGCCCTCCACAATGGGTCGGTTTTCATTCAACCCAAGGGCCAGCTCCTCTGCTGGGGTATATTGTGGTGGTGCAGGACCACCACCTGTTTTTTTTTCAGCCTTTTTCTTGGTGGCTGTTATAAACAGACAAACACATTATTTAACAGTGGCTTTTAAAAAGAGGAAAAAAGTGGCTTTTTAAAATAAAGACAGTATAAGAATTAAAGGCTACCATTTTGTAGAATATTCTTGTACTTCACTTTTACTTGTCCCCATGTTCTAGTGGGTCCCGCGGAGGCTCTGACATAAAAGAACAAAATAAATATGAAATTATTAAAATGCAAAAATACATACTGTAGAAAGTGATAGAAACATCTACCATGGACAGCACTTACGCATTTAATTTGTCTGCTACTTTTTGCCAGCCCTCTCTCCTGGATTTTGCAGACTTCGAGGTGTTCCCTGTCGTTTTAATTAAAGATTCGAATTCGGCATAACCTTCCATTAAAAGCTCTTGTTCTCCTTGGGAGAAAAACTGGGCGCGTTCTTTGGCCATGCTGAACAGCCAATAGCAGCGTTGCTGATCATTGTTTCTACTATCGACACATATCCCCTTTTAACCCAGCGCATGAACGCGCAATTATCTCAGATAACTCAATCCAGCGATACTAATCATAAACAACAGGTGTGTTCGAAGAACCCAATTAGCCGGATCATGATTAGCACGATGATATCATCTTGGATGTCTCATTTGATCTCGGATGTTTTAAGCAACGTACGAAGAACGAGCCCCATGTCGCGATTGGATTAATGCACAATTCTACTTTCCATGTATTCATCCATCCATCATTTTGCGTGTTTTACGTGACATCTTCTGCGTTATGTAAATTCCATTTTCATGACTGGATTCCTGGATTCCCTCTGCATCACGTAAATCATTCGGCCTTACGTTATAATCGGGACATACCTTTATCTGCAGGAGGGATGGTGTCCTGTATCCTCCTTTTGCAGCCACTTTGTTTCCACATTTTTTGCAAATTGGATATCTATCCTCGAGGACAACCACACTTTTTTACATCCAAAGTATTTTCATACTGGCCATAATTCGCTTCATAAAAATTCAAGGGTGCTTCGCTTTCAGCTTCAGCTGGGTCTGCGTCACCTTTTTTTGCGTGTTTGTTCTCCCGCCCTTCAATCAATGCAGTAGTTTCCGGAGTGTGATTTTTTTTTTTTTTTTCCTCCCTTGTATTATTATTTTTTACTCAGTAACGGATATGATTTCAAATGTAGCGAAGTACAATACTTCAAACAAAACGTAGCCTACTTAAGTAAAAGTAAAATTACAGATTTTAAAAACTACTTAAAAAAGTAGAAGTAGCCTACACAACAAAACGACTCTACGTAACGCGAGTAAATGTAATTCGTTACTTTCCACCTCTGAACCTCAGTCTGGTTAAAACCATCTCCTCCCTTCTGTTCCTTCTGATCACACCCTGTGTATTGATAGATTTCTACTATATAATATTTCCTTCCACTATTATTATCCATGTCCCACCTATCCTGCCATTTCTTAATTTCTTTTTTGATTATTGCCATAGCTTCTCCTTTACCATATGTAATGTTTATAACATTGCTTGTTCTTGTTGATATTTTTGCTATTTTATCTGCGCTCTCATTCCGTTTTATGTTTACATGAGCAGGTACCCAGCAGAATCTCACATCTATCCGAAGCTTTCGCAATCTAAAAAAACTTTGATGAATTTCTAACATTATTTAAAATATGAAATCTAACAGAAAAGATTTACTGTATATGGCTGCTATAGAGTCAACACAACAAACTCTATCTGGCTTTACTTCCTCCACCCACTGTAACCCTACAATAATCGCCATCATCTCTGCCGTGTAAACTGACAACTGATTGGATAATCTTTTCCCAATACTTACATTTAGTGTTGGCATGTTCTGCCTAAGCCCATCTTCTTCGTCTTTGGATCCATCTGTATAAATATCTAAATAATTAAAATATTCACTTCTTATGTACTGACTTGCCATGTGTCCTTTCTCACACTCTTCCCATTCTTTCTTTAATTTCATTATGTTTAAATCTACCTCAGTTTTTGGAAACATCCATATAGGGATACTACTAATAGGGGTGGGGTGTTAAAACGGAAATTCTCTAATCTTAATTCCTCTGCTTTAGCCTTTATTGCCCATCCAAATCCATTACCTTGAAAAGAATTATATTCCCAACATTATTTAATAACAGTATTTGTAGGATTTTCATTACCACATCCACATAGACGACAACAGTACGTAAGCATATGTTTATCTTTTCTCATGTCTGAGTGCATTTCTCCTAACTCTACCTGGATTGCCTTAATTGGTGTTGATCTCATCGCACCAGTACAAATCCTCAAAGCTTAGTAACTCTATCCAATTTCATTAAATGTGTTTTATACACAAAACATCCATAATATACATTAGCCCAATAAATATACATTAGTGATTGTTTATCTGCCCCCCAATCTTTAAAGCTCTCATTTAATTAAAAACTCTCTTACATTTTGATTCCACCTTTTCAATATGTATTTTCCATGTACCCTTTTTATCTAACCACATAAAAGATATTTAAACTGATCTACGGTTTCCAAATTGTGACCATATATCTTCAAGTTCTGTTTGTCTATCCCTTTCTTCCTGGTAAGTAACATATTACAAGATTTGCTTGAAGAAATCTTAAAACCCCAGTTATACGACCATTGTTCTACGTTTTACAATAGCTTCCTTGATTTTACTTCTCACTTGTAGGTTCCTGTCCTCTCGCCCAAATACCCCGATCATCTGCATACAGGGCTGACCCAGTCCTTCTGTCCAAATTCATGAAAATATCATTAATCATAACATTAACACTGGACTTATAACGCTTCCTTGTGGAATTCCATTAATGATTTCAAATTCCTCAGATACTTCTGATCCCACTTTAACTTTAAATCTTTCTGATAAAAAAAAACTAGGACCCAGTAATAAAACCTACCTCTAATTCCTATTTTATTGAATTTAATTAATAACCCTTCCCTCCACACAAAGTCATAGGTCTTTTCAATATCAAATATACAATATTCATTATTTGTCTCCTTAGGGCAATGGGTCTATAGTGACCAGCATTACTAAAATCCTTTCCAGGTTTTTTTTTTTTTTAAATGGCAGTATTATCGCACTCTTCCAACATTTTGACATTTTATATTCTTCCCACAGACCCTGATGTGAGGGTGAAGCAGGTATATATAGGGTGCTTCTCAATATCCCTCCTCGTCTCCTCGCTCCTCTGTCCTCCATCCTATGACCCGGAAACCATTCAAGCACAGCCATCTTGAAGGACATCTCAATTCTCTAATTGCACCGCGAGGAGTCGAGGATCGAGGAGTGAGGAGGCTTTCAGAGTCATGAGCGAGGATACACAGGTGTATCCTATGCGGAAGTGTTTTATTGACTAAACGTGACGCACATATATATTCTCCTCCCCCTTCACATCGGTTACAATAATTTGAATTTATAGTTTACCTTTGCAGTTTATATAAACCACACATCTCACATATTTCAACAGGGTATCTTGCTTTGTTATTATACATTATTCATTTCTTAAATAAACAAACTTCAACAACATAAGGGCAGATGCTTTGAGCGCTGCTGATGACGCTATGAAGTGACGCTCGAGTGATCAAGTATTCCAATGTATAAAAAAAGCTTTCATTCGATTCCTCTGTCCTCATTTTCTTTCCTTGCGTCCTTCCCTCACATCCTACAGGGGGAGGAGCTGAGGCGCTAGGAAAGGAAGCGAGGAAAGGAAACGAGGATGCACAAATAAGAAATGAGAAGCACCCACAGCGTGTTGATGAAGGAGTGCAGGTGCAGGGAATCATTATACTGGTGATGATCTGCGGCACGTGTGGTGACAGCTGACTAAGTGCAGGCGGGGACCAGGAGGGATGCTGGGAGATGTAGTGCTGACGGGTACTGAGCTGGTGACTGGTGACTGTGACACTAAGCAATGTACATGTTAAGAAAGAATTATTTTTCTGTGGCCATGCATGAAAAATACCCTTTTCTTAGAAGTAATGAATAATCAAAAGTATTCGCTGGACAAACTGATTAATTGATTGTAATACTAATTTAGCTACATCAAGTTAATCAGATTAACTGATCAGCATATTCATAATTAATAATAACAAGCATTTCCTCTTTGAGCTTATTTGTTACAGAGCTGTATCCACTTTGACCTCTTCCACTGCTTTCTGTCCTACGATCATAAACATTTCAGTGCTAGGATATGTATACATTAGGGCTGGGCGATATATCGCATCACATTGTTATGCGCATCTCGTCAGTAAAGCCGGTTCCTTGATTAGTAGTAAATCACCTTCACCTGCTTTCAGATGGAGCGGCATTTACTACACAGCACAAACTCCAGTGTTAAATTAACACTCAAGAGTGTTAAAGTTAATGAGATAATTAAGTGATTAATTTAGTGATGTTTGAGCATTATTGAAGACACCAGGGGCCTCATGTATCAATCTTGCGTACGCACAAAAACTTTGCGTACGACAGCTTTCGCGCTCACGGTCGGATGTACTAACAGTGAAATTAACGTGAGAATGTGCGTTCCTCCACGCCAATTTCATGTCTGGCGTACGTACATTTCTCATAGTTTTTGTTCGTTGGCGAATCTTACAGGCAATGAAGTTAAGTTGCAAACATTACACAACGAATTGTTCTACAAGTCTATCGCACTACCACCTGTGGGATGCATTGCTATTAATTTGCAATTTATAAAGTAATTTACATATATTGTCATATGAGCCTTATGGGAATATTCTATCAATTATGCAATTAAGTAAGAACATATAAAAGCATATGATATTCCCATATGATGCAGTTGACCAGCCAAACATTAAAACAGCGACAGCCGGTTTTCCTAATGTAATCGGAGCGATCGACTGCACACGCATTGCTATAAAGGCGCCATCTGAAGAAGAATTTGCATATGTGAATCGGAAACATTTCCATTCAATAAATGTGCAGATAATATTGGTTACCTTCGTGGCAGTCCTGTAGTAAATCCGAGTCTCCCACAGCAGCGGATACTACTCCAGAGAGTAAAGTGTCACCCATAATTGAGGCAATTCTCTGACCCCTTTACCACTGCTTGTTCTGCCCACACTTTGTCGGTGCGCAGCAGTTCTCCATTTAACGTCCACCTTTATATCAGACCATTTTTTTTAAGTCCATTTACAGTGTGACTTTCAGATCCCACCGCATTGACGGCATCAGCCAAACTCTCCCACTCATATTTTTTCCTTTTGTTATTAATTCCGGAGGACAAAGTTCCAAATATTTTTTTTTCTCGTTTCTACCTCCGATAGTAGCATATCCGATTCACTTTCTGTAAAGTTTCGCTTCTTGCCGCTTGCTTTAGCCATTTTCTTACTCCTTTCTTTTGCCAAAGTGGACTCATTACCATATTTAAATGTATTTAATTAAGGGAGGAGACTGGGTGGGGCGTTGTGCTCGTGCATGTGCGCTCATTTTTAGGTTAATTGGGATGTACAAAGAGAATATGCGTGAGATCCTTCGTATGCAGAGATTCATACATCTGTTTTTTTTTTGTGTGCGTACGCACATTTACAGCTTTGTCCGTACGCAATGTTTTAGTATGAATTCAACACAAGTCTTTGTACATGAGGCCCCAGGGGCCTCATGTATCAATCTTGCTTACGCACAAAAACTTTGCGTACGCCAGCTTTCACGCTCACGGTCGGATGTACTAACAGTGAAATTAACGTGAGAATGTGCGTTCCTCCACGCCAATTTCATGTCTGGCGTACGTACATTTCTCATAGTTTTTGTTCGTTGGCGACTCTTACAGGCAATGAAGTTAAGTTGCAAACATTACACAACGAATTGTTCTACAAGTCTATCGCACTACCACCTGTGGGATGCATTGCTATTAATTTGCCATTTATAAAATAATTTACATATATTGTCACACGAGCCTTATGGGAATATTCTATCAATTATGCAATTAAGTAAGAACATATAAAAGCATATGATATTCCCATATGATGTGGTTGACCAGCCAAACATTAAAACGCAATTTGCAGCGATAGACGGTTTTCCTAATGTAATCGGAGCAATCGACTGCACACGCATTGCTATAAAGGCGCCATCTGAAGAAGAATTTGCATATGTGAATCGGAAACATTTCCATTCAATAAATGTGCAGATAATATTGGTTACCTTCGTGGCAGTCCTGTAGTAAATCCGAGTCTCCCACAGCAGCGGATACTACTCCAGAGAGTAAAGTGTCACCCATAATTGAGGCAATTCTCTGACCCCTTTACCACTGCTTGTTCTGCCCACACTTTGTCGGTGCGCAGCAGTTCTCCATTTAACGTCCACCTTTATATCAGACCATTTTTTTAAGGTCATTTACAGTGCAACTTTCAGATCCCACCGCATTGACGGCATCAGCCAAACTCTCCCACTCATATTTTTTCCTTTTGTTATTAATTCCGGAGGACAAAGTTCCAAATATTTTTTTTTCTCGTTTCTACCTCCGATAGTAGCACCTCCGATTCACTTTCTGTAAAGTTTCGCTTCTTGCCGCTTGCTTTAGCCATTTTCTTACTCCTTTCTTTTGCCAAAGTGGACTCATTACCATATTTAAATGTATTTAATTAAGGAAGGAGACTGGGTTGGGCGTTGTGCTCGTGCATGTGCGCTCATTTTTACGTTAATTGGGATGTACAAAGAGAATATGCGTGAGATCCTTCGTACGCAGAGATTCATACATCTGTTTTTTTTTGTGCGTACGCACATTTACAGCTTTGTCCGTACGCAATGTTTTCGTATGAATTCAACGCAAGTCTTTGTACATGAGGCCCCAGGTGAATCTTTTCGGCTGGTGTGTACCGCCTCTGGATTTTCATTCAGCAGCAGCTATGTTGCTGTGGTGAGACAGACTCCCAGTAAAAGTCTGGAATGGATTGCATATATTGGGACATCCAATTCTCCGATCTACTATTTCCAGTCAGTCCAGGGAAGGTTCACAGTGTCCAGAGATGACTCCAGCAGTCAACTGTACCTACAGATGAACAGCCTCAAGATTGAAGACACTGCTGTGTATTACTGTGCTAGAGACTCACTGTGAATGAGTTCAGGGTCAAAGCAATACAAAAACCACTTTCTTTCCTGTTGACTTCACTTAAGATCCAGATGTACTGTTGTATTTCCAAGCAGTGGCGCTCTTGTCAAGCAGTCTTATCTGACTGTTTTGAGCATCACTAAAACAGTAAAATCAATAAACTTTTGTTTTTTTCCTTTGCTTTCTTTTTATGTATGGATTTTTGGTGTGTGTGTAAAATCTACACCTATTGCATTGATCAAGGATGATAATTTACAGATATTTTTCAAAAATAAATATAAAAAAGTCACAGAAAAAAAAAAAAAAAACTTGTTTTTGTTTTGTTTTTTACAAACACACAAACATATTTTAATGGTTAAGCTACTTCAAGACCACCTGGTTTCACAGACAGGGCTTAGATTAAGCCAGGATAAGGCCTTAGCTCAGTTAGCTTTTATAAACATGCCTTATAAAAAAAAAATACTGATAAAACAGTTAAACTGTAATACTGTTAAAACAACTCAAACATGTATTTAAGTCTGGGTGAATTTAAGGATGGCTGGCGCGAAACAGACGTTCCGAAGCTTTGCGAGATCCCGAAGCAAAGATGATTCGAAACACTGATCCGAAGCGTGATTCAAAACACCCACGTCACGTGACAACGGCTAAATGAAGCGTCTAAGTCAGGGGTGTCCAAACTCGGTCCTGGAGGGCCACTGTCCTGCAGAGTTTAGTTCCAACTTGCCTCAACACTCCTGCTTGTAAGTTTTTAGCATGCCTAATGACCTTCAACAGCTAATCAAGACCTTGATTAGCTGTTTCAGGTGTGTTTAATTGGGGTTGGAGCTAAACTCTGCAGGACAGTGGCCCTCCAGGACCGAGTTTGGACACCCCTGGTCTAAGTGTTTCATCAGGTGGAGTGCTCCGCCGAATCAGGGTTTCATTGATTGGTCGGTTCGGGAACAAATCACACAGTATAAAAGTTTTGTCAACGCATTTTCATATCGTGGGTTTTTGTGAGAGGAGTTTGGTTTTGAGATAGCGGATTTTTGGTGATATAGTGACATTTATAGTGCGATTTGTTTAGTTATATTTAGGATTTAATTTACATTTACACATTGACTTAGAGACACACAGAGTACATATAGTGACACATTAATAGATGCATTGATAGAAATATATATATATATATATATATATATATATATATATATATATATATATATATAGATTAATAGATAGATACATATATTATAGATACATATAGATTATTAGATAGATAGGCTACATATAAAATAGATAGATAGATAGATAGATAGATAGATAGATAGATAGATAGATAGATAGATAGATAGAAATGGAGGCTCCACAGAAGAGATGCCGTACATCTGTGGTGTGGGAGAATTTCCATTTGGAAACCCCAAATAAAGTGAGATGTGTGTATTGTGATCGGCAGCTAGCCTACTGCAACAATACATCATCCATGATGCGGCATTTGAGGAGCATTCATCCTGCCATTCTGCAGGGTGCAGAGGATGGTAGTGTTCCCCCTGTACCAAGGCCTGCTACTGACACTGCTGGGCCATCTAAGCAAGGTATGCATTGTTTTATGATTTGTTACTAATTGCCGTTTTCTTTTAATTCAGAACCACAAATGTCAACATCAGGCCCATCATCATCAACACCAGTTGAAACACAAGACAGTTTATGGGAACATTTTGACAATCGTATCCGTGAGACCCAGATGATACACAATCCTACAGCTGATGCCACAGTGGAAGTGAAAAAATACCTCAGCGATGCGTTTTTGCCCAGAACTCATGATCCTCTAACTTACTGGAAAGAGAGAGCAGTAATCTTTCCTCATTTGTATGTCCTAGCTAAAAAATATCTTTGTATGCCAGCAACAAGTGTCCCTTGTGAGAGAATTTTTTCAAAGGCTGGAGAAATTATCTGTAAAAAAAGAAGTAGGCTGAGTCCTTCAACAGCAGAGAAATTAATATTTTTTAATAAAAATCTATAAGAAAGGGAGACATTGTGGCTTGATTTATTTTTATTAATATTCATTTTTCATGACCAAAATCACATTATGCAATGTGAAGAGACTACAGGTTACAAGCTTCATATATTACAAAAATACAATAATAAAAAAAAAAAAAAAAAACACATTTTTTTATTAGCTCTTTGTAAAGGTTGTTTCAGATCAACACCTGCAAGTGACCACTAGGTGTCACCGTAGAGACGGGTTTCGGATTGATTCGAAGCCTCGAAACAAAATGGCACATTTGCTTCGACTGTTTCATTGCTTCACGAAGCCTCGATCTGCCCATCACTAGGTGAATTATAGTCCACTGAAGGCAAGCTGAAGTGAGAACCCAAATGCAGCTTTTTTTTCTAAAACGTGATCAAACATAAGACATGGACATGGGTTCCCAACAGTGGTTACATGAAAACAATCAATACTAGACAAAGACACAAGGCAAACATGAGGGCTTAAATACACAAGACTAACGACTAGACAAGGGACACCTGTTAACAATTAAACAATGAACCAATGACAACATGACACAACAGACAAGTGAACACTACTCAGGTGGATAGAAGAGGTTGGGCCTAACCAATATATCATCTGTTCAGACTCAATGGCATCGTTAATAAGTATTGCAAATCTGTTTGTAGGCCTGACTTGATTTATGAAATCTTTCATAGTCTGTATAGATTACAAAATCTTAATATTACAGTGTGTTTTATGTGGGTCCCATCTCATGTTGAAATAGAGGGTAATGAAGCAGTTGATTGTATGGCTCTTAAAGGGTTAGTTCACCCAAAAATGAAAATTCTGTCAGCATTTACTCACCCTCATGTTGTTCCAACCCCGTAAGACCTTCGTTCATCTTCGGAACACGAATTAAGATATTTTTTATGAAATCTGAGAGCTGGATCACTCCTCCATACTAGTCCATAGGCTTCTTCAGGGATTGAAACTTGCCAGCCCCGAAAAGTCATTAAAGACATTGTTAAAATAGTCCAAGTGACTACAGTGGCTCAATCTTAAATTTATCAAACGACGAGAATACTTTTTGTGCGCAAAAACAAAACAAAAATAACGACTTTATTTCAACTATTCATTTCCTTCTCTCTGGGCCTTGAGTGAGTTCACTAGTGATATAGCGTAAGCTTCTGTTGTTGTACGTCACACGCATCACCCACATGACCAGCGTCGGCCAATAGTGAGCCTACGTGTGACGTAGCTCTACGCAATCATACTAAGTTTACTGACTAGAGGCCAACAAAATACAGCCAAAATACAGCCATACTTTACAAACTCAAATGGATACTGGAAAAAAAAAAGCTACCAAAGGAAACTTATGGGTGGAAATACCTTTAAAAAAAAAAAATCACATCTTTCACATTTAGTCTATTTGTTCTTGACGATTATGCCACAGGTTCTCATCAACATCGCATTGAATGTTTTCCCTTGCAATGCACCGAGGGAAATACCTCCTTACATGGCGTATCCATCCCTGACAGTCCTCTGCACCTATTGCCAGGTAACCAGCATTCATTGCCAGGAGGGGCATCTGCTCATATGGCCGGTGATCATACACCTTCCACCTTCAAGCAGAGAGGAACTCCTCGATTGGGTTCAGAAAAGGCGAATAAGCAGGGAGGAATTGCATCATAATACGAGGCTGTGCTGAAAAGCATTCATTCACAAGGCGAGAGTGGTGGAACGCCACATTGTCCCAAATTATGACATACAGAGTCATGCCAGGCCTCAACAGCCCTCTCTCTTCAGGTGGAATCAGTATTTCTTTCAATGCATTAAGAAATGTGATGAGGCGTTGTATTGTATGGGCCAATAGTTGGTATGTGACAAAGGACCCCATCATTGGAGATGGCAGCACACATGGTGATATTGGCACCCCTCTGACCTGGCACTGTGACAGTGGCCCTCTGCCCAATGATGTTCCTCCCACATCTCCTTTCACGCAGTCTGATTGCATTGTTTGCCACTAACATATCTATGGCAGACTCCTGTTCAATACTAAATATATTTTCTTTGCCACCAGTGTGTGGTAATGTGTGGATTATATAAAGTAAAAGCAAAAAGCATGTCAAAATTGACATTACTGTATGACAGTCACATAAATGAGATTGATAAAACATCTGCATTACTGTAGACACAGTTTGTTCTGCGAACAGGGCAATACAGTAAAGCTGAAATACACAGTGGTATACATTACAGTATCACAGTGGTATACATTACATTACCTGTTCTCATTCCGAAAAAGCCTGACAATAGATGCCACAGTGCTCTGACTCAGAATGGGCTGGACCCTTTGTCCAGCCTCTCTGAAGGACAAGCCATGATTGACGATATGGTCAATAATTGTTGCCCAACTTTCATTTGAAACCTGAGCTCGATTTCGTCCTCTTGCTGCTGCAGCTCCTCCACCACACATACAAACTCCTCTTCCTCAGGCCCCTCTGCCATGGCCTCTTGCTCTCCTTCCATGCCCATGCCCATGGCCTCTTGCTCTCCTTCCATGCCTATGGCCTCTTGCTCTCCTTCCATGCCTATGGCCTCTCGCTCTCCTTCCATACCTATGGCCTCTTTGATCCATGCTTGCAAATAGCAATACAGAGGTGGCATCTTTTATAGATGGATGAGGACTGATTGCAGAGTTGTGCAAATGAGTTTCACACAGGTGCATAGAGATTTATAATTATGCAAGTACTTTCTATCAGCTGTGAAAAGATGTTTTCCTTTTGTTCAACACAGTGAATCCAATAGAGTTTGGGGTGTTTCAATGTGATCTGTGGTAATTGTTTTGACAAAGGGTATGAAAAATGTGTGAAACAAATGAAAAAGTGTTAAAACATTTGCAAGAGAAGACTTCTGCTGTGCTAATAATGTGATGATGAAGATCAAGTGGATCCCAGTTTCATTTAGTGTGTCTTAGCAAATGAGAAAAACTGTAAATACGTGCATCAGGTTTAGTCGATAAAACACTTCCGCAAAGGATACACCTGTGAAAGTATTGGTAAAATAATTCTCCTGTAGGCAACAGGCTGTAGCTAAAAAAAAAAACATTTGAATATTTTTTTTTTTTAACTACAGTAGGTTTATTTTACCAATTGTAGCGCCCCCAACAGTTGTTTATGGGGGAAAGCTAACCTGAGTTCTTTTAATTCTAATATTATTTTAATAAGGGCAAATGATTAATCAGTGCTGTTGTTCTCAAATGAACCCACAATAATAAAATGGAAATGAAATAATAGCAACAATTGAAACAAATGGCCAAGCCTTTTACTGAATATAAAATAAAATGATAACACAGAAATATGAATTGACAAATAATCAAAAGATGATTGACAGTACAATTCCTACAACTAATAGCCGGCAAAGTCAAATATCCCAATACCAAAAGTTCTCGTTGCAGGCCTGAATCGACGCTCGGGTTCGTTGTAGCCTAAAACTCGTGGCTGCTTCACTCCGTGGAGCAAAATCAAAACAAATAAATATGCTCACCATGCGTGTTGCGCAACAGCACTGTCCCCGCCGATCGCGCGCGTTGTCTCCGCCCTGGTGTGGCTCTCTCGATGCAATCGAATGTCCACAGACTGTAGCTCCGGTCCGTTTAGTCAACAAACAGGCAGTCTCTCCCCTCCGTTGATCACTCACTAGCCGTCAGCAGCTCGCGTCAAACTTCCAACTGTCCGTAAACAAACTGAATTGAGCTCTTCGTCAAAACACTGTTCAGCCTTGAGATATCAACCGATAGTTTGTCAGGATTAGTCACCCTAATCTACCAGATGTTACCACCCACATAGCAATTTTTCTCTGGCCCAGCTCCGGCCCACACAACCAGCTTTTGCTTGGCCCACATACCGCAATGAATGACGGTCCTAGTGTGGACCAGGTCTGGATTCCAGACAAGGGCCACACATGGGCCATAACTGGACCAAGTCTCAGCCAAGTTAATTACCCATAACTGGCCCAGAATTGGGCCAGATCAAAATGTAATATTTGAACCAAAACATAACCTTAAGTAAACCATATCAACACCAGTTTTTAAGCAGAAAGGCCAGAACTGAGCCACACCGGAGACTGAAACACAGGTGAACTAAACCTGGCAGCCACAATATGGGCCACAGGTGGGCCATAACAGATCCACAATATGGGCCACAGATGGGCCACGACAGATCCACAATATGGGCCACAGGTGGGCCATGACAGATCCATATCTCAGCCACCTGTATGACCATAGCTGGCCCTTTTCTGGTCTGGACCAGATGAGTTCCATGTCAGCCTCAACACCACCATAACCAAGCCACTTACACACCCCTCCCAGATAAATAGTCACAACAAGACAGTATTCTGAACAAATATTTATTTTTGTTAAACATCAAAGCATTGGCATCTGACATTTTTCAGTTGTACAAACAACTATCTAAAATTGCACTCCTCTCTCAGTTCAGCAAAAAATTAATAAAAACAAAAATAAAACAAGTGACGTTTTTTTTTTTTGTTTTCCATGACGTTTCACTTTAAATGTTACTTGATCGTCCACGTTTCTAGTCATCAAGTTTCATTGCTTTGCCTAATGCTTGAACGTCCATGTTTCTGGTCACAAACAAGATTCACTAAACATTTAACACTAGAACATGATTCTAGTCATCAACAAGTTTCACTTCACAAAACACTTCGTCCACGTTTATGGCTAGGAACAAGTAGCACTCTTCAAATGACTCTGAAACAGTCATGATTCTGTCACTGAACAAGTTGAACTCTGGACTGAACACCCATGCCTAAAGCCTGTTAACCAGTCATATTGTCCTTATGCACTTTGTTCTTCATCCTTTCTTTTCGTCTACCATCTCTGTCTGGGGCCAGATACAGCCATCTTTTGGAATCAATGTCTTTCTCTGTGTCATCAGATGTTAGACGGTTACGTCTCACAGCCGCTGAAAAACACAAGCACACATGGTGTATAATTAACTTATGCATCATCAGGTAATGTGGATATTGAATAAAATGCACTATTACATCAAAACCTGAACCCAGATTAAAATTTAAAAAAAAATTCTGTCTACTACAGGCGAAAGATCATTTAAGATCATGTTTATTTTTACTTTTTTTTAAATTCAGTGTATGTTTTTGTTATGCAACCTTGAGCTTGTATTGAGGCATACATAAAATGTTCTCTGCCTCCTTCACTTTCTTAATCTCTAATATAGTGAATTCATGCTCAACCATGCTGGTTCCAGATTTGTTTTCTTCCATTCATGCTTTAAGCATTTAAGTGAAGAGAGAAAGAGAAAAAAACCTTTGTGAGGTCAATCTCCACTTGATTTAAAGGATTTTTTTTTTAAACTGGACAAAAAGACAAAAGGTACAAGACTGTGTAATTAAAGGATTTATAAAAAGAACTGCAATCCCATGTATCACTACATAATCAAATTAAAAACAGCATGACAGTGTAGTTTTTCAAAAAGAATTCTACTTTCAAACTATTATTTAAAAAATATTAATAAAAAAAAAAAAAAAGCAAACTGATGGCTTAGGTAGAACTGACTACAATCAATTAACAAACTAGCTCACATAAAGTCTGTCTTTTCAGGTTTACAAAATGGTGTTAAAATTTAATTTCCATTTTAGACTGGAATTTTTACTTCCGGAACCTGACTGTTGCACTATGTACTTCATCTGCTCGCTCCTTTTCCTCTGCCCTTCTCTTCACCCCTCCTCTTCCCATTTCCTCTTTTTGTACTCCCATGCTCTCTTCTTCTAATCATCTTAAAACTTGAAAATCTATTAAAATAACTTTTTTATATTAAAAGTATAATTGACTATTTATATTTGTAAGGATCCACCCACCAGCCCAAGAGGAATCAGTGGCCTGGTCGAAGGTTTAATGTATATTTTGTCTTTTACTTGCACTTCTACATTATTTAGGATTTAATTTCATTTTTAGTCTAGCTCCATGTTCAATCTGACTCTAATTTCAAGTGATCATTTAATTTAGGCAATATTACTAATTAAAAACTGATCACAAAAATCAATTGTATGTTAATTTAGATATTTGATTATTCTGGAAATCCGATACTTTCATATTCATATTCATTATTTGTTCATTAAGGACCTACCATTGCTCAGAAATTCACTCTGTGAACAGTGAACGCACAGACACAAACTTGCCAGTTCTGTAACTTACTTAGATAATACATGGTGATTATAATACTTTTAAATACTCAACTACTCAATGCTCAATACTGTTTATTACTTATTGTCAACTTAATTTAAAGGTTGGATATTCAATGTCAAAATTCAACATATATTACAGTATACGGATCTTCATAAGTATTGTTAGAAATTTTCCGGTTCCGATTATGGTTCCATTTAAATTAACTATTATAAAGTGCTACCACCAGACCCGGAGATCGGCTGAATGGATTTGAAAATGGTAAAACTAAACTTTTTAACTCTAGGGAAGTTGGAAAATTTGCCTATTTTCAAAAAAATGAGTGTTCCTTTAAGGATTGGTGAAGGGACAGATGAGCAAATGGTCTTTCTCCCAGATCTTCCCGTCAAGATTAGAAAGTTTATTGTTTTGTTGGATGCCATGCGTGTTGCAAGAGTTCCTGAGTTTTGGATTCACAAGGAATTGATTTCATAAGGAAATTGTTTCACTCCTTACATATTGAGAATAAATGGCAACTTACCAATCACAACAATATTCTTCAATATTCTGGTGGTCACTTTCTTCATCCCTAATTTCCATGTCTGATTCCCCCGAAGAATCAACACAAACACTTAACTCCGAATCGTCCTCCACCTCCCCCTCCCTATGTTCCACATAGTCAGTCAATTCACTGACTAGTTTTAGTGCCCTTCTTCTGGAATTGCTCCTATCATTGTACTTCCATACCTTATCCATACCGTGACTTTACAGAAACCTTTTGTTCTTCCTCCTAAAAACAAACAAAAAAAACAGATTATTTTGTTTTTAATAGACTATAATAAAATACCAGGAAAAGATAAGCTTTTTTCAGCCTCTGCTTGCATTCTGAAAAAAAGTCTGTAACAATACAGTTGTAATTGCTAAAGCAAACTAGCTTTAACAATGAAATGATTAGCAGTTTGATGATTAATTAAAACCACTATTTAAAAACAATTAATCATCATTAAAACTCAATACATAGACTGTATTGTTGATGCAGTATACTGTATATTTTCGATGCCTAATTACAAATTGTTTAGTTCATTTAAAATACTTATTACTTATTACATTCAAAGTGAAGTAGAATAAAATAATGAATACCCCTTTTTCGAGCATTTACTCAATTTCAACATGACAAATTCCAAAATATAGGTCAAACAATTTTATTTAAATTGTAAGTTAAAATTCTGGCCTATTTCTGTCCACAGGGCGTAATTCTATTAAAAACTAATTAAATCTAATACATTTTAGCACCACTAATTAGTATAAACAAAAACAAGCCTAGATTTTTTTTATAGCTGCTCTTACTAATGATTTTTAACACATTTTATTGGTGTTTTGTGGTACAATATCTGTGTTTTGGTGTTGTCCGCCACCAGAGTTTTCACATGTCGTGCCATATCTCAAACATTATTTATCACAAATTAATAAAAAAAATATACCTATGAATTAAATGTTACCTGAACTAATAAACTACATGCACAGATTAAGCATACCGGTATATGCATTTTGTACTTTATTTTGCTTAATTTCTACCTGTCCCATGGTTTAGCTGTCATTACCAACACGCTCTTCATAAAGGCACTTCTTTTAACTGTTGTTTCATCAAAAGTTTATTTGGTAGCCATGGTAACCTACTAGCATAGTGGAGCACATGGATTTCAAGCTGCAAGACTGATGCTTTGATGTCCAGAAAACTTACTTTTCTAAACTACTTAAATATACTCTTTATTCTTTGTGTTGGTCATGTACACTTATTATGCGTCATACCATATGTGTTGTATTTCTGTATTTTTAAACATTTTTGGATTATATTTATCACTTTAATAGTTAAAACGGTGTACATTACATGTAGAAAGCTAGCTACACTTGCTTAGTCATCATCTTTGCTAGCAAGTTTTTTGACAAAAATGTCATTACTGCACAGTCATTACCAGCACATTACAGCTTGTGCTGGTAATGACAGGTTGTGATGGTGATGACGGCAGATACATTAAACATACTGTTATTTAAGAATTTATAGCTGGTGTTTTTTTTGGTCTGAAGTCACTTGGGTTCTTAAATTACAATAGGTTATGATCAGTGATTTGTCATCACCGCAACAAACTGTCATTACCAGCAATGTCATCACCATACATATTTTTGCCAATAAATTATGTATAAATTACAAAAACATCCTATAATTATATATTTTTGACAATGTTGGACAGTCTGAATTATTACTGTATTAAAAAAGTTTTGATGTACGCCATTCACTTAAAATAAGCTTATATTCCAAGCCAGGGTAGACACTTAGATGACTATAATTCATCTTGCAAGTAAAAATCAACAATCCCATTAAGTTCAAGATAAAATAGATTCCATGTGAAACCAGAAAATGTTTTAAAAGCACTGATTTATCATTTAGCCTAAGTTTTATTTTTTACATATATTCGATGATGTGATGGTAATGACACATTTACTTGACATAGTTAAAAAAATGACAAAAAATCATAAATTCCCTTATCTTATGGTCTCAACCAAGCTCATAACATTGTTCCTGACTTGAGGACTGATAATTTGATGTATACCAATTAAAGTTAGTCAAATTTGGGATTTTAATTTTCAAAATTGCAGCAACCCAATTTGGCCCTTGATCCGAGAAATGGCCATTATAGTTATAGTTATCATCTGCCAAATATGATTACATTTAAGTGACATTATTGACTGACTTTTTGGACATGTTAGTTTATTGTATTTAAAACACCTAGATTTAAACTGCGTTTAAACTAGGTCATTGGCGTGCAAATTTTAATTAGAACAGTTTACTATAATTTCGATAGCATGTTCACACATCAATTAATCATTAAGTCCGTAAAATGACTTAAGTAAACTTCAATGCTGTTTTCACTTACCAACTCTGCTGTCTTTTTCCCGGTTCAGTGCAAATTGACCGTTACTGAAGTCTGTGCAAGACTGCAGCGCCCGCCCACTTTTTCGACATACAGGTTCCGGGAGTATTTTCATTCACTTTTTCTCTTTGTAGATTTGTTGCTTTAAAGCGTTATACGCCATGAATCATAACAACCAGCTAAAGCTTGAATCGCACCGTGTACAATATTCGATCTGAAATAAAAAATATTTGAAAATTTGTAAAAAAAAAAAAAAAAAATACACAAGTACGAGACTATGTGTGTTAAAGCCAACTGGGTAAATAAAACTACAATCCCATGAAGCACTGCAAATGATAATTGCGCCTTTTGGTCAATTTTGCTCTGATAGGTCAGCTTCGCATTTCCGGGTTTTTGAAATCCTCAAAAAAAACTCGGCGCGATCATGCGGATTCACAAGCCTTCAAGCCTTCACCTGCCATCTGAGGCGTTTAAAGACTCCATTTGTCCATTGTTTATTTCTAAAGAAACACGACAATGCATAAAAGGCTCCATTACCTTGTATCTTACGTCTTGGTTTTTGTAGAAATAGGCTAACGATTGCGTCATACACGCGACTCTCTGTCGCACAGAAGAGAAATGACCGTATAGACAGAAGTAGAAGCTCGCGCGCAATCGGGGGACGTGGAGGAATAAAGTCGAGGGAGAAGCCCATAGAGAGTTGTAAAGTTGCTCCTGCTGTGAGCTCATGGACAGCTAATACTCACGATCTCCGTCTCTGCAAGATTCGGAAGGGAATGATTCAGATTCCTCTTGGCACAGCTACTAGAAGACGTACAAATGTCAGTCATGTTGCTCACGTCAAATCTACGTCATCAAGCTCAGTTTGAGCATGCGCAGTGCGCTTGGCAATCAGGAAGTGAGTGCTTCTAATTGACTTCACTTTTCTCCGTTGAAGTCTGAGTCGATGTGTCCATTTCTTTTACTGTCTATGATACAAGCTATGTGTTTCTAGAAAAATCTGTCATAAATGGCAACACGTTTCTATCATTTTTCAAATAAATGTAATCTCTTTCAATCACAAAAATGTTCAATTTGTGATCATCTTAATTAACTAACTGGTAACAGAGTAATCATCATAGAGTAACACATTTCATAGTTACTCTGATAAGACTGTGTGGTGTTGAAATTAAATTATGTTTTATAGTTTCATTTTAATCTGTCAGGATTAGGTATAATATTGAATGCAGGATTAAATCATATATCTCATAGTGGAAAAATTATGAAAAGAAAAGTCCTGGGGCCTCATGTACAAAGACTTGCGTTGAATTCATACTAAAACATTGCGTACGGACAAAGCTGTAAATGTGCGTACGCACAAAAAAAAAACAGATGTATGAATCTCTGCGTACGAAGGATCCTACGCATATTCTCTTTGTACATCCCAATTAACATAAAAATGAGCGCACATGCACGAGCACAACGCCCCACCCAGTCTCCTCCCTTAATTAAATACATTTAAATATGGTAATGAGTCCACTTTGGCAAAAGAAAGGAGTAAGAAAATGGCTAAAGCAAGCGGCAAGAAGTGAAACTTTACAGAAAGTGAATCGGAGATGCTACTATCGGAGGTAGAAACGAGAAAAAAAAAATATTTGGAACTTTGTCCTCCGGAATTAATAACAAAAGGAAAAAATATGAGTGGGAGAGTTTGGCTGATGCTGTCAATGCGGTGGGATCTGAAAGTCGCACTGTAAATGACTTTAAAAAAAATGGTCTGATATAAAGGTGGACGTTAAATGGAGAACTGCTGCGCACCGACAAAGTGTGGGCAGAACAAGCAGTGGTAAAGGGGTCAGAGAATTGCCTCAATTATGGGTGACACTTTACTCTCTGGAGTAGTATCCGCTGCTGTGGGAGACTCGGATTTACTACAGGACTGCCACGGAGGTAACCAATATTATCTGCACATTTATTGAATGGAAATGTTTCCGATTCACATATGCAAATTCTTCTTCAGATGGCGCCTTTATAGCAATGCGTGTGCAGTCGATTGCTCCGATTACATTAGGAAAACCGTCTATCGCTGCAAATTGCGTTTTAATGTTTGGCTGGTCAACTGCATCATATGGGAATATCATATGCTTTTATATGTTCTTACTTAATTGCATAATTGATAGAATATTCCCATAAGGCTCGTGTGACAATATATGTAAATTATTTTATAAATTGCAAATAAATAGCAATGCTTCCCACATGTGGTAGTGCGATAGACTTGTAGAACAATTCGTTGTGTAATGTTTGCAACTTAACTTCATTGCCTGTAAGAGTCGCCAACGAACAAAAACTATGAGAAATGTACGTACGCCAGACATGAAATTGGCGTGGAGGAACGCACATTCTCACGTTAATTTCACTGTTAGTACATCCGACCGTGAGCGTGAAAGCTGGCGTACGCAAAGTTTTTGTGCGTACGCAAGATTGATACATGAGGCCCCAGGTGTACAGGACTTTGGCTACAGTGTATGGATATACTATTCTACAATATATATAATATCATCGCCTGTCATATATGAGGCATGAATATAATTTTACATATAAACACACATAATTAAATAAGCAACAGCTTTATGTTATGCATTTTAAAAATATGTTTTCAAAATGTATTTCAATATATTTTACAGTGTTTCACATACATGTGAATATATTACCTTTCTGTATGGGAAAACATTGGGATTTTACTCAAACATATTTGAAAAGGATTTTAAATGTGGCTCAAGATCGGCCATACATATATGGCCCACATATCTGTATTTGACATCTGGGCCAAATACTCCATTTGACATCTGGCCCATGTCTTGGGTGCCGTCTTAAATCCAGTGCCATCTCTGCCAAACCCGGGCCATGTTTGGCCCACATGCTGTATGCCAGTGCCGGATGAATGCCAGCTGTGCCAGATGCATGCCAAATCTGGGCCAAATTTGTTTACTGAGTAATACATAAAGTCAAATAAAATGTCCTGAAACTTAATCATGACTTGTTTAAGTGGATAGGGCTACATCAAACCATAAACTGAATGAGAATATGAAAGCAGTGAATGCAAAACATAGTTTGAAGTCAGTTATGTTATATATATATATATATATATATATATATATATATATATATATATATATATATATATATATATATATATATATATATATATATATATATATAACAGGATATACTATATCATACATCAATCGCCTGTCATATATGAGGCATGAATATAATTTTACATATAAACACAATAATTAAATAAGCAAAATGAGCTTATTATGTTATGCATTTTCAAAATATATTTTCAAAATGTATTTCAATATATTTTACAGTGTTTCACATATATGTGAATATATTACCTTTCTGTATGGGAAAACATTGGGATTTTAATCAAAAATATTTGAAAAGGATTTTAAATGTGGCTCAAGATCGGCCATACATATATGGCCCACATATCTGTATTTGACATCTGGGCCAAATACTCCATTTGACATCTGGCCCATGTCTTGGGTGCCGTCTTAAATCCAGTGCCATCTCTGCCAAACCCGGGCCATGTTTGGCCCACATGCTGTATGCCAGTGCCGGATGAATGCCAGCTGTGCCAGACACATGCCAAATCTGGGCCAAATTTGTTTGCTGACTGGGCAGATAAATATGTTATTCACATATTACGGTCTCTACTCCTCGTGCTCTCTGTACACTCTTCTCTTCCTCGTCTGACGTCATTCCTCTCTTCTTCCGCCATCGCACAACACAGCCAATGAGCATAATGTAACTTTCACTTTATAAAATAAAGTAAACATCTTACATGTAAAATAAAGGTAACAATGTAAATTTCTTTTTACAGAACTGGAAAAATGTACAATATGAAAATAAACAAATTTAACAACCCTCTGACCCAGGTCTGATTTATTATATTACCCATTTTTTCCCCAGGTTACACAATGCTTTTATTACACTTGAGAGACAAGTTTATACCTTAACAAAACTTAAAACAAACAAACAGTCATAGACGTAAAAAAACATCTTAAAGTGCTATAATGCATCTTTCCAGTTTTCTTCATGTGTATGTGGTCACAGATGTTGTCATCTTTTGTGGAAAGCAATAATTATCTACCAAATAAATGACCAACCACAAAATCTTGGACAACCGAAGAGCTGTATGCAAATGCAATACTTGCTCTCTATATAAAAGAAGAGTTTCTGCTCTGTGCATCAGTAGGAGTAATAACGCATTCACTTCAAATCATGATCTTCTCATCAGCTTTTATACTGCTGGCAGCAGCTGCATCCTGTGAGCTTCACTGATGGTTTATTTAAACTAAGGGAATGAAATAAGCTTTATAACTGTTAACAGAAGTTTTGAGGCATAATTAATAACACATTAATCCATTGTTTTTTGCAGGTGGTGTTTACTGTGTTGAGCTCACTCAACCTCCATCTTTGGTTGTGAAACCTCAAGAATCATTCTCCATCTCCTGCAGGATTTCAGAATCAAGCTATTGTATTAACTGGATACGTCAACCCACTGGAAAAGCACTGGAATGGCTGGGATATCTTTGCAGTGGTGGTAGCAGTAATATTAAAGACTCCATAAAAAACAAGATCAGTTTCACTCAGGACACTTCCAAAAACACAGTGTTTCTACAGGGAAAGAATTTTCAGACTGAAGACACAGCTGTGTATTACTGTGCAAGAGACACAGTGATTAAACAAGACACAAGTTCTGTACAAAAACCTGAACACATTAATCAGATATACCATCCCTCATCACACATCCATCCATTGTATAATCTAATTAGTTAGACTTACTTAAAAAAGCATGCAAACTGTTTGCCTTACAAAAAACAAGTAAAGTGAAATAGGAATAGTATGTGGTACTGACAAATGCTTAGTTATTATAGTTCACTTACACAAGAGTTGTAATAACTAAAAAAGAACAATAGAGAGTACTTGATCATTTACTTTAAATAGAATATAATTGTTACCATTGTTGTGTTTTGCATGCTGAATTTTGGAGTCTGTGTGACTCAAGCATGATCAATTGCAAGATTGTCACATATATAGAGGGATTAAATAAACACCTTATCAAACTTTTAATTGGGTTTAAGGACATAAGTGTTAGCAACAAAATGATAAAAGATCATTAAATGACATGAAATATAGTTATGTTATACTTCATACATACATCATACATACTACATACATACTAATCACCATAATGGCGAATATCCGCTCTTTTCACCCATCCAAAAAAAACGCTTTAAAAATGTAAAATATCCTTAACCGTTTAACATTTATGAGATGTTCTGAAACATTTATTCAACAAATCTGTTTTTGCTTACTTTATGTAGTACCATTATGCTGTTTCATTATGTATTATGGTCTTCATTATTTATTTATTTGTTTTTACAAATTCCCACAAACAAGCATTGACAGACTGGAGGAGGAGTTCATGCAAAACTGTGATGTATATTTATGCGTGTCTGTTCATTTACTGTATGTTGTTCCTGTAGACGAGAATCAAACAGCAATGACAACAATAATCAGTTTGATTTGTGTCCTGATATTACTACTTTTACATGGTTTGTTAATTTCTTAATAATAACAATATATGTATAAATAATTTTATAAAGCACACTACAACAGGTAATCTTTCTAATAGTTTTACAATTTTCTGACTTTTTAGTCTTTTTTTCTCTCTCTTCCAGATATCCATTGTCAGACCTTCACTCAGTCTCAGGCTGAGGTAAAAAGACCTGGTGAATCTTTTCGGCTGGTGTGTACCGCCTCTGGATTTACATTCAGCAGCTACTGGGCTGCTGTGGTGAGACAGGGTCACGGTAAAGGACTGGAGTGGGTTGCAACTATCAGCACATCCAGTTCTTCTATCTACTATTCCCAGTCAGTCCAGGGAAGGTTCACAGTGTCCAGAGATGACTCCAGCAGTCAACTGTACCTACAGATGAACAGCCTCAAGACTGAAGACACTGCTGTGTATTACTGTGCTAGAGACTCACTGTGAATGAGTTCAGGGTCAAAGCAATACAAAAACCACTTTCTTTCCTGTTGACTTCACTTAAGATCCAGATGTACTGTTGTATTTCCAAGAGGTGGTGCTCTTGTCAAGCAGTCTTAGTTGCCTTTTATGAGCATCACTCAATAAACTCTTGTCTTCCTGACCAAGAAACAGACAGTACAATTTTGAAAGTCTGAAAAAACATAAATAATTCTTCATACAGCAGCAGCTTTAGTAGCGGTCAAGTTCTGTGTGTTTTCTGACTGACCACAGCTCTGCCCAAACTTGAAAACTGCTTTATCTCTGATGAACGCAAAGGACAACTCAAATCTGTTCACTTTATGATTTTTTATTTTCTTCAAGATGGTTTGATAGAATAGGGATGGGAAAGAATGGGTTGATAACCTTTAAAATACACAAACCAAAAGCATGAATTAGTCACAAATAAATAAACCACTTTCTCAAAGTAATAATAAATAAATACTACTGAAATCTCAAACCAAACCAAACAAAGTCATTCTTATACACATGCTTAGAGTAACATTACTTCTCTCAAGTTCTACGTTCCCATAATAAAGACTTCATTATTTAATTTAAATTGCATGTTACAATCAAGCAAAAGCAACAGCTTGAACATATAGAAGCCTGCACTCAGCACATTCAAACACATTCAATCTTATTCTGTCCTACCAGTTGCGTCTTTGGATGATCAGGAGATGTGGTCATAGTATCTTTTTCTAGGACTGGGTGAGAGGGCCAACTGTGCTCTCCCCAAACATTTCAATGCCATGCACTTCCTGTGGGTGCGCTTCCCAAGAGCACTTCCCAAAAAGTTGGTTCCACCACCTTTTGTTGCATGGTTGCCCCCTGCAGTTTGGGAGTGCTACAAGTGTCCTGGATGAATCTGCCTTGGAAAGCTCAGTACAACCTGTAACCATGAATTGACACAACAGTAGCTACATCATCAAATTTGTTCTCGACTTTATGTGTCACATGTATGCTCTATTTCAGTGTAGTTTCTGTATTCCCATTTTCCTAAGGGGACTTTTACACAACACCATTTTCAGGGCCTGAAACACAAACATTTAAAAATGCGTATGAAAGTGCACGTTTTTGAAAATGATACAGTTATCATCTTAGTGTAAACTACAAAAACACAAATATGTGAAAACTGTGGCGCCATTCGCATGCGTATTACGTGTTCAGTCTATAGGCGCATGTAGTGAAACTACTGGCCTGAAATAGCCCTACAGCCTATTTAGTCGTTTCACAGATCTGTGGGAATGTGGATCGTTTTGACTGTCTGTACGCTAAAAAGCCAAAGGAAAAAGTACATCATTGTTGTGTAAACGTTCCCTAGTCAGTCTCCTAGATTGTTAACTAGTTCACCACACCTGTTTCTGTTCTCCTTGACTACTCCACATCGATATAAGCCC
Organism: Gila orcuttii; assembly: GCA_026230005.1. Classification (NCBI taxonomy): domain Eukaryota; kingdom Metazoa; phylum Chordata; class Actinopteri; order Cypriniformes; family Leuciscidae; genus Gila; species Gila orcuttii. The sequence goes on along the minus strand of JAPDVR010000003.1, from coordinate 35,858,854 downwards.
TGAGTTTTCTTTAGTTCATTGTCTGGTATTGCAAACGTTTTTTTATTTACATGGTTGTGCATTTTTGTTGATCCTGTGTTTTCCTACATCAGTGTTTCTCAACCTCTCCTGCAGGGACCCCCTGATAGGACATGTTTTTGTTTTAACCCTGCAATGGCACACCTGATTCAATTAGTCAGCTGCACATTAAGCCTTTAATTAATTGAATCAGGTATGCCATTTCAGGGTTAAAACAAAAACATGTCCTGTCAGGGGGTCCCTGCAGGAGAGGTTGAGAAACACTGTCCTACATGATTCTGTTGGATTTTTTAAATTACTGCTCGGATTACAGCCACCGATCTGTTACAGTGTGTTTATAAAAAGTATATGCAATTATTTATTTGTAAAATATCAGTTAATTAACAGCTTTGATCAATGCAAAAGGTACCACGGGATATGTTTGCCCATTTATTTAAAAAGAAAAAAGGTTAAAAGTACACCAAAATTGTATTTCTGTAGTGCTGTGTTGAGATCTGTAAATTATTCATGTGCTGAATAATGACAGATGGAATTTCTATAATTAGATTTATCATCCTTGATATCATTTTTAATAAAACCGGTGTCAAAAAGAAACAAACAGAAGATATTTAATCATTTTAATGACTCATTTATAATAAGATAGAATCGTGTACTTTATATTATTGGTGATGATTTTATACTGTGCTCAGTGAGTATCAGAATATACACTCTAACACTATACTGTTTTATTAATGTTTTTCATCAGTCCAGAAATCAGTCCAGGTTAATTTTGAGAGGTACTTTGGAGACAATGTGCATAACTCAATTCAGTCAATGACAATATTTTTTAAATGGATGTTCCCAGGTGGTAATTGCATTGAGTTGAATCAGCCTGCTCTAATGATGGTAAAACCTGGGAATCATTTTCCATCGGCCGCAAGATTACAGGATATTCAGTGTCAGGAGGCTGTATCAACTGGATATGACAGTTAACTAGAAAAGCGATGAAATGGATAGGCTGGTTCTGTAGGTTCTGGTTCTGAAACACAACGAAGAATCAGCTTCACATCTGAAACTTTCAGCAACACAGTTTGCGTTTGAATGGCAGCACAGGTTAACAGCTGTGTGTCATCAAGAGCCCTAAAGTTTAACTTCACATGAAAAGGAATTAGAGGCAACTATATGGCAAATAGTTCAGTGTCTTGAATGAAAATCAGAATTTTGGACATGCAACTTTGTGTGAACCATGTGAAATTCTTGAGGAACTTGAGGATTTTGCCGTTCTCCCTAAAATGTTTGATGAATATTTCAGCCTACACTTATTTTACCAATACTTTCATTAGACACTGGAAACAGATGAACCCAACAGACAAGTTAAAATATCTGTTAATTAAACAATCTTTGATGTTAAACAAATGCCTTAAAGTGCTTATAATGTGTCTTTCCAGTATGTTTCCTTCATTTGTTTATTTGGTCACATATGTTGTTCTTTTATGTAGAAAGCAACTATACCAAATAAATGACCAATCACAACATCTTGGACAACTAAAGAGCTGTATGCAATTTTTGCAAATCTATTTTTTGTAGATTTGTCTTTGCATTGGGAAGAGTTCTCTCTCTTTATATCAGAGAGTTGTGTTTTAGGCCCTTCACTTCTTGAGCTCTGTGTTGTGCATATCTGAGCTTAGCTGTTTTTCACATGGTAAGAGGTAACATTAGAAACTCTCTGGTGTGAGTATGGCAGGCCTCCTCTTCCTTAAAAGAGTCATCCTGCTGAGGCCTCCATGCAAATAGCTTTTCAGGTAGAGCTAGAGAAGTGCTCTCTCTCTCTCTCTCTCTCTCTCTCTCTCTCTCTCTCTCTCTCTCTCTCTCTCTCTCTCTCTCTCTCTCTCTCTCTCTCTCTCTCTCTCTCTCTCTCTCTCTCTCTCTCTCTCTCTCTCTCTCTCTTTTTTTGCAGGTTGAGCTAGAGAAGAGGTCTCTTTCTCTTAGTAGTGAGTGGTTCTTAGACCCTTCGCTCCCTGAGCTCTGTGCTGGACACATCTAAGCTTAGCCTTTTTTTTTAAATAATTTAAAAATGCAGTTGTCTTTGCATCGGGAAGAGGTCTCTCTCTTTATATCAGAAAGTTGTGTTTTAGGCCCTTCACTTCTTGAGCTCTGTGTTGTGCATATCTGAGCTTTGCTGTTTTTCACATGGTAAGAGGTAACACTAGAAACTCTCTGGTGTGAGTATGGCAGGCCTCCTCTTCCTTAAAAGAGTCATCCGGCTGAGGCCTTTGTAGTAGATTTTTCCCTAAACCTAACTGCGTACCTGGAATCTAATTATTTTCATTGATAAATTTATTTGGGGTGCCCAGTCTTCACCCAAGCGTCTCTGTTCGACACTTAACAAACTTCCTTTTTAGCGTCCGTCAACACTTACTCTATAGCATCTCTAGTCAACACTTAATCTATAGCGTCTCTCAGCGACACTTAATAACCTTTATACTCTAGCTTCTGCGTCTCTAGTCGACACTGGCCGAGTTTCCCTAACACTAACTTACTTACTTGGTTCCCTAGTCTAACCTGCTGTGCAGCAGAAATATCAGACAGACTACAGCAAATATCCTTTAAATGCTTTAATCACGGCCAGGAGAGTTCTCGAGCAATACTCAGAGAACTTCCCTAGAAGAAGCAAGGCCGGTGAATCTCTGACAAATCCCAGTGAGAATCCCACCAGTCAACACGAATACAACAGTTTTTATAATATGACATGATACATTATCACATGCTTTCAAACCCAGACATCTCAAAACAGAATCATCATGACTAGCATGTCAGGCTCTTAATCATCACGATTTTTTACATTGTCAAAGCAAGTCCCCCCTTTCATTAACCTTTGTTAGTAACATAAGCAAAGATATCCTGTATCATCAAAAACATTGTGAGGAGTTAATATTTCAATCAATCATTTCACAATATAACGGTTAATCCAATTTCAAAGTTCCTTTTGACCAAAGTTATATTAAGTCAAAAGTTTTAGGAGGTTAGAATTTGTCTGCTACATCCTAGAAGAAAAAGGAAGTAAGATTGATTTAGATTTTTTTGGGGTTAGAATCAGGAATGGAATTTTAGCATTCTCAGGCACAGGAAAAAGGAAGTGTTAGAGTTTATCATGAAATTGTTAATATAATTCATATCTTTGTGGTTAATATCATAATTAATCTTTATCTCATTAAAAAATCCATCACACCTTCATGCAAATAGCTTTTCAGGTAGAGCTAGAGAACTCTCTCTCTCACTGAGAGTTTTTTTAGGCCCCCTCGCTCCCTGAGCTCTGTGATATCTGAGCCTAGCTGTCTTCAAACATATGACAGGCCTCCTCTTCTTTGTGAGTCATCCTGCTGAGGTCTCCATGCAAACATCCTTTGTAAGCTTAGCTGATTTTTCACATGGTAAGAGGAAAGACACTAGAAACTTCTAGTGTGAGTATGGCAGGCCTTCTCTTCCTTAAAAGAGTCATCCTATGAGGCCTCCATACAAACAACCTTTGCAGCTAGAGCTAGAAAAGAGGTCTATTCTCATAAAAGTGAGCTGTTCTTAGACCCTTCGCTCCCTGAGTGCTGTGCTGGACATTTCTAAGCTTAGCTTCTTTTCCACATGGTAATAGGAAAACGTCTCAGGTTACGACTGTAACCTATGTTCCCTGAGAACAGGGAACGAGACAATACGTCAACGACGTTATGGGGAACGCCTCAGGCGTGACAGGTGTCTGAAATCACTATCAAATCACATCAATCATATTGACCGGCGACAGCCCGTGAATCATTAGCGTGAATGATTAACGTGCGACCTGGAAGTATAAAAGGGCGCCTTGCAAACATGACAAATCACCTTATCGTCTGAAGGGACTGTACGGTAGGCAAGCCCCGAGGCATGGCAGGGAGACGTATTGTCTCGTTCCCTGTTCTCAGGGAACATAGGTTACAGTCGTAACCTGAGACGTTCCCTTTCGAAGGGAACTCAACAATACGTCAACGACGTTATGGGGAACGATATACCAACTCCGCCATGCTAAGGGGAGTGCATGCCAAGTGGCAGTGACAACTGTCAGAACCAGCAACTTCAAATGAAACGCTAGAACCACTCACCCTCAGGTCACACTGGGCTGTCAGTGACAGCATTCCCTACGGTCATAGCCCAAGCTACAGCCTCACAGAAAAACCTTCATAAACATGGTTAAATGAAAGGTCTACCCGGGCCTGCTCCGGGCCTGGAACCACAGCTTCCAATTAGAAGGGGTCCCTTCTAGGGAATGTGGCTAGGGAACCCGAAGGAACCCCAGCCAGTCACTATTCAGGGGAACGTACTCACCCCGAAATGCCACCAGGACGGCCTGACCTGGCGTCAGTACATAGACACTTAGTCTGGCCAAATCCTGTCTGTCTGAAGACAGAGCCTCTGGACAACAAAGCCTTAAGTAAGGCATCCAACCCGAGGGACTGCGAAGCTGGCAGTGAACCCTCGGCCCGGATCTCAGAGACGGGATATCCCGGAGAGTATGACTCAGCATAGTGCTTTCCAACCCTTGCTAGCGAGGGGAGTTTCTCTACTCGATCCACGGATCAACCCAGTGTCTGTGTTTCAAACCACTGAGGAGGCCTGTGAAGGCCTAAGGGCTGATCTAACTGGGAGGCCTCACGAGAGGCCTACGACCGTCTGACCAGACTCAGGAAGCCGCATGCTCATAGAGACCCTCGGTGAGGGGAGCACAGGTCTGCCTGGTAGGCGAACCAGGCTGTAGGCAGAAAAAGTCCGAGAGGGAACCAATAGCAGAGAATGAACACTTTAGCGAGCCAGGGCGCAAGCTCGCCTTCAGAAGCTGTCTATTAAGGCTAGCTGAAACTGATAGCAAGAGACCACTAGCTTCATAAACCCAGCACCACTAGAGAACGTTACAAGGAGGCCCGGAGAGGCCTACTACCTGATAGCCAACGTAAGTGGGAATTCACCTTCAGGGAGGCCCGTGAGGCCTACTACCTGATAACCACAGTAAGTGGGGTGCTCACCTTCAGGGAGGCCCAGAGAGGCCTACTACCTGAAAACCACAGTATGTGGGGTGCTCACCTTCAGAGAGGCCAAGAGAGGCCTACTACCTGATAACCACAGTACGTGGGAACTCACCTTCAGGGAGGCCCGGTGAGGCCTGCTACCTTACAACCACAGTATGTGGGGAGCTCACCTTCAGGGAGGCCTGGTGAGGCCTACTACCCAACCGTACTCATCCAAGGAGGCCTGGAGGAGCCTACTACCTGATAATCACAGCATGTGGGAACTCACCTTCAGGGAGGCCTGGTGAGGCCTACTACCTGACCGTTCTCATTCAAGGAGGCCTGGAGGAGCCTACTACCTGATAATCACAGCATGTGGGAACTCACCTCCAGGGAGGCCTGGTGAGGCCTACTACCTGACAGACAAAATATTTGGGAGCTCACATTCAGGGAGGCCCAGAGCGGCCTACTACCTGACAGCCACAATATTTGGGAGCTCACATTCAGGGAGGCCCAGAGAGGCCTACTACCTGATAGCCAACGTAAGTGGGAATTCGCCTTCAGGGCGGCCGGGTGAGGCCTACTACCTGATAACCATCTTAAGTGGGAATTCACCTTCAGGGAGGCCTGAGTGGCCTACTACCTGAAAACCACTGGTAGCTTCGAGCCCTGAGTCCGGGTGATAGTATAAGGTGGCCTGCTAAGGCCAGCCAGCTGGGGACTCGCCTATCAGGGAGGCCTGGTCGGACCTACTAGCTAATAGCAAGTCATATTCTGCCATAAAGTACACTGTTGGGAACCATACTACACAAGCATAATTTACTAATGGGCTTCCAGTAGCGCTATAAGGTATGTCCCACAATGTTGAGACTCACCTCCGAGGAGGCCTGTTTAAAGGCCTACTACCCATCAGTGAGTCAACTGCCCGAACCACCAAGGCCAACCACGTAAAGTGAGCTGGCCTACAGTGCCCTCTAGGGGGCTGTCCAATCAAGGAGGCCTGCTGAGGCCTACTACCTAATGGCGCAGCCTTCGTTGGCAGAAAAGCTGTTTACACAGCGCCTACAGCATCCTGGTGCCTAATCACATTGCCCATGGCAGTGTACTCCGCAATAAAGCTAGCACCCTCAAAACAAGGGGAGTACAACATACGCCACTCTGCCTCAACGGAGGCCCCAGTTAGTCAGGGGCCTACCATCTATGCATGGGCGTCAGCTCAGGGCAATGCTCTGGCTTCAGGGGAGCGTACTTCGACCAAAGAAGAAGTGAAGCTCACTTCATACTCGACCCGAGCCATAGTGGTGCGAGGTAGGATAAAACAGAACTGGGAGTGAAGTGCTCAGACCTACCCTGTATCACAGGGGGATACTCACACCTCACCCTGAGGTTACCAGGGTGCGGGCCTGCCAGCGGCTCTAGGGGTGACAGAAATTTATCTGTGCCCAACCTAGGGGAGTGGGGCTTGAATGAAAGCCAACCACCTACAACCTAGTGCTCGAGCAGTAGCTCAGCGAGGTGAGTGAAGCCTAAACTGGCGGCCTAAATCCGTAGGCCAGTTCTGCATGGCAGGGTCGGGCAGGAAACCCAGTCTTCTTCATGAAGCGAAAGACGGCCTAACCCTGCTCAATAAAGACATAAATACCACGGAGGCCTGTTTGAGGCCTACCATGTCCTTACAAACCATCCTCTGCACCACGCTGCATTACTCTAGTCACCCCAGAATGCAGAGAAGGGGGCGGGCCTTGGCCTAACGACTCCCATGGGAGGAGGCTGTTTATACAGGGATGCTAGAAACCTACATTCACAAAGTGAAGGTTCAGAGGAACCAATGCTAAATTTTTAGCAGAGCGCCTTTATTATCCCTGGCACAGCCTAGGCCAGCTACAGAGGCGGCCCTGGTGAGGGCCAGCCTGCAGGCATAGATCTATCTGAGGGCTCGGAGGAGCCACAGCCTTACTAAAGAATATAGTCTGTATTATTCCATACAAAGGCTGTAGATCGCTCAGCCTAAAGAAAACCCAAACAGAGCTCAAGGGGCGAAATACTCAGTCGAAGTCAAACGGACCCGTGGGCCGGACATAAGATCTATCTGAAGCTCTAGCGTCAGTCAACACTCTAAGTAACAAATTCTAAGAGAGAGACCAACTACTCTACCCTGAGGTGGCTAACAGCCGGAAGGCTAACATAGTTATCGTTCTGGCCACCTAATGGGGAACTTCAGGGCCCTAATAATCCAGGAACCTCTCTTACCTTATTACCTGATGACATGGCAAATGACATGACCCCATAGCTCTATACAGGGAACGAGGTCTGTAGAGAGATACATTTCGGAATTTTAATTCACAAAAATTTACTCTTGAAAAGACCAGTCAGCTCACCTGCGGCATGCGGAGTGAAGACTCGCCAGATAGTTCTTTATGAACCTGGGGTCCCCACTTTACATGCCTGAAAGAGGCGTTTCTACTAACCAAGCCTAGGCGGGCCATTGGAACATCGTTCTTATCACAGGCCCAGCCCCAGGCCTGATGTAATGAACGTCTGGGGAGTCAGAAGAGAGGAGAGGGCTGGATTTCTTTTTAATGAAGCCCTCCGGGGAGATTATCCATCAGCGACGCTGTATGCGCTTGTGCTGGATAACCTCCCTCAGATCCCTCTTCTTGCGGGAGTCACGCCTTTTCTGCGCCCTGTTCCTCCACGGAGGGGGCGCACGAGAGGCGACACTGGCTCTCTGGCCCTGTCTACGGTCCTCAGACCGTGAAGGGCCAGGCCCTCCCGCCTGCCTGGGCGTGGAACCGGATCTCAGCGGTATGCAGGTCCTAAAAGCAGCTGAGCGCGCCTTCGCCTCCCTGAACTTCCCAAGCACCGCCTCCACGGAGGGGCCAAAGAGTTCAGAGGGCGAAACCGACGAATCGAGGAGAAAGGCCTTCTCTTTCTCCTCAACGTCGGCCAGGTTTAACCAAAGCTGTCTCTCCGTGGCCACCATCGCCGCCATCGACCGACTGATCGTGGCAGCAGTCTGTTTGGTGGCCCGGAGCGCAAGAACCGTGGTTCGGCGCGGCTCAGTAACCGCCTCAGGGGACATCCCTGCCCCCTGGTCGAGATCCTGCAGCAGGTCGGCCTGGTATGCCTGCAGCACCGCCATGGTGTGCAGGGAAGCACCAGCCTGAACTGCTGCCGTGTATGCTCTGCCATTCAAACGCGCTGTTGTCTTTAGCGGTTTGGATGGCAGAAATGGAGCTCTCAGTGTCGACGCCTGCCCAGACACGAGATAGTTCGCAAACGACTCGTCAAATGGGCGGCATCGACACATACCCATGCTCTGCGATCCCCTCAACATCAGCGAAATTAACCCGCTGATGTCAGTGAATACTGGCAGAGTATGGGCTCTTCCATGCCCTCTAGATCTCTGTGTGAAGATCAGGAAGGAATGGAAGGCTCACCTGAGCTGGTGGTGTATGGCCGGGGAGAAACCGATCGCCGAGCCTACCGCGAGCGGTCTCTCCTCTAGCGTGTTGCCATGGCAGCTACAGCCTGTTGGCGGCGCGCTCCACAACATTCACCAGACCTGCATACACGGGGCAGGGTGGCTGAGAGGGTTCAGGATCTACCTGATTATAAACCTCCTCAGCCATCTCCTGCTCGTCCTGAAGAGCAGCAACTGCAGGAAACTGTCGGTGAAAAATCCTCATCATCGACCTGCAGTTCGCCCTCGTCAGCCGTCGAATCATCTGAGAGGTTTACAGCACTCTCAAGATGATCGACGAACTCTATCTGGAAGCCCATGATGCAAGTCGCCGCTCTGCCTCGGCACGAGCGGGACCACGAGGACCAGACGTTGAACCCCCTTCACTCGAGAAGAGGGCCAGACGAGAGCGGAGCGTTTTAAGAGAAAAACGCTCACAGTTCACACAGAGGATTCCCTCGAGAACCTCCCGTGCGTGCTCTTCTCCCAGGCAGGAAAAGCACACTCGTGTGCTGTACATTTAATTTTCTTACCGTTTCATTGAGTAGCGTTTTCAAACAGACAGTCCCTGAAGACGTTGAGATGATTTGTCATGTTTGCAAGGCGCCCTTTTATACTTCCAGGTCGCACGTTAATCATTCACGCTAATGATTCACGGGCTGTCGCCGGTCAATATGATTGACGTGATTTGATAGTGATTTCAGACACCTGTCACGCCTGAGGCGTTCCCCATAACGTCGTTGACGTATTGTTGAGTTCCCTTCGAAAGGGAACACTAGAAACCCTCTAGTGTTTAAAAAAAAAAAAAAAAAAAAAAAAAAAAAAACAGGTTGTTGGCTTCAGCTGATATAGCATGATAGCCTTTAAGGGGTTGACACTGGTCCCCCTGAAAGTAGCAGGCTAGGAGCCAATGGGTCTGGGCCATACTCCCTTAAAGGAACCCCCCTCTAAGTTGGGTTGTGGTGTCCAGGCCTTTGAGATGGCTTTGGGTCAATCCCTTTGTGTTATCCACAAGGATGCTTTCTCATTGTACATGAAGCTCGGGCAGTGGCTGTAGGGTGTAGTGCTACTGACAGCCCTAATGTGCACCAGTACACTGAGAAAAACAATAAGTAGAATTTACTCAATTTTTATAAGGCAAGTTTTTGCACTGATATTTTTCAAGTAAATTTCACATTTATGGAAATTAAGTAAATCTACTTAACTAAGCCGAGTAAAATTAACAGTGAAAAAGTACATATATCTTGGCCTGTTAAATTATATTGAGTAATTATTACTTACAAATCGGATGTAATTAATATAATTAAGTAAAACCATTTGATATTTTAAATACATTTTACTTGTTTTATGCAGTGCTGGTAATTATTTTAAATTAAATGTTACTCTTATAATGTGACAAAATAATATAGTGACAATGTGCAGTTAAGAGTAATTTATTAAGAAATAAGCATCTAAGATCACTTTGGGCACACAATTCAGCTTGTTCGGTCTCTGTCCCTCTCAACCGGTTTACAGCAACGAAGGCACAAAGGACTGCATTTGAGAAATATCCTGAAATTAAGAAAAGAGAAAAAATAAACAATAAGCAGTAAACAGCAAATACTTTTAAATTAAAAGTTAGTCAATTTGCATTCACATTATTCATTTCACTCATGCCAAATCATATAAAAAACATTAAAAACATCCTGCATGACCTTACTCTCCTAGCCATTTCTTCATATTAATGCACACAGCATGCAGATAAATTTATTTATCATGGCTACAAATTAGGAATTTGAGAGTAACTTATGCCTAAGTTACTAATTTTCACTCGTCTTGATTTAAATAAGGCAACTAATTATTGTTATTTACAACGTGGTCACCATTTAGTAAAAGCAGGGATCATTTAACCCTCTACCGCATGGTGTTGCCATATGGCAACATACTCTTTGTGTTCATTTCATTGCCAATGTTTCTTTCAGAAAACATTCTAATGTTTTTTGTTGGAATGAGAAGACCTTAGTTTAGCCAATGATGTGCTTTGGTTAAGTCACATGACATGCAATTTTTTTCTGTGGCGCGATTTTTGACAGACTGCCGTCTCTTGTCGGTAGTTGCTGAAAGCAATCTAGAACGTCAGTAACAAACAAGGACCATCCCATATCACATACACAAAAAAAATCAAAACATCACCTCAGTTAAGTTATGATGACATATTCACCAAAAAAAAAAGTTTTTATGAAATCAGTTTTTGGTAAATCGATCAAATGTCTGTGTTGCCAAGCGGCAACACTGTGCAATAGTGGAATGACATTATTGCAATAGTTTAGCTAGCTAGACAGGTCAGCTGCAATCTGTTAAGCTGTAGCAATAACATCATTAATGCTAGTGATATAATGTTGATTAGTCATAGGTTAAGGACTGCCAAAATGGAAAGCTGTTTGAACTTTTATTGATTTCCAGGATATGAATTCAAAATCAATTGTTGATATCAATAATTGATTTCTTACTAGTAGAAATATAATTTTGATATCATTTCTTTGTTAGTAAATATGTGAATTCCAGATATCAATAATTCAAATGTCACTAGTTGAAATGTCTATTCTTGATATCAACAATTGAATTGCTACCAGTAAAAAAATCATTTTTGATATCTGAAAATCTGATATCAATATTATTTTAGATATCTAAAATGTCTAAAATTCTTACTAGTAACAATCACATTCATTATATCAGAAATTAACATTGTCACTAGTGAAAATTAAATTATTGATATCAAAAATTGCCATTGTTATAGTAGAAATCTAATTCCTTATATCAATAACTATCATTTTACCTAGTAAAAATGTAATTGTTGATATTAAGAATTAGTATCCTGGAAATGAATAAAAGTTAAAACGGCTTGTCATACTGCCAATGCATTTGTAGGCTATTACGGAAAAAAAATCTAATTTAAATGGCTTTTTTTTTTTTTTTCTAAAAAAATTACACTGTTGTACGTTGTTGCCGTATGGCAACATATCATAAAGGACCTTAAAATTAAAAAAAAAAATCAAATTTTTTTTTTACAGCACTTCAAGTTAAGCCATTCTAAGAAAATAAAAAGAGTCAAATATTTTTTTCTATAGGTCTATCATAATGCGTGCAGTAGAGGGTTAATAGATAGTATGCACGATTTAGTAAATGAATGAGGGAATGAATTATATTGTGCACGATGAAGGAACGAAAACCTGCTCACTTTTATGGTGTGTATGGTGTGTCAAATACGCGTCTATCGCGTCTAGTTAAACGGTTGAACATTCGCTCGAGTTCAAATTTTTCAACTTGCGCGGAAGACCTTCGCGGCAAACGCGTCACCCAATTCGCGATGCCCGGCGCGAATGATGCGTCTATTTGCGTCTTTGCATTGACTTTGTATGTAATCTACTCGCGCAAATTATTAAATTCGCGTTCGGTGTGAACACACCGTTAGGCCTAACTTATTGTTTATTCGTAGCCAGAAAATTGCACACAAAATAACAAATATTAAACGAAAAGATCATGATTTAAGTAACATATTCATGGTTTTTAGGCGTAATTTACTTGTGTAAAACGTAAAGTTTAAAACTGAGGAAAAAATAGGCCTATGGCTAACGCGTCGAAAGCTAACGAAGCTAACTTGTCATTAAGAACATTAAACTTTTCAAATGTATAGAATTAAGTGATGAAAACACAATGGTTGATCGTAGTTACATTTACTGAATAAATTACATCTAAAAATCCGTAATATACTGCAGTTTTTTAACTGTTGCTTACCTGAGAGCAGATGGAGTGGAGATTGGAAATCCAAATCCCTCAATGATCGCGGGTTTTCTTCTTTCCGCGCATGCGCAGATTCCCTTCTTCAATGACGTAAATTTTACTTGATTTTTTTTAAATTTGCTTCAAGTACTTAATTAATGCGTGTAAATATGCCAGAGAGTCATAAGTCAAATTTACTTGTCTGTTGGATGTATAATATTTACAAGTAAAAATTGAGTATATAATTAGGATTTACTTAATATTCTAAAGGTTTCATTTTTACAAAATTATTCTTAGCAAAGATACATGATTTTTCCTGTTTTATTTACTTTGCCAGAAAATCATTTTTTACAGTGTAGGTGGGATTTAACTCTGAGTTAAATGTGTTTGTGCTCGTAGCACAGCCATGATTGGCATGATTGGTATGATTGGTATACATCCCCTCAGGTTGGCAGCATGGGTATTTCGTTCCCCAAATGTGTCTCAGGACGCAGTGCAAGTTCCCTTTCGAAAGGAAATGTCTCGGGTTACGACTGTAACCATTGTTCCCTGAGAACAGGGAACGAGACACTGTGTCTCGTCGCCATGCCTCCAGGCTGCCTGCACAGTCCCTACAGACGAAGAAGTGGATGACATGTTCTCTAGGTGCCCTCTTATACTTCCTGGTCGCACTAGCGGTGACGTCATGGCTGTCGTCGGCCAATACGATTTCTGTGATTATACAGTACTTCAGTCATCAGTCACGCTGAGGCGTTCCCCAAATGTGTATCAGGACGCAGTGTGAGTTCCCTGTTCTCAGGGAACAAGGGTCACAGTTGTAACCCGAGACGTTTTCAGCCACTGTTTGAGCAGGGTTTCATCCACAGATCTGTGTCCGCCAATGAACTGAAGTGCTTATTCTGTTTCTGTGTGCATGGAGTAGAAACATAATAATTATTAAGTGAGAAAGATACAATTAAAAATGGGTATTCAGGTCAAAACAACTCAAAATTATTTTACTGATATTCTACAAATGTTTGTTAAACATTTGAGGAAAAAAGGAAAAAAAGGAAAAGGAAAAGCTAATATATGTAAAACAACAACAACTAATGCAAATGTATATGTAAATTTTTTGTTTCTTATTCAACCAGCGGGAATAAGTCAGTTCATCTGATCTCCAGAGGAAGGGAAGAACTGCTCCTTTTCATTCAATCTGTCCTGAAAACATCACCATGTTCTCTGCAGTTTTAGTCTTGCTTCTGGCAAGTGTGAAATGTAAGTTATTTTTCAGAACTTTGAATAATTTTATTGCAGTTTTTGATGAAGATTGTTGATAGTCATTAAATTGAATGACTTTATATTATTCATCCCCTCCAGGTATTGATACATATGAACTCACTCAGCCTGAGTCTCTGACTGTCCGTCCTGATGCCACTCTAACTATCAGCTGTAAAGTCTCCTATTCAGTTACTAGCTATCATACAGCCTGGATTCGTCAGCCTGCAGGAAAAGCTCTGGAATGGATTGGATGGATCAGCAATGGTGGAAGCTTATACTACAAGGATTCACTGAAAAGCAAGTTCAGCATCACCAGAGACACCTCCAGTAACACAATAACACTGCAGGGAAAGAATATGCAAGCTCAAGACACAGCTGTGTATTATTGTGCCAGAGAATCACAGTGACAGACGCCAACAGACTCCCTGTACAAAAACTTCATACCATTGTACCAATTAGGGTATTCATCATGTTTTTCTTTAAAAGTTTTAGAACAACAGATAACATATTTACAGATGAATTATTACATGTTTCAATAGGAAGTCAATAAAATTAATAATCTCTTCCATCTGTCACATTGGCTTTGCTTTCTTTGCCTAAGCCAGACTCAAAGAAAAGTTTAAATGATTATTATGGCTCTGCCTGTTGGTCAATAAAGTTCTGTTTTGATGGCTTCTTTTCACCCTGTGTTCGAGTTTTTAGCCAATGTTTCAACAGCACAGATCTGGGGTGTATTCCAGAAAGCAGGCTATCTTACTGCTAAACATACCCTAAACTCTTGATTAAATCAAACCTTGCTTACCCGAGGTATCAAAATAGGTAATAATGAAGCATGTGAATTCTAAAAAAAATAATTTCTTAATTTGTGTCCCATTTACAGAGAATTCTGTATTAGACATAACGGTGAACGGAAAGGAGTAAGTTCACATTCACGTCATACTGTTCTTAAATAATTTGTCCCTTCAGTCATGATTGTACCTTGTGACCCTCCCAATGCAAATCAAAACAATCCTGTATGTTTGCTCAGTATTTATGTGCTTCTGATTGGATCTGGAGCGTTACATCACCACTTTCAAGATGAAGAATGTACTCTGCTTACTGCTGCTCTCATTCAGCGTATACTGTGAGTTTTCTCATGAGACACATTTCTATTATCAGCTCTAATACATACCATATTTCAAATGAAGTCAGCCTTTTCAATCTTCCTTTTAGGTATAAAATGTCAAAATATGGAGTCCATTGACAGCACGGTTCAGAAAAAGCCTGGATAAACTCTGACTCTGTCCTGTAGAGGATCTGGGTTCAGCTTTGACTGCTGTAGCATGCACTCAGACAACAAGCTGGAAAACCTCTTGTGTGGATTGGACGTGTTTATAGTGATAGCAGCGGACATGACTATGCAGAATCCTTCAATAGACAAACTGAAATCACTAGAGATAATTCAAAGAATATGGTCCATCTGAAACTGTCAGGCCTGACAACAGAAGACTCAGCCACATATTACTGTGCAAAACAAACACAGTGACACAAAGTTATTAAAAGGCTGAACAAAAAACACTTTGAGTGTTTCATCTCTTGTTGCTAGAGTTCAACAGATGGCAGCAGAGAATAAAACATCCTGAAAATACAGACTAATGAGAAGATATACCATCACTGGTACTGTCACAGCATTATTATAGCCTATTATATTACGGTTACATTTACAGGGAAGTACACTATGCTAAAACATTACACAGCACAAAGGTATATCTGACTCTTTTACAACAACACATTTTTTCCCATATAGATTTGTGGTAGTTTCTACACATTTTACAGTGACAAACGTCTATGGTTACGTATGTAACCCTCGTTCCCTGAGTAGGGAACGGAGACGTTACGTCGGATGACGACGAAATGGGGTTTCGCTTAGAAAGCCTATCAACTTCGAGTATTACAAAACGAGCCAATGGCAAAGAAATGCCATGGGTCTGCGGAATTTGCATGACGTAACTCCGCCCCACCTCGTGGGTATAAAAGGAGGAAGTCCAGCAACATGCAGATATGTTTCTTCGCTGAGGAGCCAAGACTGAGCTCAGGCGATCCCCGCGGTACAGCGGAAAGTGGCAGGCAGACGTAACGTCTCCGTTCCCTACTCAGGGAACGAGGGTTACATACGTAACCATAGACGTTCCCTTTCGTTGTCAGTCCGAGTTACGTCGGATGACGACGAAATGGGGTTACCAGTCTAATCACGCCACCTTCTCAGCTGTCTTCCAGTGCCCTGCGTAAATCGAGATCCCTGTCATAGACTGGACGAAGGACTCCATTTAACACAGGAATACCAAGGTACACTGGGAAGCATATCCCAGCTAGGGGAAGTATGCAATTAATGCCAACCCAGAGAGGGGGGGGACTTAGAGAATACACATATGACCCGAAGGATGCATATGGGGAACACTGGGGTGTCCAGCCGCAGGTGGAATATTTCAACCCCAGGGGTGGCAAGGTGGCTTGCCAAGGGAAAGACACATGCTCAGAGAGGCTTACAGTGGAAATACACATGTGGGGGTCGCTCAGGGGAGGGACCATGCACACGGGAGGCACCTAGCCGACGCACAGGCAAGAGACACTGGCGCCGACGTCAGGAGTGCTGGAGGAGCTCAGGGCTTTCGGAGAAGCTCACCTGAGGAGAAAATCGCACGTATCCAGTCCGTGGAGTGGAATGGCGAGCAAGCGAAGACACCTGAGCGGGTCCGGTACTAGCTGGTTGAAGCGAGTACATGAGAGGACACAGGCTCCACTCGGAGATTATAGAATCTGGCGAATGTGTTAGGTGTCGCCCAGCCTGCAGCTCTGCAGATGTCTGTTAGCCAGGCGCCATGCGCTAGAGCCCAAGAGGATGCCACACTCCGGGTGGAGTGGGCAGTCACACCAAGGGGGCACGGTCGACCTTGCTGCTGGTATGCCAAAGCAATGGCGTCCACTATCCAGTGAGACAACCTTTGCTTGGAGAGAGCCTTTCCCTTCAGCTTCCCACCATAACAGACAAAGAGCTGGTCTGAGGTCCTGAAACACTGCGTCCTGTCTACATAGGCGCGGAGATCGCGTACTGGACAGAGCAGTGCCAAGGCTGGGTCTGCCTCCTCCGGGGGCAGCGCTTGCAGGTTCACCACCTGGTCCCGAAGGGGAGTGGTAGGAACCTTGGGCACAACTCCAGGCACGCTTCGTCGACGGAAAATGCGTGCAGGTCCCCTACCCTCTTGATGGAGGCCAGTGCAACCAGGAGCGCTGTCTTCATAGACAGGAACTTAAGCTCCACTGATTGCAGGGGCTCAAAGGGAGCACTCTTCAGGGCAGTCAGAACCACTGAGAGGTCCCAAGAGGGAACGAGAGGAGGATTCAGCCTCCTCGCTCCTCTCAGGAACCTGATGACCAGGTCGTGCTTCCCCACCGACTTACCTTCGACAAGGTCATCCTTTAGGGTGGAGGGAGACAGCCTTCGCTCCAACCCCTGCTGAAGGAAGGAAAGCACAACGCTGATCGAGCATCTCCGGGGGTGTTCTCGTTGAGAAGAGCACCAGACGACGAAGAGGTTCCACTTCAACGCTTAGACGTGTCTCGTGGACGACGCTCTAGCGGAAGTGATGGTAGCCACCACCGCTGGTGGTAGGGTACTCAAACCTGCCTCGAGCCGTCCAGGAGCCACACGTGGAGGCTCCAAAGATCGGGGCGAGGGTGCCACAGGGTGCCCCGTCCCTGAGAAAGAAGGTCCTTCCTCAGAGGAATGGGCCAGGGAGGTGCTGTCGCGAGGAGTACAAGTTCGGGGAACCAGGTCCGGGTGGGCCAATACGGCGCGACCAGAATGACCTGCTCCTCGTCCTCCCTGACCTTGCGCAAAGTCTGTGCAAGAAGGCTCACTGGGGGAAACGCATATTTGCGGCCCGACGGCCAGCTGTGCGCCAGTGCGTGCCCTCGGCGTCACTTTTATGCATCCGGTTATGCCGTCACATGTTACGTCACGACGCAACACCATGCCCTCGGTCAGGGAAAAATACAGGGGACAATGGGTCGAGTCGTGAGAGGCAAACAGATCTATCTGTGCGTCCCCGAACTGGTCCCAAATCAGCTGAACCGACTGGGGATGGAGTCGCCATTCTCCAGGGAGGGGCTGAAGCCGTGTGAGCTCGGAGGCTGCACAGTTCAGTGCTCCGGGAATGAAAAATGGCTCGAAGCGACCTCAGATGCTTCTGACTCCAAGGAGGAGGTGGCGAGCGAGTTGTGACATACGGCGGGAGCGTAGACCACCTTGACGGTTGATGTACGCTACAGTAGCGGTATTGTCTGATCGGACAGTGTTGACCCCTGAGCAACGCCCGGAAGCGGTGCAGGGCAAGGCGTAATGCCAACAACTCGAGGCAATTGACATGCCATAGCCGCTAGGGTCCTGTCCAGGAGCCCGCAGCAGCATGTCCATTGCACATGGTGCCCCAGCCCGTGGTGGAGGCATCTGTTGAGACAACAACATGCCGGGAAGCTCGTTCCAGGGGGACACCCTCCCTGAGAAAACTGAGGTTCGACCACGGGGTGAAGAACTGACGGCAGGTCGGAGTAACTGGTACTCGGAGCGTGCCTTGTTGCCATGCCCACCTCGGGACTCGGTCGCGAAGCCAAAGCTGAAGCGGTCTCATATGAAGCAATCCGAGCGGCGTCGCCGCGGCTGCAGATGCCATATGCCCCAGGAGCCTCTGAAAAGTTTCAGGGAACCGCACTCTTGCCCTCGAATTGTCCCAGGCAAGTCAGCAGTGACTGCGCGCGCTCGCTCGTAAGCTGCGCCCTTTACATGGCGACCGAGTCAATGTCCATACCGAGAAAGGAGATCCTCTGCACGGGGCAAAGTTTGCTCTACTCCCAGTTGACCCGAAGGCCCAGACGAGCTAGGTGCCAGAGCACTAGGTCCCTGTGTTCGCAAACCTGATCTCGAGAGTGAGCTAGGATCAGCCAGTCGTCGATATAACTCAGGATGCGAACCCCGTGTTCCCTGAAGTGGGGAGGAGACCGTGCGAACTGAATCGCATAGCCGAGCCTGACGGTCCGCGCGATCCAGCGGGACAGAGGGGGAAGCTCTAACCAGGCTCCCAGGAACTGAACCAGCGGGACCATGCGAACGACAGGCGTCCCCCCGGAGGGGCAGCGAAGCGGAGTAACTGGCCCAGACGTGGACGGCATAGCGGCCCGGTGTGGGGGCACAGTTAGCAACCGCGCCCTGGCAGAGGGGGCCAGGGGAGGACCAGGCTGGTCGTCCCGTGGGGGCCTGCTCTGCCAGGGGTCTGGCGACAGAGGGGGACAGGGGCGAAGCGGTCTGTGGACGGCACGCCGTGTCAACCACCTCTGGGACAGAGGGGGACGAGGAGAGCACGGCTAGTGGGCGGCGCTCTGTGTCGTCCGAGAACTCTGTGTGCTCAGAGACGGGAGAGTCAGTTCTTAGGAGAATAAGGATTCTTCCCCGGCCCTCGACCGGGGAAAGGAGTGGTCCTGCTACCAACTCCTGGAAAGAACTGAGTCCCATCTCTGAGGAGCCCCTCTCAAGAGCGCCGCTTAACCCGGCGTGTAGCGGGGGGCGGGGCTGGAGAGGGCTGAGGCGTCCGACCGTGGCCTCCAGAGCCGGCCCGGGTGAACGGGCGGGGTGGGAGCTGCGGGGGGGCGCCCTCGGCGGTGGGCAGACCGAGGGACCTGAGCGGACGGCGGGGCCGTCGGGACAGAGTCAACCTCAGCATGCTCCATCCCCGAGGAGCCCGTCTCAGGAGCGCCGCTTAACCCGGCGTGTAGCGGGGGGCGGGGCTGGAGAGGGCTGTGGCGTCCGACCGCGGCTCCCAGAGCCGGCCCGGGTGAACGGGTGGGGTGGGAGCCGCGGGAGGGCGCCTTCGGCGGTGGGCAGACCGAGGGATCTGAGCGGACGGCGGGGCCGTAGGGACAGAATCAACGTCAGTCTGCTCATGGGCGGCTGAGAGCTGTTGGGCAAGCCCTCAACCGCACCGCCGAAGAGGCCGACCTGGGATATGGGAATGTCGAACAGAAGGGTCAGTCCCGCCCTCGTGCAGGTCCATGAGAATCTGGGTCAGGTAGACCAGCAGAATGACCATGGCATGCAGTGAGGCGGCTGTCAGTCCCGTGGCGCTATAGGATCTCGCCACAAGCGTAGACGAAAAACTACAGGACACGGACGGGTGCTTAGGATTGCGCCGAGAAGAAGCACTCTGAGGACACATAGCATCGCAACAGAGCGTTCAGCCGGGGGGACCCCAGTGTACCCATGGGCAGCGGCCCCATCGAGGGGAGGAAAGGCGGATGAGATCAGCGAGCGGTCCCTTCTAGGACTTCGAGATCTCATCATGCACGTCCAGGAAGAAAGGTATTGGGGTTTGCCGTGGACGAGGGTCGGCGGCCTTACCCAAAAACCAATCGTCCCGGGAAAGCATGGCCGTCATCTCCGGATCAGACTCGATGAGTCGTCACTTCCAGGAAAATCAAACCCACCTAGTGAAGCTGCTACAAACATAATATCATCCTCTGAGCTTCAAATGAAACACACGGGCCACCAGAGGGTAGACCCGTGGGAATCACCTGTTCACTAGCGGGCACCGTCATTGAAGAGGGGGGCTGGGGTCGCGGACACATAGTCGGCGCCTTGTTCCAGACCGTAACCCTCAGGTCACCCTGGCCACCAGCCGAAGATCGGGGAGTGGATGAGGGGACTCTCACTCATGTGAGTTCACCGAGTCTCGACCTTAATGACGCGATGGTCATGTTCCCACGGAGAAAACATGAGTCATCCACGAGCGCTGCTCTAGCATGATCAAGCCCAAACATACTAGACAACGCTCGTGCCCAACAGAGTCCGATACCAAGCTGCCGCACCATTCATTTTTTTTTTTTTAAATGCACGGGCGAGCCGTCTTTAAAAAGACGTGCCGCGTGCGAGCTCTTTTAGTGACAGAAAACTCAAGTGTTGAAGCACCCGGGGAGACACGTACCGACTGGCAGACCACTGCAACAGATCAGCAGGAAGCACGAGCTCGCCGTAGATCGCCGTCACACCAACACTTGAGGTACTCGTTTGTGAAGCTGACGATTCAGAGATGGCTTGTGGAGAGAAGAATAAACTTGGCTCCGAAGCGAAAACATATCTGCATGTTGCTGGACTTCCTCCTTTTATACCCACGAGGTGGGGCGGAGTTACGTCATGCAAATTCCGCAGACCCATGGCATTTCTTTGCCATTGGCTCGTTTTGTAATACTCGAAGTTGATAGGATTTCTAAGCGAAACCCCATTTCGTCGTCATCCGACGTAACTCGGAGTGACAACGAAAGGGAACTAAAAAGTATGTTTCAGGAAACCAGAGACTCTTCTAGGAGTCTCCAAGTGAAAGTGACTCTAAAAGGGCAGAATATAATAATGAATATCAACATCTTACTGAGAGCGAATACAGTAATGAACTACAGGCAGTTCTGTTCTAAAAAATCTTGAATGAAAAGTATAAAAAAATCCTCTGACATAGGAATATATATATATAAAAAAGCATATCGTATCCTAATTCAAGGAATTTCCCCCTTTTTTCCATTTAAGTTTGCTTCATTATTACAGGTAAAAGCGAGGTCTTTAGACTCTCTGATGCAGGTCCAACTGCTATTGTTGCTTTCCAATATTACAATATAAGTTATATCAACCCCTGAAAAAGAATTAAAGTAGATGAAAAATTATTTAAAATGTACAGTAGAGAAAAAAAATCTTGATAAAACAAGCTTGATGTCATAAAATTCTCTAACAAAATCAATAAATAATATGAATGTAACATAAATATTTTTTAGCATGCAAAGTTAGTTAGTCTGTATGTTTATGTAAATCATCAGTTGCATATTTAAACACCAGGCATGAGTCAGTTTATACATTCATCTGATCACTAGAGGAAGGGAAGAACCGCTTCAGTCCATTCAAACTGTGTCGTGAAACACCATGATCTCTTCATCTTTAGTGTTTCTGGCTGTAGTATCCTGTAAGTTTAGTCTACTTTTCTGTGTGATTCATCATTTTGTTGCAAAAAAAGTTTTTGTTAACGGCCTTTAAACTTCATGATATTTTACTAACATGTATTATTTCATTTGATACAGGTATTGATTCGTATGAACTCACTCAACCTGAGTCTCTGACTGTCCGTCCTGATGCAACTCTAACTATCAGCTGTAAAGTCTCCTATTCAGTTACTAGCTCTAGAACAGGCTGGATTCGTCAGCCTGCAGGAAAAGCTCTGGAATGGATTGGATTGATCTATTATGAAGGAAGCTTAGCCTACAAGGATTCACTGAAAAGCAAGTTCAGCATCACCAGAGACACCTCCAGTAACACAATAACACTCCAGGGAAAGAATATGCAAGCTCAAGACACAGCTGTGTATTATTGTGCCAGACGTACACAGTGACAAAGACCAACAGACTCCCTGTACAAAAACGTCATACCATTGTACCAATTAGGGTGTTCATCATGTTTTTCTTTAAAAGTTTTATAACAACAGATAACAGATTTACAGATAAAGTACTATATGTTTCAATAGGAAGTCAATAAAATCAATAATCTCTTTGGCTTAAAGCCAAAGTCACATTGGCTTTGCTTTCTTTGCCTAAGCCAGACTCAAAGGAAAGTTTAAAGGATTATTATGGCTCTGCCTGTTGGTCAATAAAGTTCTGTATTGATGGCTTGTTTTCACCCTGTGTTCGAGTTTCTAGCCAATGTTTCAACAGCACAGATGGGGTGTATTCCAGAAAGCAGGCTATCTTACTGTCAAACATACCCTGAACTCTTGATTAAACCAAACCTTGCTTACCCGAGGTATGCTGGTTCCAAAAACGTGTCGCGGAGTAAGTTCATCCAACTCAGAGTATGTTCACGGTTAACACACCAGACATTCTCAACAGAGCGACGAATCGAGCCAAAAAGCGCCATACTACTTCTTTCTTCTTCTTTTGGTAAACGCTGATTTACATACTTAGTGCATATCGCCACCTAATCTTTTCGTTTAATAATCTTTAATCACTGTGAATAAGAACTATATTGTTTGTTTGATGCTAATCATATAATAAAAAGAAAGACTGATTAAAGCAAATAACAGTGTGTGCTTGCAAAGATAACATGGCTGTATAAGATTATTTTTTGTTTAGTAATTTTGCTTCCACATTGCTTGAAAGGTAAGATATATCATATATCATATCATATGTCTTTTATATAGAAATATAGCATAGAAAATTTACAAACTTCTAAAAAACGTTTAGAATGAATAAAATATAGAATATTTGAACATGCGGATATGTGCAGAACTGTATGCAAATATTCTTTCTCCTCCTCTTTGTTTTAGTATTAAGAGGAAAATAAATAGTTTACTCTCTCACTTCTTAAACCATGGTCTCCTCATCTCTCTGGTTGTTTCTGCTGCTAGCAGCCGTCTCTCGTAAGTCTTCATAGTTTTTATAGAAATACTTCATAATAAAAATTTCTTATATATTTATACAAAATGTTTCGATGTCTCTAACATGTCATGCCATATTTGTTTTCCCAGGTGTCCACTGTGTTGAACTGACCCAGACTGAATCTATGGTTTTAAGGCCTGGTCAGGGTTTGACACTGTCCTGTAAGATCTCTGGATATTCAGTGACTGACACCAGCTACTGCACTCATTGGATACAGCCTGCAGGAAAAGCTCTGGAATGGGTCGGAGAGATATGTGGTGATGGTAACATAATTACAGTGATAAACTGAAAAGTAGATTTCAAGTTACCAGAGACTCTTCCAGCAGCACAGTGACTCTACAGGGATAGAATATGCAGACTGAGGACACATCTGTGTATTTCTGTGCCAGAGAGTCACAGTGACACAAATCACACACAGCTTTGTTCAAAAACATCTGAATGAAAAGAGCAAGAGAAAGTTCCCCTACAGTAGGGGTTCAAAAATAACTTTTCACATTTTTTTTTTCCTGAATGTAATTCTTTATTATTTTTTTTATATTGTACAAGTTTGAAACATCAGTGTTTACAGCCTAACAAACGTTTGAGAAATCAGCTGCAGACCGTTCTTTGTTGGTGTAACCATTGTTGGTGACAGTCAATTAGATTAAATAATATTTTTGGCTTAATGCAACTAGTTCATTAGAAGCCACATGAAAGATATCTTTCATGTAGTGACTTCTAATGAACTGGCTATGACCCCTTTGTGTTGCTGTGTGCAGTCACAATAAAGTTATTATTCTTTAATGAGAATGCTGCTGATATTACAATAGAGGGCACTGTCTGCCTTTGTGATGCCTAGTCCAACAGATCAGATATTGTAGTATTAACGTAAATGGCCTTTTTATTTTTCTCTTGCTACATTTTCAAGCAATGAAACATACTGCTAATTTTAAAACCACAGACACGTCAGAATGAAGCATTTGCATCAAATGGCAAACACTTCTTTCATAATAGTACATTTTTGGATATACCATGTAAACACTGTTGTTCTAAATCTAAAGCTCTTTGGTCTTTCATAGGCTTATATCTACATTTCAATACAATGTTCTACAGTGAAAGTAAGAGGGGGTGAGAGGGGTAACAAAACACCAGTGCAAATGTAGAAACAAAATATGTATTAGGCCAAACATTACTGTTGTATACAGTAGCCTTGGACAGAGGCAACCTCTATGTCCCCACAAGTGTCCTCCATTGCCTGGAGAAGCGGCATGCGGGCATAGGGTTGGCGATCATACACTTTCCAGCACCAGGCTGAGAAGAATTCCTCTCTGAGATTTAGAAAAGGGGAATATGGGGGTAGGTACAAAACTACAAATTGTGGATGGGTGGCAAACCAGTTTTGGACCAGAACAGCCCGGTGAAAACTAACACTGTCCCATAGAACCACAAATCTAGCAGGCTCCTGATCTGGATCAGGGACAAGCATTGTGTAAATTGCATGCAGAAAAGTGAGCATATGGATGGTATTGTACAGACCCGGTGTGGCATTGTGATGGAGGACCCCATTTTGAGTGATGGCAGCACACATAGTTATATTACCCCCATGCTGTCCAGGGACAGTTGTAATTGCCCTCTGTCCTATTACATTTCTTCTTCTACGGCACCTGGTTTTGGTGAAGTTGAAGCCAACCTCATCCACATAAATAAATTCATGTCTAATTACATGGACATCCAACTCCAATACTCTCTGTAACAGACAAAAGGATATACAGAGGCATAAATATGGTATGTCTGAAGTACTGGAAGTAGTGTTGCATACATTCCTCTACAAAGTCATGTTGCAGATTCTTGACTCTGTCAGAGTTTCTCTCAAATGGCACCTTATAAAGCTGTTTCATCGTCACTTGGTGCCGTTGGATGATGCGTTGTATGGTCGACAGGCTTACAGCATTGATGTTGTTAAATATGGTGTCATTATTCAAGATATGTTCTCATATCTCTCGAATCCTAATTGCATTGTTGGCCAAAATCATATTTATATTTGCAGTCTCTTGTACATCTGTAAACAAGCGTCCTCGTCCTCCATTATGTCTTTGCCTTTCCACTTTGTACAGAATTCAAACACAGTATGTGTTCAGCATATAGGAACTAAACAATTTACAAAAAAAAAAAATTAGTACAGCATGATAACCAACCTCATTCATTCAGTGCAGTGCAGTAAATGGATGGCTTAGAGTTACAAATGTTAATACAATACTATGCAGTCACGTATTTTATAGCACATTACTGTAATGCTAAAATAGTCATTAGATAGTTGCATACCTGTTCTCATTTCTGAAGGTTCAAATTATGGACGCCACTGTAAATCGACTCAAGTTGGGGTGGACTCTCAGTGCAGCCTCTCTCATGGTCAAACCGTGGTTGATCACATGATCAACAAGTGTTGCCCTAATCTCATCAGAGATGGCTCTCCTTCCTTCTCTTCTTTGCCTTTGCCCTCATCCTCTTCGTCCTTTTCTTCCTCTTCTTCCTACTCCTCTTGCTCTCTGTCCATTGTTGTTATCCATTGACCAAAACAGGTAATCTGACCTTTGACCTATTTATAGGCCTATACTACAGTAAAGCAGTGATAGGTTAGTGATCAGTTAAGCAATTAGTGTTTGCACATGTGAGGAGTGTGTGTGTGACCTGGTGAATAAGTGTCGCATTTTGATTGGTTGTGTTTGGAAAAGGAAAGCAAGTCACTTCCTGTTAGATTTATGTGTTTTAGGTAGAGAATTGTGTGTAGTGTTTTGAAAAAAGTGTTTTATGCAATTGAAAACTGAGTCAAAGGCAGAGAAATAGCTTATGGTTTTGGAGATTTGGCGTGTAGTTTTGCACTTTGAGTGAGAGGTTTCAAAAATCGTGTGACATGAAAAGATGTGTGTAAGCAGTTGGATAAAACTGTAAACCAACTTAAATTAAATCAGGTAAAGAAAAGTGATCATCTCAACCAGGCTTTCGGTGACTCAGCAACAAGTAGATTTGAGCAGTAGACAGTTCTAGAAAAATCACATCCAAAAATGTAAGAATCCAACATTTAACAGACAGTGAATGATGAGGTTTCCATCTCAATGCAATCATCTTTTTATGATTTCAAAATCATCAGATTTTGAATTTGGGGTTTTCATAAGCTATAAGCCATAATCATCAAAATTATAACTTTTGCACGATATTCAAATTTTTCGAGTTTCACCTGTAGGCTACATATTTATAAACTTTAATGGTATAAAGGGTCTGATCAGGGCTATAATATATATATATATATATATATATATATATATATATATATATATATATATATATATATATATATATATTATGCTTACACACAATTTCTGAAACTATGGCTCCATTTC
The DNA here is from genome assembly GCA_026230005.1 of Gila orcuttii. Classification (NCBI taxonomy): domain Eukaryota; kingdom Metazoa; phylum Chordata; class Actinopteri; order Cypriniformes; family Leuciscidae; genus Gila; species Gila orcuttii. Next base: position 35,832,479 of record JAPDVR010000003.1, on the reverse strand, counting down.
TTGGAACTCCACACACAAAACTACAAAACACGCACACAACATCCAAAACAACAGACATCTCTTGCAAAAGCAAAAACTCTTCCAAAAATTGTGTTCCCTTTCGAGAGGTCTCTCCTATTGCGTAAGTAGCTTACGCTATGGGAAAACTCCTTTTCTCGAGAATATTGAAGTCTTTATGTAAAACACATTGCAGCTGCACAGCAGACAGCAATAAGCGAAGGCAGCTCGGTCATTGGCTGTGCTGCGGCAACTTGCTCGAACCAATGACGGGGCGACTCTGAATGCGTGACCAATGAGCGCGCTTCGCGCCCGCGCGTCAGAGCCCGCCAAGATGGGCGTGGCCAAGAGCTATATATTGGGCGCCCCGTCATGAGTGTTCTTTCGATTTAATCTCCTTCAGCGAACACCTTCTTCGCTGGATCCTCCGGATTATTGAAAGCCTTCGCCGCCGTGGAAAAGCATACCAGCGGGATTGCTACGAGGACGTCGGCACCTTCAGCCGCCTTCGAACGCCATCCTACTGAGCCATCCGGCGCGCTACGCACGCAAGTATTTTACATCTGTTCACCCGGCGACATTTGTAAAAGAGCAATTTTCTGAGGCGTTGTTTCAAATGCCTTCCTGCGCGTCGTGCAGAGACCTTCTCCTGGACGGGGATCGTCACATCATCTGCGCTCGCTGCCTGGGCCGGGACCACGCAGAAGCTGCCTTGACCAAGGGCGGATGCCCGGAATGTGACGACCTGGGTCTCTCCGCACTGCGTGCTCGCCTCGCCGCTTTCGCCGCGAGCGAGCCCATCGCCGCCACCCCTCTGTTTGAGCCGCGCGTTAAGAAAAAGCGCCGCTCACAGAGGCTTCCTGAACCTGAGCTCAGTGACGTCACGCCGAGCCAGTCTCCGTGTGCTTCACCGCCGCTCTTGTCTTCCCCACCGCCGGTTCAGTTCACTCAGCCGGACCTACACCCCTCTAGCAGAGCGGTGGGCCTTGTGACTTTCGGCGCGTCCGAGGACGACGGGGGAGTAGATGACAGCTTGTCCATCGACGCTGCATCTGACGACTGGCGGACTGGCGGAGATTGTCCGCATCCTCTCGAAGGCCGTGGAGGACCTCGGGCTCGATTGGTCTTCTCCCGAAGAACCAACCCGAAGCCGACTGGACGAGTGGTTTCTGCAGGGGCGCCAGCAGGCCCCTCGGCAAAGGCCTTCTCCTTTCTTCCCGGAAGTTCATGACGAACTCACCAAGTCATGGAAAGCCCCCCACTCTGCGCGTCTGAAGCCTTCTTTTTCTTCGTCGCTCTCCTCTGTGGACGGCGCGAAGGAAAGAGGCTACGAGGGAACGCCGCCCCTCGAGGAGGCTGTGGCCAATCATCTCTGCCCGCCCTACACCACCGGATGGAAAGCCAAGGCTTCCCACCCCTCGAAGCCCTGCCACACTACTTCTGCTCTCGCCGGTCGCGCCTACGCCGCCGCCGGCCAAGCTGCGTCAGCGCTTCACTCAATGGCGGTACTTCAAGTGTTCCAAGCCAAGCTTCTCCGCTCCCTGGACGAGTCTGGCCCCGAACCCGAAGCCTTCAAGGACCTACGCAGCGCGTCTGACATAGCCCTGCGAGCCACGAAGGCCACCGCCCAGTCTATTGGCCGCGCCATGGCTAATTTGACTGTTCTCGAGCGCCATCTGTGGCTGACTCTGACGGAGATGAAGGACGCGGATAAGGCCCCGTTTCTCGACGCGCCTATCTCCACCAGCGGGCTGTTTGGACCGGCGGTTAAAGGTTTCGCCGAACGCTTCACTGAGGCCCAGAACGCTTCACAAGCTATGCGCCATTTCCTGCCTAAGCGCTCCAGCTCATCGCAGAGCAGACAGAGACCGCCACAGCGGGCTAGAGCAGCCCCCACCGCCTCTCAGCCTGCACCTCAGACTGACGCTCGACGCCGCTCGCGCTCCCACAACCGCAAGCCGCCTCCTGAGCGACGGGGTCCTCAGCCCAAGATTCCGCTGAACCCTGAGCCTCGAAAGCCTTCCTAGCCACAGGAATGAGAAGAGAGAGTGCGTGTCTCGCAAAAGCCGGACCACTCTCTCTGCAAAATCTCAAACATTACCCAGTCCCCTTACAGGCGGCTGGAAATGTCCATACAGCAGTCAATGGGCCAGTCACAGAGCTCGCTCACCTGCAAACAAATGCCGTTTTTACGGCGACACACAGAAAACACAAAAAGAGTCTTTGTCTGCCTGTGTCACTAAGGGTTCACATGTCCACAAAGTGTGCATGTGTTTGATACTGTCAAAACAGTGCCAAATTCATTCCCAGCTCAGGCTGCACGCCCCATGAATGTAGATCACGTGCCTACGGTCATGTACGCACCACTACACACAAGCACTGTTCACACAGTTATGAATTCATCCCCAGTAAAAGCGGGAAACATTATAAAAGTGACGCGTGTGCCTACCACTGTTTATGCACCTCCACTTATAAACACTGTCCCTACAGTGTCAAACACAACCCCAGCTCAGGCTGCGAGCTTTACAGACATAGCGCGCACTGTTGTAATCACACACGCGCCCATTCACTCAGCTGCTCAGCGCGCGCCCGCGCCTCTGAGAGCTACGAGCTCAGGCGATTCGCTGGCCGGGTCCCTACGTCACAGCGGCCCACCCCTAGCCTGTATTCAGCCCATATCTGTACACGCAGCGGCATGGGAAAACATTCCAGATATGCCGAAATGGGTGTTGAATATAATAAAGCACGGATACTCGCTCCAGTTCGCTCGCAGACCACCACGTTTTACGACTGTGGTCGAGACGAAAGTGAGAAAGGAGTGTTCACATGTTCTACGCACCGAGGTGCGCAAATTAATAGAAAAGGGCGCTGTGGAAACTGTTCCCCCCTCTATGAGCGAGGCAGGTTTTTACAGCCGCTATTTTCTCGTCCCAAAAAAAGGATGGCGGTCTCCGCCCCATCCTAGATCTCAGACACCTGAACAAAGCACTAATGATTCGCTCGTTCAGAATGTTAACAACCAAACATATCCTCGCGCAAGTACGCCCAGGAGATTGGTTTCTCTCAGTGGATCTGAAAGATGCTTACTTTCACATTCCAATAGCGCCTCATCACAGGCCTTTTCTGAGATTCGCTTTCGAGGGACAGTCCTACCAGTACACAGTACTTCCGTTCGGCCTGTCCCTGGCTCCCCGTACAATCACGAAATGTATGGATGCAGCACTTTCCCCCATGAGGCGAAGGGGAGTGAGAATACTGAATTATCTCGACGATTGGCTGGTCCTAGCACAATCAGAGAGTCAGTTAATAACACACAGATCTTGGATTATCAGCCATCTAGAATGCCTGGGTCTAATAATCAATTTTGCAAAAAGTATACTGTCTCCCAGCCAGAGGATTTCTTTCCTGGGAATAGTTCTAGACTCGATGCAAATGACAGCTCGTCTCTCATCAGAGCGCGCGCTCACCATCCGGCGCCTTGCAACATCATTCAGGGCGGGCGCGTGCGCCCCCGTCAAGCGGTTTCAGAGGATGCTCGGTCTCAGGATTGTTGCATATGCGCCCTCTCCAACGCTGGCTCAAGAGCCGCGTCCCTACTCACGCGTGGCGTTCGGGCCACTTTTTAATCAGAGCGAACCACGGCTGTATAAAAGCCCTGACGCACTGGAAAGCCGCCGACTGGTACCAGTCCGGCGTGAGTCTGGGTGTGAACACAAGGAGAAAGATGATCACGACAGATGCCTCCAAAATAGGTTGGGGGGCCCTTTACGAGGGCAGGCCTGTCTCCGGCTTTTGGTCAAACCCGGAAAAGCGCCTACACATAAACTGTCTGGAGATGAAAGCGGTCGCTTTGGCTCTCAGAGCCCTGCTTCCACATCTAAAAAACGAACACGTCCTGGTCCGAACGGACAACATGACGGTAGTGTCGTACATAAATCGCCAGGGTGGACTCAGGTCGAGCTCCATGCATTCAATGGCCAGGAGACTCATTTTATGGTCCCAGCACAACTTGCGCTCGCTGAGAGCAGCGCATGTGCCAGGCGCTCTGAACCAGGGTGCAGACATGCTATCCAGAGACAAGATTCTCCCAGGAGAATGGGCTCTCAACCCGCTGACGATTCAGTGGTTATGGAAAATCTTTGGCGAGGCGGAGGTCGACCTCTTCGCCTCCAAGGAGAATGCGCACTGCTCTCTTTTCTTCACGAAAAGCACGGACGCGCTCGCCCAGAGCTGGCCGAGCCGCCGCTTATATGCTTTTCCCCCGATCGCGATGCTGCCACAGGTCATCAGTCGGGTCAGAGAGGAGAAAAACGCAGTGCTTCTGATAGCCCCACTCTGGAAGAACCAAACATGGTTTCCAGAATTGATGCAAATGCAATCTGCACCACGGCCGATTCCACTGAGGCCAGACCTCCTCAGTCAGGCGGGATGATATTTCATCCCCGCCCCGATCTGTGGGCCCTTTATGCATGGCCCCTCAACGGGTTCCCAGGAACCTCACGAGCGGAGCGTTAAAAACCATTGCTGAGGCGCGGGCGCCCTCCACGAGACGCTTATATGCCCAGAAATGGAAAGTGTTCAGTGACTGGTGTAATGCCAAGGGCCTGAACCCTGAAACATGCGAGATTACGAACGTACTCGTTTTTCTACAAGGGCTTCTGGAGGCGGGCCGCACCCCCTCCACGCTCAAAGTATATGTGGCGGCCATCACAGCGTCACACGACCCTGTAATGGAACGTCCATTGGGAAGAAACGACCTAATTATTAGTTTCCTAAGGGGCGCTAGGAGGATGAACCCTTCACGCCCCCCCCTCAGTGCCGATCTGGGACCTAGCTACTGTCCTAGACGCTCTTAAAGGGCCCCCGTTCGAACCACTCCGAACCGTGCACCTTAAACAGCTCTCGCTCAAAACCGCGCTCTTGCTGGCACTCGCCTCGGTCAAGAGAGTGGGCGACCTGCACGCACTTTCGACAAACGCTGCCTGCCTAGAATTCGGACCTAACGACTGCAGGGTCGTCCTTAGGCCAAAACATGGGTATATTCCTAAAGTGCTCACCACTCCCTTCAGAGCACAGGTTATCTCCCTAACTGCGCTATCGTCTCCAGCAGACGAACACGCCGCTAATCTACTCTGCTCCGTTAGGGCTCTCAGAGTGTATTTGGAGCGTTCTGCCCTATTCAGACAGACAGAACAACTGTTTGTATGCTTTGGCGGCCGTACGAAAGGTTCCGCCGTTTCAAAGCAGAGAATCTCTCACTGGATAGTTGAGGCTATAGCGCTGGCTTATGAAGCCAAGGGACTTCAATGCCCCTGGGGAGTCAAAGCACACTCCACCAGGAGTGTGGCTTCTTCCTGGGCATGGTCGAGCGGGATACCGATCGAGGATATTTGTGCGGCGGCAGGCTGGGCCTCACCGTCCACATTTATCAGGTTTTACAACCTACAGGTCCCGACATTGCATTCCAATGTACTATCAGCATGATGCTAGTAGAACTATGAGTTTGTATCTAGATTATGTATGTGCTTGTGTCACACTGAGCGCCTTCTAGCCGCTCTGTACTTTTTTTCCCACATATAAAGCTCGCCTCTGCCGGCTAGTTGGATGATAACTTTGCTTTTCAGCTCAGGCACCTGCCTCTGGCTGTCATAAGGCGAAGTTCAGCACGCACGGCGTTTTGCATGGTGTTCCCATAGCGTAAGCTACTTACGCAATAGGAGTGTGTGTGTGTATATATATATATACATATATTAAGTTATAAATTCATGTATTAGTGTTTTCACACATGATCATTGGGTGTAGGTCATCAGTAAATTAATGGTATTTAAATGGCAGTGTTTCCCAAATGAAACAAAAGAGCTGTTAGTTTTTAATGATGTGTCTAATGTAGAGAACTGTGAAATATGAACTGTGAGTGTAAAGCATATAATGTGCTTGCAGTTTTGCAGACTTGGTCTGAAGATTACGTACATGAGTGAATGTTTCACTGAGTGGGCCTCAAGTTCCACTTTTCTTGTAAGCAATTTGAAAAAACTGTAGTTCTTTTTTGTCACTTTGGTGTTCAACACCAAAAAAATACAACAACTTTAAAGGAGGAAAATAATAATAATAATATAAATCTGTATATCACTTACAGTCATTATAATCTGTTTGTATTTTCTGCTAAAGGACTTCAACCATATAAATAATGACGGACATCATACAATTAAAAACTAAAAGGCCTGGACAGTGTGATGCCTTTTCATGTAATCCCAATATTCATGTTTGAGCATGTTAAGTTGGTTAGTTACTCTGTATGTTTATGCAAATCATCAGTTGCATATTTAAACACCAGACATGAGTCAGTTTATACATTCATCTGATCACTTGAGGAAGGGAAGAACCGCTTCAGTCCATTAAAACTGTGTCGTGAAACACACCATGATCTCTTCATCTTTAGTGTTTCTGGCTGTAGTATCCTGTAAGTTTAGTCTACTTTTCTGTGTGATACATCATTTTGTTGCCAAAAAAAAAAGAAAAAAAAGAAAGAAAAAAAAACCTGTTGTTAACGGTCTTTAAACTTCATGCTATTTTACTAACAGGTATTATTTCATTTGATACAGGTATTGATTCATATGAACTCACTCAGCCTGAGTCTCTGACTGTCCGTCCTGATGCCACTCTAACTATCAGCTGTAAAGTCTCATATTCAGTTACTAGCTATCATACAGGCTGGATTCGTCAGCCTGCAGGAAAAGCTCTGGAATGGATTGGAGTGATCTATTATCAAGGAAGCTTATACTACAAGGATTCACTGAAAAGCAAGTTCAGCATCACCAGAGACACCTCCAGTAACACAATAACACTGCAGGGAAAGAATATGCAAGCTCAAGACACAGCTGTGTATTATTGTGCCAGAGAATTACAGTGACAAAGACCAACAGCCTCCCCGTACAAAAACATCATCATCATCATATTACAGTTTAAGACTGTTTTCCAGAACAGTCTGATTTTCTTAGGAGCACATTAGGTTTACAAAAGTCATAATGACATTATAGACATTAATTCAGCCGGTAAAACAAAAATCCTATTAAAAAACAATGCATTATTTATCAGCAAATATTTGCACAAAATAAATTGAAAACTCTGCAATCAGTATCTTTTGCAGCACTTCATTTTGATATTTGCTTCACGTTCTTTACAATTACAATTGAAGTGGCAAATAACTTTTAAATAACATTTGATATAAGGTAGCCAGAAGCAAAAAAAATAATTAATAAATAATAAAATAAAATGCATGAAAGTGTCATGATGACAACTGCTATGAAATGTAAACAAATTGGATTGCATATTACAGTATTTGAAAAGGTCAAAGTAATTCACAAAACAACAAAAACTAGTGAACATTTAAAAAAAAAAAGTTTTTTCTTTGGAACTTTTGAACATTCTCAATCACGTTTGTCCACATTACATTGAGCATTCTTGATACACATATATATATCCTACAATAAGGGATTCTGTCATCAACAGTGCCATTAGATCTTAAAATAATATTAGATTTTAAAGCTCCACCCAGATGTAAATGACATAATGTACAGTATTTCTACCAGCAGTTTTCAGTGACATTGTAGCAGTTGGTCTTCCTGCATCGTTTGAAATGGCAGACATTTCATTCTTATTTTTTGTCCTGATGTGCTTTATTAGTATGTATCTCTTTTTCTTGTTATTATTATTTAATTCTGGCTCCAGAATGTATTAATGGGTGTACTGTATATGATACTGTGGACAGGTCATCATAACTTTCAATTTTTTAGGTGTTAATGGTCAGAACCTGGAGTCCATCCCATCAAGTTCTGTTACCAAAAAGCCTGGAGAAATTCTGAACCTATCCTGTAGAGGATCTGGATTTGATTTTGGACAATATGGCATGCACTGGATCAGACAGCCAGCAGGGAAAGCACTGAACTGGATGGGAGTAATCTGGTATGATGCCAGTAAAACAGTGTATGCAAAAAGTGTTGAGGGACGAATAGAGATCACCAGAGATAATTCAAACAGCATTGTGTACCTGAAACTCTCTAGTCTGACAACAGAGGATTCAGCTGTTTATTACTGTGCAAGGCACAATGATGTAAAAAAAGCACTGGGCTGTACAAAAACATGTCAGGGAGGAAAATGGAGGGGTAGGGGTGGGAGAAACCCCACAGACACTAGAGCACAGCACAACTTTGATCCAAAGAAACAGACACACCTCCCGCTGAAGGATAAAATACATAAGCTATATAAGCTTTATAAGAATATAAACTATTTAAATGCCCTTATCCCTGACCCTAATATATGCCCTGAATGATCTTGACAGAAAATATTTTTGCACACTTTGAATTTAAAGTGTGTTCTATACTGTTCACATCTCAGACAATACTAAAATGTAACTTCATAATACCACAGTACACCCATTATTACTGTCAAAATTGTCATCTGAGAGAAATGTAAAAAGAAAAAAAGCCCATAATACAAAATTATACATAAAAAATATGTAATACTTTTTTTCTGCGTTGCATATGCAGAACCATATGCAAATATTCCTCTTCCTGTTTATTTGACTGTTAAAATGAAAAGAAGCAGCTTGTCCTCACACAACTTCTCAAACCATGGTCTCCTCATCTCTCTGGTTGTTTCTGCTGCTAGCAGCCGTCTCTCGTAAGTCTTCATAGTTTCTATAGAAATACTTCATAATAAAAAATATATTTATTTATACAAATATATATATATTTATACAAAATGTTTCCATGTCTCTAAGATGTCAGGCCATATTTGTTTTCCCAGGTGTCCACTGTGTTGAACTGACCCAGACTGAATCTATGGTTTTAAGGCCTGGTCAGGGTTTGACACTGTCCTGTAAGATCTCTGGATATTCAGTGACTGACACCAGCTACTGCACTGGCTTCATACGACAGCCTGCAGGAAAAGCTCTGGAATGGGTCGGAGTGATATGTGGTAGCGGTAACACATATTACAGTGATAAACTGAAAAGTAGATTTCAAGTTACCAGAGACTCTTCCAGCAGCACAGTGACTCTACAGGGACAGAATATGCAGACTGAGGACACATCTGTGTATTTCTGTGCCAGAGAGTCACAGTGACACAGAGCAGTTACTGCCTTGTTCAAAAACAACATTATCACTCACCGCATGAATAATTTCAGTTTCAATGTCCAAAACATGATATGTTCTAAACTTTGAAATTGGTTTGTCAAAGTTAAAATAGAGATTTTTATTTTTAAATGAGCAAATATTTCATTAATCTGTCTTCACTACCTTCCACCCAAAAGCTCAGTACACTGACGTAATCCTGCCTCCTATTAAATTGTTACAAGTGAATTCTTGGCACATTTCACAAGAGGGCGCACCGTTCTCATGTAGTCAAATCATGGGAAATACAATCTGATTCTCAGTAGAAGGATTCTCTAGATCTCTCTTTCCATTTCTAACACATTATTTAATGATAATGAAGTCTCTTTTTATCGCTATATAAAAGTAATATAAAAAGTGCAATCTTCAGACAGATAGATATAGTTGCTGATACTGTAATCACTGAATTGTTGATTTATTGATCCATTCTCATGAAGCTCATGCTTAAAGCTTGACTAACCATTAACCTCATTTTCTGCAGTAAATGTTAATAGTGCACGCTTGATGTTTGTATCTTTAAAGTACTAAAAGTGTGTGTTGTATTTCTGTCTGAGAGCAGCTTTTCTACTTACTGAACACAACATGACTTAAGGAAATATTTATTCCCTGTACAGTGACCAAATTTAAGTCATTCAGTGTATATTCCTGGATACCCCTAGAAGTATAATGAATCTGAAAGGCCTTAGATATCAGCATAGAATGAAGACCAGAACACAAAAAGGCTACATTTAGTAAAAAGTAAAAAAAAAAAAAAGAAAGAATGTGTGTTCATATCTCCGTAAATTTTAAGCAAGACTTATAAAAACATGTATCACTTTAAATAATAATAATAATAATTACTATTATTGAAACAATAGAGAAATATTTGGAGACAAGAGAGTGTATATAAAAAAGTCACATGAATTCCCCCTCAGGAAACACCTGTGTTTGGTTATTGCCTCTAAGAAAATAAGTGAATTTGCATGTATAGTTTCAAAAGACTTGTTGAAACTCTATAACTATAATAAAGCATACATTTGGTTAAAGTAGCTATCTAGTAACATACTCACTCAAACATAAATGGAAGAAATACAATCAAGAAATAGTTATTTTAAATCTTCTCAGCAAATTATATCAGAATCAAATTATGTGACCCTAATGACTGTAAAATAATTTTAGAGAAGATCATACTTTTTATTTTTTATTTAAATACTGCAAATCAAACTAAACTGATAGTGACGTTTCAATAAAACTGCATGATTAATTTAAGCTCACCTGCATTTCTGCCATCAGCCTCTCCATCTCCCTCCACTGTATGAGGTTCTCTGAGGGGTTTTATTAATGTTGTCTTTAGGTTGATAAGAGCTGTATACACTTTGACCCGTTCCACTGTTTTCTGACCTACGATCATAAGAATTTCGGGGTTTTGGATTTTGCCGTTCAATGTTGTCAAAAGATAGTTCAGAGGAAAAAGAAGTGCATGCCAAAATATTTAGAGACTGTTGAGGGAAGCCCATAAAAGATTATGGAAGGTTCCAACACCCATAAAGACTAAGAACATGGTTAGAGAAATGATTGTCACAATCACAGCCGCTGTGTTGTCCCTACATGCTCGCCGTTGCATGTATGCTTGTGCATGTTGTGTGTGTGCATGTGTTATTGCATACAGTTCTCGTGTATTGTTCTAAATGTGTGATGTTCGTTTCCATTAACTCCCAACTTTGTGGTGTCAAAACATTGTGACCTATATTCCTTCTGGATGATACAACTTTGTGATGTACAAAGCCATACACAAGTAGGAGTGGTAACCCTACGACACAATTTGATATGTGCAAAAGCATGCATTATAGCATAACAGGTTTATTCTTACCTATTTCTGTGGTGGAATTCAAATGTAACTTGCAGAATGTGTCTCTGAAAAAAACAGACAAGCGGAGTGATACAAACAATGAAAAGTCCCAATCCTGTTGGGCTTCATTCCTAGAAAGGATTTGAGGGCAGAACTAACTGTTGCATAAAACACATACAGTATATAATAATTCATTGATTTGGCCCCATCATCATTCCACAGTTACCTTTATATATATATATATATATATATATATATATATATATATATATATTTTTTTTTTTTATTATTATTATTTTTTTTTTACACATTTCTGTTTTTCATAAACAAAGGTAACAAGCAATGAAAGAATGGGGGAGGAGTTTATGCAAAACTGTGATGCATATTTCCCATAAGTTGCTTTATACCAGTGGAGTGTGTCTGTGTTCACTGACTGTATGTGGTTCCTGTAGAGGAGAATAATCAGCAATGACAACAATAATCAGTTCAATCCTGATATTTTTTTTTTTACATGGTCTGTAACTCATTCATAAATAATAATGTATGAATGCATAGATAACTTTAGCAAGTTTACATTTTGCTGACTAAGTTTTGTTCTCTCTCTTCCAGATATTCATTGTCAGACCTTCACTCAGTCTCAGGCTGAGGTAAAAAGACCTGGTGAATCTTTTCGGCTGGTGTGTACCGCCTCTGGATTTACATTCAGCAGCTACAGGGCTGCTGTGGTGAGACAGGGTCACGGTAAAGGACTGGAGTGGATTGCATATATCAGCACATCCAGTTCTCTGATCTACTATTCCCAGTCAGTCCAGGGAAGGTTCACAGTGTCCAGAAATGACTCCAGCAGTCAACTGTACCTACAGATGAACAGCCTCAAGACTGAAGACACTGCTGTGTATTACTGTGCTAGAGCGTCACTGTGAATGAGTTCAGGGTCAAAGCAATACAAAAAACACTTTCTTTCCTGTTGACTTCACTTAAGATCCAGGGCCCGTATCCCTAAAGATTCTGAGAATCCTCTCAGAGAGCTCCTAACTTAACCTAAAAATTCCTTGCCAGGAGTTTTAGCTTAGAAGTGATTCCAGAACATTTTCAGTGAACTCTGAGCAAGGAATGGATAGAAAATCCTATCTTAGTGAGGAGGTGTGGTTGACCCCGTTGCTAGGTATGAGTCATCATTTCAAAAGCTGTGATTGGTTGATCCTACAAGTTTGATGAAAATGAACTTTTGGTGATAATGAGCAAAGGATGTACCCTCAAATCAATAAACATAATTATACACTCTAATCTATGCAGACTGTAATTGTAAATAATATTTCACATCCAAGAAAATATCTGTAAAATGAATAGTGAGCTGTAGGGGTTATAGCCTAACATTAGAATCTAAAATATGTGAAAACTTAAGCTCATTACACCCTGTTCAAATAATGATTTGTGTCTTATTTGCTCATATTAATATCCTAGCTGGCATATTTTGTACTTTCACTCCCATATGGACCCCACTGAAAACAAGATGGCCTATCTCAAGGGGCTGTCCTTAATGAAGTAGAAATTGCAATGTTACAACTCAGTGTGGTCTTAACGAGGGTAACACGGCTCAGCTTTTATCAATGTCTGTGATTGCTGGCTGGTCTATTTATGAAGGCTTGTTAACAAATATCCTACAAACACAGAAAATGGAGAAAAAAAGGAATCCTAACCTATTTTGTGCAGCTGCTTAGGGGAACTCCTAAGCCACTAAAAGTCCTCTTCCCTGCTCTTAGCAGATCTTGGCTTAGGAGCCCTTTTAAGCGCTAGGAATCTTGAGGAATAGCTTTTATATTAACTGGGATTTTCGTGTCACGTTTAGGGTAAATTCTAAGAAAACGTCATGACTCTGAGAATTTTCTTAGAATTTGGCCGCTAGGAGCCACTTTTTGCACAAAAATTCTTTAGGGATACGGGCCCAGATGTACTGTTTTATTTCCAAGCAGTGGCGCTCTTGTCAAGCAGTCTTAGTTAACTGTTTTGAGCATCACTCACTAAACTTTTGTTTAAGCTTGATTAACCATTAACCTAATTTTCACTTGATGTTTCTGTAAAGTACTAAAAATGTGTGTTGCATTTTTGTCTGAGAGCAGCTTTTCTACTTACTGAACATAACCTAAGAATATATTTATTGCCGGTATACAGTGACCAAATTTAAGTCATTCTGTGTATCCAGGATACCCCTAGAAGTATAATGAATCTGAAAGGCCTTAGATATCAGCATAGAATAAAGACCAGGGGCCGCATTCACAAAGAATTTTAAGGCTAAAAGTAGCTCCTTACTGGCGAATTTAGGAGCAACTCCTAAAAATAATGGGCGTGTCACTCCTAACTTTAGGACTCCTAATTTTTTTCACTAAGAGTAATTCACAAAGCATTTTAGCCCTAAAAGTAGCACCTAAGTCTGGGACAGCTTAAAAGAAGTCGAGAGGACTCCTAACTCACTAAGACCTATTCACAAAGGATTGTAGCGCATACCACCGCCTCTCGCAGTCGTCCGGGGTCCACGACACAAGCGGGAATGCTGCATTGATCTGCAAACAAATCCTCTCCCATGTCTCACGCTTAGTTTTGCTTGATATCCCAGTGTCGAATTTCCCTTTTATTATGTTTTTATTTTTTTCAGCACCAACTGGGCCAGCAGCAGTAACTGATCCTGCGTCCAGTTGGGCTCTCTTTTCCGTTTTGGCGAGTTCATAATCCACCGTCATTCAACTATTACATTACTTCAATAGGAGCAACATTTCCTTGCTTTAAGTAGCCTAGTCTATTTAGGCTATGGAAGCTTGTTTCCACCACAGAATGAAAAATAAAAAAGGTAATTGCGACTTAATTTCTCACAATTCTGACTTCATATCTCGCAATTGTGAGATAAAAAGTCGCAATTATTTTTTTTTAATTTTTATTCAGTGGCGGTAATGCAATCCCATACTAATAGGATGTCAATTAACCAAGCAAGTGTTAATGCAAGTGTCGTTTTTCATTATTAGGCAAGTGGTGGTTTCATTCGGGTATTAGGCTACCTTGATTTAATTTAATTTAATTCACCACTTTTCTCTCTCTCTCTCTCTCTGCCTTTTTAGAATTACACTTCACTGGGGCCTGCACAAACATGTCATTATATGCATTTCGATGACATTACTATTATTATTTTGTGTAGGACACAGACATATTTAGATGTCATTTCCATGATATGTTGCGTCTGTGTTATGTTCCGCATGATGGCCCTGTCATCTAAGAACCAATCACCGTGATCATTGCGAGGAAACTCGTGCATGAGAATTGACGTCATCCATAGCAACGAAGAATCACTCTTAGTTTAGGAGTTGTCATTTTTCCTTACTAAGAGTAGGTCTGAAAGGCGTTGTGAATAACTTTTAAGAGAAAACTCCTAGCTAAAATATTTTAGTGTGGTTTAGGATTACTCCTAGTGGTAAAATAAAATTATTTGTGAATACGGCCCCAGAACACAAGAAAGGCTACATTTAGTAAAACAAATAAATGTGTTTTATCTATCTCTTAGCAAGGTACATTTTTAGTGAGACTAATAAAAACATGTATCAATTTTAATAATTATAATAATAATTAATATTATTGAAACAACATAGCTATATGGAGAGAAGAGAGTGTCTAGTAAGTGATACTATAAAAGTCACACTAACTGAACCGTTCAGGAAACACCTGTGTTTGGTTATTGCCTCAAAATAAGTGAATTTGCATGTGAGTGAGTGAGGGCACTATCATACACCCAGCGCAATGCAGCACCCGGTGTGACAAGTGTTTTTTGCTAGTTTCAGCCTGACGCAGTTATTTTCATGTCCTGCACCACATTATTTAAATAGCAAATGCATTTGTGCCCATTTGTTGCGCTCCGAGCTGCTGCTTGAACTGATGCACTATGATCTATCACGTCACATTTATGAGCGTCAAAACGCCATTTGTTGTTTGAATTTCGTGATAAAATGTACAGAATTTGAAAGCTGAGAATTTTCTTCTTATCAGAACTTAACAGAGCACAAAGCTCTTTGCGATTTTTGGACGGGAGGCGCAACAAATAATGTTTTATGTATGGAAAAACTGCAGATCTGGCAACCCTGGCTTGAACTACGGGTCATAGGATCAAATAAAGCCTGCATTAATGTCGCTATTTTCCTCACACACAGTATGAGTTGCAGTCTGACACATTTTTCAGCCCCCTTTTGATTGAGGATATAATCAGCACTGACTATCGGCTGTTTTCAAACAATCTACTGATTACATAGCTTTAATCGGCCGATACCGATTACATCGGTGCACCTCTATTGAAAATTCCATCTTTCTCATTGGTCAAGCCAACCCTGAGAGGTGGGACTTTTCCCAGGCTTTAACATCCACACAAGTTCCTCCCTCTTTTCCTGCTTCTGCTGGTCATTGTGCGTGTGTGGGACCAGAAACACATCACGCCATGTGCAACTTCCTCGACCATGATGGAGTCTAACTAACCATGCATCATATCTTCTTCATTCAACGCAGAAGAAATCGATTGCAACTTCAACGCCATCGACTCATGGAACCGTCAAACGGCAATGCAAGTATTGTACAATTAACTGACTAAACAGGTTTAGTAATAAGCTGTGAACCCTTCTACAAGGCTTTGAAAATAAGATGATGGCTCTTAGTTGAATGAATCTCTTCCATTGCTTCATTTCCTATTTCCAGTTTTATTCGGTCACTTACCACTTCACCCTTGTATGAGTGATTGTGTGTATGTGTTGTGTAGATTGTGTTCGTGATTTAGTTAATAAAACTTGTGCACAATACATATTTGGTTCTGATTCTCTGCTTGCCGCAAAGTCAATTTAGTGATTTCTGGTCTTGTTACATGCTCAAAGTGTCACACAACAGAATGGAACAGACAGGTGAGTAAATGTAAAACGTGACGTTTATTTAAAGCAGAGGGTGGAGATGACAGCGGGAATCAGGCGAGGGGGAGTGGATGGTGACTGATGGTTGTAGACTTAGCTGACTGTTGACTGATGTTTGGTTTCTGTACAGATGGTGAAGAGTTGAGATGGCAGACAAACTGGATACCAGACTTGGACTTGATGAATGGAAGACTGAAGACAGGACATATCTCTTCAGATATTCCTCAACATCATTCTGTGTATCCTCTACCCCCTCTCCTGTTGTTCCCAATACACCCTCAATGTTCCATTTTCTTCCTGCTTGACTTATCTTTTGTTTTAATTTAATCATCTCTTCTCTACATTACAATGTAACAGTATATGTTTTGCATTTTCTGTAATTTTGCACTCCAAACATTTATCTGATTGACTTTTACCCAACATAGCCAATGTTTTATTTAACCCTGTGTGGTCAAACCTCAGTCTGGTTAAAACCATATCCTCCCTTCTGTTCCTTCTGATCACACCCTGTGTATTGCTAGGTTTCTGTATACTATAATATTTCCTTACACTATTATCCATGTCCCACCTATCCTGCCATTACTTTTTTGATTATTGCCATAGCTTCTCCTTTATGTAACGTTTATAACATTGCTTGTTCTTGTTGATTTGTTTGCTATTTTATCTGCGCTCTCATTCCCTTTACATGAGCAGGTACCCAGCAGAATCTCACATCTATCCGAAGCTTTCGCAATCTAAAAAAACTTTGATGAATTTCTAACATTATTTAAAATATGAAATTTAACAGAGAAGATTTACTGTATATGGCTGCTATAGAGTCAACACAACAAACTCTATCTGGCTTTACTTTCTCCAGCCACTGTAACCCTACAATAATCGCCATCATCTCTGCCGTGTAAACTGACAACTGATCTGATAATCTTTTCCCAATACTTACATTTAGTGTTGGTATGTACAGTATATGCCTAAGCCCATCTTCTTCGTCTTTGGATCCATCTGTATAAATATATAAATAATTAAAACATTCAATTCTTCTGTACTGACTTGACATATGTCCTTTCTCACACTCTTCCCATTCTTTCTTTAATTTCATTATGTTTAAACCTACCTCAGTTTTTTTAAAAATCCATATAGGGATACTACTAGGGGTAGGGGAGTTAAAACGGAAATTCTCTAATCTTAATTCTTCTGGTTTAGCCTTTATTACCCATCCAAATCCATTACCTTGAAAATAAAAATAATCCCCACATTCTTTAATAACACTATTTGTAGGATTTGCATTACCATATCCACATAGACAACACCAGTAGGCCTACGTAAGCATAAGTTTATCTTTTCTCAGGTCTGAGGGCATTTCTCCTAATTCTACCTGAATTGCCTTAATTGGTGTTGATCTCATCGCACCAGTACAAATCCTCAAAGCTTTATTAGTAACTTTATCCAATTTCATTAAATGTGTTTTAGCTGCTGCTCCATACACAAAGCATCCATAATCTATTGTTGACCTCATCAGAGCCCAATTAATATACAGTAGTGATTGTTTATATGCCCCCCAATCTTTCCCAGCTAATGCTCTTATTAAGTTTAAAACTTTCTTACATTTTGATTCCACCTTTTCAATATTTTCCATGTACCCTTTTGATCTAACCACGTTTCCAAATTGTGACCACATATCTTCAAGTTCTGTTTGTCTATCCCTTTCTAAGTAACATATTACAAGATTTACTTGAAGAGAAATCTTAAAACCCCAGTTATACGACCATTTTTCTACATTTTACAATTGCTTCCTTGATTTTTCTTCTCACTTTTAAGTTCTCATCCACTCGCCCAAATGGCCCCATCATCTGCATACAGGGCTGGCCCAATCCTTCGGTCCAAATTCATTGAAATATCATTAATCATAACATTAAATAACACTGGACTTATAATACTTCCTTGTGGAATTCGATTGATGATTTCAAATTCCTCAGATACTTCTGATCCCACTTTAAATATTTCTGATAAAAAATAAAAAAAATATCTAGGACCCAGTAATAAAACCTACCTCTAATTCCTATTTAATTTAATTTAATTTAATTAATAACCCTTCCCTCCAAATGAAGTCAAAGGCCTTTTCAATATCAAATAATACAATATTCATTTGTTATTTGTCTCCTTATGGCAATAGGTCTATAGACTATTTTACCAGCATTATTAAAATATTTTCCATTTTTTTTTTTTTTTTTTTTTAAATGGCAGTATTATCGCACTGTTCCAACTTTTTGGCATTTTACCTTCTTCCCACAGACCCTGATGTGATGGTGAAGTATATATAGCGTGTATTGATGAAGGAGTGCAGGTGCGGGGAATCAGTATACTGGTGATGATCTGCGGCACTTGTGGTGATGGCTGACTAATGCCGCGTTCCAGGCAACCTGTAACCCGTGTTTTTCCAACCATATACCCGTGAAAGTGCACTGGAACGGCAGTCAAACCCGTGACTTCCCACCCGTGAACTCGTACTAGATCGATGTACGCCCAGTTACGAGTTCTGACGTCACATAGCCCGCGAAACCATACAAAACAACAGGCGGTACACGGTGAGAATACACTTTAGGATAATATAACGTTTCAGTCAAATTAATAATAATATAATAATGATAATAATACACACACGATTATGTATTACAATGTTATGTGTCTCTGAAAAAATAAGTATATATTGCGCTCAGGTAGTTTGGCGTGACTGGCCTGGAACGCTACAAAGTCGTGAGTCGTGGTTTGAAGTCGTGATTTACGTGGTCAAAAACCTGCCTGGAACGTAGCATACGTGCAGGCGGCGACCAGGAGGGATGCTGGGAGATGTAGTGCTGACGGGTACTGAGCTGGTGACTGGTGACTGTGACACTAAGCAATGTACATGTTAAGAAAGAATTATTTTCTGTGGCCATGAAAAATACCCTTTTCTTAGAATTAATGAATAATCAAAAGTATTCGCTGGACAAACTGATAAATTGATTGTAATATTAATTTAGCTAAATAAAGTTAATCAGATTAACTGATCAGCATAATTAATAACAAGCATTTCCTCTTTGAGCTTAGTTGCTTATTTGTTACAGAGCTGTATCCACTTTGACCTGTTCCACTGCTTTCTGTCTACGATTATAAACATTTCGGTGCTATATGTATACATTGTCAGACTAAGTACATTTGTTAAACATAGAAAGCTTTCAAATATAGATTAAAACCAAAGTACAATGTATTGCTTATAGATAACCAGTTGTAAGTGCAGGTACAAAATCAAACAACGATTTAGATTTTCTGTGCAAGAAGATGCAAAGAAAATGTGTTCAGGGAATAGAAATGTCCATCCAAATCTAATGACAAATATGATGAAATCAAATCAGTTTAATAAAAGCATTGTTGTTTACATCTTGCACAACTAAATGGCTGTATGCAAATCTATCATCTGCTCTTTGTACAAAAGTGGAGTGTGTGTGTGTCTGTGGGTCATCAGGGGAAGTCAAATTACATTTACTTAAGCACCAAATCATGATCTTCTCATCAGCTCTTCTAGTGTTGGCAGCAGCTGCATCATGTGAGCTTCACTGATGGTTTATTTAAACTCTAAAGCACCAAATTAAGGTCTCAGGTGGTGTTTACTGTGTATCTTTGGTTGTGAAACCTCAAGAATCATTTTCCATCTGCAGGATTTCAGAATCAAGCTATTGCATTCACTGGATACGTCAACCCACTGGAAAAGCACTGGAATGGCTGGGATATCTTTGCATGGATGGTATCATTACTACAGACTCAGTAAAAAAAAGATCAGTTTCACAAAGGACACGTCCAAAAACACAGTGTTTCTACAGGAAAATAATTTTCAGTCTGAAGACACAGCTGTGTATTACTGTGCAAGATACACACTCAGACTGAACAAGACAGCCCTATACAAAAACCTGAACACATTTATCAGATATACATATTACTGCCATCCATCTATCCAATTATGCTTTAAAATATTAATAAACTACAATAATTTAACATTTAGGCAACATCTTGTCATACATTTCATAAATACAAATATGATTTTGCTTACTTAATTCAGGCCTGTTATATTTTTCATCATTCCACAGTTACATTTTTGTATCATATATATATATATATATATATATATATATATATATATATATATATATATATATATATATATATATATATATATATATATATGATACAAAAATGTAACTGTGGAATGATGAAAAATATAACAGGCCTGAATTAAGTAAGCAAAATCATATTTGTATTTATGAAATGTATGACAAGATGTTGCCTAATATATATATATATATATATATATATATATATATATATATATATATATATATATATATATATATATATATATATATATATATATATATATATATATATATATATATATATATATATATATATTATGTATATATATATACATATATATATAATTTTTTTTTTTTACTTTTTTTTTTTTTTTTTTTACAAATTTCTGTTTTTCATGCATAGGTACAAACAAGCAATGATAGACTGGAGGAGGAGGAGTTCATGCAAAACTGTGTTGTATATTTCCCATGACTTGTACTGTACCAGTGGAGTGTGTCGGTGTTCACTGACTGTATGTAGAGGTGAATCAATCAGCAATGACAACAATAATCAATTCACTCCTGTTATTCCTATTTGTACATGGTCTGTAACTAATTCCTAAATAATAATTTATGAATGCTTATATATATTTTTTTAGCAAATTTTACATTTTGCTCTCTTCTCACTTCCACAGATATCCATTGTCAGACCTTCACTCAGTCTCAGGCTGAGGTAAAAAGACCTGGTGAATCTTTTCGGCTGGTGTGTACCGCCTCTGGATTTACATTCAGCAGCTCCGAGGCTGCTGTGGTGAGACAGGGTCACGGTAAAGGTCTAGAGTGGATTGCATTCATCAGCACATCCAGTTCTCCAATCTACTATTCCCAGTCAGTCCAGGGAAGGTTCACAGTGTCCAGAGATGACTCCAGCAGTCAACTGTACCTACAGATGAACAGCCTCAAGACTGAAGACACTGCTGTGTATTACTGTGCTAGAGCGTCACTGTGAATGAGTTCAGGGTCAAAGCAATACAAAAACCACTTTCTTTCCTGTTGACTTCACTTAAGATCCAGATGTAGGCCTACTGCTATATTTCCAAGCAGTGGCGCTCTTGTCAAGCAGTCTTATCTGACTGTTTTGAGAATCACTAAATTAACTTTAGTTTTTTCCTTTGCTTTGTTTTTTTGTATGGATTTTTTTTGTGTGTGTAAAATCTACACCTATTGCATTGATCAAAGAGGATAATTTACAGATATTTTTCAAAAATAAATATAAAAATGTCACAAAAAAAAAAAAAAAACTTGTTTTTGTTTTGTTTTTACAAACATATTTTAATGGTTAAGCTAATTTAAGACCACCTGGTTTCACAGACAGGGCTTAGATTAAGCCAGGATAAGGCCTTAGCTCAGTTAGGACATTACAGCTTTTATAAACATGCCTTATAAAAAAAATACTGATAAAACAGTTAAACTGTAATACTGTTAAAACAGCTCAAACATGCATTTTATCCACCGCTCCCGGATCATCCAGTCAGCGCAGGGGGTGTGAGATCTGACTGTCAATCACAGGTCGTGCACACGCCACCCCTCGCGCACGTTACAATCACATGCACACGCCTGAAGTTCGCGCAGTAACGAAGAGTGATGGCGGAAAAGATTCCAATTCCTCGGTTAACCTCAAGAGCTAGGAGGTCAAAAACAACACAGGACAAGAGAACACCTGCTGAAAAGAAAGAAGTAAAGAAAGAAAGCGACCGTGCCCGTAATAAAACCAGGATCAACATCGGATCAGCATTTGAAAGGTGGAGAGATTTACGTGATTTAATTCTGTTCAAGCTGAATGCAGAGCTTGCAACATTTCTTCTCGACAGGTAATTGTGCTTTATCAACCAGTTACTTTATTTCTTAGTGTTATGTTAGTAATCTCGAAAGAGTATTCAAACTTAATTGATTCGTCTGTATAGATAACAAAATCTTAATATTAGAGTGTGTTTTATGTGGGTCCCATCTCATGTTGAAATAGAGGGTAATAAGCAGTTGATCGTATGGCTAAAAAGGCTCTTAAGTCAGAACTGCAATGGACAGTTCCATTGAATAAAACGGAAATGAAAAGTGTAATTAAAACAGAAGTCAATAAGTTATGGCAAGGACAATGGGAAAAGGAGACCAAATGTCATTTTTTATATAAAGTACAGAAGCAAGTGACTACAAGGAGGCAGGGTGGTTGGAAGCGAAGGGGAGAAACGGTGATCACAAGACTAAGAATTGGACATACAGGTCTCAATCACAATCTCAGTCGCTTAGGGAAACACACAACAGGGCTATGCATAGATTGTGACAAAAGAGAGACTGTAGAACATGTATTGCTAGAGTGTGAAGCATACAGCACAGAGAGAATCATGCTGTTAGAAAACGTCAGAGAATTAGGATATACACATTTATCAGTAGATGGCTTTTTCTACATTAAAACCATCAGCATGGCCAGTTCCCTTTCAAGGGAACTCGAGCTTCGTCAAGCTGTGGGAACGCCTCTGCGTGTGTGCGTCATGAAGCACGTATGGAATCAGTCCAATGGAGAGACGGAACGTCATAGGCGGGTGACGTCATCGACCAGGAAACTATAAAGCACCCCCAAAACACAAGCGCGACAGCTTCTATGCCTTCAGTAAGCGCTATATGTGGATCTGTCTCAAGTGTTTTTGTCTGTCACTAAGCAGGAGTTTCACTATTTCCAAAAACTATATATATATATTAGTGCTGGGCAACGATTAAAATTTTTAATCGCGATTAATCGCATGGTTTTCTTGCGATTAATCGCGATTAATCGCATTGTTATGCGCAAAATTGAATAATGACTTCTAAAGTAGTGTATTGCGCACTTTTGATTTAAATGTACTGCTATGTACACAAAAGTGCAATAACTTTAAACAAATAAGGTGCTTTTATACCAGCAGTATTCCCTTTACACAGTAATCTCAAATCTCAACTTAAACATTAATGTAATCAAATCAAATATTTAAACAAAGCTATTTGCCACTGCCAGGGCATTACCTTTTATCTAGTTTGTTAAAACGAGTGCAGTTTTCTTTTTTTTTTCTGAACAGGTATCAACAGGTATCTTTTATCAGGGAGCAGCAGAAACAGTCTATGTAGTAGTCAGAGGTCATGATCACTACTATATAAGTCGACCAACGTTACTTATAGTAGCTTAGGTTTGGTCATGCCATGGTTTCCCACGTAAGATT
Source organism: Gila orcuttii (assembly GCA_026230005.1). NCBI lineage: Eukaryota > Metazoa > Chordata > Actinopteri > Cypriniformes > Leuciscidae > Gila > Gila orcuttii. The sequence continues at coordinate 35,809,208 of JAPDVR010000003.1, read as the reverse complement.
ACATTAAACAGAGTAAAAAAAACAATTTATACTTTATACTTACGCTGTTGCTGTGTAGCGCGCGTACACTTCGGCGTACCCTGACGTGCACCTCTCCAAAAATGTAACGTCAATTCTACGTGTACCGCAAGCGCTGTGATTGCTACAACTGCTCCCCGGGTTTCACATGCTCCCTCTGCATGTGTAATTGCGCGTCAACGCGGACAACGACGCAGAGATATAAATGAAAACCAACGCGTAGTCTATAGCGTATTGTCTTCGGCGTAAGTCCGACGCATTAGTATAAATCAGCCAAGAGTGAGGTGAAGTGGTCGAGCACAAGGTGCAGCGACAAGCGGGTGCGTTCCTGTGAAACCTTTGCGGTCATGCTCGCCTCAAGCACGCGCCCGCTCGTTGCCGAAGTTGAATTGTCTATAACTTTTTATAAAGGACGCGCAGCACAAGTCATTAGAAGAGAGACTGATCCTCGGCTCGCTGTTAGTGAGTTTCCAGAATCTAAATAGTTATTATCTATAGGTTTTATAGGTAATATCCATAGAGCGCCTGTCATTCACTCGCGGAGCGCAACCCTTTAACTGTTCACCAGAGAGAACCTGCCTCTCTCCACTGCTTGTTTGGGTGGGTTATTTGCTGGCTGACCAACATCCCACCCCTCCTGTGATCATGGTTTGACTGTAGGCCTATGTGTATTCAGAGCCAGTGAGCAACGGACTTTCAAAATAATAATAATAAAAAAAAACTGCGTTAACGTGCGATAAAAAAATTGTCGGCATTAATTAATAAATGCGTTAACGCGATAATAACGCGTTAACTTGCCCAGCCCTAATATATATATTATATTGAGAGACAATGGCGAGCGAACAGCAATTTAAGAAGTGTGTTCCTCCCTGCTCGCGCTATTTAACGGGCGGGGATACACACAGCTTATGTGTTGTTTGTTTGGGAGTGCAGCATGCCCAGTCAGCTCTCGAGGGGGCTGATTGTGAGCATTGCGAGCATTTGCCTCTTAGAACGCTCCGCTCCAGCCGATCATTCTTTGAGGAGAGTGGTTCGGTTCGCGATCCCCGCGGATCGGGTCCCGCTCATGCCGAGGCTGAGCGCCGACGTCATTCGTGGGGATCGCAGATGGATCTAACAGCGGGGCTTGAGACGGGCTTTGCCCTATCTCAGCCCTTACCTGTTAGATCCAGTGCCTCAGTCTCGGGTTCGGAAGCACGCTCTGCGGTTTCTTCCCCCCGAACTGAGGCCCCAGTACTGCAACTACCCAGTTCTGAGGATCTGGATGTTGTTAGTCTGGATGCGGGAGATGTCGATGATTCGCCATCTCGCTCTCCCGAAAGTGAGGAGCTTATGGAGGTGCTCACTCGTGCTGTTTCTAAATTAAGCATCGAGTGGCCAGCTGTTAGGCAGGAGTATAGAGAAAAATCTAAACTAGATGAGAGATTTTTGCCTTCCCGTTCCCAACCTCCACGCCGGTGCTTGCCCTTTTTTCCCTGATTTACACACAGAGGTTTCGAGATCGTGGAAAAAGCCGGTCTCTTATCATGTTTTTAGCCCTCAAACGTCCACTTATTCGAATATCGTGGGGGCTAAATCTCACGGTTATGGGGCGATGCCTAAAGCAGAAGAGCCGCTTGCTAGTCACCTTTCTGCTGAAGCTGCATCTTCTTTTAAAGCACCACTTTTACCCTCTAAACCCCTCAGAAGTACGTCTGCTTTAGTGGGTAAGGCATATTCCGCGGCCGGTCAAGCCTCGGCGTGCCTGCGTACTATGTCCATCTTGCAGGCATACCAGGCTGGCTGACCTATTAAAGGACGTGAGTGATTCTCAAGAGGTCAGCACTGATGTAGTTCGCGAACTGCGAACATGACAAATCATCTCATCGTCTTCAGGGACTGTCTGTTTGAAAACGCTACTCAATGAAACGGTAAGAAAATTAAATGTACAGCACACGAGTGTGCTTTTCCTGCCTGGGAGAAGAGCACGCACGGGAGGTTCTCGAGGGAATCCTCTGTGTGAACTGTGAGCGTTTTTCTCTTAAAACGCTCCGCTCTCGTCTGGCCCTCTTCTCGAGTGAAGGGGGTTCAACGTCTGGTCCTCGTGGTCCCGCTCGTGCCGAGGCAGAGCGGCGACTTGCATCATGGGCTTCCAGATAGAGCTCGTCGATCATCTTGAGAGTGCTGTAAACCTCTCAGATGATTCGACGGCTGACGAGGGCGAAGCAGGTGCTCTTGCTGCTCTTCAGGACGAGCAGGAGATGGCTGAGGAGGTTTATAATCAGGTAGATCCTGAACCCTCTCAGCCACCCTGCCCCGTGTATGCAGGTCTGGTGGATGTTGTGGAGCGCGCCGCCAACAGGCTGTAGCTGCCATGGCAACGCACTAGAGGAGAGACCGCTCGCGGTAGGCTCGGCGATCGGTTTCTCCCCGGCCATACACCACCAGCTCAGGTGAGCCTAATCCATTCCTTCCTGATCTTCACACAGAGATCTAGAGGGCATGGAAGAGCCCATTCTCTGCCAGTATTCACTGACATCAGCGGGTTAATTTCGCTGATGTTGAGGGGATCGCAGAGCATGGGTATGTGTCGATGCCGCCCATTTGACGAGTTGTTTGCGAACTATCTCGTGTCTGGGCAGGCGTCGACACTGAGAGCTCCATTTCTGCCATCCAAACCGCTAGAGACAACAGCGCGTTTGAATGGCAGAACATACACGGCAGCAGTTCAGGCTGGTGCTTCCCTGCACACCATGGCGGTGCTGCAGGCATACCAGGCCGACCTGCTGCAGGATCTCGACCAGGGGGCAGGGATGTCCCCTGAGGCGGTTACTGAGCCGCGCCGAACCACGGTTCTTGCGCTCCGGGCCACCAAACAGACTGCTGCCACGATCAGTCGGTCGATGGCGGCGATGGTGGCCACGGAGAGACAGCTTTGGTTAAACCTGGCCGACGTTGAGGAGAAAGAGAAGGCCTTTCTCCTCGATTCGTCGGTTTCGCCCTCTGAACTCTTTGGCCCCTCCGTGGAGGCGGTGCTTGGGAAGTTCAGGGAGGCGAAGGCGCGCTCAGCTGCTTTTAGGACCTGCATACCACTGAGATCCGGTTCCACGCCCAGGCAGGCGGGAGGGCCTGGCCCTTCACGGTCTGAGGACCGTAGACAGGGCCAGAGAGCCAGTGTCGCCTCTCGTGCGCCCCCTCCGTGGAGGAACAGGGCGCAGAAAAGGCGTGACTCCCGCAAGAAGAGGGATCTGAGGGAGGTTATCCAGCACAAGCGCATACAGCGTCGCTGATGGATAATCTCCCCGGAGGGCTTCATTAAAAAGAAATCCAGCCCTCTCCTCTCTTCTGACTCCCCAGACGTTCATTACATCAGGCCTGGGGCTGGGCCTGTGATAAGAACGATGTTCCAATGGCCCGCCTAGGCTTGGTTAGTAGAAACGCCTCTTTCAGGCATGTAAAGTGGGGACCCCAGGTTCATAAAGAACTATCTGGCGAGTCTTCACTCCGCATGCCGCAGGTGAGCTGACTGGTCTTTTCAAGAGTAAATTTTTGTGAATTAAAATTCCGAAATGTATCTCTCTAAAGACCTCGTTCCCTGTATAGAGCTATGGGGTCATGTCATTTGCCATGTTATCAGGTAATAAGGTAAGAGAGTTTCCTGGATTATTAGGGCCCTGAAGTTCCCCATTAGGTGGCCAGAACGATAACTATGTTAGCCTTCGGGCTGTTAGCCACCTCAGGGTAGAGTAGTTGGTCTCTCTCTTAGAATTTGTTACTTAGAGTGTTGACTGACGCTAGAGCTTCAGATAGATCTTATGTCCGGCCCACGGGTCCGTTTGACTTCGACTGAGTATTTCGCCCCTTGAGCTCTGTTTGGGTTTTCATTAGGCTGAGCGATCTTCAGCCTTTGTATGGAATAATACAGACTATATTCTTTAGTAAGGCTGTGGCTCCTCCGAGCCCTCAGATAGATCTATGCCTGCAGGCTGGCCCTCACCAGGGCCGCCTCTGTAGCTGGCCTAGGCTGTGCCAGGGATAATAAAGGCGCTCTGCTAAAAATTTAGCATTGCTTCCTCTGAACCTTCACTTTGTGAATGTAGGTTTCTAGCATCCCTGTATAAACAGCCTCCTCCCATGGGAGTCGTTAGGCCAAGGCCCGCCCCCTTCTCTGCATTCTGGGGTGACTAGAGTAATGCAGCGTGGTGCAGAGGATGGTTTGTAAGGACATGGTAGGCCTCAAACAGGCCTCCGTGGTATTTATGTCTTCATTGAGCAGGGTTAGGCCGTCTTTCGCTTCACGAAGAAGACTGGGTTTCCTGCCCGACCCTGCCATGCAGAACTGGCCTACGGATTTAGGCCGCCAGTTTAGGCTTCACTCACCTCGCTGAGCTACTGCTCGAGCACTAGGTTGTAGGTGGTTGGCTTTCATTCAAGCCCCACTCCCCTAGGTTGGGCATTTCTGTCACCCCTAGAGCCGCTGGCAGGCCCGCACCCTGGTAACCTCAGGGTGAGGTGTGAGTATCCCCCTGTGATACAGGGTAGGTCTGAGCACTTCACTCCCAGTTCTGTTTTATCCTACCTCGCACCACTATGGCTCGGGTCGAGTATGAAGTGAGCTTCACTTCTTCTTTGGTCGAAGTACGCTCCCCTGAAGCCAGAGCATTGCCCTGAGCTGACGCCCATGCATAGATGGTAGGCCCCTGACTAACTGGGGCCTCCGTTGAGGCAGAGTGGCGTATGTTGTACTCCCCTTGTTTTGAGGGTGCTAGCTTTCTTGCGGAGTACACTGCCATGGGCAATGTGATTAGGCACCAAGATGCTGTAGGCGCTGTGTAAACAGCTTTTCTGCCAACGAAGGCTGCGCCATTAGGTAGTAGGCCTCAGCAGGCCTCCTTGATTGGACAGCCCCCTAGAGGGCACTGTAGGCCAGCTCACTTTACGTGGTTGGCCTTGGTGGTTCGGGCAGTTGACTCACTGATGGGTAGTAGGCCTTTAAACAGGCCTCCTCGGAGGTGAGTCCCAACATTGTGGGACATACCTTATAGCGCTACTGGAAGCCCATTAGTAAATTATGCTTGTGTAGTATGGTTCCCAACAGTGTACTTTATGGCAGAATATGACTTGCTATTAGCTAGTAGGCCCGACCAGGCCTCCCTGATAGGCGAGTCCCCAGCTGGCTGGCCTTAGCAGGCCATCTTATACTATCACCCGGACTCAGGGCTCGAAGCTACCAGTGGTTTTCAGGTAGTAGGCCACTCAGGCCTCCCTGAAGGTGAATTCCCACTTAAGATGGTTATCAGGTAGTAGGCCTCACCCGGCCGCCCTGAAGGCGAATTCCCACTTACGTTGGCTATCAGGTAGTAGGCCTCTCTGAGCCTCCCTGAATGTGAGCTCCCAAATATTGTGGCTGTCAGGTAGTAGGCCGCTCTGGGCCTCCCTGAATGTGAGCTCCCAAATATTTTGTCTGTCAGGTAGTAGGCCTCACCAGGCCTCCCTGGAGGTGAGTTCCCACATGCTGTGATTATCAGGTAGTAGACTCCTCCAGGCCTCCTTGAATGAGAACGGTCAGGTAGTAGGCCTCACCAGGCCTCCCTGAAGGTGAGTTCCCACATGCTGTGATTATCAGGTAGTAGGCTCCTCCAGGCTTTCTTGGATGAGTACGGTTGGGTAGTAGGCCTCACCAGGCCTCCCTGAAGGTGAGCTCCCCACATACTGTGGTTGTAAGGTAGCAGGCCTCACCGGGCCTCCCTGAAGGTGAGTTCCCACGTACTGTGGTTATCAGGTAGTAGGCCTCTCTTGGCCTCTCTGAAGGTGAGCACCCCACATACTGTGGTTTTTAGGTAGTAGGCCTCTCTGGGCCTCCCTGAAGGTGAGCACCCCACTTACTGTGGTTATCAGGTAGTAGGCCTCACGGGCCTCCCTGAAGGTGAATTCCCACTTACGTTGGCTATCAGGTAGTAGGCCTCTCCGGGCTTCTCTGTAACGTTCCCTAGTGGTGCTGGGTTTATGAAGCTAGTGGTCTCTTGCTATCAGTTTCAGCTAGCCTTAATAGGCAGCTTCTGAAGGCGAGCTTGCGCCCTGGCTCGCTAAAGTGTTCATTCTCTGCTATTGGTTCCCTCTCGGAACTTTTTCTGCCTACAGCCTGGTTTGCCTACCAGGCAGACCTTTGCTCCCCTCACCGAGGGTCTCTATGAGCATGTGGCTTCCTGAGTCTGGTCAGACGGTCGTAGGCCTCTCGTGAGGCCTCCCAGTTAGATCAGCCCTTAGGCCTTCACAGGCCTCCTCAGTGGTTTGAAACACAGACACTGGGTTGATCCGTGGATCGAGTAGAGAAACTCCCCTCGCTAGCAAGGGTTGGAAAGCACTATGCTGAGTCATACTCTCCGGGATATCCCGTCTCTGAGATCCGGGCCGAGGGTTCACTGCCAGCTTCGCAGTCCCTCGGGTTGGATGCCTTACTTAAGGCTTTGTTGTCCAGAGGCTCTGTCTTCAGACAGACAGGATTTGGCCAGACTAAGTGTCTATGTACTGACGCCAGGTCAGGCCGTCCTGGTGGCATTTCGGGGTGAGTACGTTCCCCTGAATAGTGACTGGCTGGGGTTTCTTCGGGTTCCCTAGCCACATTCCCTAGAAGGGACCCCTTCTAATTGGAAGCTGTGGTTCCAGGCCCGGAGCCGGCCCAGGTAGACCTTTCATTTAACCATGTTTATGAAGGTTTTTCTGTGAGGCTGTAGCTTGGGCTATGACCGTAGGGAATGCTGTCACTGACAGCCCAGTGTGACCTGAGGGTGAGTGGTTCTAGCGTTTCATTTGAAGTTGCTGGTTCTGACAGTTGTCACTGCCACTTGGCACGCACTCCCCTTAGCATGGCGGAGTTGGTATATCGTTCCCCATAACGTCGTTGACGTATTGTTGAGTTCCCTTCGAAAGGGAACGTCTCAGGTTACGACTGTAACCTATGTTCCCTGAGAACAGGGAACGAGACAATACGTCTTCCTGCCATGCCTCTGGGCTTGCCTACCGTACAGTCCCTTCAGACGATAAGGTGATTTGTCATGTTTGCAAGGCGCCCTTTTATACTTCCAGGTCGCACGTTAATCATTCACGCTAATGATTCACGGGCTGTCGCCGGTCAATATGATTGACGTGATTTGATAGTGATTTCAGACACCTGTCACGCCTGAGGCGTTCCCCATAACGTCGTTGACGTATTGTCTCGTTCCCTGTTCTCAGGGAACATAGGTTACAGTCGTAACCTGAGACGATTTCAGGAAGAGAAGAAACAATCAGCAGCGTTTCAGAAATTTATGCCTCTTAAAATTCATGTCCCCGGTACTGCTGGGCGGGAGCAGTCCAGGCCGTCAGTCAGCTCCTCACATAGGGCGCAACAGAAGCAGAGTGTCGCGTCTCGCGCTCCCCCTTCCAAACAGTGGGACCAGACGCGGCACTCTCAGCCGAAGTCTTCTGGCAAAACTGATCTGAGGACAGTTATTATGGCCAAGAAGGCTTCGGCAAAGCTGAGGGTGGTCCCTGCCGTGGGAGAGAGGTGTTCACCGCATTACACGGTTCCCGCTCTTCTTCGGTGCCCTCAGGGGCCCGTTCTGCCAACCCCGCCTTCATGCCGGGGCACAGACGGTCCCAGCGAGCGCTTTCCCGAGGGACGCTCGCCCCCTCTGAGGAGGGTCTCAGAGCAGTTAAGCCAGTCGTTCCCTGCCGGTGCGCCGTTACAGGGCGCTGCGTTTGCTGCTCAAGTTACACCAGAGGCCAGTCTCGAGAGACTGGTACCCTTAGTAGTATTTCTGGCAGAGTGGAAAAACCTTCCAAAAATATCTCACTGGGTTCTGCACATAGTAGAAAAAGGTTATGCTATCCCGAGCAGGCTCTGGTAATGGAACGAGAGGTGAAAGCGCTCCTTCAGAAGGAGGCTATAGAACGGGTTCCTCTTCCCAGTTTGGAGTCGGGTTTTTACAGCCGATATTTCATCGTTCCAAAGAAGGATGGGGGGTTGCGTCCAATTTTAGATCTGCGCCTGTTGAATCGCGCGGTAGGGAAGCTAAAATTCAAGATGCTCACTATCAAGCAGATTGTGGCACAAATCAGATCCGAGGACTGGTTTGTCACGATAGATCTGAAGGACGCGTACTTCCATATTTCCATCCTTCCACAGCACAGGAAGTTCCTGAGGTTCGCCTTCGGGGGCGAGGCGTACCAGTACAAGGTTCTTCCATTTGGCCTAGCTTTATCTCCCCGCACTTTCACGAAATGCATGGATGCAGCTCTAGTGCCCCTGAGGCTTCAGGGCATTCGTATCCTCAATTACATCGACGATTGGTTGATTTTAGCTCAGACGGAGCAGATGGCGGTTCGGCATCGAGATGTCGTTCTCGCTCATATAAGAAAGTTGGGGTTAAGGCTGAACGCGAAGAAAAGTGTGCTATCTCCTTCTCAGAAGACCGCTTTTCTGGGCGTCGTTTGGGATTCAGTCTCGATGCGGGCGCGGCTCTCCCCGATATATATATATAAAATATATGAGCTGGCCACAAAATAAGCAGGATGATCCCCGTCAAAATGAACTAGACGAGAGATTCCTGTAGCACCGTTCACAACCTCAGAGCCGGGGCTTACTGTTTTTCCCAGATCTTTATAAAAATATAAATATATATGTGTAGATCCTGGGAAAAACCCCACTCTTTACGTATCTCACCACATTCATTATATGTTTATTCGAATGTGGTGGGTGCGAGAGAGTCGGGTTATGGCAAGATGCCGCAGATGGAGGAAGCTTTAGCGAGCTATCTTTCTCCTGTTCCGGCATCTTCACTTTAAGCCCCGGCGCTGCCCGACAAACCGTGCAGGGACACCTCTGCACTGGTTGGCTGGGCTTATATGGTGCAGGAAATCGATGTTGCTCTTCCGCCATTAAAAACGTTTCGGGACACATCGGTTTCCAGCGAACGCAGGCTGCACTGTCCGCCCCACATTTTTGCGGCCAGGCAGCATTCGCGTTCGCCAATCGAGAATCATTTTCGGTCCAGCCCTGCCGGAAACCCGCTTCAGGGGGTCGAGAATGAATCCCGATTAATACCCGAAGCCAGGCTCGAGAGCCTGGTTCCTTTGGTAAAATATTTAGAAAAGGTCAGGCTGGTGCGTGCCTGCACTCTATGCCGATTTTGCAGGCGTACCAGGCAGATCTTCTTAAAGATCTAAGTGAGGCAAATATTTCCTGTTGGCCGCTCCGCTATCTCCTTCTGGCCTGTTTTCCAACGCTGTCACTACAGTCGTTGACAGGTTTCAGGAAGCAAAAAAAAAAAAAAAAAAAGAGAGCGTTGCCTCTAGAGCCCCTCCTGCGGGAGTTTGGCAAACAGAGGAAGCACTCTCTACCGAAGTCCTCCAGCCAGAAGGGTGACCTGAGGGCCGTCCTTCAGGCGAAGAGGTCCTAATTGTAGGACCTCTGAGGGCTTAAAAATTATAAATTATATAAAATATGGGTACAGATTGCAGTTCGGTCACCGACCTCCCTAGTTTGCTGGGGTGGTACCGATTGCAGTGATTCCAGAACAGGCTCGGGTTATGGAACAAGAGGTACAGACTCTACTGGAATTAAGGGGCCATAGAATGTGTTCCCCTACCAGACAGGGAGTCCGGGTTTTACAGCCGGTACTTTATAGTTCCAAAGAAGGATGGCGGACTGAGGCCAATTTTAGATCTAGGGCCTTTGAATCGTTCTTTGAGGAGATTCAGGTTCAAAATGCTTACTATTCCCTTTATCGTGAGCCATATCAGATCCGAGGACTGGTTTGTCACGATGGATCTTAAAGACGCTTATTTCATGTCTCCATCCTTCCATGTCACAGGAGGTTCCTGAGGTTGCTTTCGGGGGCGAAGCATACCAATATCGGGTTCTTCCGTTCGGCCTAGCACTCTCTCCCCGCACGTTCACAAAGTGTATGGATGCGGCTCTGGCTCCACTGAGGCTTCAGGGCATCCGTATACTGAATTACTTCGACGACTGGCTCATATTGGCCCAGTCTCGAGAAATGGCATCGAGATGTCGTCCTTGGCCACATTCAGAACCAGGGGTTGAGGCTCAACACTAAGAAAAATGTGTTGGACCCAGCTCAGATGACTACTCTTCTGGGCGTGGTATAGAATTCGGTTATGATGCGGGCACGTATGTCTCCCGCTCGTATCGAATCCATCCTGGCCATGGTGTCCGGGATAAAGCTAGGCCAGGCCATCACTGTAAAGCAATTTCAAAGACTGCTGGGCCTCATAACAGCGGCATCCAACATAATTCCTTTGGGCCTGTTTCACGTGAGGCCCCTTCAGTGGTGGCTCAAAGCCAAGGGTTTTTTCTCCAAGGGGAATCTGTTCCGTATAATAAAGGTTACGCGCAGATGCCTTCGTTCCCTATTAATATGGAAGAAACCTTGGTTCTTGTCCCAAGGGCTAGTGGTAGGGGCGTCATGTCGCCGGGAAACTGTTTCGACAGACGCTTCCCTCGCTGGCTGGGGCGCGGTCTCGGACGGCCGCTTTGCCAGGGGTCTGTGGCAGGACCATCATCATTCTTGGCATATAAATTGCCTAGAGATGTTGGCTGTGTTTAGGGCTCTGAGGAGCTTCCTCACAGACATCAAAGGTTACCACGTCTCAGTGGTAGCTTATCTAAACCGACAAAGGACACTCAGATCACGCCCTCTATCCAGATTGGCGTATCAGAGCATTTTATGGCCCCAAGGGAAAATATTATCTATAAGAGCAATATATGTCCCGGGGGTTCTGAATCAGGGAGCAGACATCCTGTCGAGGCAGGGGCTGAGGCCCGGGGAATGGAGACTCCATCCAGAGGTGGCGGAGTTCATATGGCAGAGGTTTGGACCAGTGGAAGTGGATCTGTTTGCATCTCGAGGGACGTCCATCCCACTGTCCACTTTCGTTCTCCCTCACTCATCCAGCCCCGCTGGGGTTGGATGCCATGGTACAGGCCTGGCCGAGGCTTCGCCTGTACGCTTTTTCCCCCGATCGCTCTGCTCCCGGGAGTCCTGGAGAGGGTCCGTCAGGAGGGCATCAGTCTTCTTCTGATAGCCCTGTTTTGGCCAGCCCGAGTATGGTTTTCAGACTTAATTTCACTCCTGATAGCTCCGCCATGGCAGATTCCTCTGAGGAGGGGTCTGTTGTCTCAGGCGGAGGGCACTATATTCCATCCTCATCCAGAGCTGTGGAGATTGTGGGTCTGGCCTCTGAGGGGGCTCAGTACCTAGATGCTGGTCTATCATCTGGGGTGGTCGAAACCATACTTATCTCTGGGGCTCCGTCTACTAGGAGATTATATGGCCTCAAGTGGAATATTTGTCTACTTGGTGTAGAGAACTTGAGTTAGACCCAGTTAACTGCCCAATGGCTTCAGTTCTGGAGTTTCTTCAAGATCGTTTCTCTGCAAATCTCTCCCCATCCACACGTAGGGTGTACGTGGCTGCCATTACGGCGTTCCATGCACCACTAAATGTTGGGCCTTTAGGGAGGCACCAACTGGTCATACTATTTCTCCATGGTATTGGAGGATGAGGCCGACAGTCAGGTCCAGGGTTCCTTCCTGGGACCTGGCGGTGGTTCTCGAAGGGCTATCCCTGGCTCCCTTCGAATACCTCCAGTCGGCTTCGCCTAGGACCTCACGTTCAAGATAGCCTTTCTCTTAGCTATTTCTTTAAAGAGGCTGGGAGATCTCCAAGCCCTGGCATTATCGCCAGCTTGCTTGGGGTGTGCCCCCGGCGGAGTTAAGGGCATCCTGCATCCGAGACCCAGCTATGTGCCTTAAGTGCAATTTATCATGGCTAGGTCCATGGTCCTGCAAGTATTCATCCTCCACCTCATGTGTCGGCAGAAAAGGAGAGGTTCCTTGCTCTGCCAGTCAGAGTTCCGAGTATTACCTTGAGAGGTCCTCTTCTTGGAGGAGGTCGGACCTACTGTAGTGTGTTTTGGATCACCTATTAGGGGCTCCCGGTTATACAAACCTTAAGTAGGCCTACAAGGTGCGGAATTTCCCTTCACCTTTGGCCGTTAGGGCTCATTCTACTAGAGGCATGGCGTCCTCTAGGGCCCTCCTTTCGGGAGTTCCCATCAAGGAGATCTGTGAGGCAGCCGGTTGGGCTACCCCACACACTTTTGTTAGGTTCTATAGTCTGCACCTCCCTAGTACGCTTGGCGCACACGTGCTCTCGTCCTAGCTGAGTGCCTGAATCAGTTTCACTCCGGGGCAGGCCTGTTTTTCGGTGCGTGGCCTAGTGGGCATTCGTTCCCCAAAGTGTTGATTCTCGACGCAGTGTTGAGTTCCCTCGAAAGGGAACGTCTCGGGTTATGACTATAACCCTTATTCCCTGAGAAGGGAACGAGACACTGCGTCGTCCTGCCACGCCCCTCGAGGCCTTAGAGTGTCTTGCTTCATCGCGGAGCTGATGTGTGTGTGTGTCAGCGTCACTTTTATGCATCCGGTTATGCCGTCACATGTTACGTCACGACGCAACACCAATCAGGATTGGATTAGTTTCATTCTTACTTCAGAGGGCGCACGCTAAGGGAGCGTCCCCAAAGTGTCGATTCTCGACGCAGTGTCTCGTTCCCTTCTCAGGGAACAAGGGTTATAGTCATAACCCGAGACGTTTTCTTCATGTTTATGTGGTCACAGATGTTTTCATCTTTTGTGGAAAGCAATAATTATCTACCAAATAAATGACCAACCACAAAATCTTGGACAACCAAAGAGATGTATGCAAATACAATACTTGCTCTCTATATAAAAGAAGAGGATCTGCTTTGTGCATCAGTAGGAGTAATTCTCATCAGCTCTTATACTGCTGGCAGCAGCTGCATCCTGTGAGCTTCACTGATGGTTTATTTAAACTAAGGGAATGAAATAAGCTTTATAACTGTTAACAGAAGTTTTGAGGCATAATTAATAAGACATTCTACCGTTGTTGTTTTCAGGTGGTGTTTACTGTGTTGAGCTCACTCAACCTCCATCTTTGGTTGTGAAACCTCAAGAGTCATTCTCCATCTCCTGCAGGATTTCAGAATCAAGCTATTGCATTCACTGGATACATCAACCCACTGGAAAAGCACTGGAATGGCTGGGATATCTTTGCAGTGGTAGTAGCAGTAATATTAAAGACTCCATAAAATACACAATCAGTTCCCTTTCAAGGGAACTCGAGCTGCGTTGAGACGCGGTGGGAACGCTCTGCGTGATTGCGTCGTGAAGCACGTGTATAATCAGTCCAATGGAAGAGCGAGACGTCATAGGCGGGTGACGTCATAGACCAGGAAGCTATAAAGCACCCCTGAAAACAGACCACGACAGCTTCTGCGCCTTCAGCAAGCGATCTGTGTATTCTGTCCTTGTCATATTTATTGTTGTCTGTCAAGTTTCAATATATATATATATATATATATAAATATATATACAGTGTTGTGCAAGTTACTTCCAAACTGTAATACATTATATATTACTTGTTACTGTTATTTAAAAGTAATTCATTACCTTACAATATTACTGTCTCAGAATTGTAATGCGTTACATTACTTCTGTATTACTTTTGAGTTACTTTCACCAAAATAACTATACAGAAGTAGAACTTAACATTTTAAAATGACTAGGGCTGTAACAATATGCGATATGAAACCGAAATCGCGACACTCAGATCCACGAACCTGCAGAATCGCGACACACCCCTTCCAACTCCCAGCGTTATCCATACCGTCCAGATCCAATGCTACCACATCTTTAAATTACTATTAGTATTATTTGAAGTTAACTTAACATTATAAAATACGTAGACCTACACCACAAAACTAGTTGAGGATAAATTATTTAAAATTTGGGAATTCCAGCGTTATGGACATGACATTTGCAGTCAAAACTTGAAATATAAATTCTCAGAAAATGCATTAATACCAAAATATTGAAACGTCTGTTTATCCATAGGCTCCTCCCTGAAAGGAGTCCAGACATTAGAAAAATATCAGTCTACACATGCGTTTTATATTTAATATTAGGGAAATAGACAGTCATGCGTGACAAAAAAAATCTTTAACTTTTAGGAGGCAACGATTTTTTTTGTTGTAAGTCTGTGAATTACACTGCGCAAATCGGATGAAGAAGGGTTGGGTCTCCACAGAACATAAAATAGGCTATTCATTTTATTTTATTTTTCGTGTTCGCATTTATGAGGAAAAAACAATGTTACAGACGTGACAGTTCTCCGTTACGGACGCCACCGCTCTGAAGCAGCACTAAAAGACTGCTTTAAAACTTTCACAGAGACCTTACACAGAAGACACAAAGCCTTTCTTTAAAGTGAATTTCGTTTTGTATTAATTGTATCTTAATTTTAATCAATGTTTCATCAACCAATTGCCTGGATTTAATAAATAAGAAGTAGGCTAAATATAGCAGACAATAATAGATAATCAAGACACTGAGGCGCCGGTGCTGTGAACTGGAGCGCGTCTCATAAATGAACCGAAACTCAGCGTATAAGGTAGCCTATTCACGGACCTGAAAAATATATCTATATTGAAATGTCTACTTGTAAACAGAACAATTCAAAACGAAAGAAAACAGACTGCTCTCTGCTTATGAAATGAAATGAAATGTGCATTTCTGGTGCATTCACTAGCCTACTGCGAATATCGCAAGTCAGCATCGTCAACTTTATCTTGACTTTATTAATAAACAATTAAAATGTCTCCTTGCTATATTTGACATATTCATAATCATTGCTTTTGCCGGTTCTTTGTGACAGCTTTTAGGTGCTTTATCGGCAGCGCCGCCGCCCTACATGAACGCGTCACCACCGCATCAAAAACATGATTGCGTGATGAAAACATGAAAAATACCACATAAACATAGCCTAACTGTTTAGAAAGAAGACACAGAACGAATAGCCTAATGCGCATACGTCCATCTCGCTAATGTATAGTCTTCTTCATGCCATCTTCACCATTAGCCGCTTTTCCACTGGCCAGCTCGAGCACAGATGCCGAAATCATGCCTCACGGCACTCCTGTAAAAAATAAATCGCTATACAAATATATCAGACGCTGCCATTTAGTCTTTATTTACAGACTTGGACACCACACGTGGCTATTGACTGACCACGAACAGGTAATTTAGCCTACTTGCATTTTTCATTCATTAATGTCTCGCGTCTTGCAGTTTTTCTTTTGTTTGTTTTACAATTAAAACTAAAAGTCTGTTGTAACGCAAGCCTTACTGAACATGTACCGAGTAAAATATTACTGAAAATTGATTAGTAATGCCTTACACTACTGCGTTACAGCAAAAAGTAATATGTTACTGTAATGCATTACTTTTGTAACGCGTTACTCCCAACACTGTATATATATATATATATATATATATATATATATATATATATATATATATATATATTATGGCAAAAGAGAGCAAGCTTTGTGTTGTTTCCTGCCCACGTTATATCTCGGGTGGGGACACACACATCAGCTTTTTGTGGGAGTGGAGCATGCCACAGTCAGTTCTCGAGGGAGCTGACTGTGAGCATTGCGAGAAGCTGTCTGTGAGGACGCTCCGCTCCCCCCGGGCGTTCTTCGAGGAGGATGGTTCGGTTGCCGAGGCACGGCGGCGACTCACATTTTGGGGTTCGCAAACGGATCTGACAGCGTGGGGTTGGGACGGGCCCCGCCCTATCTCAGCTTTCACCTGCCAGATCCAGTGTTGCGATTTCCAGTTCCGAGGAATCAGTATCGTTAATGTTTTGTTAAGAAAAAGTGAACAAAACAAATAAAAATATTAAGAAAAAGGCAGATGTTTGAGTTTTCAATAAATAAGTCAGCTCATAACTCTGTTGAATAAAGAGGAGCTTTTAAAAGGAGGTTTTATCTAGTGCTAGTTAAATATTTACTGGACAGCTGAACATTATGAGAGTGGAAATAAAAAGAGTTTATTAGATTAAATATATCTAAAAAAAGCAGGAAAACTCTGTATCTCAGCCTCCTCGTCGGGGACTACTGTTTTTTCCCTATCTCCACACTGAGGTGTCGAGATCGTGGAATAAACTGGTTTCTATTTTATGTGTTTAATACCCAAACGTCTAACTATAGTAATGTTATGGGTATTAAGTGTCATGGTATGACAGTACCTTGGGTTAAAGAGACGCTTGCGAGCTTTCTCTCTCCCGAGTCGGTGTCACAATTTTTAACCCCGACATTACCCACCAGCCATCTCTAATAATAAATTAATTTTATTAGGCAGCGCTGGTGGGTAAAGTATATAAGGAGATGGATGAATGTGAGGATGTCAGCACTGATGCTATTCGAGAATTGCGTCGTGCAAAAACAGATAAACTATACTGGGGAGGGACGGTTTCGAGAAATCGTTTCTCCTCTGCGTCCTCTGGGGGTGACTCTCTGATGAAGGTCGCAGCACTGCCAGTTCAGTTGTTTTCCTGCTGGTGGCCACGGAGTGATATATATATATATATATATATATATATATATATATATATATATATATATATATATATATATATATATATATGTATATAAAGTTTTTCTGATATGAAAATAAAGAAAAATAAAGATAAAATTCTGGACGCTCCGCTTTCAAGAAAACTAAGAAATAAACCTTTCAGCGGCGTTCCAGAGGTTTCTTCCTCACCAATCTAATGTTCCTGAGACTGCTGGGCGGGAGCAGTCTCGGCCTACTAAGCTCCTCGCAGCACAGAGTGCAAAGAAGAAGACCTGATGCCGAGGCTATCAGGCTTCTAAGGGTGGTCCCCTCCGGGGTAGGGACGGTTTTGAGAAATCGTTTCTCCTCAGCGCCCTCTGGGGTGCGACTCTCTGAGGAGGGTCGCAACGCTGCCAGTTCGGTTTTCCTGCCGGTTCGCCGTTTAGGGCACCAAGGTGTCAGTGTCCCCAAACGATCCTCCGAGGAGGGTCGTAGAGCAGTCAGTTCGGTCTCCCTGCCGGTTCGCCGTTTTAGGGTGCCGAGGTGCCTACTTTTTCCTGCGATCCTCCAAGGAGGGTCGTAGGAACTAAGCTAGTTAGAGGTAGGCAAGGTCTGAGGACTGTCGTCATCTCTAATAAAGCTTAGACAAGAAGTCCTGCCGCAAAGAACGAGGCTATCAGGCTTCTGAGGGCTCCTCCGGGGCAGGGACGGTTTTGAGAAATCGTTTCTCCTTGGAGCCCTCTGGGGTGCTACTCTCTGAGGAGGGTCGCAGCGCTACCAGTTCGGTTGTTCCCTGCCGGTTCGCCGTTCAGGGCACCGTGGTGTCAGAGTCCCCATACGATCCTCCGAGGAGGGTCGTAGAACGGTCAGTTCGGTTGTTCCCTGCCGGTTCGCCGCTTTAGGGCACCGTAGTGAATGTTCAACCAAATCCAGAGGCCAGTCTTGAGAGACTGGTTCCCCTGTAGAATTTCTGGCAGCGTGGAAACTACTGCCACATATTTCTCAGTGGGTCCTGCACACTATAGAAAAGGGTTCAGAATTCAGTTCGGTTCTCGTCCGCCCAGATTTCTAGGGGTCCTCCCCACTGTGGTGTACCCCGAGCAGGCTTTGGTTATGGAGCAGGAAGTACTGACACTTCTGCAAAAGGAGCTGTAGAAGGGGTTCCTCCTCCCAGCAGACAGTCAGGGTTTTACAGCCCTTACTTCATTGTTTCCGAAAGAGGATGAGGGGTTGCGTCCTACTCTAGACCTGCGTCAATTAAACAGCAGGTTTCAGAATCTCAAGTTCAAAGTATGCTTACGCTAAATATGATTGTCACAGATTCAGTCCGAGGACTGGTTTGTCACAACAGACTTAAAGGACGCTTATCTATCCATCCTCATCACAGGAGGTTCCTGAGGTTTGCTTTCGGCGGCAAAGCATACCAGTATCGGGTTCTTCCATTCGGCCTAGGTTATCACCCCGCACCTTTACAATATGCGTGGATGCAGCTCTGGCTCCTCTGAGACTCCAGGGCATTCGCGTATTATATTATATCGACGATTGGTTGATCCTAGCACAATCTGAGCATATGGCAGTTCGGCATCGAGATGTCGTTCTGTCTCATTTAAAGATGTTGGGGTTGCCACTCAACGCCAAGAAGAGTGTGCTCCTCCCAGCTCAGAGGACCACTTTTCTAGGTGTAATATGGGTTTATCTAGGCCAGTCACTCACTGTGAAACAGTTTCAGACTGGTGGGTCTCATGGCAGCTGCGTCCAACGTAATTACTTTTGGCCTTCTGTACATGAGACCCCTGCAGTGGTGGCTCAGGACCAAGGGGTTTTCTCCGAGGGGAAATCCGTTTTCGCATGATCAAGGTCACGTGGCTATGCCTACGTGCCTCGGTCATGTGGAAGAACCTTGGTTCCTCGCCCAGGCCCAGTGTTGGGGGCTTCTTGTCGACGCATAATGCTATTGACGGATGCTTCCCTCACAAGTCGGGAGTGATCATGAGTGGTCGCTCGGCGGTGGGTCCGGACAACACACTGATGGTCTCGTATATCAAAGCAGATATCCTGTTGAGGCAGGGGCTGAGGAACGGGGAATGGAGACTTCACCCCGAGGTGGTGGAGCTCCTATGGGAGAACGTTGGTCAAGCTCAGGTCGATCTTTTCGCATCATACGATACAACCCATTGTCCGCTATGGTTCTCCCTCACATATCCAGCTCCTCTCGGACTGGACGCTATGGTGCAGGTGTGGCCGAGGCTGCACCTGTACGCATTCCCCCCGATATCAATGCTCCCGGGAGTTCGCCAGGAAAGGGCTCATCTATTATTAGTAGCCCCGCACTGGCCGGCCCGAGTGTGGTTCTCGGACCTAGTGTCCCTTCTGGACGGCTCTCCTATGGAGATTCCTATCAGAAGGGACTTGCTATCCCAAACGGGGGGCACAATATTTCACCCTCACCCGGAGTTGTGGAAACTATGGGCTTGGCCTCTGAGGGGGCCCAGCTCATAGAATCTGGTCTCTCGACTGAGGTCGTTGAGACCATCCTTCAATCCAGAGCTCCTTCCACGAGAAAAGTATATACATTGAAATGGAAACTGTTCTCTACATGGCGTGGAGAATGTTTTTTAAAATCCTGTTAACTGCCCTGTTGGTACAGTTCTCGATTTCCTACAAGACCGTTTCTCTGCTGGACTATCTCCCTCCACCTTAAAGGTGTACGTAGCGGCTATATCTGCTTATCGCACCCCTCTGGGGGCTTCTCTTGGAAGAGATCCTCTTATTATTCGTTTTCTCCGTGGTACATTGAGGCTGAGGCCTGCACTGCACTCTAGAGCACTGGCTTGGGATTTGGCCATTGTACTTGAGGGTCTGGCCTTGGCTCCCTTCGAGCCTATTGAAGAGGTTTCAGAGAAGTTCCTTACACTAAAAACTTTATTTTTACTTGCTATTTCTTCCATCAAGAGAATTGGAGATCTGCAAGCCCTGTCGGTTGCTCCTTCATGTTTGGAATTTGCACCTGGTATGGTGATAGCATTTTTACACCCTAGGCCGGGTTACATTCCTAAGGTCCCCACTAATGTGGCGGGCCCTATTGTGTGGCAGGCTTTTTGCCCTCCACCTTTTAATACCCCAGATCAGGAAAGTCTCAATCTGATATGTCCCGTTAGGGCTTTGGATGCCTACGTTCACAGAGCTGCCCTGTGGCGTAGATCAGAGCAGTTATTTGTCTGCTTCGGTTCAACCAAGAAAGGTTGCCCTGCATCGAGACAGGTAATGAGCAAGTGGGTAGTTGAGGCTATCTCACTTGCTTATGAAGTGAGAAGGTTGCTTGCTTCTTAGTGTGCGCAAGGACTTCACACAGAACGGGCATTTCTCATTATGGCGTAGTGGGTATGGGGTTCCCACCGCGTCTCAACGCAGCTCGAGTTCCCTTGAAAGGGAACGTCTCAGGTTACGTATGTAACCCTGGTTCCCTGAGAGGGAACGAGGCGCTGCGTTCTCCTGCCATACTTCTTGCATGCCCTGATCGACTTGCTTCAGGCTTATCAGAAGCTGTCGCGGTCTGTTTTCAGGGGTGCTTTATAGCTTCCTGGTCTATGACGTCACCCGCCTATGACGTCTCGCTCTTCCATTGGACTGATTATACACGTGCTTCACGACGCAATCACGCAGAGCGTTCACACCGCGTCTCAACGCAGCGTCTCGTTCCCTCTCAGGGAACCAGGGTTACAAACGTAACCTGAGACGTTTCACGCAGGACACGTCCAAAAACAGTGTTTCTACTGGGAAAGAATTTTCAGACTGAAGACACAGCTGTGTATTACTGTGCAAGAGACAGTGATTAAACAAGACACAAGTTATGTACAAAAACCTGAACACGTAAATCAGATATACCATCCCTCATCACACATCCATCTATCCACACTTTTCATCTATCCAAAAAATGCTTTAAAATATCAAATAGCACCATAATCATTTAACATTTATGAAACATTCTGAAACATTTATGCAACAAATCTGTTTTTTGCTTCTTAGTACCATTATGCTCTTTCATTATGCATTATGGTCTTCATTATTTATATATTTGTGTATACAAATTCCTGTTTCTCATACACATAGGTACAAACAAGCATTGACAGACTGGAGGAGGAGTTCATGCAAAACTGTGATGTATATTTATGCGTGTCTGTTCATTTACTGTATGTTGTTCCTGTAGACGAGAATCAAACAGCAATGACAACAATAATCAGTTCGATTTTTGTCCTGATATTACTACTTTTACATGGTTTGTTAATTTCTTAATAATAACAATAATATATGTATAAATATTTTTAGTAAGCACACTACAACAGGTAATCTTTCTAATAGTTTTGGAACTTTCTGACTTTTTACGCTTTTTTTCTCTCTCTTCCACAGATATCCATTGTCAGACCTTCACTCAGTCTCAGGCTGAGGTAAAAAGACCTGGTGAATCTTTTCGGCTGGTGTGTACCGCCTCTGGATTTACATTCAGCAGCTACTGGGCTGCTGTGGTGAGACAGGGTCACGGTAAAGGTCTAGAGTGGATTGCAACTATTGGCACATCCAATCAGATGTACTATTCCCAGTCAGTCCAGGGAAGGTTCACAGTGTCCAGAGATGACTCCAGCAGTCAACTGTACCTACAGATGAACAGCCTCAAGACTGAAGACACTGCTGTGTATTACTGTGCTAGAGAGTCACTGTGAATGAGTTTAGGGTCAAAGCAATACAAAAACCACTTCCTTTCCTGTTGACTTCACTTAAGATCCAGATGTACTTTTGTTTTTCCAAGAGGTGGTGCTCTTGTCATTCAGTCTTAGTTGCCTTTTTTGAGGATCACTCAATTAACTTTTGTGTTCTTCACCAAGAAACAGACTGTACAATTTTGAAAGTCTGAAGAAACATAAATAATTCTTCATACAGCAGCAGCCTTACAGTAGCTTCATCATCCAATCTGTTCTCGACTTTGTGTGTCACATGTATGCTCTATTTCAGTGTAGTTTCTGTATTCCCGTTTTCCTAAGGGGATGTTTACACGACACCATTTTCAAGTAACAACACGACAACACGTTTTAAGGGCCTGAAATGCAAACATCTGAAAACGCATATGAAAGTGCAAGTTTTTGAAAATGATACAGTTATCATCTTAGTGTAAACTACAAAAACGCAAATATGTGAAAACGGTGGTGCCATGCACATGCGTATTACGTGTTCAGTCTATAGGCGTGTGTAGTGTTTCTTTTCAAAGTGACCTCGCCAACTACTGGCCTGAAATAGCCCTACAGTGCATTTAGCCATTTTTGCAGAAACATGGGAATGGGGATCGTTTTGACTGTCTGTACGCGAAAAACGCAAAGGAAAAAGTACATTGTTGTTGTGTAAACATTCCCTAGTCAGTCTCCTAGATTGTTAACTAGTTCACCACACCTGTTTCTGTTCTCCTTGACTACTCCACATCGATATAAGCCCTGAGTTTCCTTTAGTTCATTGTCTGGTATTGCGAACGTTTTTGATTTACATGGTTGTGCATTCTTGTTGATCCTGTGTTTTCCTACATGATTCTGTTGGATTTTTTAAATTACTGCTCGGATTACAGCCACCGATTGTCACGGTAGACGTTTTCTCTGTCCCTTCTTGTCTCGTGTTTATGTTGTTGTATGAACGCACGTGTGTGAGGGGCGTGTCTGTATGGCATTACCTGATCCGCTCCAGCTGTTCATCATCACATCACCAGCTGCAGTTGATCACCACCACACTATTTATACTCACTGCTGTTCTCTCATCTTTGTCAGATCTTTGTTTGGTGTGTCCCTGTCTGGTTATCCTGTTCCTGATCATCTCGTGTTCCGTGGAGTTTATCGTGTTGGATTGTGTTCTTCGTTCACCTGGGATTCGTCACTTCGTTCGTCTTCACTCATCGGGTTGATCATCGAAGTCCCTGCGTCACCGTGTCTTCTGGCTACTGCTTTTGTGTGGACTGAGTTCAAATAAAGATCCTTCACTCGCTTTTGCTTCCTGTGATCCATATATCATGACAGAAAGATCTGACCAGGAGATGGGAGCAGCGAGTGCGTCATCGTCCATGGAAGGTTTTATACACCACAGCATTCAAAGAATGAATTCCCAGGAGAGGGAGATCGGCGACACGAGTCGCGCAGTTCAAGCCTTGGTGACGCAGGTGTCTGAGCTCACCCAGCAGATCCAGCGCCTACGTGTTCCCGCTGCGCCCCCCATACCTGCCGTTCCCCCTGCACCACCTGGAAGCCCCTCCCAGTCGGAGCCTCGGTTACCGGTTCCCGAAGCCTATTCGGGTGAGCCTTCACATTGCAGAGCATTCTTAACCCGTTGTTCCATGCACTTTGCTTTACAGCCACGCACCTTTTTCAACGAACAAACAAAAGTGGCATTCGTGCTGACACTGTTGACTGGGAGAGCGGCACTCTGGGGAACGGCGGTGTGGGAGAACCAGAACCCATGCTGTTCCTCGTTCCAGTCCCTCGCGGAAGAGATGAAGAAAGTCTTCGATCGGGCAGTATCAGGAAGAGAAGCGGCCAGGACATTGGCTGAACTCCGTCAAGGGGAAAGTTCAGTTTCAGACTACTCGATCGAGTTCAGGACCCTGGCGGCGGAGTGTGGCTGGAACGAGGAGGCGCAGTGGGACATGTTCCTGCATGGGCTGGCTGACCACGTCCAGAAGGAGATCTATGCCCTGGATCTCCCCACCAATCTCAATGGCTTGATCGACCTTGCCCTGCGGGTGGACGCTCGACTCTCCAGAGTCGAGCGCAGAACAACTTCCACCCGCTCTCTCTGAGATTTCGACGGCCGGCGATCCAGCGGCAGGGGCGTGGTCAGCCCCATCGACGATCACGAGCCCATGCAGGTGGGTCGAGCTCGGCTTTCCCGAGAGGAGAGGGAGAGGCGGAGGTCCCAGGGCCTTTGCCTTTACTGTGGAGGGACTGGTCACTTTGCATACAACTGCCCGGTAAAAGGCCAAGCCCGATAGTAAACTTGAGGCTACTATCGGGTGGGATCTCCGCCAGGAAGACCTCATCAGCTACATCTACCTCCACCCTCCTCTCGGTAAGGCTGAGATGGTCAACCAACCAGCACGATTGTTCTGCACTGTTGGATTCCGGGGCGGAAGGTAACTTTATGGATTCTAATTTCGCACGCACATTCCAGATTCCCCTTCGACCCCTCACTCACAGGATTTCTGTTCATGCATTAACTGGCCAAGAACTTCCCACCATTTCGCACACCACTGAAGACATCACACTCATCACTTCTGGCAATCACACCGAGACTATTTCTTTTTTTATTCTGGACTCACCTTTGGCACCCGTTGTTGTTCTCGGACATCCTTGGCTGATCAAACACAACCCCCGTGTGGACTGGATTCATAAAGCTGTGCTGGAGTGGAATAAGGAATGTCATAAGTCTTGTCTTGTGTCTGCTTGTCCGTCTGTACCTGTTTCTGTGTTGCAGGAGGAAACAGGGGATTTGTCTAACGTGCCCGTGGAGTATCTGGACCTGAAGGAAGTGTTCAGTAAGTCTCGTGCTGCTTCTCTCCCTCCGCATCGTCCCTATGACTGTGCTATAGATTTACTGCCAGGTAAGTCTCCGCCTAAAGGCAAGTTATATTCACTTTCGATTCCTGAAAGAGAGGCTATGGAGAAATATATTTCTGATTCTCTAGTAGCCAAATTCATTCGCCCTTCCTCTTCTCCAGCGGGGGCGGGGTTCTTTTTTGTGGGGAAGAAGGATGGATCTTTGCGACCTTGCATTGACTACCAAGGGGTTGAATAACATCACGGTAAAGAATACTTATCCTTTGCCGTTAATGTCTTCAGCCTTCGAGAGGTTGCAGGGAGCATCTATCTTCACAAAATTGGACTTACGTAACGCTTATCATTTGGTTCGCATTAGGGAGGGAGATGAATGGAAAACTGCTTTTAACACCCCTAGGGGGCATTTTGAATATTTGGTCATGCCGTTCGGGCTGTCCAACTCCCCAGCAGTTTTCCAGGCACTGGTCAATGACGTGCTGCGAGACATGATCGATCAATTCATATATGTCTACCTGGATGACATTTTGATTTTTTCTTCGTCTCTCCAGGAGCATGTGCAGCACGTCCGACGAGTGCTTCAGAGGTTGCTAGAGAATGGGCTTTTTGTCAAGGCGGAGAAATGCGATTTTCATGCACAGTCTGTTCCTTTTTTAGGCTACATCGTGTCGTCCGAGGGAATGCGGATGGATCCTGAGAAGATCAAGGCTGTGGTGGATTGGCCAAGTCCAGATTCTCGCAAGGCCCTGTTGAGGTTTCTGGGGTTTGCCAATTTTTACCGGCGTTTCATTCGCAATTTCAGCCAGCTAGTCGCGCCTCTGACTGCCTTGACCTCCCCCGGAACTACGTTCAGGTGGTCCGAATCAGCCGAGGCTGTGTTCGTTAAACTGAAGAGCCGCTTCGTTTCAGCTCCCATTCTGATAACCCCTGATTCATCACGTCAGTTTGTGGTGGAGGTCGACGCATCAGAGGTGGGAGTAGGAGCAGTGTTATCCCAGCGTTCACCTGTGGACGACAAGATGCATCCTTGCGCGTTTTTTTCACATCGATTATCCCCAGCCGAATGCAATTATGACATTGGTAACAGAGAGTTGTTGGCAGTCAAGTTGGCGTTGGAGGAGTGGCGCCACTGGTTAGAAGGGTCGGGGGTACCTTTTATCGTCTGGACTGATCATAAGAATCTAGAATACATCAGAACTGCCAAAAGATTGAACTCCAGGCAGGCTCGGTGGGCACTTTTTTTCGGTCGATTTGATTTTACTCTATCTTACCGTCCGGGTTCTAAGAACATCAAGCCGGACTCTTTATCTCGCATATTTGATTTTTCCGAACGCCCGTCTACTCCCGAGTGTATTTTACCCGAGACCATATTTGTTTCAACACTCACATGGGAGATCGAAGCGAAGGTCAAGAGGGCCTTAGAAGGGGTAACGCCTCCGCCCGGTTGTCCACCGAATCGTTTGTTTGTGCCGGAGGGATTACGGTCGGACGTCATCCAGTGGGGTCACAGTTCCAACATTGCTTGTCATCCAGGAGTTAATCGCACTGGTTTTTCAGTCAAGCAACGGTTTTGGTGGCCACGTATGGCTCGCGACATTCACGATTTTGTGTTGGCTTGCTCAGTTTGTGCCATTGGTAAGTCTTCCAATCGACCTCCAGATGGGTTACTTCAGCCGCTGCCGGTGCCTTCGAGACCCTGGTCCCATATCGCTCTAGATTTTATCACCGCCCTCCCACCCTCTCAGGGGAACACAGTGGTTTTAACTGTGGTGGACCGATTCTCGGAGGCAGCACATTTCATCCCCTTACCCAAATTACCTTCAGCTAAGGAGACAGCGGTAACTGTCGTAGATCACGTCTTTCGGTTACATGGCCTCCCGATAGACGTGGTTTCCGACAGGGGTCCCCAATTTGTGTCCAAATTTTGGCGAGAATTTTGTAGATTACTGGGGGCGACGGTTAGTCTGTCTTCTGGGTTTCACCCTCAGAGCAATGGTCAAACTGAGAGAGCCAACCAAGATTTGGAAAGAACGTTGCGATGTATGGTTTCCAAGAACCCTTCCTCTTGGAGTCAGAAACTGTCTATGGTGGAGTACGCCCACAATACGTTACCAGTGTCATCTACGGGCCTATCTCCGTTTGAGTGTAGTGTAGGTTACCAGCCACCTATTTTTCCTAGTCTGGATTCCGAAGTCGCGGTCCCCTCCGCTCACGCCTTCGTCCAGAGGTGTCAGCGCACTTGGACTAGAGCCCGTGAGAATCTACTCCAAGTGGGAGCTCGCACCAAGGCCAAGGCCGATCGCCACCGGCGGAGGCCTCCCGTATACGTCGTCGGTTCCAAAGTGTGGCTTTCTACCAAGAACATTCCTCTCCGATCCGTCTCGAATAAACTTGCTCCCAAATTTATTGGCCCGTTTGCTGTTACCAAGATTGTTAGTCCGGTGGCAGTCCGCCTTAAACTTCCTCTTGCGTACAAGAGAATTCATCCCGTGTTCCATGTATCCAAAGTCAAGCCCGTGTTTTATGCTCGCATTAATCCGCCAGTCCCGGTTCCCCCACCGCCGCGACTCGTAGACGGGGAACCATCCTATTTGGTCAATCGGATTCTGGACTCTAGACGGAGGGGGCGCGGATTCCAATACTTGGTGGACTGGGAAGGTTACGGTCCGGAGGAGAGAAGTTGGGTTCCTGCTAGAGACATTCTGGATCACTCTCTTATCGATGATTACAATCGACAGGTAAGGGAGTCTGAGAACGCCAGGAGGCGTTCTTAGGAGGAGGGGTACTGTCACGGTAGACGTTTTCTCTGTCCCTTCTTGTCTCGTGTTTATGTTGTTGTATGAACGCACGTGTGTGAGGGGCGTGTCTGTATGGCATTACCTGATCCGCTCCAGCTGTTCATCATCACATCACCAGCTGCAGTTGATCACCACCACACTATTTATACTCACTGCTGTTCTCTCATCTTTGTCAGATCTTTGTTTGGTGTGTCCCTGTCTGGTTATCCTGTTCCTGATCGTCTCGTGTTCCGTGGAGTTTATCGTGTTGGATTGTGTTCTTCGTTCACCTGGGATTCGTCACTTCGTTCGTCTTCACTCATCGGGTTGATCATCGAAGTCCCTGCGTCACCGTGTCTTCTGGCTACTGCTTTTGTGTGGACTGAGTTCAAATAAAGATCCTTCACTCGCTTTTGCTTCCTGTGATCCATATATCATGACACCGATCTGTTACAGAGTGTTTATAAAAAGTATATGTAAATATTTATTTGTAAAATATTAGTTAATGAACAGCTTTGATCAATGCAAAAGGTACAACGGGATATGTTTGCCCATTTATTTAAAATAAAAAAGGTTAAAAGTACACCAAAATTGTATTTCTGTAGTGCTGCGTTGAGATCTGTAAATTATTCATGTGCTGAATAATGACAGATGGAATTACTATAATTAGATTTATCATCTTTGTTATCATTTTTAATAAAACCGGTGTCAAAAAGAAACAAACAGAAGATATTTTATCATTTTAATGTTGTCATTTTTATTTAGGGACATTTTCATTTTAGGGTTGTCATTTTAATTTAATTTGTTCACTAAAAAGCATTGATGCAAATCTCCTTCCTTATGTAAACAGGGCAGACACAATAAAGAGCTTTTCAAGTCCTGCGGTGGAGAGAGTCACAGGTCCCATCTGAGAGACTACAGACAGATAGAATCATGTAGGCCTACTTTGTATTATTGGTGATGATTTTATCTACTGTGCTCAGTGAGTATCAGAATCAACACTATACTGTTTTATTAATGTTTTGCAGATACTTGTCCTTTAAAATACAATCAGTCCAGGTTCATTTTGAGAGTGACAATGTGCATAACTCAATTCAGTCAATGACAATATTTTTTAAATGGATGTTCCCAGGTGGTAATTGCATTGAGTTGAATCAGCCTGCTCTAATGATGGTAAAACCTGGGGAATCATTTTCCATCGGCTGCAAGATTACAGGATATTCAGCGTCAGGAGGCTGTACCAACTGGATACGACAGTTAACTGGAAAAGCGATGGAATGGATAGGCTGGTTCTGTAGTTCTGGTGATACAGGCACCAGACACACAATGAAGAATAAGATCAGCTTCACAGCTGAAACTTCCAGCAACACAGTTTTCTTACGAGGTCAAAACTTTCAGACTGAGGACTTGGCTGTATATTATTGTGCACGAAATACACAGTGCCACAAATTGTCTGGGGACCTGTGCAATAATTCTTATATTCTCTCCATACCAGACTGTTTGGAAATATACAAACTGGATATAATAAAAGTTTCTGGAATATTTCATTTATCATTTATTTGCATTTTATACAATTTTTATTCTTCAGGTGCTATGTGACTGCTGCATCATTTATTTGCTTCTTCAGCTTCAATCTTGGTATATTAATTGTTTTTGCATTAGACATTTTGCACTATTTTATCAATCAAATAATACATTTGCATTTAGTCATTGGTGCTGACAGAACTGCATGTGTAGATTCTCTGGGTTCTGCAAACCCAGTAAACTTTATAAATTACTTCATGAATTCATAAATTACACTCCTAAATTTTTTGATCACTGGAAATCATCTGGCATCATACACTCTCCTTAAAGGATTTTGCAGGTGCATTTTCATGTAATTTTAATGCATTCATTTTGTTTTAATAATTAAATTTTATTAATTAAACAGCTCATGAACGTACTTTATCAATATTTAAAAAGAAAATGTTTTGCTTTAAAATGTTATTTAAAATTGAGTCAAGCACTATTATATTGTAACAGTGTGGTGGTAGTTGAAGGCACAAGACAAAGATGAGGGTATAACACAATGTTTACTGGTAAACTCAGGATAAAAACAACCACAACATTAACGAGAACCGACAAGGGACTGAAGAACAGGGAGTATAAATACACAAGGTGAAATCAGGAAACTAACTAGACACAGGTGGAGGAAGATGAAATGGTAACACTTTATTTTGATGGTACTTTTTTGAACATTCTGTTAACTATAAGTAACTTTGCAACTACATGTCAACTTATTCTAACCCTAATCCTACCAGTCTACTAATACTCTACTAATACTCTATTGAGAGTTAGTAGACATGAAGGTGCAATGTTACTTATAGACAACAGAATGTGTTAAAGGGACCATCAAAATAAAGTGAAACCGATGAACTAATCAGGGATTAACAAGAACAGACAAGACAGAACATAATTGTGACAAATAGGGTTCTACATAGAAACCCACCGTTTGTGTTTGAATTGCAGCACAGGTGTGTGTCATTAAAGGGTAACTAAACCCCTGGTCAGAACCTGACTCCACCCACTGGCAATATTTGAAAATTGCTGGAAAAGTGGGCAGAGCCCAGCTGAGGGGGGCGTGCACCTGAGACGCATCTCTTTGTATGGAACTTGCCTACGTCACCAACAACCCCTTACGTCACAAACCACCCCAAACATCCAATAGGAAAATTCAACTGCAGTAGCCACCGTTCAACCTGAAGAAGGCAGTACTCAGACGTTTTTACACCATATATTGTGGAATTAAAACACTTTATACACAAATGTAAAAAAAGTTACTCGAATCAATGAGCAGTACTACTAAAGCCCCATTCTTACAGATCATTAACTAAAAAAAGTTGGTTTAGGGTTTAGTTATCCTTTAAGAACCATGAAGTTTAACTTCACATGGAAAGGAATTAGAGGCAACTATATGGAAAATAGTTCAGTGTTTTGAATGAAAATAAAACACAATTCTCACTAGATACGAAATACAGTGTGAACCATGTGAAATTCTTGAGGAACTTGAGGATTTTGCAGTTCTCCCTAAAATGTCAGCCTACACTTATTTTACCAATACTTTCATTAGACACTGGAATCAGATGAACCCAACAGACAAGTTAAAATATATGTTTATTAAACAATCTTAGATGTTAACAAAATGCATTAAATTGCTTATAATAAGTATTTCCAGTATGTTTCCTTCATCTGTTTATTTGGTCACATATGTTGTTCTTTTATGTAGAAAGCCGCTATACCAAATAAATGACCAATCGCAACATCTGGACAACCAAAGAGCTGTATGCATTTTTTCTACTTGTTCTTTATACAGAGGAGTATCTATGTGGATCAATATGAGTAATAAAGCTGCGTTCACTTCAAATCATGATCCTCAATTCTATTCGATCCTTAAATTCTAAAGCAATAAAATGGGCTTCATAACTTACATTGACATTTTAGAATTTAGCAAATTTTATTCAAATGAGGAGGACAATAGAAGTAACCAAACCAACGATAGGGCAACAATATGTAAGTGCTGTGACAGTTAGCACAGTACATGTAGCAAGGTGTTATTTATTTATTATTATTAAATAGATATATAGAATAGTGTTAGTATTAATGGGTCTAGTGTTGACGAAAAAATATGCGACTTCAGCCGTTTCTTGAAAATGAATAAAAACTCAGCAGCTCGGGATGAGTAAGTCATTCCACCAGCATGGAACAGTCAAGGTGAAGGTCTGTAAAAGTGATTTTGTGCCTTTTTGGGATGGTACCACATGGCACTGTTCACTTGCATAATGCATGCTTCTGGAGGGCACATTAGTCTGAAGTAGTGAGTAACTGTCAGTAACTGTTACCAGATGTTTTTAGGCATAATTAATATTCTTTCATTGTTGCTTTCAGGTGGTTTACTGTGTTGAGCTCACTCAACCCCTGGAATGGCTGGGATATCTTTGCATGGATGGTAGCACTGGTACTTCAGACTCAGTAAAAAAAACAAGATCAGTTTCAAGATCAGGACACGTCCAAAAACACATTTCTAAAGGGAAAGAATTTACAGACTAAAGACACAGCTGTGTATTACTGTGCAATACAGACACAGTGACCGAACAAGACAGTTCTGTACAAACATGTTCTCAGATTAAAACCATCTTGCATCTATACATAAATATTTAATAATCTTCATCTTTTAAAAATATAAATCTTATTATTTTAAATAGCAAAGTTTTTTTCATGTCAAAATTAGGATTTACTGTATTAAAGGTATTTGTATGACCCATTTCTAATATGCTCAAGATTGCCTGCACCCATCACTCTTAACATTTAACATACATTTAACATTTAACATAAAACATTTTTTAACACATGTAGTGGAAGGAGTTGTTCATGCAAAACTGATGTTTTTTCTTCTTAAGCTGCAATTGTATGGCTGTATTTGCTGACAGCACAGATCCAAATAATTTTCAGAATACATTAATAGGACATCTAGCAATTGTTCCAGATATCAAACAAGTAAAGATTAAATGGTAAAAGCATTGATGTTTTACATCTACTGTAAGACAACTGGACGACTTTATGCAAATTCTCCATCTGCTTTATGTACTAAAGTGAAGTGTGCCTCGGGGTTAGAAGGAAACATTCCTGTCATCTTAAATCATGATCTTCTCAACAGCTCTTCTACTGTTGGCAGCAGCTGCATCATGTGAGCTTCACTGATGGTTTATTTAAATGCTAAAGCAATCAAATAAGCTGAACTGTAAACATGCATATTTTGAGACAATAACACATTACATTGTTGTTGTTTTTTCAGGTGGTGTTTTCTGTGTCGAGCTCACTCAACCTCCATCTTTGGTTGTGAAACCTCAAGAATCATTTTCCATCTCCTGCAGGATTTCAGAATCAAGCTATTGCATTAACTGGATCCGTCAAACCACTGGAAAAGCACTGGAATGGCTTGGATATATTTGTAATGGTGGTGGCACTGAAACTAAAGAGTCATTAAAAAACAAGATCAGTTTCACACAGGACACATGTTCCAAAAACACACTGTTTCTACAGGGAAAGAATTTTCAGACTGAAGACACAGCTGTGTATTACTGTGCAAGATACACACAGCGATTAAACAAGACACATTTCTGTACAAAAACAAAATACACAGAAGATTAACTGTTTTATTCAAGTCTAAATATTATTTAACATGACTGAATACATGACTATATACAAACAGAAGTATTTTTTATGGTTAAGATCAGGTACAAATCATTCTTTAACAGGCAACAACTGCACATATTAACTTGCAATAGATATATACAATATATAAATAAATGTGTATAGCTACTGTCTTGTTGATACCTATCCCGATGAGTCTTAAAAAATATTCTTTGTTTTAAATTTTAAATTAAACTCACGTCCTTTGTTTCATACGTTTTATTGGCCTACATTTTTAAAAGCTAATATGTATGTTAGATGCTTTCTTTGGATAAAATTTGTCAGTAGTAGCAAGATATTTACACCATAAATATGAATAAACACATGTATCTTGCTTCTCTTTGAGACTTTATTTTATACATCAAGAATATGATGTCAGACAAATAAATTTGCATCATTGTTTATAAATATTATACGAACTATCGACAGATACATTTTTACGTCAATGCAAATATTCGCCCTTCTCTCATGTAAACATGAGCACGCAGACATAAAGGCTCTTAGTGTTTTACAGAGCCACAGTGAAATACAACCAGAATCATGTACTGCTTTTCAATACTGCTGGTTTTGGCAACTGCACCCTGTAAGTATCCTCAGCTCAACACAAAACAATTATAAACATAGAAATCAGAGCTCAATTTGTATTACTGATATAATGCTTTAATGATTGTAGGTGTTACTGTATTGAGCTGAATCAGCCTCCTGTCATGGTAGTAAAACCAGGGGAATCGTTCACCATCGCCTGTAAGATCACTGGATATTCAGCCTCAGGCGGTGGCTACACAAACTGGATCAGACATTCAAGTGGAAAACCGATGGAATGGATTGGCTGGTTCTATAGTTCCAGCAGCAATGGTGTCAAAGATTCACTGACAAATAAGATCAGTTTCTCAGCTGAATCCTCCAGCAATGCAGTCAACTGGACAAAACTTCAACACTGAGGACACAGCTGTGTATTATTGTGCTCGCAATACACTGTGCCACAAACTGCCACAGGACCTGCACAAGAACCTGTCTCTTCAATAAACACATTTTCAATAAAGCAAACAGTTTATTTGTTGACATAAAACCTTTCAGACTTTTTGTAGTATACAAAAGCTTATGACAAAATACCAAAGTTTGTGTGTCAAAGTAAAATTAATAAATATGTTGCACACGTAGGTCAAGTGATGTATTGCGTGTGTATATCAGTTATCTTTAAGTGTTTGGTAACACTTTAGAATACTGTTCTATCATTAATGAATAACTACACAGGAACAAATGAGTAATGCACTATTAACATTCTAGTAACTACGATTAAGAAATAGATCTGATTAACAAATAAGTAAGTAATAATGCTCAGTTGAATGAGGTACTTGACTATTAGCTGATCAGTAACTATTTTTTCATACCTTCTGGAGAACTACTGTAAACACGTTCATAATTAATATGAATATATATAATATAATATGAATAATGCATAATGTATAATTAATTCTAAAGTGAAGATCATGGTTACACTAGTAATGACTCAATTGTTACCAAATCCATCTGAAGGAATTACTATCCAAAAAAGTACAAAAACCTCAAAAGCTTACAATGACTTCAGAAATAACTAGGAAGTTATAATGCTTTTTACTTTAGAATACAAATCCAGGCTCTTTCCGAATATGATTGTTGATAAATGACCTATAGTTTTCATAAAGACTACATAAAATGATACATTTACTGCTCTTTATTTGTCATTTTGGAGTTTGACAGACTTTTTTATTTTCTTTAAATGGAAAAAATCAGCCAGAATAATCACATTTTCTGTTCCACAGAAGAGAGTGAGTCATACGGGTCGACATGAGATTGAATGATATGAGAGTGAGTAAATTATGACAGAATGTTATTTTTTTTGGTGAACTATCCCTTTAATATTCACCCTGTACACACATGGTGGAACTGTATCCAATACTCAATGCAAATTCTCCAGTATTTATATACCCAGCCCATCCTTGGCTGTGAATATTTCTTGTCCTCCCACGAAGCAGAGAAGAAGAACCACTCATAAAATCATGTTTTATCTGTCTGTACTCCTAATGTCTGTGATGCCTTGTGAGTACAATTCTTCAAGGTTTTTAGAGCAGCATTAAACTGTTAAACATTGATACAACCATAATAACCACAAAGAGTCCATTTCAAAATTAACATATTTGTGCTTAATTTGCAGATGTGTGCCGCACTGTGGAACATAACCAACTAAGCTCACTTTCGGTAAAACCTGGATAATCTTTTACCATTTCCTGTAAAGTATCAGGTTATGCTTTCAGTGATGGCTCCAAGACACCTTCCTGGATTAGACAAGCTCAGGGGAAGATCCTCGAGTTCATTGGCATGATCCATTCTGGTGGTAGCATAGACTA
This sequence comes from Gila orcuttii, assembly GCA_026230005.1. Taxonomy (NCBI): domain Eukaryota; kingdom Metazoa; phylum Chordata; class Actinopteri; order Cypriniformes; family Leuciscidae; genus Gila; species Gila orcuttii. The sequence goes on along the minus strand of JAPDVR010000003.1, from coordinate 35,774,755 downwards.
CAAGGATTCACTGAAAAATAAGTTCACCATCTCCAGAGACACATCTACAAGCACAGTATATCTTAAAGGACAAAATCTGCAATTTGAGGACTCGGCTGTGTATTATTGTGTTCGGTATACAGGCACTGTGACGAATACCGGTTTAATGCTCGTGCAAAAAACATGTGCACAAACACTTAACATGCATGACTAGTTTGGAAGTTGAATGCCATGGTAAGACCTTAATCATCAGACACTTTAAGGACTCTTTATAATTACTATTGAAAACAAACTGTGGAAATAATTGTTTTAATTATTTAAATAAAATCATTTATTTATAATTGTAATATATATATATATATATATATATATATATATATATATATATATATATATATATATATATATATATATATATATATATATATATATATATTACAATTATAAATAAATGATTTTATTTATTACAATTATAAATAAATTATTTTATATTAAAAACAAATAAATTAATAATTAACATGGTTTTGTGTCATATTCAAATATTATATATATATATATATATATATATATATATATATATATATATATATATATATATATATATATATATATATATATATAATATTTGAATATGACACAAAACCATGTTAATTATTAATTTATTTGTTTTTAATATAAAATAATTTAAAGATACCAGAATAATACTAGATACACATCAAACAAACAAATAAATAAATAAATAAGTATTAGAGTTTGAAATACAAAGATTTGAGGTCATTACTTTATATACCTTGTATGGATCCCTAATGCATATCTTATTCAGTAATATTATGGCCTCATTCAAATTCAGTACATCCCAAACTGAATATTTAATTACATTATGCAAATTAATTTTCCTCTTGAACCTTCATAAGTTCAGTATCCCTGTACAGCTCGATAATTCAGTACAACAATATGGAGCATAACGTTTTGGGATTTACATTACTGTTACTAGCTTCTCAATGTATTATTCCAGTCTTTACTGCTCATAATATAATGGTTTATTTTTTATCTGAATTTACACACATTTATCATGTTTTATTTTGCACATTGCTGGTGTCAGACACTGACAGAGTCTGAAGCTGTAGTCACTAAACCTGGAGAATCCCATAAACTGACATGTTCTGCCTCTGATTTGGACATTGATAACTACTGGATGGTTTGGATAAGACAGAAGTACGGAAAAGAGTTGGAATGGCTGGCATTGATCAGATATGATAGCCAGTATATTTATTACTCTCAGTCTGTCCAAGGACGGTTCACCATCTCCAGATACAACAGTAAGAAGCAGGTGTATCTGCAGATGAACAGCCTGAAGAATGAAGACACTGCTGTGTACTATTGTGCCCGAGAGACACAGTGACTGAAATGACTGCAGCACTGTGCACAAAAACTGCCAAGACAGTAGGCTATAAAGAGATATTGTCACATTTAATAATGATTGATGAGCTAGAAAACAGCATTTCTGGAGATTTTAATACTTGAATAAGAACATTTCAATAAAGCTTATGTTATTCTGTTGTTTGGTGATGTTTTTAACATAAAAAAAGTGAATAGCTCTCTAGAATCTTTTCAATCTCACATTAATAGCATCACACGGTCAGCTTATTTCCATCTCCGTAATATCAACCGTCTCCGCCCCTCCCTTACCATTGACTCTGCTTCCATCCTTGTTCACAGCCTGGTTACTTCGCGTATTGACTACTGTAGTTCTCTTCTTTTTGGTCTCCCTCATAAAACCCTACATAAGCTCCAGTTGGTCCAGAATTCGGCAGCACGTGTTATAATCAAACCTCTCTTTTCTCACCATATTACTCCTATTCTTCAACAATTACATTGGCTACCGGTTCAACGTAGAATTGAGTTCAAAATTCTCGTGCTTACTTACAAGGCCATCCATAATCTTGCTCCTCCTTACATCTCTGATCTCCTCTATGTTGTTACCCTGTCCCGTACTCTCCGATCCTCTTCTTCCACTCGTCTCTCTGTTCCTTCTGTCCACCTCAGTACTATGGGGACCAGAGCCTTCTGCTGCTCTGCACCCAAACTGTGGAACTCTCTTCCATCTCACATTAGGAACATAAACTCGCTCACAGAATTCAAATCCATACTCAAGACTTACCTGTTCAAAATATCTTATTTAATGTGAAACATCCATTGTCCTGTTTACTTGTATTTGTGCTATGTTTTATGTTTTATTTTATTCTCTTGATTAATTTGACATATTCTGGTGTTTTTACTTTGTACAGCGACCTTGAGTGTCCAGAAAGGCGCTTTTAAATAAAATGCATTATTATTATTATTATTAGAGTCTGTCTTGACAACAGAACATTGCAGAGGCTCTGCCCATGGGCGGCGCTAGGGAGGGGCTAGCAGGTGCTTCAGCACCCCCAAGAAAGACCAAAGCACCCCGATAGCACCCCCAAACATAATGTCTGGAATCAATTATATTCAGGCTGTATTCTATGGAAGCCGCATGGTGAAGAAAAAGGAAAACTTATCTTGTTATTTCGAGATATTAAGTCGTTATTTCAATATAATATCTCCTTATTTCGACATAATAACAGTAATAACAGGGGTTCTCTTACGAGAGTATCTCTCGTACTGCGTAATATCTTACGCTATGGGGAAAACCTCTTTTCCACGAGATATTGAAGCCAAAAATTATCCTTAATTTTGAATTAATGTAAAACGCTGTGCAGCAGCATGCAGACATAGGCAGGACGGCTCGCGCGCCTATTGGCTGCCCTGCGGCAACAGCAGCAGCCTATCGAGAGAGGCGCTGCGTGACACCATATCCAATGGGGGCATTTCGCGCCCATTTCGTCACGTCTCGCTCTATAATTATAGCTCGATAAGGCTGGTACACTGATTTTCATCTCTTCAGCGAAGCATCACGCATCGCTGGATCCGGAGTGAGAAGCCACGCCGTCTGAGGAAAAGCACACAGCGGGACGAGCCATTGAGTCTGAAGTCGCTGGCATCGCCGCCTTTAGCCGCCGTACCTGCTACGCTTTCCGGCGTTATATCCTTTTCATACTGTGTGTGTGTGTTCGCCGCTGCGACACACATTTTTTCACTGTCTCTCTCTCTCTGCTAAAAGAGCTGCGTCTTTTTCAAGATGCAAAGATCCTGCGGCTCGTGCCGAGCCACACTCAGCGACGGGGACCGTCATGTCATCTGCGTTTCCTGCCTGGGTGAGGATCATGCGGCTCTCGCTCTCGTCGACGGCGGATGCCCTCACTGTGAGCTACTGCCGATGATGACTCTGAGGACTCGCCTGGCATCATTCTCAGAGCCTGCACTTCAGCCCGCTGTAGCGCCGCGCCGTAAAAGCGCCGTGCCCAGCGCGGACCCGAGCCTTCTCCTGCTCGCCAAAGCTCGCCGGTTCGCCCGCCAGCTTCGCCGGCATCGCTCGAGTCCCTCACTGACGGACAACGGCCGCCGCGCGCCGCCGCTTCCGCCATTAATGACGACGAGATAGCTGCATCTGTAGAGAAGGCCAGCTGCTCTATCCTGGTGTCGGACAGTGAGGATTGGGCGAGCTCTGTGGACCTCCCCCCTTCTGCCCGCGAGTCGTCAGGGAAACGGGCCAGCATCAAAACCGCGGCTAGCTTTCTTTAAGTTATAAGAAAGCTACCCCGCCCCTGCCCCCCGTGGGCATGCGTCACCGGCGAAATGAGGAAAGAGTGTGTTTTTAGTCCCGCCGAGGCCGGACCAATCTCCATTTCTCAAACATTTCTCAGCTCCTCTTAGTTTGAGCGGCTGAAAATGTCAATATTGCAGCAATGAGCCTGTTGAATAACACGCACGCCTGCAAACAAACGCCAACACACACAAACTGTGATGACGCTCTCTTATCTGCTCGAGCTATTTTAAGCTTTTGTCGTTTCCCCCTGTGGCTCAGTGGCGAAACCCAAAGCCTTCGCACGGGAAACCCGTGTTCGATCCCAGGTCTCGCAGCAGATAAAAATTTAGTCTCGCCGCGGCCAGACTTGCACCGAAACTTTTCGCTCGTTCAGTTCCAAGAAAATGCGACTGTTCCAGTGTATTTTGCAGTAAACAAGCCGGTACCATGGCCCGCTTGCCTGCACAAAAATGCCGTTTCCACGGCGACCCAGAAAAATCATATAAGCAGTGTATTTTCTGGTATTCCGGCCACAGCCAATGGTGTTATGAGTGTAATAAAAATGCCCACAGCCCAGTGTTCATTTCTATACACAAACACAAATGAGATTGACTCATATCATTGTGCATTAAATGTAGTGAATGTGCCCACAACCCAGAGCCCACAAATACTACACACTAAATGTGCCACGTTTTCTGTAAAACGAAACCAACACACATACAGTCAGCTAAAACCCACGGTGTTTGTCTCGCCGCGGCCAGACTCCACCGAAACTTCTCGCTCATTCAGTTCCAAACAATGTGACTGTTCCAGTGTATTTCGCAGTAAACAAGCCGGCACCACAGCCCGCTTGCCTGCACACAAATGCCATTTTTATGGCGACCCAGATAAATCCCAAAAGAGTGTATTTTCTGGTATTCCGGCCACGGCCGATGGTGTTATGAGTGTTGTAAGAATGCCCACGTCTCAGTGCCCATTTCCACACACAGACACAGCCCGCCACAGTTCAGGGCTAGCACAAATAAAATCGACTCATGTCAATTGTGCAAAAAAATGTAGTGAATGTGCCCACGACACAGTGCCCACAAACACTACACGATGCGTGTCCCTCGTTTTCTGTAAAAGCGAAATCGACACACATTCAGTCAGCACAAGCCAACGGTGTTCTCAGTGCAGTGAATGTGCCCGCCGTCCCGCGCCCACATTCCTTCACAGACACGCTCAACCCCACGGGGTTTGTCCCGCTCGCTCTCTCTTCACAACCTGTCATAGAGAATTCGAGCGCGACCAGGCTGCCCGCCGTGATCGGCGCGCCTCCCGCCTCGCACACTATAAACACAGTGTTTATGTCTCAGCACACCGAAGCTCTGCAGCCGCCGCTATGCCGCGGCCAGAGCCCGGATTTCATTCTACCCCTAGCTATTCACGCAGATGCGTGGGCAAAGCTTCCCGGGGTATCAGAATGGGTGTTGAACACTATAAAAAGAGGCTATTCGCTACAGTTCGCTCGACGTCCCTGCCGTTACACGGCGCGAGTCGAAACCACGGTAAACAACGAAGTATCTCATCTACTTCGAGCCGAAATAGCGAAACTGCTGAGCAAAGGGGCCATAGAACCTTTATCTCAGGCTCAGAGCGAAGGGGGGCTATACAGCAGATATTTTATGGTACCGAAAAAAGACGGGGGTCTCAGACCCATTCTAGATCTGCGACAGCTGAACAGAGTGCTTATGAAGCGCCAGTTCAGAATGCTGACAACCAGGAAAATCCTCGCGCAAGTGCACCAGGGAGACTGGCTTATGTCAATAGATCTCAAAGACGCCTATTTCCAAATACAAATAGCGTCACGTCACAGGCGATTCTTGAGATTCGCCTTCGAGGGCCAGGCATATCAATACACAGTCCTACCGTTCGGCCTATCCCTAGCACCCCGTACATTTACGAAGTGCATGGACGCGGCCCTCGCACCCCTGAGACTTCAGGGCATACGAGTCTTGAACTACTTGGACGATTGGCTGATTCTAGCTCGATCACATTCAGAGCTCATAGAACACAGAACCACATTACTCGAGCATCTCGAGAATCTGGGTCTCACAGTCAATTGGGCGAAGAGTTCGCTGTTCCCCAGCCAGAAAATCTCTTTTCTGGGAACAGTACTGGACTCGCTGTCTATGACAGCACGTCTGTCGCCAGAGTGAGAACTGGACATTCAGCGCGCCGCGAAGTCCTTTCGCCGCGGCTCTATAGTCCCGCTCAAAGGTTTCAGAAAATGCTGGGCCTCATGGCCTCAGCATCTTCAGTACTCCAGCTGGGCCTGCTTCGCATACGCCCACTGCAGTTATGGCTGAAAGTGCGAGTTCCACCCCGGGCATGGACCACTGGTCTGTTTCGCCTCAGGGTCGACATGAAATGCGTTTCGGCTCTGGAACCTTAGAAAATAGCCGACTGGTATCAGTCAGGCGTGAGTCTGGGGACTCCCTCGAGTGTGACGGTGGTGTCCACGGACGCCTCCACCTCGGGATGGGGAGCGCTGCTCGAGGGCAGACCGTTCTTCGGCCAGTGGTCAGAACGGGGAAAGCTCCTACGCGAATGCTGGCAGTCGACAACGCGCTATGGCGCTTTTGTCCCCAGATAAAAGGCCGCCACGTCTTAGTCCGGTCAGACAACATGTCTGTTGTGGCATACATAATTCACCAGGGTGGCGTCAGGTCCCGAAACCTTACAGGCTGACGGAACGCCTCCTGGTCTGGGCTCAGCACAACCCCGTGGCCGATACCGGTGAGGAGAGACCTCCTCTCTCAGGCAAAGGGCTCGTTTTGGCATCCTCGCCCGGAATTATGGTCCCTACATGCATGGGCCATCAACGGGTACCCGCTAACCTCCCAGAGGGAGTGTTAAATACAATCACGCAGGCTAGAGCCCCGTCTACTAGATGGCTCTATTCCTCAAAGTGGTCAGTGTTCTCTGCCTGGTGTCAAGCTCAGGGCTTTTCACCCGCAGACTGCGGGGTTACGGAAGTGCTCTCCTTCCTTCAGGAGCTGCTGGATAAGGGCAGAACCCCATCCACGCTCAAAGTATACGTGGCGGCCATAGCGGCGTTTGCAAAGCAGACGTCTGGCCAGTCACTGGGGAAAACGACCTGGTCGTGCGATTCCTCAGGGGAGCTCGGAGGCTGAATCCTCCCAGACCCCCCTCAGTCCCTGTGTGGGACCTTTCTACGGTTTTGGAAGCCATGAAAGGTGCCCCATTCGAGCCAATCCATTTGTCAGACATGAAACATCTGTCTCTCAAAACGGTATTCCTTATGGCTCTCGCTTCAGTGAAGCGCTCAGGGGACTTGCAAGCGCTTTCGGTAAGCGCGTCATGCATGGAGTTTGGGCCTAATAACTCAAAAGTCATACTCAAACCAAGGCACGGGTACGTGCCCACATCCCTCAACACACCGTTCAGGGCCCAGGTTATTTCCCTGTGCGCCCTCCCGGTTCGTGATGAGGAGAAGGATGCGAGTCTCCTCTGCCCTGTCAGGGCACTGAGAGCTTATGTGTCCCGCTCGTCGGTCTTCAGACAGACTGAGCAGCTCTTCGTTTTGTTTGGCGGACGCTCCAAGGGACTGGCCGCATTAAAACAGAGCCTATCCAGATGGATAGTCGACGCCATAGCACTGGCTTACACTTCTAAGGGCCTGCAGTGTCCTTTGGGTGTCAGAGCGCACTCCACGAGAGGCGTGGCCTCGTCGTGGGCGTGGTATAGTGGGGTTACCGATATCTGTACGGCCGCGGGTTGGGCCTCGCCGTCTACATTTATAAGGTTTTACAACCTAGAGGTTCCCACCTTACAAGCCAAGCTTCTGTCGGTATAGAATTCAGTGCTATCTGCCCCGCTGTGCCGGCCCAGATGCTGAGTTTTGCTTGTGCATCGCTCGCTGAGCGATAAAACAGCTCCATGGGTGTTGAATAACCCGTACTATTATTACCCAGTTCAGGCTGAACACGTTCACCCTGTCTGCGTGAAACACTGTTAACATAACTAGCTCCTGTAGGATGCTATTTCATGGGGAATGATGCTTGCAGCCTCTCTTCTCTGACTCTCTGTGAGTCTATGGTGATTATGCACTATATGAGCCCCGGGCTACTGCCCTTGGGACTTTGGTGTCGGATCCCAGTACGCACGGCGTTTTGCATTGTGTTCCCCATAGCGTAAGATATTACGCAGTACGAGAGATACTCTCGTAAGAGAACGTACTCGGTTACTAACGTAACCTCGGTTCTCTCTAGAGAGGGAACGAGTACTGCGTATCTTGCCGTGCATACATAGCTCTGGTTCGCTTCCGCGATGAAAACCAGTGTACCAGCCTTATCGAGCTATAATTATAGGGCGAGACCACGCCCTTTCTGGCGGGACGTGACGAAATGGGCGCGAAATGCCCCCATTGGATATGGTGTCACGCAGCGCCTCTCTCGATAGGCTGCTGCTGTTGCCGCAGGGCAGCCAATAGGCGCGCGAGCTGTCCTGCCTATGTCTGCATGCTACTGCACAGCGTTTTACATTAATTCAAAATTAAGGATAATTTTTGGCTTCAATATCTCGTGGAAAAGAGGTTTTCCCCATAGCGTAAGATATTACGCAGTACTCGTTCCCTCTCTAGAGAGAACCGAGGTTACGTTAGTAACCGAGTACGTTTTCCTGCATTGAATTTTTTTGGCGGTTGCCAAAGCAAATTTTTGTCCCGCAAAGCCTTTCTTGATCGGTGAGTGATGTAGAATAGAATGACTGCTGCTCTTGACAGGGCGCAAGCGAGCAGAGAGAGAGAGAGAGAGAGAGAGAGAGAGAGAGAGAGAACGCACCAGCCGCACGCGAGCACTCTCAAGTCTTCAAACAACACGAGCGCTGTGTTGCTCTCTCTCCCTCGCGCATATTAATCAAAATCAATTGACACGATAGTAAAAGGTCGGAAGACCGCAGTTTCACGTGGAGCATTTGGAGACTTTTTTTTCTCCTGAATTACCGCGGTGTGTGAATTGTGCTAAAAAAACACGTTGCCCTATCTTCTCTAAAAAGCGTTCCGCCCATTCAGCTGACATAAACCACATTTCACTAAACGAAAAAACCTATCCAGTCCAGTGATTAAATGTTTTCTGTATTGACGCAAATCGTGTGCGATGTCCTAAACTGCCGAGATAATCACACAAGCGTGCTGTAGGCTGGATGTCCGACACGTCCGATACGCAAACGACTCATTTTAACCATTCACCTTAATGAATAGTTAAAACAACTGACCTGTCCAACACTGAACTCACCAGACCTCTGAATCGGGTGTATAAAAAATCGGTAACTTAATTAGATTAGTTAACATTTACTATTAATAAACTGCACTTCTACAGCATTATTAATGTTAATTTCAATATTTAGAGAGTCTGTAGGCCCACTATATGTGCCATTAAATAAGCGCATTTAGTTTCATTTTTGTTAAAATATTATAATGTTATTTTTTTTACATCTATGCTGATTATGGAAATTGAACAGCATGAGTAAGATTCGCAATATATGGGAAGATATGATGGGTCAGACATGATTTTGACCACTAAATTAAGTTTTGTGTTGTAGAAAGCCTTTCTTTAAAGTGAATTTCGTTTTGTATAAATTGTAATTGAACTGGAGCACATCTCATCATAAATTTTGCTCATTTAAATAATTGTGTGTGTGTGTGTGTGTGTGTGTGTGATAGCCTAATATATATATATATATATATATATATATATATATATATATATATATATATATATATATATATATTTGCAGCTCCCCCTGTCAATGATCTAGCACCCCCTCAGCACCTGCCTTAAAAATTATCTGGCGCCGCCCCTGGCTCTGCCCATTATTAAAACAGTCCTCACCAGAACACGTAACAGTTTATCTGTCTGAAGAAACTCAGATTAAGTTACATGCACGTGCCGAAATAAAAAATATATATATCACAAGGTGGTACTACACTCTAAAAAATGCTGGGTTGTTTTAACCCACATTTGGGTCAAATATGGACAAACCCCGCCATTGGGTTAATTTTTTGTATTACATTTTTAACCCAATGTTTGAGTTTGTCCATATTTGACCCAAAATTGGGTTAAAACAGCCCAGCATTTTTTAGAGTGTATTGCCCATGAAATGAACCTCAATGGACTCAAGCTCCACAGACTCAACATTATTTGCTATCAGGATTTCAATGCAAATTATCTGATGTCCGTTTCATATTTAAACAACTACACTGTTGACTAGAACTCATCACTAGTTCAGCCTTGATATAAATCATGTTCACTTTGTATCTGTTGCTGTTGCTGGCCGCAGTGTCTGGTAAGTATATTCCCTGGACAAAATAAAATCTTTTCTTATTGTAAATGAATACATGATCCTAATTATTTGTACATTTTTTGTTTATCCACAGGTATTGACTCTCAGGTTGTGCTCACATAGTCTGAACAGTCAGTAGTTGTGGCTCCAGGTGGTTCCCACAAACTGACCTGTGCCTGCAGTGGGTTTAGTGTTAGTGGCACTTACATGCATTGGATCCGTCAGGCACCTGGAAAAGGACTGGAATGGATTATTTATTATTATTCAGATTCTTATAAGAGCTCAGCTCAGTCAGTGCAGGGCAGGTTCACAGCAACTAAGGACAGCTCTAATTTCTATCTGCACTTGAATCAGCTGAAGACTGAAGACACTGCAGTGTATTACTGTGCAAGAGACACTGTGGAAACACTAATACAGGCAGCTGTGCAAAAACTCATGAGAAATGAAGTGGACATGGTTGTTACACTGAAAAAGTGGAAGAGCCTCTCAAGTGACACAAGCACTTATTTAATGCACAAGCAGTGCTCGAAGTAGGGCGGTACTCACCGGTACGCAGTACCGGCACTTCTACATTTTACTCTTAAGCGTACCTGCACTTTTTCTTGCGTACCGCTACTTCTCGCATGTAGCCGGTACTCGACCACTGACAGAAAAAGCGCCAGTGTCACGCTCGTTGATATACTTCGTTTGCAGTGCGTATGCAGTGCGTATTTTTTCCGCACCCATGTTAACAGGTTCGAGCTTTCACACTGCACGCGCATGCGGTCCGTCAATGCGCTCCTGGTGCTGTGCGTAGGCCTACAGCAGTGCAGTGATCGTTCCGAGTCTATTTTTGCTGTGCTGCACACGCTGAATTAAAGTGACAGCTCATGGTTCATGGTCAAAACACAGATTGACATGAACATATAATAATCTCACCATAAATGCATTTAATTAAAATGTAGTAATCTAAATGTATTTTTGGACTTGCAGACTTGGAGGAGTTCCGTTCCCTTTCAAGGGAACTCGAGCTGCGTTGAGACGCGGTGGGAACGCTCTGCGTGATTGCGTTGTGAAGCACGTGTATAATCAGTCCAATGGAAGAGCGAGACGTCATAGGCGGGTGACGTCATAGACCAGGAAGCTATAAAGCACACCAGAAAACAGACCGCGACAGCTTCTGTTGCCTTCAGCAAGCGCTCTCTGTATACTGTCCTTGTCTATTTACTGTTGTCTGTCACAAGCACATTATCTATCTATATATATATATATATTATGGCGAAACAAGAATTCAAGCGTTGTGTTGTCCCTTGCCCTCGTTTTATCACGGGTGGGGACACACATCAGCTTTGTGTTGCTTGTTTGGGAGTGGAGCATGCCCAGTCAGTTCTCGAGGGAGCTGACTGTGAGCATTGCGAGAAGCTGTCCGTGAGGACGCTCCGCTCTCGCCGGGCGTTCTTTGAGGAGGACGGTTCGGTTCGCGCTCCCCGAGGTGCGGGTCCCGCTGCTGCTGAGGCACAGCGAAGGCTTTCATCTTGGGGTTCGCATATGGATCTAGTAGCGGGGCTTGAGACGGGCCCAGCCCTTTCTCAACCCTTACCTGCTGGATCCGGTGCCTCTGCCCAGGAAGGAGCCCGCGCTGCGGCTTCTCCTTCCCAGGTTGGGGCACCATTGCTGAGGCTATCCAGTTCTGAGGATCTGGATGTCGTCAGTGTTGATATGGGGGATTTTGAGTCTTCGCCAGCTCATGCCTCCAGTAATGATGAGGAGCTTATGGAGGTTTTATCTCGTGCTGTAGCTAGATTAAATATTGAATGGCCAGCCGATGATTCTCAGAGTGTTTCTAAGAAAAGCCCCGACGTTACCCACCAAGCCATTAAAATCTACATCTTCGCTGGTGGGTAAAGCTTATTCGGCAGCAGGTCAGGCTGCGTCATGTCTGCATACTATGTCTATACTGCAGGCATACCAGGCTGATCTGCTGAAGGATATCGATGAACGTGTGGAAGTCAGCGCTGACGCAATTCGAGAATTGCGTCGCGCAACAGACCTGTCTCTCCGGGCCACTAAGGAGACGGCCAAATCAGTGGGCCGTTCTATGGCAGCCCTGGTGGCCACGGAGAGGCATCTTTGGTTAAATCTGTCTGATATAAAAGATAAAGATAGGTCTGTTCTTCTGGACGCGCCACTGTCATCTTCAAGTTTGTTCGGCGACGCTATCAATTGTGTCGTCGATAGGTTTCAAGAAACGAAAAAACAATCGGCTGCGTTCCAGAGGTTTCTTCCTCGACGTTTTGATGTCCCCGAGACTGCTGGGCGGAAAATGATTATTAAATCCGAGCAGTCTCGTCCGAGTACAAGCTCCTCACAGCACAGAGTGCATCAAAAACAGAGCGTCGCCACTCGGGCTCCTCCACAATCTGGGGAACCTGGGTGGCGGTCGCAGTCCAGGCCAGCTAGGGGTAGGCAAGATCTGAGGACTGTCATCTCTAAGAAGGCTTGGGCTAAGAAGAAGTCCTGACGCCCAAGGCGTGAGGCTTCTGAGGGTGGTCCCCTCCGAGGAGGGACGTTTTCGAGAAATCGTTCATCCTCGGCACCCTCTGGGGGGCGATTCTCTGAGGAGAGTCGCAGCGCTGCCACATCGGTTGTTCCCTGCCGGTTCGCCGCTTCAGGGCACCGAGGTGTCAGCGTCCCCATACGATTCTCCGAGGAGGATCGTAGAACGGTCAGTTCGGTTGTTCCCTGCCGGTTCGCCGCTTCAGGGCACCGAAATATCCGTACAACCGAATCCCGAGGCCAGTCTCGAGAGACTGGTCCCCTTAGTAGAATTTCTGGCAGCGTGTAAACTACTGCCAAATATTTCTCAGTGGGTCCTGCATATAATAGAAAACGGTTACAGAATTCAGTTCGGTTCTCGTCCGCCCAGATTTCAAGGGGTCCTTCCCACAGTGGTGGACCCGAGGCAGGCTCGGGTCATGGAGCTAAAAGTACTGACGCTTCTGCGAAAAGGGGCTATAGAAAGGGTTTCTCCTCCCAGCAGAGAGTCAGGGTTTTACAGCCGTTACTTCATCGTTCCCAAGAAGGATGGGGGGTTGCGCCCTATTCTAGATCTGCGTCAGTTAAACAGCAGAGTTCAGAAACTCAAGTTCAAGATGCTTACACTCAAACAGATTGTATCACAGATTCAGTCCGAGGACTGGTTTGTCACAATAGACTTGAAGGATGCTTACTTTCATGTATCCATTCATCCTCATCACAGGAAGTTCCTGAGGTTTGCTTTCGGGGGCGAAGCATACCAATATCGGGTCCTTCCTTTCGGCCTAGGTTTATCACCCCGCACCTTTACGAAATGCGTGGATGCAGCGCTGGCTCCTCTGAGACTCCAGGGCATTCGCGTATTAAACTATATCGACGACTGGTTGATCCTGGCTCGTTCCGAGCAGTTGGCAGTTCGGCATCGAGATGTCGTTCTGTCTCACATAAAGAGGTTGGGGTTGCGGCTAAACACCAAGAAGAGTGTTCTCCTCCCAGCCCAGAGGACCACTTTTTTAGGGGTGATGTGGGATTCGACAACTATGCAAGCACGATTGTGATTCTCACAGCCGTAAAGATGGTAAAACTAGGCCAGTCACTCACTGTGAAACAGTTCCAGAGACTGGTGGGTCTCATGGCAGCTGAGTCCAACGTAATTACTTTTGGCCTTCTGCACATGAGACCCCTGCAGTGGTGGCTCAGGACCAAGGGGTTTTCTCCGAGGGGAAATCCGTTTCGCACGATCAAGGTTACGCGGCAATGCCTACGTGCCTTGGTCATGTGGAAGAAACCTTGGTTCCTCGCCCAAGGCCCAGTTTTGGGGGCTTCTTGTCGACGCGTAACGCTATCGACGGATGCTTCCCTCACAGGCTGGGGGGCGGTCATGAGTGGCCGCTCGGCGACAGGTGTCTGGCAGGACCATCAGCTTTCGTGGCATATAAACCGACTAGAGATGATGGCGGTATTTTTGGCTCTCAAATACTTCCTCCCAGACCTGAGAGGCCATCATGTGCTTGTCCGCACAGACAACACATCGGTGGTCTCTTACATCAACCACCAAGGGGGTCTGAGGTCCCGATTATTATGCAAACTGGCTCATCAGATCCTCCTATGGGCCCAGGGGAAATTACTGTCACTCAGGGCAGTTTATATTCCAGGGTGTTTGAATGTGGGAGCAGATATCCTGTCAAGGCAGGGGCTGAGGCCCGGGGAGTGGAGACTTCACCCCGAGGTGGTGGAGCTCCTATGGGAGAACTATGGTCAAGCTCAGGTAGATCTTTTCGCATCTTACGATACAACCCATTGTCAGCTTTGGTTCTCCCTCACATATCCAGCTCCTCTCGGACTGGACGCTATGGTACAGGTGTGGCCGATGCTGCACCTGTACGCATTCCCCCCGATATCATTGCTTCCGGGAGTTCTGGAGAGGGTTCGCCAAGAAGGGGCTCATCTACTATTAGTAGCCCCGCACTGGCCGACCCGAGTGTGGTTCTCGGACCTAGTGTCCCTCCTTCACGGCTCTCCCATGGAGATTCCTGTCAGAAGGGACTTGTTATCTCAAGCAGGGGGCACGATATTTCACCCTCGCCCGGAGTTGTGGAAACTGTGGGCTTGGCCTCTGAGGGGGCCCAGCTCTTAGAATCTGGTCTCTCGACTGAGGTCGTTGAGACCATCCTTCAATCCAGAGCTCCTACCACGAGGAAACTATATTCATTGAAATGGAAACTGTTCTCTACATGGTGTGGAGAACGCTTTTTAAATCCTGATAACTGCCCGGTTGGTAAAGTTCTCGATTTCCTTCAAGACCGTTTCTCTGCTGGATTATCTCCCTCCACCTTAAAGGTGTACGTAGCGGCTATATCTGCTTATCGCTCCCCTCTGGGGGCTTCTTCTCTTGGGAGAGATCCTCTTATTATTCGTTTTCTTCGTGGTACATTGAGGCTGAGGCCTGCACTGCACTCTAGAGCACCGGCTTGGGATTTGGCCATTGTACTTGAGGGTCTGGCCCTGGCTCCCTTCGAGCCTATTGAAGAGGTTTCAGAGAAATTCCTTACACTAAAAACTCTATTTCTTCTCGCTATTTCTTCTATCAAGAGAATTGGAGATCTGCAAGCCTTGTCGGTGGCTCCTTCATGTCTGGAATTTGCACCTGGTATGGTGAAAGCATTTTTACACCCTAGGCCGGGTTACATTCCTAAGGTCCCCGCTAATGTGGGGGGCCCTATTGTGCTGCAGGCTTTTTGCCCTCCACCTTTCATTACCCCAGATCAGGAAAGTCTCAATCTGTTATGTGCCGTTAGGGCTTTGGATGCCTACGTTCACAGAGCTGCCCTGTGGCGTAGATCAGAGCAGTTATTTGTCTGCTTCGGTTCAACCAAGAAAGGTTGCCCTGCATCGAGACAGGTAATGAGCAAGTGGGTAGTTGAGGCTATCTCACTTGCTTATGAAGCGGCCGGACAGCCTTCACCTATGGCTGTCCGCGCCCATTCTACTAGGAGTATGGCTGCCTCTAAGGCTTTAATTTTGGGGGTTTCCCTTCAGGACGTTTGTAATGCAGCAGGCTGGTCCTCACCGCATACATTTGTCAGATTTTACGACCTAGACCTCTCCACTCCCGGGGCTAGGCTGCTTGTTTTTTAGTGTGCGCAAGGACTCCACACAGAACGGGCATTTCTCATTATGGCGTAGTGGATATGGGGTTCCCACCGCGTCTCAACGCAGCTCGAGTTCCCTTGAAAGGGAACGTCTCAGGTTACGTTTGTAACCCTGGTTCCCTGAGAGGGAACGAGACGCTGCGTTCTCCTGCCATACTTCCTGCATGCCCTGATCGACTTGCTTCAGGCCTTTTCAGAAGCTGTCGCGGTCTGTTTTCTGGTGTGCTTTATAGCTTCCTGGTCTATGACGTCACCCGCCTATGACGTCTCGCTCTTCCATTGGACTGATTATACACGTGCTTCACGACGCAATCACGCAGAGCGTTCCCACCGCGTCTCAACGCAGCATCTCGTTCCCTCTCAGGGAACCAGGGTTACATACGTAACCTGAGACGTTTTCGCACGCACGAGCACACACGCACGACTTGTTTTAATACATTTATGTTGTTAATAAATAACAATAAGTTTTGTTATAAGTTTTGTTTTTCACTGTAGAAATCTCAAATGTCATGATTTGCCAATGCAAGAGAGTACTGGCACCTTTCTTTTCCCACTTCAAGCACTGTGCACAAGCACAGGTTTTTTTTTAATGTACAACTCAAAAACCTGTTAATTTCAAAATGATTCCTTATTTCGAATCATACTCAATACTGACTGTTTCCCACAGTATGTCTAGCCTACATTCTCTTATATTAATAATGGACTGGATAATTTTTTCTAAGAATCCTTCTACCACAAAACTCCATTACCTCTACTAATACATAAAATGACATGAAATTATATAAGCAAAACCAGTGGGATTTTTTTTTAAATCAGTAATAAAAACATTTTTTTTTTGTTACCAAAATTTGTGTAAAGATGATTCTCAACTATGTTATGAAAGATATAACAATGAATTGATACACCATTTCACTTTATTCAATATGTGGGTAAAATGGGCTTAAATTAATATTCCCATTCAATGCAATGTATCTAATGTGCACATTAATGTGTTCTTGGAGCAACATTTAATGAAAAAATAAGTGTAATAATTGGAGTAATAATTAGCAACATTTTAATAATAATATCTAATATTTCACAGGAAGAGTGATGTATAATTTATTTCTATATTCACTTGTTGTGTCTCCCAAAAAGCCTGATAAACATGATTTAAGTCCTGATGTCCTCTACAGTGGACATGTATGAAATCAATGCCCTGTTCTGTAACAGAAAGTCATTTTTTGATTTGAAACCCCATAACGTTTTCCTGAGATGTTGGTTTATGAAATACAATTTGAAAAGTAGTCCAATTTAAATTAGAATGAATATATTATCATATTTCTATAAGAGTGCTACATTTAATCACTAAACTAATGCCAGACATTTTTAAAGACCAAGGATAAACCTCCAAATATTTGGTATCTCTTAAAATCGGTTCGCGAATCAGTTTGAATGATCTGTTCAGTTTCCTGCACGCACTGAATCACTGAAGCGCTTACAATTCACACTCGACTCCGAGTCGTAACAGGAAGATTCATGGTGTCTGTGAATGAATGATTCCACAGGACAATACATTCGATTTCATTTCATTCAGGTAATACATTTTACAACCAAACAGATTATTACGCCACGATAGCACGATCCATCTGCTGTCAAGACGCTGATCTTGACCATATATTGCAATAATGGTGTTGACAAGAGACAGGAATATGATGGCAGACATCGCGAACAATGTTTCCATGTGCAGTTTGTTAACGTTAGACGTCGTCTTTTTGTCTGGTACTAATAAAGTTCACTAGCTAAACACTAAGTTAGCGTTAGCTAGTTCATGCTTACAGCTGTTAGCTAACAATGACTGTACCTAACGTTAGTTGTTCGCTGGTTCGACCAGCTTACATGCATCTTTCACTGTATTTTACTGAACTCAGCACAGAGCAAACCAACCCCGTGACGTCACCGGTTATAATACTGCACAATGGCGGCGCCCTTGCCGCGAAAGACATAACGGTGTTTCTTTTATATGTTAACATTTGTCATGTTTCTTATATAATTTTTGATTATAGTGGAAATCCATCTTGTAAATCATGTAAACTTGACTGACTGCTTCATTTCCCCTTTAACTCACAACAGATGTGACAACTATGATCAGACTGATGATTTCATGTCCGTGAGATCCTTGAACAGACTGTTTTGCGAATCTGTGTGACATTGGGTCCCAAAATGAATTACAGAGTAAGGAAATACTACAATAATCAAATATCCAAATAAAACTGAATTAAATTAAAAATAATGTCCAAGTTTAAAAATCAGATGAAGCACAGAGTTAAAATCAGTTTGCCAGTGTACCTTTGCCCATATTCCGTGGTTAGACCAGTGGGTGGTCCTTACACCTGCAAACCTCTATATATGCAAATGATTTAGTAGGCAGGATCAGTGCCACTCAGACTCTTAAAAGACTGTGTTATAAACCGAATCCTCTGTCAGTGTTTATGTTCTGCTGCAGTGCAGCTAAATATCTTATTATTCTCTTCATTTGACAGATTTAGGGTGATAATGGAAATGTTACTTTACGGAGTTCTGCTGATGATTATTTCAAGTGAGAATGATTTAATTTTTCCAGATTAATGTTGACATTTCATTGTTCTAAATCATCTAACATGATTTTCCCTCTGTTTTTCAGGTGTTAGTGGTCAGTCTTTGAGCTCCTCAGATTCTGTGGTGAAAAGACCAGGAGAATCAGTGACTCTGTCCTGCGGTGCCTCTGGATTCTCAATGAGCAGCTACTGGATGCACTGGATCCGTCAGAAACCAGGGAGAGGACTGGAGTGGGTTGGAAGTATATCTGGCTCAACCATATATTATGCTCAGTCTCTACAGGGCCAGTTCTCCATCACAAAAGATACCAGCAAAAACATGCTGTATTTAGAGGTGAAAAGCCTGAAGACTGAAGACACAGCTGTTTATTACTGTGCAAGAGATTCACAGTAAGACAAAACACCGCAGAGCTGAACAAAAACTACTCATGTGATCTCTGAGGGCTCAAGAGCACATTTTCAGTACACTTCCCTAAAATTCAGCAAGTTACTTTATAAATATATTGATTTAAATCCTTAACATACTTCATGGAGGTCTTTTTAAATGAACATAAAGCATTGTAAGCATTGATCTAATGCAGACAAATAAGTGACCTTTAAGTCTTAATGCTTGTTAAAGTGATCGTGCCACTCCAAGAGCATCTCATCCATTCCTGGGCGGCCCGCTCCGGAATGCTTTCGCTGTCGCTTGTCCCCTGGCTTGGCAGCGCCTGGAGCGGGCTGGGCGTCTCTACTGCGGCCGGCTCCATGCTGAGGCCTAGGTGAAGGCTGCTGCGGAGGCCCAGCAGGAGCGGCGGCCGGGGAACGCCCACGGCGACGAGCAGGCGGAGGAGCTGCCACCGGCGGCGGGTGGAGGCAGCAGCTGGCCACCGGGGCAGGATGTGTCGGATGACCTCCGTCTGCGCTTGAGCGGCAGAGAACTGTTGGATGCAGTTCTCCACCGCGTCGCCGACCAGCCCAACCTGGGAAATTGGGGAGACCAGGAACCGAACCTTGTCCGCATCCGCCATACCAACCAGGCTGAGCCAACGAAGGCGTTCCTGGACCACTAAGGTGGACATCGCCAGAACGATCACGCACGCTACGACACTCGTGCCCCGGAGGGTGAGGTCGGATGCAGTGCGGTGCTCACCTATGAGCAAACGGTCTGGATTACCCTCGTGCATGCCATGGGTGCCCTAGCCTGCAGCAACGCCATGGCATACAAGAGGAAGCGGCTTGCCCACAGGCTCTGTAAGCTCTGCCCGTCGGAACGGACGAAAACTCACAGGCCTTAGGGGGGAGACGAGGACCTTGTTATTAAAAACAAATAAATTAATAATTAACATGGTTTTGTGTCATATTCAAATATTATATATATATATATATATATATATATATATATATATATATATATATATATATATATATATATATATCAGGCACGTGCACAGGTAGGGCTCAACCTGTGCAGAGCACATGCCCTTTTTGCTCTTACACTCGAAGTGCCCTTTTTGTTTTGGTGGTGGTGTTTTTTTTCTTCGTCAATAAATCGATGCTATTGGTCACCCTTTACGTCTGTCTGTCTGTTTTAAAAATATTTAGCCAATAAAAGTTCTTAAAAAGAGCTTGTGTAAATCTTGTTCGATCCTCAAACTGTCAGTAAACCTGATAACTCCGCCCCATCTATCGTGACTGAATGAACTGAAGCTCCGCAGCAGCCGCACAGCAGACAGCAGCTCTGCAGCTGAACGAAGTTTTGCACGGGTAAATAAAGATCTTGTTGTTTGAATAAGTACTAAACACTTTGTCTATAAAAGCTCATATTTTATTTATTTGATGTCTGACTGAGACATGTGGGACCTGAGAGAGAGGTCTAGGCTAGAATTGGCCATCTAGTCATAGCCAATACATAGCCTACACTTAAATAGCCTGTGCATACAGTAGCATTTCATCTTTTATAAAATGCGATTTTGGCCAAATGTATTTTACAACAGGAAAAACTGAGCGCCTATATAGCTACAACAAACTTAACCCGTTGATGAAAATGTAACTTTATGTGATGCCGTCGGCGCCGTTTTAATGACGGACAAAATGCACATTTGCACACATTCGCTGGTCAAAAACCCCGTAACTGTATTTGAGTTTGACTTTTGTAAAATGTTAACAATATCAGTGGCGGATTTAGCAAATTGGGGGCCCAAGGCAAAGGTAGTATGGGGCCCCCATCCGATCTTTAAAAGAGAACGAAAAAAAAAAAATCTGATTTTTTTTTTTAAATAAACTATTACATGGCACTTTCTGGAGAGTTTTATGCAAAGAAATATAGGAAAAAAAAGTAGGTCTAGCAAGTCTTATATTTCTGTAATTCACAGAGATCAAACACAAATATGCTGACTGAATAGATTGCTAGTTGAGAAACACTGCTGTAATTAATGTTTTTATGATGACTTTGTGAAAGGTTAGCTAAACAGCATGAGCCGTCTTCCTGCTGGCCAGTAAGTTATTTGGCAAATTTCATTCATACAGATCTGTATTATGCTATAGTTTTTGATAGTGTTATACATTTCTTACAGATAATCACGATGATCATTGCGTTTGTCTTACCGAATGTGGTAGCTTTATGCAATTACAGTTTGTCTAAGCTTTTTATTAATGCCGACAGTAAAATGTTGCCAGATATTGCTACGAAAAACAAGAAAACAAAATAATAATAATCCGAAATAAGTTCAAAGCTTGTGTTTTGGAAATAAGATTAATATATCACTAACCCTCACATGCAACTTTCCACTTTAATAATTTCCTAAAGTGTCACATTAAATCAGAAAAAAACAAGTCCAGAAGACTACTGCCACCTTTCCATTAGGTGGATCTGGCAACACGGAGGCTGCACGCGCGCCCTCACTCACAACGCGCTCTCAAGCCCCGTTCACTGCGCTAGCTTCTCGCAGCAAAGTGCATTGCAAACACTCATATTAGGTGGTTTAAATGGCTAATTAATCATTCCGAGAGCTTGACTTTTTATTTTTGAATAAAACGCAAGCTCTCGCGCTCTCTACCTCTCTACCGTGCGCGCTGTTTGAACATTCATATTCCTCTTAGCCTTTCGAAAACCGGGAGAGTGTATAAATTTCCCGGGACAGGTTGTTAAAAAGAAGAACAACCCCGGGAAAAACGGGATGGGTGGTAACACTACCAGAAATATGGGACAAACCGCGTCCCGTATTGATTCAAAACGGGACGCGCTGTTTATTTCACAAATACGGGACGATTCCGTATTTTAAGGGACGGGTGGCAACCCTACGGGCATCACAAAAAAGTTTGTTACCTTCTGCAATTTTGCTAAAAACGTTTTGCTTTCCTCCCGCTTCCTGCTTTTTCAGCACCGCTTGGGTAGCTTCTCTGTCTGTCACTCTGTAGCCTACACTGTCTGTCAATAACTTATTTTTCTCCGTCAGTTTTTTGGCGCATTAGCCTTGTCACTTTCGCACGCAGAAAGTGAGATAATGGAATAGTCCAATGTAGTGAGGTGGGGGGCCCCCTCCTGTCTGCGACACTAATGATTTGATGTCTTTTTTCGCAAATGTTTTTTTAGAAATATATAATTTGCGAAAAGTAAAAAATAAATAAAAACTTAAGCATAATTTAATGGGGCATTTTGGGGGCCCCTAGGTAGCTCGGGGCCCAAGGCAATTGCCGACCTTTGCCTAATGGTTAAGTCCGCCCCTGAACAATATATTCATAAGTAATACAACAACATATCATTTGTTTTTACCATCGGAAAATCATAAGCACAGGCGCGCTGTTTCGTACTGAAACTACACAGTGATCCTCGTCGTCACCTAGGTAACATATATTTCTAAGAAATTTTCTTCTTTGATTTATGATTTCTGATACACTTAATTTATTAACATTTCATCTTGTTATGGTAATAATATTAAATTATGGTTAATTCAAGGCTGTTGATATGCACGTATTCGCTATATTTTTTTAATCTATGGTATTCTATACTCTCCGCTCGTCCTCACATGTATAAATGTAGTAAAACATGGTTTTACTACAGTAATGTTGTAGTAGTAACTAAAAAAAACATTACAGAAGATCACTGTGAAATCTTTATATTTTATCATGCAGAATGTAATTCATGATTTAATTCATTCCAATGCTTAATTTATTTGATCCAAAATACAGCAAAAACAGTAATATTGTGAAATATTTTTACAATCTAAAATAACTGTTTTCTATTTAAATATATTTGAAAAAGTAATTTATATCTGTGATCAAAGCTGAATTTTCAGCATCATTACTCTTCAGTGTCACGTGATCCTTCGGTAAATGCTTTTCACTGCAACTGTACTTTTCAAACTATTTTATTTATTTATTTTCATTGCTGGCTTATTTTAGGGAAAGTGTAGTGAACAAGGGACCTTCAAGAGACCAACATTCCTGGTCCTCCACAGTATCAAGTTTTTGCCAGGTAGGCGGATACATGTTGGATATGCTATAGTTGTATGGCTACTACCATTGTATGGCTAGCTTCTTATAATCTGGAATTGAGTTGGACATAATTATTTAAATTATATTTCAAAATAGTTTCTCAAAAATACTTGACTCATGTTTATGTGTGACATTGAGAAGAGGGGAAGGTAGAGCAATGTTAACCAAATAATGTTGTACTTATGAATTCTGATTACATGGTGGGGGAAAAAAAGGGAGGGGGTGCCCTTTGTCAGTTTCAGCACATGCCCCTCAAAAGGTCTGTGCACGGCCCTGATATATATAAATAAATGATTTTATTTAAATAATTAAAAAATTATTTCCACAGTTTGTTTTCAATAGTAATTATAAAGAGTCCTTAAAGTGTCTGATGATTAAGGTCTTGCCATGGCATTCAACTTCTAAACTAGTCATGCATGTTAAGTGTTTGTGCACATGTTTTATGCACGAGCATTAAACCGGTATTCATCACAGTGCCTGTATACCGAACACAATAATACACAGCCGTGTCCTCAAATTGCAGATTTTGTCCTTTAAGATATACTGTGCTTGTAGATGTGTCTCTGGAGATGGTGAACTTATTTTTCAGTGAATCCTTGTAGTCTATGCTACCACCAGAATGGATCATGCCAATGAACTAGAGGATCTTCCCCTGAGCTTGTCTAATCCAGGAAGGTGCCTTGGAGCCATCACTGAAAGCATAACCTGATACTTTACAGGAAATGGTAAAAGATTATCCAGGTTTTACCGAAAGTGAGCTTGGTTGGTTGTGTTCCACAGTGCGGCACACATCTGCAAATTAAGCACAAATATGTTAATTTTGAAATGGACTCTTTGTGGTTATTATGGTTGTATCAATGTTGAACAGTTTAATGCTGCTCTAAAAACCTTGAAGAATTGTACTCACAAGGCATCACAGACATTAGGAGTACAGACAGATAAAACATGATTTTATGAGTGGTTCTTCTTCTCTGCTTCGTGGGAGGACAAGAAATATTCACAGCCAAGGATGGGCTGGGTATATAAATACTGGAGAATTTGCATTGAGTATTGGATACAGTTCCACCATGTGTGTACAGGGTGAATATTAAAGGGATAGTTCACCAAAAAAAATAACATTCTGTCATAATTTACTCACTCTCATATCATTCAATCTCATGTCGACCCGTATGACTCACTCTCTTCTGTGGAACAGAAAATGTGATTATTCTGGCTGATTTTTTCCATTTAAAGAAAATAAAAAAGTCTGTCAAACTCCAAAATGACAAAATAAAGAGCAGTAAATGTATCATTTTATGTAGTCTTTATGAAAACTATAGGTCATTTATCAACAATCATATTCGGAAAGAGCCTGGATTTATATTCTAAAGTAAAAAGCATTATAACTCCCTAGTTATTACTGAAGTCATTGTAAGCTTTTGAGGTTTTTGTACTTTTTTGGATAGTAATTCCTTCAGATGGATTTGGTAACAATTGAGTCATTACTAGTGTAACCATGATCTTCACTTTAGAATTAATTATACATTATGCATTATTCATATTATATTATATTATATATACATTCATATTAATTATGAACCTGTTTACAGTAGTTCTCCAGAAGGTATGAAAAAATAGTTACTGATCAGCTAATAGTCAAGTACCTCATTCAACTGAGCATTATTACTTACTTATTTGTTAATCAGATCTGTTTCTTAATCGTAGTTACTAGAATGTTAAAAGTGCATTACTCATTTGTTCCTGTGTAGTTATTCATTAATGATAGAACAGTATTCTAAAGTGTTACCAAACACTTAAAGATAACTGATATACACACGCAATACATCACTTGACCTACGTGTGCAACATATTTATTAATTTTACTTTGACACACAAACTTTGGTATTTTGTCATAAGCTTTTGTATACTACAAAAAGTCTGAAAGGTTTTGTGTCAACAAATAAACTGTTTGTTTTATTGAAAATGTGTTTATTGAAGAGACAGGTTCTTGTGCAGGTCCTGTGGCAGTTTGTGGCACAGTGTATTGCGAGCACAATAATACACAGCTGTGTCCTCAGTGTTGAAGTTTTGTCCAGTTGACTGCATTGCTGGAGGATTCAGCTGAGAAACTGATCTTATTTTTCAGAGAATCTTTGACACCATTGCTATTGGAACTACAAAACCAGCCAATCCATTCCATCGGTTTTCCACTTGAATGTCTGATCCAGTTTGTGTAGCCACCGCCTGAGGCTGAATATCCAGTGATCTTACAGGCGATGGTGAACGTTTCCCCTGGTTTTACTACCATGACAGGAGGCTGATTCAGCTCAATACAGAAAACACCTACAATCATTAAAGCATTATATCAGTAATACAAATTCAGCTCTGTTTTCTATGTTTATAATTGTTTTGTGTTGAGCTGAGGATACTCACAGGGTGCAGTTGCCAAAACCAGCAGTATTGAAAAGCAGTACATGATTCTGGTTGTATTTCACTGTGGCTCTGTAAAACACTAAGAGCCTTTATGTCTGCGTGCTCATGTTTACATGAGAGAAGGGCGGATATTTGCATTGACGTAAAAATGTATCTGTCGATAGTTCGTATAATATTTATAAACAATGATTCAAATTTATTTGCCTGACATCATATTCTTGATGTATAAAATAAAGTCTCAAAGAGAAGCAAGATACATGTGTTTATTCATATTTATGGTGTAAATATCTTGCTACTACTGACAAATTTTATCCAAAGAAAGCATCTAACACACATATTAGCTTTTAAAAATGTAGGCCAATTAAACGTATGGAACAGAGGACGTGAGTTTAATTTAAAATTTAAAACAAAGAATATTTTTTAAGACTCATCGGGATAGGTATCAACAAGACAGTAGCTATACACATTTATTTATATATTGTATATATATATTATATATTGCAAATTAATATGTGCAGTTGTTGCCTGTTAAATAATTATTTGTACCTGATCTTAACCATAAAAAATACTTCTGTTTGTATATAGTCATGTATTCAGTCATGTTAAATAATATTTAGACTTGAATAAAACAGTTAATCTTCTGTGTATTTTGTTTTTGTACAGAAATGTGTCTTGTTTAATCGCTGTGTGTATCTTGCACAGTAATACACAGCTGTGTCTTCAGTCTGAAAATTCTTTCCCTGTAGAAACAGTGTGTTTTTGGAACATGTGTCCTGTGTGAAACTGATCTTGTTTTTTAATGACTCTTAAGTTTCAGTGCCACCACCATTACAAAGATATCCCAGCCATTCCAGTGCTTTTCCAGTGGTTTGACGTATCCAGTTAATGCAATAGCTTGATTCTGAAATCCTGCAGGAGATGGAAAATGATTCTTGAGGTTTCACAACCAAAGATGGAGGTTGAGTGAGCTCGACACAGAAAACACCACCTGAAAAAACAACAACAATGTAATGTGTTATTGTCTCAAAATATGCATGTTTACAGTTCAGCTTATTTGATTGCTTTAGCATTTAAATAAACCATCAGTGAAGCTCACATGATGCAGCTGCTGCCAACAGTAGAAGAGCTGTTGAGAAGATCATGATTTAAGATGACAGGAATGTTTCCTTCTAACCCCGAGGCACACTTCACTTTAGTACATAAAGCAGATGGAGAATTTGCATAAAGTCGTCCAGTTGTCTTACAGTAGATGCAAAACATCAATGCTTTTACCATTTAATCTTTACTTGTTTGATATCTGGAACAATTGCTAGATGTCCTATTAATGTATTCTGAAAATTATTTGGATCTGTGCTGTCAGCAAATACAGCCATACAATTGCAGCTTAAGAAGAAAAAACATCAGTTTTGCATGAACAACTCCTTCCACTACATGTGTTAAAAAATGTTATAGAGTGATGGGTGCAAGCAATCTTGCATAGGACAATGTTGTGGGTCAATAAGCACGTGTTAAAGGCACTTGGGGCACTACACAATCTCACTATATACCTGTCGCTGTGAATAGCCCTTTAGACAGCATCAACAAACACAACACAACTTATTGGCATAATCAATCATTTTTCATGTGTCATTGTTATATATTTTCTAATTCACCTATTTTGGAAGCTACTTACAGTTTAGTCCAGAAGCGCAATGATACTGGCTGCGAGCGTCGCAAACAGTGACAGCATCGCTTATGATGGACTTGATTGGCCAACAGTTACACAAAGTGGCGCAAAAAAGTACATTCCATTATTATTAATATTATTTTTTAAATAATAATAATTATTATCATTTTTTGTATTACCTTACGTTACCTGCACCAGAGCTGAATACAATTATGCAAGATCAAAGTAGCCTAAGGTAGATGGCTCTGGTGGTGCTAAAATGTAGGTATATTCCATTAATATTATTTTTTAAATAATTATTATTTTTTTGTTTTACTTTACGTTACCTACACCAGAGCTGAATAAAATTATGGTCTGCATGAATGTCCATCTGACGGACCCTCACGTCGAAAAACAACGGAAATGGTACACCTCTTTGTTAACATGAATGTCTATCTGACGGACCCCCGCTTCGAAAAACAACGTCAAGGGTACACCTCTTTCGTTGAAACTTGACGCCAGGGTACCTTGGCCATGCGTCAGACATTTGACGAGTAGGGAGTGAGACTGTGTTGTTCAAGAACGCGCTGTTCCATTAGCAGAATTACTGGACTCGCGTCCTCGGGAGTCATTCTCCTGAGTCGGACTTTGCTTAGGCTATTGAGAAACGCCTAATGCCGGCGCTTGTTTCTTGTGACAAACATGCCGAGAAGCAAGAACAAGATCTGCTGTATGTCATCCATTGTTGTTTACTATGTCGCTTTCTTCTTCGCGCGAAAATGACGTTGATCGCTTCTTTCCGGCAAACACCACGCCTATCAAGTAAGGGTACTGTTGGCGGTGGAAACGCTAGCCGGATCATGGTTTACCGACCCGAACCGTACTGTACTGTACCGTACCATACCGTACCGCTCAGTGGAAATGAGCCATTATAAAGCAAAACACCAGTTGTTGTATAACCAGTTATTAAGTGTTGTATAATATAAGACACTTATAATGAACATTGTAACCATTTATTAAGAATACGGTTTATAAAGAAATAAGAAGACACAATGAATATTGTAACCATTTATTGAGAAAGTGATTAATGAAGTAAGACACTGCAATTGTTGTGGTAAAAGCATTTATTAAGAATGTGGTTTATAAAGAAAGAATACACCACACTGAATGTTGTAAGCATTTATTAAGCAAATGGCAGGGTAGAGAGAAATTGAAAATGTATTAGAAAGAGCTTTGCTAAAGAAAGAAGAAAATGCAAGCATTACCAGTTGATGTGTTGCAGACTGCACGCAGGAGAAAGCAGAAGATGAGAGCCCGAAGAAGAAGGACAAGAAAATGGAGGGCTTTATATGCAAAAGTCCTAAAGAGTTTTCCAGAACTAATGACAGTTCAAGACTTCAGATTGGACAGATTGTATATAAAGAACTGAATGCATGATTCAGCCCACGTGGGTTACTGATAGTTCAAGACTTCGGATTGGACAGATTGTCTGTAAAGAACTGAATGTATGATTCGGGCCACGTGGGAGCCTTCCACAATGATAAGGGGGTTTCCAACTGTCCACAAGTTTGATGGACTTTAAAAGGACTGGAGAGATAATGTCCAGTAGACGCTGATTCACCAAGGACGGCCTCTCCGGTGTTAGATGCCTTGACATTGCGCCTCTTGCAGTTAAAACTTGTAACGATTTGGTTTTGATTCACTTTTATTGATGTTTTAGTACATTTTATGTAAACTAGTTAACCGGTATTTAATAAAAAAAATATAATTGAAATTAAGAAGCTCGCCTGCCATAAGTCTCTGCTTTACAAAAGATTGAGCTGAACTTACCACGGAGAAGTCTTCTGTAATCTACATATTGTAAGTATGGAAATTCAAATACTTATTGTTTAGGACAGATTTGACTTACTTTACCTAACCTGAGAATAATTAAAATAAGGTAAAAGGTGTTTAAAATTGCACACCATAAAACAATAGCTAAAGCTTTTTTACTACTATTATTGATTCTGCACTGTTTAGAATAAAAACCTGTTCAAAAGATAATCATTCAAAAATCACACAGTGGAATGCTATAGAGCTCAACTACATTTTAAGTTGAGAATGATTTTATTCTAGCTAGAAATTGACAATCTCTTTGTGAAATAAATGTTTTTCTCCAATATATGTTGGCCCCAATTACTTTTTGCAACCTCCTTTTGACAGCTCTGAGTCTTCTCCTATAACGCCTGATGAGTTTAGAGAACACCTGACAAGAGATCAGAGACCATTCCTCCATACAGAATCTCTCCGGATCCTTCAAATTCCCAGGTCCATATTTGTACACTCTTCTTTCAGTTCATCCCACTCATCCTAGGGTTTAGGTCGGGGGACTGGGATAGCCATGGCTGAAGCTTCATTTTGTGGTCAGTAGCTTTGTTTCAATCCACCTATTTTTATGAGCTGGAACAAGGTTTGTTGTTCAGGAAAGAAGGCAGGAATCAGCAGACATTTCAACACTTTAATAATAAAATAAACCAACGCAAAACGAATGTAAAGCGGCAGCCCCTTACAGTCGACTGTCACACACACATAAATAAAACATAATGTAAATGTCCTGCCTGGTCCACTCTTGTCTTTGCCCTGTCATTGCTTCTCCTTTTATTCAAGCAGAGGCTTGACATTTTTTTGACATGCGGGGTGGTTTATAGATGAGGTTTTATGGTTTGCTTTGACGAGGCGAGTAATCTGACTGATCTGTATGCTTAGTGTACGATTTATCGGCGCTTCATGCCAACGAGCTTGTCGGAGACATTCGCCCCCATCTATCGCATAGTCTGGGGATGATGATTCTGGGACAGCGTGCTTGGTTGTGAGTATACTGTTTGAGCGTAAGCCAAGGGAGAAGAACCCTCAGTGTAACACCTCTCTGTTTTACTTTTTAGGCATGCGATAAGAATGATACCGACCTTCTGAATGAGTATTATCTGCCCCGTGTTTCGCTATACGACTTTGTTCGCGCTGTGCCTCATCAACTGCTGTTCTGTTTGGGTTCCGTTTTGTGTGTGCTATTTTGTTGCGAGTGAGTCGTCTCGAGTGGACCGTTCAAGTGAACCGTTCAGGTGAACCATTTCAAGTGAACCATCCTAAGTGAGCCATTCAAGTGAGCCATTTCAAGTGAATCGTTCTAAGTGAGCCATTCAAGTGAGCCATTTCAAGTGAACGGTTTTTAGCAAAGGATGACTCTGGGTGCTTCTCAATATCCCTCCTCGTCTCCTCGCTCCTCTGTCCTCCATCCTATGACCCGGAAACCATTCAAGCACAGCCATCTTGAAGGACATCTCAATTCTTTAATTGCACCGCGAGGAGTCGAGGATCGAGGAGTGAGGAGGCTTTCAGAGGAGTCATGAGCGAGGATACACAGGTGTATCCTATGCGGAAGTGTTTTATTGACTAAACGTGACGCACATATACATTCTCCTCCCCCTTCACATCGGTTACAATAATTTGAATTTATAGTTTACCTTTGCAGTTTATATAAACCACACATCTCACATATTTCAACAGGGTATCTTGCTTTATTATTATACATTATTCATTTCTTAAATAAACAAACTTCAACAACATAAGGGCAGATGCTTTGAGCGCTGCTGATGACGCTATGAAGTGACGCTCGAGTGATCAAGTATTCCAATGTATAAAAAAAGCTTTCATTCGATTCCTCTGTCCTCATTTTCTTTCTTTGCGTCCTTCCCTCACATCCTACAGGGGGAGGAGCTGAGGCGCTAGGAAAGGAAGCGAGGAAAGGAAACGAGGATGCACAAATAAGAAATGAGAAGCACCCACAGTGTTTGGGATATGTTTTGAGTATGTTGTTTCCTTTTTTTGGTTTATTTCCTTAACTATTCGAGACCGAGTATTTTTGAAGTTATGTTTTGTTTTGAACCAAATTATAGTACTAGTGAATTTATATATATGTATTTTTTTTTTTTGGGGGTTGAATTGTATTGCTGAATTTATGTGATTTGTTGTTATTTTTGGTTTTTGATTGGTGACGATCAGGTTGGGACCAAGGAGTTGGTTCCGCCCTAGAATTGTATAACAATTTTCATTGTTTTGTTGTTATTTTTTTGCATAACACTGCTCTTTAATGTCTTTTTTTCTGTTGTTTGTTGGCAGGGCCTGGGCATCCGGGGGCAGATGAGAGGGCAATTAGGTGGTAGGTTCCTCACTCTGTGTCGTGGTCTTCTCTGACATGAGTCGTGGAGTGTGTGCTGTGCTGGTGTGTGTGCACTGAATAGAGTACTCTTCATAGAGGTGATACCTCGAGACTGCCCTTGGGTATGCCCAGGTTTCCCTGCCGCCCACTCTAGAACCTAGTAAATTGAAGAGAGTGATTGCTGGTCAACACCTTTTACAGAAAAAGAACTGTCTTTTAACAGTTAATAAAATGTATATGTTTTCAATCACCTATGTCTCTGACTCCAACTGTGGTTAGGATCTGTGCGTGCCTTAGCTTAGATGTTATATTAAATTCTTGGGGCGAAATTCCCCAAGTGGCGTAGTCGGAAATAATAAACTGAATTGAGCGTGGGTATAAATTGTTGTTACGCCCAATGTTATATAAAATAGAGCTGCCGCTCCCGCACCACTCTGCCACATTTATATATATATTAATGGGAATATACTTCAGAGATATTATACTCATAAGAATTTATATGCCAATAATTGTGGCCAACGTGTTTTGGAGAAAAACATATATTTCACAATGTGATCATTCTGACCATGACTGTCATCAATTACTAAAATCTCATACAGATTTAACTAGGGGTCGACCGATATGTGATTTTCAGGGCCGATACCGATTATTACAGATCAAGTAGACCGATAACCGATATTTTAAAACCGATATATATATGTATATATATGTCTGGTGTAAAAATGTTTTGACAAATGCTTTCTTTAAATTATTTTAAACATATCTTTAAATCTGAGAACTGTTAATAATAACATTATTATTATTATTATTAATAATAATAATAATAATAATAATAACTAAAAAAATGTGCAGGGAGCACCCAGCAGCATTCTGTAAAACTTAAAGACTCTATTTTAATGGTTAAATAAAATTTTAGTAATCAAAAAGCATTTCTAATTAATTTAAATCATCAAACTTATTCAATTTATTTACAGTTTAACAAAAATTACTTGTTTAGGGCCCTATGAAAAAACGAACTTTTATTTTGACGGGTTGCCGTGGAGTTCTTTGAGTTTCTGTGTGTTTATGATATGACGATAACTTTTCTCAGTTGAAGCTTTAAAAAGCTCATGAAGTGACTAAGCGGCTCTGGAGATGATGTTTATGCAATCATGTCCTCATATAATGCTGAGGCTGAAAACAGCGCAAGCGTCACGCGTGCTCCAGTGTGTGTGTGTGTGTGGTAAATGAAATCACGCGTCTGCACTATTCATTTAGAGACACGCAGGATTCATATTTAAATAGTCTTTTTGCGGTTTGAAATTCGATTTGATTTGTACTGACCTGCTTTTTATTAATTCATCAAGAAGTTGACAAATTCCGTGACATTCCGCTTTATACAGTAAATTCCGTTTTTATGACTGGATTCTGCGATTCCGTCTGTGTTTTCTGCATCGCGGACATCACAGGACCCTATTATATTGAGGTGTTTTGCAACTTCAGTGTAGTAATTTATTGCTACTTCAGCAAAGTCTGCTGCTGCCTTAACTTTGAGAGACAAGACAACTGATGCGTGATCAGTACAGCAGTTCCAGTCAGCGAGTGCTGTCGGTGTGAGTGTTAAACTTTCAGTGCC
This sequence comes from Gila orcuttii, assembly GCA_026230005.1. Taxonomy (NCBI): domain Eukaryota; kingdom Metazoa; phylum Chordata; class Actinopteri; order Cypriniformes; family Leuciscidae; genus Gila; species Gila orcuttii. The sequence goes on along the minus strand of JAPDVR010000003.1, from coordinate 35,742,182 downwards.
TTCAGCTTTCCGCATTGATTGGCCGGACTCGTGACTCCCAACAAATCAGATGTGCGGGACATTGCATTGGTCTAGTCTACAGAGTGGTGAGTTCCGACAGAGGTGGCTGCGTCAGAGCCAAATATAGCGCATTTCAAAATAAAATTATTTTATCGGCAAATCGGTTTTGAAAATGGCCGATACCGATAACCATAAAAATGCTCAATATTGACGCCGATAATCGGCCAGGCCGATAATTGGTCGACCCCTACTCCCTACCCCTGGGTGAGGGCCGGGTGGAGCCTTTGTTTGTGTGTGTTTCTGTTCCGCCGCTGGCTCCCTAAAAAAAAAAAAGAAAAAGCGGAGCAAGCGGTACCCACACTTCAAAGAGAGAGCAATTTCATCTGTTCCTGGGTCCCAAGAGGGCCAGTCTGGCGGGTGTGACCCTGTATAGCCTTACACCCCTCAGCTCCCCCTTGGTCACCAGCAGGCAGCTTGGTGCGTTCGAGGACCCGGTCATCCGCCTTCTCACGCGCCCCCTGCCGCTAGTGGAGACAGGTAAGTGTTGCACAGCACACTAACACCACTCTCTCTACTTTGCTGCCCCACCTCAGGCTCGGCTACCCTGCTCAAGTCAGTGATAATCATCACATTAGGTGTTGAGCAGACGTGCTCCTGAAAGTCCAGTGATATTCATCACACCGAGTGTTGAGCAGTGCTCCTGACTTGTGCGTGCTTATCTTATCCTGCTGGCGAAGGATTTGATATAGCCGCTCCTCCAGCCGGTACGAAGGCCAGTTGTAAACTCGTTCTTCGTGCTACTGGTGGTGGGTCGTGACCATCTTGGCCCAAGATTGGTCTGCAGCTCCTACCTGAGAGACATGTGCTTCAGATCTCTACCTTCCGCACCGCAGGCCATCCTGTGTGTTGCGTGCAAGGGTGGAGTATCAGTACAGTGTCCTTCCCTTCGAGTACTCAAGAGCCCGTTGGGTCCTCAGGTCAACTGGAAGAGAGTAATCTCGACCACGGGCTGAGTATCTCTTTTTCAGTTTTGGAGATGGACTCGGTCTAACACGTCTCTCCAATGAGAAGGTGTTCAGCTGGTGTTTGTAGTGAGAAAGGGTCCCACTGAAAGAACTTTCAGAGGCTCCTGGGGTATATGGTAGTTGCAGCCATTGGCTTCCTCCATATGTGACCGCTTCAGCGCTAGCTTCATGATCGAGTCCCGAGGTGACTGTGTCGGAGCAGCTCACCCTGTGTGACTATAGTTCATCCTGGTCTGCTGCCAAACCCTCTTCAACAGAGGGGCCATGTACAAAGGGCGTGTTTTAACGGGGGCCTGGGCGACCCTCGACTACAAGGGCATTCGTGCCTCGAGTTGTTAGACATTGCGACCGCTGCGCAAGCTTCCCTTGCATGTCACAACTCACCCGTCACCTCCTCCTTGGAGTCAGAAGCTTCTGAGGACGCTTTGTTCCACTCTTCCCGCTCTACTCAATCGTGCCGCCATTGAGCCTCACGACCGTTATAGCCAGGGCAAGTGGAGACTCCATCCCCTGGGTCCAGCTGGGTCATGACCATTCCGGCGCCGCTCAGTTGCCCCTCCGGTTTCGTCTTCCTGCCAGTGTTTGTATAAACCGAGCGGACTACCCCTGGACAAACACTGGCTCTCAGCTGCCCCAGGGGCCCGCAGAAATGCGTTTAACCCCAGTGAGCCTTCTAAAAGCGACTGCGACTCATGGTCGCCTTGCGCCTGCTCAAATCAGTGAATTCATCACACTTCATGTTGAGCAGAAATGCTCCTGAAACTCAGTGAAGTTCATCGCACTCAGGTGTTGAGCAGCAATGCTCCTGTAGCTCAGTGAGTTCATCACACTCAGGTGTTGAGTAGAAATGCTTCTGTAGCTCAGTGAATTCATCACACGCAGTGCTGAGCAGAAATGCTCCTGTTGCTCAGTGAGGTTCTTCGCACTCAAGTGTTGAGCAGAAATGCTCCCGAAGCTCAGTGAGTTCATCACACTCAGGTGTTGAGCAGGAATGCTCCTGAAGCTCAGTGAACTTATCACACTCAAGTGCTGAGCATGGTCTTACATCTGAACGCAGAGGTTCAGGTGGCTATCACAGGGACATGTGATAGTTACCATCACTTCTGCGAGCACCCCCTAGAAATGGGTAGCGTGCTTACGCCTTTAGAAGTGGAACCTAGTCGTTGAGTGCGTCTTCTCTCCAGAGGAGATCCTGAAAGCTTTCGATCACTTCAGTGCTCTCTTTCCTGCAAAAGGGGTTGGAGTAGGCTGTTTTCCTTCACCCTCAAAATGATGTTGCCTCCGTGTTTAAACGACGCTCATCGTGTTGCAGAAGTGTGCAGAAGCACGTTCTGATCGTCAGGTTCCTGAGGAGCAAGGTCTTGTAAATCCTTGCGTCCCTCTTTATCCTCTTGGGCCTTGTCCCTGGTGCGACTGCACTGCAGAGACCGCCCCTGAGCCACTGCAGGCAGTGAGTTAAAAATTCTGTTATATCAGTTTTCTTGCTCGCGTGGTCTCTACTAGAGGGTAGGGACTTGCTCGCTTTCGGTCAACGTATTGTGCCTGGAGTCTGGGCCGGCTAACTCTCACAAGCTGAGACCCCGGCTCGGATTGTGCCCAAGGTTCCTACCTCTCCCGTAATAGGAGCAGGTGGTGAGCCTGCAAGCGCTGCCCTGAAGGAGGCAGATCCAGCCCTGGCTTCTCTGTCCGTTTGCTTGGACGTGTACAGAACGCAAGCCATAGAACTCAGACCAGCTCTACAAATATCTGTTGGAATTCAGCAGAGAGGGAAGGCTGTTTCCATGCAAAGTTGCACTTAGTGCTTGCCTTCATTTCGGTAAAAATCCGAGATGCAACATGTCCACTTAGGTGTTGAGCTTCTCTAGGATGAGTGTAAAGGGCTCTGCCTGGGCGTTGACGATATGCTTTGCTAAACAGATTCTAGAGTTGGGGGCTGGACGACACCTAGTTGAACCGCTGCTTCCCGTGGGCTCCCTTCTCATGAAGCCAGTTTCGCCGTGAGCCCGGTTCAAGTGTCGGCTTGCTGCGCCATTCCCCTCCTATGGACTGGATACGTGCGCCTTTCTACTCCGGTTGAGTTCCCTTAAAATTGAACCCTGTTGAGTTCCTCCACACCCCTCCGACGTCGGACGTGCGGAACGTCTGGTGTTAGGCCTACCACTCGTAAGAAGTGTGGAACCTGTGTTAGGCTGGGTCCATATGTTGCGGTCCCTATGGCGACCCCATATGTGTATTCTTCCACGATACGGCTCCTTGCGGTGAGCCCGTGTCTTCCCTCGGCAGAGTCTCTCTGCCGTCACTGTCCGGTGTGTCTCCCCCCGTCTTAGGCTGGAGCCACCCCAGTGACATTCCATATGTTAGACTGCCTGAACAAAAACTATTCATGTCTCTGAGGGCTCAAGAGCACTTGTTACTTTTGTAACAAGCCACTTTATTGATTTTTACTTGATTAAAATATTGATTTAAATCCTTAACTACTTTTTTGTGGAGATCTTTCTAAATAAACAACAAGCATTATAAGCATAACCGAATTCATGCAACAAAAAACTAAAAACAAAACAAAAAACAAAACAAAAAACAAAAAACAAAAAACAAAACAAAACAAAACAAAAAACATTCACAAATCAAAATGCAGCGGAGTTCTATGGCATTCCAATGCGTGATTTTTTTAACAACTGGAAAGTTAAATGTTACATTGACATTATTGAATATCTTTAAATGCTGATCTTTTGAACAGGTTTTCAGACAGAAATCATGAAACAAGTAGTAAAGAAGCTTTAGGAAAAGCTATATGAACATTTTTTTTAAATTCATAATTAGCTACTATGTCTCTGAACTAGTAAATAAGAATAAAAATATGCTGAAAGGCAGACATGGTTACTGAGGTTATTAAGTTTACAGAAAATAGAAACATACCTTTAGAGGGCAGCCTATGCAAACTTCTTCTCCCTTTTAAGCCCCACACTATTCATTAACAGATTCATTTACTCATTTGTGACTTTCCTGCATCCGGTTACTCATTACAAAACATGGTAATAGATATTGTGTCTAAACTGTGTTTTATCTTTGTGTTTGCCCTCCCAGAATGTAAGAACGGCTTCTGAAAACCTGTAGATTATTCATGTGTACTGTTTTAAATGTTAATGTTAAACTGTTGTTCAGTACTTTTGGGTGTCTTGTTTTATTTCGTTTCATATAAAAGCAACATAATTTAAATAATATCCAATGTATTAACAACAAAGCACATGAGTGTGAATCACGCAATATCACCTTTGATTTCATAGGTGTCTGATCCACTATTTGTGCTATACAAGACGTGAGAACAATGACTCAATGGTGGAAAAGGGCTGATCTGTCTGCCTGTATACATTCAACTACAGCACACTGAACTCTACAACTTCACTACAGTCCTTTATTCACTTTCACATACACATAACACAACATCACATCTGTTTTTAATATAACTCAGATGAGGTTGCATGCTCCTGCCTGCTTTGAAAATAATCACATTTATTCATGCTGCAGAAGGACATTGTTATATCCATATCAAGATGTGGCACTTAATCATGAAATTACCCTCAATGGCCACAATATCTAGTTTTTGCTGATTCAGGGTTCCTATGCAAATTCTCTGATGCCGTTTCATATTTAAACAACTACACTGTTGACTGAAGAACTCATCACTAGTTCAGCCTTGATATAAATCATGTTCACTTTGTATCTGTTACTGTTGCTGGCCGCAGTGTCTGGTAAGTATATTCCCTGGACAAAATAAACTATTTTCTTATTGTAAATAAATACATGATCCTAATTATTTGTAAATTTTTTGTTTATCCACAGGTATTGACTCTCAGGTTGTGCTCACACAGTCTGAACAGTCAGTAGTTGTGGCTCCAGGTGGTTCCCTCAAACTGACCTGTGCCTGCAGTGGGTTTAGTGTTAGTGGCACTTACATGTTTTGGATCCGTCAGGCACCTGGAAAAGGACTGGAATGGATTATTTATTATTATTCAGATTCTTCTAAGAGCTCAGCTCAGTCAGTCCAGGGCAGGTTCACAGCAACTAAGGACAGCTCTAATTTCTATCTGCACATGAATCAGCTGAAGACTGAAGACACTGCAGTGTATTACTGTGCAAGAGACACTGTGGAAACACTAATACAGGCAGCTGTGCAAAAACTCATGAGAAATGAGGTGGACATGGTTGAGTTACACTGAAAATTGGAAGAGCCTCTGAAGTGACATAAGGCCTGTCTGAAGTGTTTTGAATGTATTAAATACAAAAACCTGTTAATATTAAAATGATTCCTTCTTTTTAATCATAATGATGTTTGTTTCCCACAGTATGTCTTAGTTTAAGTATAAGTATATCTGTTCAGCATACATTCCCTTATATTAATAATGGACTGGATTCTTTTTTCTACCACATAACTTCATTAATTCAACTAATACATGGGTATTGTCAGGATTGAGCTTATTTAAAAAAAAAGATTAAGATATAACTTAAAAAAAAAGAATTCAACTTGCAACATGCAAATTAGCCCCATCTCCACTCAATCACTCACACCAGCTCAGAGATCCACTCAGTCAACTTAAACGCTGCACAATGGCAAGTAGAAGTACTGGTTTAATTCAGCCGTTATGTTTGAACCAGAAACTGATTCAGAAGAAGAAGTGAAAAAGTGAATCATACAGAGTCATCTACAAGTCGGTGTATCAGAATGCATTTCTGTTTCACTCTCTACAACGTCGAACACCTAATGGCAATTAATTTGATTAGTCTTTTGCTTGACTACGTTATCAAACAGCTAATGTGTTGCTAATGTTACACAAACCATGTTCCCATTCACCGTCTCAGAGTCAGACAGCTTCCTTCTAAAAATCAGCATCGCTTTGAACAACTTAGAACGTCAGTGGAGAAAATCATAACAGCTGATCATTACATTGTAATATACATCATATACACAATTCACCCGCTATATTTCTATGTGTACACGATTTTTCATATCACCAGAAAAATATACCGTAATAATTTTCAAATTTCCAAATATGCATCTTTCCACCGTAGATACTCTGGTGCTCTGGTTGCATCTCTGAAACGTTGACCCAATAACAAATAACACACCATGAATAAATTACAGAACAAAGGTGTACACTGATAAAGTAATATATCTTTTCTCACTTATCAAATGTTGGTCAAGATTTTTTCCCTTGTCTATTGTAATAATTTGCAGATATTTAATACTGCATTCAATTACAGTGTAAGTCTGCAAACCTCCAAAGATGCAAATTATTTTGTGGGAAGGGTCAACGTCTCCCAGACTCCTGAAAGATTGTGTTATAAGCTGAACTTTCAGTCAGTGCATGTGTTCAGTGACTAAAACAGCTGCAGTGTAACCTATAACTGTTGTACTGCCTTTTTCTGTTGTAATGGAGATGCTACTATATGGACTCCTACTCATGATAATTGCATGTGAGAAACTCCCATTTGTAGTCGATTCTTATTATTTCATTGTTCTAAATCATCTAACATGATTTTTCCTCTGTTTTTCAGGTGTTAGTGGTCAGTCTTTGAGCTCCTCAGATTCTGTGGTGAAAAGACCAGGAGAATCAGTGACTCTGTCCTGCGGTGTCTCTGGATTCTCAATGAGCAGCTACTGGATGCACTGGATCCGTCAGAAACCAGGGAGAGGACTGGAGTGGATTGGATATATAGACACTGGCTCAAGTGCATATTATGCTCAGTCACTACAGGGCCAGTTCTCCATCACAAAAGATACCAGCAAAAACATGCTGTATTTAGAGGTGAAAAGCCTGAAGACTGAAGACACAGCTGTTTATTACTGTGCAAGAGATTCACAGTAAGACAAAACACTGCAGGGCAGAACAAAAACTACTCATGTGATCTCTGAGGGCTCAAGAGCAAGTTTTCAGTACACTTCCCTAAAATTCAGCAAGCTACTTAATAAATGTATTGATTTAAATCCTTAACATACTTCTTCATGGAGGTCTTTCTAAATTAACATAAAGCATTGTAAGCATTGATCTAATGCAGACAAATAAGTGCTTGTTAAATCTGTATGAGATTTTAGTAATTGATGACTTAGTCATGGTCAGAATGATCACATTGTGAAATATATGTTGTTCTCCAAAACACGTTGGCCACAATTATTGGCATATACATTCTTATGAGAATAATATCTCTGAAGTATATTCCCATTAATATATATATATATATATAGCAGGGTGACTAGGAATATGAAATTGTCCAGCCATGACTTCTTGTTTCACAGGAGTAAATATGAGGAAATACAAAGGCCAAATTCCCTTAATAATCCATTGCAATGATTCAGATCTTACATCACAACATATTGTTTGGGAGGGTTTCAAGAAAAATCGTGTGCTCTCATCCAGAAACATGTTCAGTTGTCAGACGCTACTGGAAAAAACATGGCTGGCTTCTATATAGTCAAATGAAACAAAAAAAAAAATAGCTTTTTGGCAGATGGGTTTGTGCAAACAGGGATAAAAAATACCCCATGACCATGGTAAAATACTGCTGGATCTTTAATGATGTGGGCATTTTTTTTTTTGTCAGAGGTCCGGAAAATCTTGTTCAGATACATAGAAAATACCAAACAGATAAAAATGTCCAGCCTCTGCTTGAATAAAAGGAGAAGCAATGACAGGGCAAAGACAAGAGTGGAACAGGCAGGACATTTACATTATGTTTTGTTTATGTGTGTGTGACAGTCGACTGTAGGGGGCTGCCACTTTACTTTCGTTTGCCGTTGGTTTATTTTATTATTAAAGTGTTGAAATGTCTGCTGATTCCTGCCTCCTTTCCTGAACAACAAACCTTGTTCCAGCGCATAAAAATAGGTGGATTGAAACAAAGCTACTGACCACAAAATGAAGCTTCAGCCATGCCCATCCCAGTCCCCCGACCTAAACCCTACAGAGGATGAGTGGGATGAACTGAGAGAAGAGTGTTGAATGATCCGGAGAGATTCTGTATGGAGGAATGGTCTCTGATCTCTTGTCAGGTGTTCTCTAAACTCATCAGGCGTTATAGGAGAAGACTCAGAGTTGTTATCTTGGCAAAAGGAGGTTGCAAAAAGTAATTGTGGCCAACATATATTGGAGAAAAACATTTATTTCACAAAGAGATTGTTAATTTCTAGCTAGAATAAAATCATTCTCAACTTAAAATGAAGTTGAGCTCTATACGTAGCATTCCACTGTGTGATTTTTGAATGATTATCTTTTGAAAAGGTTTTTATTCTAAACAGTGCAGAATCAATAATAGTAGTAAATAAGCTTTAGCTTTATACATTTTTTTTTTAAATTCATAATTAGCTACCATCTCTGAACTAGTAAATAAGAATAAACAAACAATACGTTGAAAGGCAGACGTGGTTACAGAGGTTAATAAGGACACAGAAAATGTAAATGTACCTTTAGAGGGCAGTCTATGCAAACCGACTCGGTTACTAACGTAACCTCGGTTCCCTGAGAGGAGGGAACGAGTATTGCGTAAGTAGCTTACGCTATGGGAAAACTCCTTTTCTCGAGAATATTGAAGTCTTTATGTAAAACGCATTGCAGCTGCACAGCTGACAGCAATGAACGAAGGAACTCGGTCATTGGCTGTGCTGCGGCAACTTGCTCGAACCAATGACGGGGCGACTCTGAATGCGCGACCAATGAGCGCGCTTCGCGCCCGCGCGCGTCAGAGCCCGCCAAGATGGGCGTGGCCAAGCTATATATTGGGCGCCCCGTCATGAGAGTTCTTTAGGTTAAAACGACTGAAGCGAACTAACCAAGCACAAGCACGGCAGCTTACGCAATACTCGTTCCCTCCTCTCAGGGAACCGAGGTTACGTTAGTAACCGAGTCGTTCCCTTTCGAGAGGTCTCTCCTATTGCGTAAGTAGCTTACGCTATGGGAACACCATGCAAAACGCCGTGCGTGCTGAACTTCGCCTTATGATAGCCAGAGGCAGGTGCCTGAGCTAAAAAGCAAAGTTATCATCCAACTAGCCGGCAGAGGCGAGCTTTATATGTGGGAAAAAATACAGAGCGGCTAGAAGGCGCTCAGTGTGACACAAGCACATACATAATCTAGATACGAACTCGCAGTTCAACTAGCATTATGCTGATAGCACATTGGAATGCAATGTCGGGACCTGTAGGTTGTAGAATCTGATAAATGTGGACGGTGAGGCCCAGCCTGCCGCCGCACAAATATCCTCGATCGGTATCCCGCTCAACCATGCCCAGGAAGAAGCCACACTCCTGGTGGAGTGTGCTTTGACTCCCCAGGGGCATTGAAGTCCCTTAGCTTCATAAGCCAGCGCTATAGCTTCGACTATCCAGTGAGAGATTCTCTGCTTTGAAACGGCGGAACCTTTCGTACGGCCGCCAAAGCATACAAACAGTTGTTCTGTCTGTCTGAATAGGGCAGAACGCTCCAAATACACTCTGAGAGCCCTAACGGGGCAGAGTAGATTAGCGTCGTGTTCGTCTGCTGGAGACGAAAGCGCAGTTAGGGAGATAACCTGTGCTCTGAAGGGAGTGGTGAGCACTTTAGGAATATACCCATGTTTCGGTCTAAGGACGACCCTGCAGTCGTTAGGTCCGAATTCTAGGCAGGCAGCGCTTGTTGAAAGCGCGTGCAGGTCGCCCACTCTCTTGACCGAGGCGAGTGCCAGCAAGAGCGCCGTCTTGAGCGAGAGCTGTTTAAGGTGCACGGTTCGGAGTGGTTCGAACGGGGGCCCTTTAAGAGCGTCTAGGACCGTAGCTAGGTCCCAGATCGGCACTGAGGGGGGGGCGTGAAGGGTTCATCCTCCTGGCGCCCCTTAGGAAACGAATAATTAGGTCGTTTCTTCCCAATGGACGTTCCATTACAAGGTCGTGTGACGCTGTGATGGCAGCCACATATACTTTGAGCGTGGAGGGGGTGCGGCCCGCCTCCAGAAGCCCTTGTAGGAAAACGAGTACACTTGTAATCTCGCATGTTACAGGGTTCAGGCCCTTGGTATTACACCAGTCACTGAACACTTTCCATTTCTGGGCATATAAGCGTCTCGTGGAGGGCGCCCGCGCCTCAGCGATGGTTTTTAGTGCTCCGCTCGCGAGGTTCCTGGGAACCCGTTGAGGGGCCATGCATGAAGGGCCCACAGATCGGGGCGGGGATGAAATATCATCCCGCTGGCCTGACTGAGGAGGTCTGGCCTCAGTGGAATCGGCCGTGGTGCAGATTGCATTTGCATCAGATCTGGAAACCATGTATGGTTCTTCCAGAGTGGGGCTATCAGCAGCACTGCGTTTCCCTCCTCTCTGACCCGACTGATGACCTGTGGCAGCATCGCGATCGGGGGAAAGGCATTTAAGGGGCGGCTCGGCCAGCTCTGGGCGAGCGCGTCCGTGCTTTTCGTGAAGAAAAGAGAGCAGTGCGCGTTCTCCTTGGAGGCGAAGAGGTCGATCTCCGCTTTGCCAAAGGTTTTCCATAACCACTGAATCGTCAGAGGGTTGAGAGCCCATTCTCCTGGGAGAATCTTGTCTCTGGATAGCATGTCTGCCCCCTGGTTCATGGCGCCTGGCACATGCGCTGCTCTCAGCGAGCGCAAGTTGTGCTGGGACCATAAAATGAGTCTCCTGGCCATTGAATGCATGGAGCTCGACCTGAGTCCACCCTGGCGATTTATGTACGACACTACCGTCATGTTGTCCGTTCAGACCAGGACGTGTTCGTTTTTTAGATGTGGGAGCAGGGCTCTGAGAGCCAAAGCGACCGCTTTCATTTCCAGACAGTTTATGTGTAGGCGCTTCTCCGGGTTTGACCAAAAGCCGGAGACAGGCCTGCCCTCGTAAAGGGCCCCCCAACCTATTTTGGAGGCATCTGTCGTTATCATCTTTCTCCTTGTGTTCACACCCAGACTCACGCCTGACTGGTACCAGTCGGCGGCTTTCCAGTGCGTCAGGGCTTTTATACAGCCGTGGTTCGCTCTGATTAAAAAGTGGCCCGAACGCCACGCGTGAGTAGGGACGCGGCTCTTGAGCCAGCGTTGGAGAGGGCGCATATGCAACAATCCTAGCTGGAGTACGGCCGATGCTGAGGCCATGAGACCGAGCATCCTCTGAAACCGTTTGACGGGCCGCGCGCGCCCGCTCTGAATGATGTTGCAAGACGCCGGATGGTGAGCGCGCGCTCCGATGAGAGACGCGCTGTCATTTGCATTGAGTCTACAACTATTCCCAGGAAAGAAATTCTCTGGCTGGGAGATAGTATGCTTTTTGCAAAATTGATTCTTAGACCCAGGCATTCTAAATGGCTGATAATCCAAGATCTGTGTGTTATTAGCTGACTCTCTGATTGTGCTAGAACCAGCCAATCGTCGAGATAATTCAGTATTCGCACTCCCCTTCGTCTTAGGGGGGAAAGTGCTGCATTCATACATTTCGTGAATGTACGGGGAGCCAGGGACAGGCCGAACGGGAGTACTGTGTACTGGTATGACTGTCCCTCGAAAGCGAATCTCAGAAACGGCCTGTGATGAGGCGCTATTGGAATGTGAAAGTAAGCATCTTTCAGATCCACTGAGAGAAACCAATCTCCTGGGCGCACTTGCGCGAGGATATGCTTGGTTGTTAACATTCTGAATGAGCGAATCATTAGTGCTTTGTTCAGGTGTCTGAGATCTAGGATGGGGCGGAGACCGCCATCCTTTTTCGGGACGAGAAAATAGCGGCTGTAAAAACCTGTCCCGCTCAGAGAGGGGGAAACAGTTTCCACAGCGCCCTTTTCTATTAGTTTGCGCACCTCGGTGCGTAGAACATGTGAACACTCTTTTCTCACTTTCGTCTCGACCACAGTCGTAAAACGTGGTGGTCTGCGAGCGAACTGGAGCGAGTATCCGTGCTTTACTATATTCAATACCCATTTCGGCATATCTGGAATGTTTTCCCATGCCGCTGCGTGTACAGATATGGGCTGAATACAGGCTAGGGGCGGGCCGCTGTGACGTAGGGACCCGGCTAGCGAATCGCCTGAGCTCGTAGCTCTCAGAGGCGCGGGCGCGCGCTGAGCAGCTGAGTGAATGGGCGCGTGTGTGATTACAACAGCGCGCGCTGTGTTTGTAAAACTCGCAGCCTGAGCTGAGGTTTTGTTTGACACTGTAAGGGCAGTGTTTATAAGTGGGGGTGCATAAACAGTGGTAGGCACACGCGTCACTTTTATAATGTTTCCCGCTTTTACTGGGTATGAATTTATAACTGTGTGAACAGTGCTTGTGTGTAGTGGTGCGTACATGACCGTAGGCACGTGATCTACATTCATGGGAAGCGCAGCCTGAGCTGGGAATGAATTTGGCACTGTTTTGACATTATCTGGGAATGCACACTTTGTGGACATGTGAACCCTTAGTGATGCAGGCAGAAAAAGACTCTTTTTGTGTTTTCTGTGCGTCGCCGTAAAAACGGCGTTTGTTTGCAGGTGAGCGAGCTCTGTGACTGGCCCATTGACTGCTGTATGGACATATCCAGCCGCCTGTAAGGGGACTGGGTAATGTTTGAGCTTTTGCAGAGAGAGTGGTCCGGCTTTTGCGAGACACGCACTCTCTCTTCTCATTTCTGTGGCTAGGACGGCTTTCGAGGCTCAGGGTTCAGCACAATCTTGGGCCGAGGACCCCGTCGCTCAGGAGGCGGCTTGCGGTTGTGAGAGCGCGAGCGGCGTCGAGCGTCAGCCTGAGGCGCGGGCTGAGAGGCGGTGGGGGCTGTTCTAGCCCGCTGCGGCTGTGGCGGTCTCTGTCTGCTCTGCGATGAGCTGGAGCGCTTTGGCAGGAAATGACGCATAGCTTGTGAAGCGTTCTGGGCCTCAGTGAAGCGTTCGGCGAAACCTTTAACCGCCGGTCCAAACAGCCCGCTGGTGGAGATAGGCGCATCGAGAACAGCCACAGATGGCGCTCGAGAACAGTCAAATTAGCCATAGCACGGCCGATGGACTGGGCGGTGGCCTTCGTGGCTCGCAGAGCTATATCAGTCGCGCTGCGTAAGTCCCTGAAGGCTTCGGGTTCGGGGCCAGACTCGTCCATAGAGCGGAGAAGCTTGGCTTGGAACACTTGAAGTACCGCCATTGAGTGAAGCGCTGATGCAGCTTGGCCGGCGGCAGCGTAGGCGCGACCGGCGAGAGCAGAGGTAGTGCGGCAGGGCTTCGAGGGGTGGGAAGCTTTGGCTTTCCATCCGGTGGTGGAGGGCGGGCAGAGATGATTGGCCACGGCCTCCTCGAGGGGCGGCGTTCCCTCGTAGCTTCTTTCCTTCGCGCCATCCACTGAGGAGAGCGAAGAAGAAAAAGAAGGCTTTAGGCGCGCAGAGTGGGGGGCTTTCCACGACTTGGTGAGTTCGTCGTGAACTTCCGTGAAGAAGGGAGAAGGCCTTTGCCGAGGGGCCTGCTGGCGCCCCTGCAGAAACCACCGCTCACCGCTCTGCTAGAGGGGTGTGGGTCCGGCTGGGTGAACTGAACCGGCGGTGGGGAAGGCAAGAGCGGCGGTGAAGCACGCGGAGACTGGCTCGGCGTGACGTCACTGAGCTCAGGTTCAGGAAGCCTCTGTGAGCGGCGCTTTTTCTTAGTGCGCGGCTCAAACAGAGGGGTGGCGATGGGCTCGCTCACGGCGAAAGCGGCGAGGCGAGCCCGTAGTGCGGAGAGACCCAGGTCATCACATTCCGGGCATCCGCCCTTGGTCAATGCAGCTTCTGCGTGGTCACGGCCCAGGCAGCGAGCGCAGATGATGTGACGATCCCCGTCCGGGAGAAGGTCTCTGCACGACGCGCAGGAAGGCATTTGAAACAACGCCTTATTGGAAATTTGCTCTTTCACAAATGTCGCGGGGCGGACAGATATAAAATACTTGCGTATATGGCGCGCCGGATGGCTCAGTAGGAGGTGCTTGAAGGCGGCTGAAGGTGCCGACGTCCCCATAGCAATCCCGCTGGTATGCTTTTCCACGGCAGCGAAGGCTTCCAATAATCCGGATGATCCATCGAAGAAGGTGTTCGCTGAAGGAGATTAAATCTAAAGAACTCTCATGACGGGGCGCCCAATATATAGCTTGGCCACGCCCATCTTGGCGGGCTCTGACGCGCGCGGGCGCGAAGCGCGCTCATTGGTCGCGCATTCAGAGTCGCCCCGTCATTGGTTCGAGCAAGTTGCCGCAGCACAGCCGATGACCGAGTTCCTTCGTTCATTGCTGTCAGCTGTGCAGCTGCAATGCGTTTTACATAAAGACTTCAATATTCTCGAGAAAAGGAGTTTTCCCATAGCGTAAGCTACTTACGCAATAGGAGAGACCTCTCGAAAGGGAACTATTTCTACTTTTCCCTTTTAAAAGCCCCCACTGTATTCATCTACAGACACAAAACTCGTTTATGACTTTCCTGCATCAGGTTCCTCTTTTCATAACATGGCAATTGATATTGTACTGTTCCAGCCGCTGTTTCTCCTAGATCATCGTTGTCACCTGGGCACGTGATAAATGTACCATCCGATGTTATACATTTGTCATTACTCATGATTATCGTGGTTTTACAGTGTGATGTACCAACCATTATTGCACCCCGTTGGATCTCCAATTTACATAAACACACGTCGCCCAATTGTGGTTTTACTACCCATACATTGTCATAGCCTCTAGTACTGTGTTCTGATTGAGTTTGACACACTACCTTCTGTGGGGATATTGATTTGATTTCTCTAGAGTTTTTTGCATTCAGTAATTTCCACATAGCACACGGTATTAATCCTATTAATTCTCCTAAATTTGCCGATCGCAATGGATGGACCCTCCAGGTTCTATCCATTTGCAGACACCACCAACATGATTGGTTGATGGCCAAAGCTTGTCGTTGAAGTAAACTCAACATACATGCTTTGTTGCCCCCACATTGAATTCTGCTTTGTGTTATAGTTACGTCTTCATGATGCAAATTAAACTGTTTTTCTAATTCAGCGTCCTCTTCTTCAGGTATGCTAGTATGAGTTATTAGTTCAGACAGGCTATGAGTTTCTGGTGACGGATCTACCATTTTAATTTCAATTGGAACATAAGTGTCGGTACCTGCGGTCCACCAAACACAGAAAAATTTTCCTCCCCACTGAGTCGCGCCATCACTTCCTGTTGACAAAGTAACTTTCAGTTTGGTTTTAAAATTTTCAGTAATTTCTTCGAACTTTATGAGACCTGACATCACCCGTTTGCTATAACCATTACTTGAGGTATACCCCACCTTGCTCAATAGACCTTCACTGATAGCCTCCTTATTACCTCCATACACATCTTGCCATGCACAGGGATGCTTACAAAAATACATGGCTTTACCCCATTTGTTCAAACGCTCTGGATTGTACCCAGGTCCTGCTGCTGAAATAGGATCACATATTATGTTTATCTCACTCCCTTTTCCTCTTGTCATTGTCACCTCTATGCTACCATCCCGTGCTAGGCCTATGGTCAGGCTAGTTAAGAGGATAAGATTTAGTAACATATTGCCACACAGTGCAACCTCGCCAGGCAAGAAAATGTTCTTGTGAAAATTATATGAGTCCTGTTTCCCTATGTATCGTTGGTCTCAGGGCAGGTCTAGTAGATATTATTAGACAGTTAACTGCAATGCCCACTCCGTCAAAACAACACAGAGTCCTTGACGCAATACGGACTACTCCTAAAATTGCAGAATCGTCCTGTACTATTGATTCGTCCTCTCTCCAATGACGATGGTCTTCTAGTGAATAACCGACAGGCTGACAAGCAACTTTGGTTAGTCTGACACCTGTTCGGTACTCGTTAGCTGTGAATGGGATTCTTCTTCCGTTGCAGCTACCGCATGAGCTGGCACCGTTGCAGCTACCGCATGAGCTGGCACTTTCCCCGTTGCAGCTACCGAATGAGCTGGCACTTTTCCCGTTGCAGCTACCGCATGAGCTGGCACTTTTCGACAGTGCGTCCCATGGATCCACGGAGCCCTCTCCTCGACTTTCACCGCAGTGTGAGTTGTCAGCAAAACCTGAAATGGCCCCTGCCACCTCTTCGCTTTCCAGTGTTTCCGTCTCAGATCCTTTATCAGTACGAAATCTCCTGGCCTGATGCTGTGCAGGGCCGTCTCAGCTGGCTCTGGAACTGCTGCTTTGACCTGTTTTGAGATATCAGCAAACACCTTATCCAGTTCAACACAATATTGCAACATGTCATGTTCACAAAGAGTGGTGTCAGGCAGTGGTCTAGGATTATGTGGTTCCCAGCCCATGTGAGGTGGACGAGCAAACAGAATCTCAAATGGAGAGAGCTGTGCGCGTCCCCTCTTTCTCATTCTCATATAAGTCAATGCAATGGGCAGGGCCTTTGGCCATGAAAGCCCTGTTTCATCACAAATTTTTGCCAATTTATTCTTAATGGTTCCGTTCTCACGTTCAACAGCGCCTCCTGCCTGTGGCCAATAGGAGCAGTGGTACTTCCAGGAAGTACCCAGGAATGCTTCAATTGCTGAGATTGCGCTGTTTACAAAATGTGAACCATTGTCACTTGATAATTTCTCAGGTATCCCCCATCGTGGGACGATTTCCTGTAGGAGTAGTTTTGCCACCCCTTTTGCATCTGCCTTTGTTGTAGGCATTGCTTCTACCCATTTTGAAAACATATCCACCGCAACTATGCAGTATTTCTTTTTGTCAGATGGTGTCAATTCAATATAATCAAGCATTACATGTGAGAATGGTCTTGGCGGCCTGGGATGCCCCGCCTGTCTCATTGCCTGACCCCTGCCGACATTGTTAGTTCCGCAAATCAGACATCTGCTGCAAAAATCTGCTGCCACTGTGGAAAAACCTTTGGTAAACCAGTTATTCTGCATAACAGTAAACATCCCGCTTTTTGATGTATGGTCCAATCCATGTGTCAACTTAGCATAAGCCTGAAAGAAATGAGAAGGTAAACATGGTTTATTATTGGGGCCCCTCCATTGTCCATTCTCATACACACACCCTGCATTTCTCCATTTCTCCTTGTCAGAGGATGAAGCATGCTGTTGCATCATTTCTATGTCACCTAGTTCCTCAGTCAGCCGTGCTGCAGTGGTTATCTGGACAGGAAGTAGAGCTGCGGCTTTCGCAGCTAAATCAGCCGCTCTGTTTCCTTTAGAAACATCATCACTTTCCGTAGTATGAGCTTGGCACTTGCAAACAGCCACTTCCTTTGGCAACAGCAGAGCATCCAACAATTCACTCACCAGCAGGTGGTTTAATATTGGCTTGCCATCTGCTTTCAGAAACTTTCGATGTTTCCATAATGCCCCAAAATCATGCACAACACCAAAAGCATACCTTGAATCAGTGTAAATTGTAACACGTTGGCCACTTGCCAATTTGCATGCTGCAGTCAGAGCAACCAGTTCAGCAGCTTGTGCAGAAAAATGTGACGGCAATGAGTGTTGTTCCAGAACCTCAGTTAAGGAAACTACTGAATATCCAGCTCTGTTTTTGCCTAGGTCATCTCTGCTGGATGACCCATCCACAAAAAGAATCATGTCACTGTTGGGTAAAGCCTCGTCTGTCAAGTCTGGTCTCGGACTACATATCTGTTCCAAGGCTGAAACGCAACAGTGAGGTTCACCGTCTTGCTCCGTTGGGAGCAGGGTAGCTGGATTTAAAACATTACAACGTTTCTTTTGCAGCCATACTGTTACCATAAATCATTTTTGTTAATGGTGCCTCTTTATCAGTATAACCTGAGATGAATCGTTCTACAATATGATGTCATACCCAAAAAGGACATCATTTGTTTCTTTGTTGTAGGTTTTGGAATATTCTGAATCGCTGTCACTCTTTTATCTGAGAGTGACCTTCCTGCAGCTGACAGGACGTGGCCTAAAAATACGATCGACGTCTGTGCCACAGACACTTTGCAAGGGTTAACCTTGTGACCCTGCTCAGCAAAATGTGTCAACAGAGCCACTGTTGCAACTTTGCATACTTCCATTGACGGACAGCACAGCAAAATATCGTCGACGTATTGCAACAAACTCTAAGCTTTGTTTCAGTGCTTCATTATAAATTGTTGGGCTTTCGCGATACCCTTGACACAATCTCGTAAACGTATACGGTTTTCCATTGAAATTGAAAGCGAACCAGAATTGAGAGTCTTTATCAACTGGTACACTGAAGAAGGCATTTGAAATGTCTACCACAGTGTAACAGACTGTCTTGGGCGGAATTTGAGACAGTATTGTCATATCTTTTGGTACGCTCGGAGCTCTGGCCTGAACAGCACTGTTGACCGCTTGGAGGTCTAGCACGAATTGCCACTCCGCCTGCTTATTCCTATACCTAATTTTCTTCACAGGAAAAATAGTTGTTCTGACAGGTGAATCTGGACACGGCACAATCACGCCCTTTTCCAGTAATGAATTAAATACTGGGTGATACCATCAATAGCTTCCTGTTTTAGAGCATATTGCATTTTCTTAGGTCTGTAATCACTTTTTTGGAGTGATTTTAACAGGGTCACACCCTTTAATCAGACCTACGTCGTATTTGTCACGTGCCCAGAGTCCCTGTGGAACTGCTTCTAAACCCTCAGGAATAGACATTTCTTCATTTTTTTTTATATCACACAACACTTCAACAGTCCTAATTCCCTTAATGTATTTTCTTAGTGACTGTTTGTAAAACCCTGTGCTCTCAGATTGCCACACATTTTTGTCAGTGGTTGGAAATCTTTTAACGAGTCATTTTGTTTTACAAAAGGCCCCAAGTCTTGCCACTCAGCAGTGTGTGGCTTTGCAAGAGAGATGTGTGCAGCACTCATACAACGCTAGCTGACCATCAGTCAATTCAATCTTCACAGCACACCACTTATCTGACCAAAATAGCTCTGAGGACTGCAGTTCCTCAAACTCTATTTCCAGTCCATTTTTCAGCAAAAATTTAATCTGGCTCACTGCTGACGTGACATGTACAATGCAAATCGCTTTCCTCCATGAAATCATGGTTAGGAGGCATCCTATTTGTGGCTTTAATTTTTAGACCACTTTGAGGAGTGCTCCATTCAAACACATACACTATTTCAGCAGGCATTCGTATCATAGTCATATCAGCAGTGAGGCCATTGTCATCACAGTACAAATAAAACTTCAGTTTACACATTAAATCTCTACCCAGCA
Organism: Gila orcuttii; assembly: GCA_026230005.1. NCBI lineage: Eukaryota > Metazoa > Chordata > Actinopteri > Cypriniformes > Leuciscidae > Gila > Gila orcuttii. The sequence goes on along the minus strand of JAPDVR010000003.1, from coordinate 35,722,949 downwards.
GATTACATGGACAAGTTGTTGACACAAGAAAAGCATGCGCAAACGAGTGATCACCAATCTGACCAGACAAATCTGCCGTATATGGTTCCCTCACCAGATGCCCTGTGGCACTCCTGGAGGTTGCCCATTTACAAGATAATACAGTTAAATCAGGCAAATCTCTATGTTTAACTACAGAGTTTGTTGCTCCTGAATCAATTAAAAACTTAACTTTTCTGCCCTCAACCTTTACTTCAATCATTGGTAATCTAGCAGATGCTTTATACATTCGTTCAGTGTTTGCAAGCAAGATTTCTTCATTGCAAGAAGCAGAAATAGAAATGAGATTAAACATATTTACCACCTGGGAGTCAGACCCCTCACCGTCGCTCCCCTCCCCCTCTCATTCTCCTTGCTTCTTTGGTTGTTGATGTTGCTGAAATCCTCTGTGCCTTGGAGGATGTGGACAGTCACTTTTACAATGTCCCTTTTGACCGCAGTTAAAACAGGCTTCAGAGTCCATTGCGGGTCTGTTACCCATTCCTCGTCCTTTACCTCCTCGCCCTTTTCCTCCTTTACCTCTTTTACCTCCATTTCCACCTCTTCTTGGATGATTTTCCATCATCAAACCTCCCATCTTCAGCAGAGCAAATTGAGTGTCTTTGTCAGTCTTTTTCTGCTTAGTCTTGGCTTGATCTCTCAGCAGCTGTTGTCGGTGATTCAGGATCAGCGAATCTTTGAGATGGAGGAGCGTAGGCAGGAAGAGCAGAGGGAAAGTAACTGAAGCTGTCAGGTTTGGATATACAGATGTTGACTTGTCTTCTTCATCAGGGTCTTGTCCTCCAGTCGCTTCTGGCTGTCTTTGCGGTCCCATATTGTTGACTGGCAGTTGCAGCTGGTGGGGGGGTAGGGAGCCGGACAGCGGTCATCCTCAGCCAGGCGGGTTTTCATGCATCTCATTTCCTCGGAAGAATAAGAAACAGAGTTTAGTAAAGTTTTTCTGGCTTCTTCTGCCTTTGCATCTTTACTATCTGCACTTCCTAATGGTGTTAATGCTGCACTTATCTGTTTTCTTTGTCTGATAATTGCCTCATTTAACCATAAATCTCATAATTATCTTTTTCTTTTCTTTTTGGACTTGTTTTTGTCCAATTTTCTTTAGTCTTTTACACTCAAACCCCCATTAAACCCATATTGGTTTTTCAAAAACGGCACATAAGCATGATACCAAGTTCCCATTATTTTATCCATGGCTTTATATGAGCCCTTAGAAAAATCAACCTGTTCCTCCTCTCTTTTCGAATTTTCATTACCCATTAGTGCTTATTTCTTTTACTCATTAGTGTTTATATTTGCGTATTTAAATCTTTTCCCCCGCGTGGTCACCACGCACCATATTCACTGTATTAATTATTTCCCCCGCGTGGCCACCACGCACCTGCCTATATTCGTCAATATAGGACTTTCAAAATGCCTGCATCCGTCGATGCAGGTCTTTCCCAAATAAGTGCCCCTGTACTGTTTGAAAAATTACTATCAGGCTTATTTCAAACAGGCACCCATCTGGTGTTTGAGAATTTACTATCAGGCTTATCTCAAACTCTGGCCCTTTTGGGAAAATAATTAATACATAACATTTCTGAGAAATTACTATCAGGCTTATTCTCAAACTCTGCTTGGAAGTTACTTTCAGGCTTATTCCAAGGCTCTGACCCTTCTAGGAAAAATATTCAATACGCAAATAATTTTCTTATTTACCACGTAAATAATTTTCTCTCACCGTCTCTTGGTGATCTCTTTCTCATTCGGGATCGCGTCCACCTAGGCCTCCCGTGGTGTCCACAATTCTCCCGTCCCTCAAAGATGGGGGTTGGAGCCACAGACTTCTTGTCTTTGGGATGCGCAGTCAATTGCTTCATCCACGGAGGTCATCAGTTTTGCGATCCCATCCTCGTCGCCATTTGTCGTGGAAATAATTCTATTCGAAAAGTTAGGAGGAAGGAGACAAGTGGAAACCTTGGAAAAGTCAAAGTATCAAACGTTTTATTTCTTGCAAGAAAGGCAGTTCACACACAGACAGAGTCTGACATGAGAAGGGCAAAGGGCTGATCCCTTTCACCCCGTTATATACCCTAACACATCCTGAGTAGGCTGCATCTGTTTTAGAAGATTGCCTTGGTTACCTTACAAGGAAACGTGCTTGTTCAAGATCTCTTGTTGGACATAAATTCGTCTAGACAGCACAATGACATCTTCGTCCATATTTCCTTTTTTTAGCGTACTGCTCAATTCCTGTTTTTAGCTACTGCTCAATTCCAAGTTTTTAGCTATTGCTCAAATTCATACTTTTTGCCTATCTCTGGCTTGATCAAAAACTGCACACACACACACATTTTACACTTGAAGCAGACAATAGGTCACTTGGAGTACACATTGTCCTTTTGCTACTTGGGTTTTTGTCACACATACATTTTGTTCCAGAAAGCTTATTTTAACTTATGCATTTCTAACAGCTTGATTATATCTTTAATAATGTCCTTTTGCTTATATGAACATCTTCCTTTAAATGCTTATTAGTACATAAATCCTCAATGTTAATAAAAGTTGCACACATCTAAAAGATAAAAGAACACATCTAAAAGTAGAAAACACATCTAAATGTAAAATTTCCATTACAATCATCATCCCGTAGCTTGTATTTCCTTCTCAGGAGCGCAACTTTGTCTCCGACTGAAGCCAACTGGATCCTGACCGGGCCCGGTCCGCAACCTCTAGGCTTCAGCCTTTCCACTGCCACCAAGCTGGTTACGGAATCGCACCGCAACCCCTCCAACATTAGCTTGGACACTGTCTGCGTCACCTGTTCACCTTCCTCGAAGGGCAGGCCAAAAACCATTATTCCGGTTTCTGGGTTGAAATCTGTTGAAGCTGTTTTCTTGACATTATGTTCAATCTGTTCCATGCGAGCTGCAATAATTCCAATTTCCATGTCTAGGCTGTTCCGCACTTCTCTGAACTTTTGTTCAATTTCTACTTTTAGGTCATCTTGATTATCTTTTACAAGTTTTATCATCAAATCACGGAAACTGTCAAATTTACTATTAAAGTTCTTGTCCAAGGATACATGTAGACTTCTAATTTTTTCATCAAGCATCTTTTCCAAATTATCATTCATTCCTGCGATGCGCTCACTCAATTTTCGTAGAGTGTAATAGCCTGATTCTCACTTGTTTCCGTGTTTTTGTCAGCGTTGCTTCGCAGCGTCTTTCCCCCTTTCTCACTCATTGTTGCGTTATGGTTGATGTTTCCTCACCACGTTAACCAAGCTGGATACAAATTTATCCTTCTGTAAACTTTTTTGTCTTGAGATTTATTCTTCGTAATATATTTGTATCGAAAAGAAAGAACTTCCGACGTACACACAACTCCACATGCAACACGTGAACCGGAAGCCAAATGTATGTCTACATACACTCAAAAAAATGATATGTTGGCTTTAATTAACTTTTTTATGTAAACAGGTTCCACATAACTGGGTTACGTTAACATAATGGAATTAAGTAATTTTAAGCGACCCAATTAAACTCTGAGCTGAGTGTTAAATGAACACTGAAGCAGTGTTAAAGTTAATGAGATAATTAAGTGAATAATTGAGTGATGATTGAGAATTATTGAAGACACCTGATGTTAACAAACAGAATCACTGAAGGAGAAAACCATTATCATTATCATATATTTAGGTCACCATTATGGAGATGAGTATTTGTTTTAGTTGGGCTCTTGACCCTCATATCATTAACTTTAGATTTTGTTTGGCTGCTGTATCTGAGTTATAACAGCCAGATGAACAAATAAAAAAGGTGATCTGATGGTGTTGGTTGTGTTTTAACATAATCATTATTTCACAATAATTTGACCTGAACTCATATAGAACCCAATTTACCTTAAGGATTATAGCAGCACTGTCATTGTAGAGCATACCATTTTTAACCTTTTCAATGAAATCCAAATGATCAAATCAATAAAAAAAGAAACTTCTAAAAAAAACATTTGTATGCAGGCACACACAGACATCAATAATTAGCATATGAATCTCAGCAATGGTGACAAACAGATCACCTCTGAACATAAGCTCATTATTTATTCATGCAGCAATGCATGATGGGAGCCATGAATGAGTTTTGATTGGTGGCACCCAGAATGCACTGCAACATGCTTTATAATTTTCACCATTGTTGAGATTCACAGTCTGATTCTTGATGTCTGTGTGTGCCTACATAAAATATTTTGTGTTTTTTAGAAGTTTCTTTTTGTTTATTTTTTTATTGATTTGATCATTTGGATTTCATTGAAAAGGCTAAAAATGGTATGCTCTACAATGACAGTACTGCTATAATCCATAAGGTAAACTTAACTCAGAAATTGGGTTCTATATGAGTTCAGTGATTCAGGTTAAATGATTGTGATATAATGATTATGTCAAAACACAACCAACACCATCAGACCACCTTTTCTATTTGATCATCTGGCTGTTATAACTCATGTACAGAAGCCAAACAAAATCTAAAGTTAATGATATGAGGGTCAAGAGCCCAACGAAAATAAACACTGATCACCGTAATGGTGATTTTAAATTCCGATTTTCTCCTTCAGTGGTTCTGCTTGTTAACACCAGGTGTCTTCAATAATGCTCAATCATCACTCAATTATTCACTTAATTATCTCATTAACTTTAACACTGCTTCAACGTAACCCAGTTATGTGCAGCCTGTTGACATAAAAAAGTTAATTAAAGCCAACATATCAGAACCTGTTGACATAAAAAAGTTAATTAAAGCCAACATATCAGAACCTGATGACATAAAAAAGTTAATTAAAGCCAACATATCATTTATTTGAGTGTGGAGAGCATACCATTTTTAGCCTTTTCAATGTCATCCAAATCAGGGTTTCCGTTGTCCGGTAATTACCGGACATTGGCCGGTAAAAAAATGAGATGTCCGACAAAATTAAATCTCTCCGGTCAAATTGTCCGATTAAAAATTGCCTAATAATCCCGCCCCCCTAACACAATCTGAATTTAAGAATAAGCCTAAAATGTATAAGGCAAAAATACACCGATCTTTGGCTATGTTATAAAGGAACAGGCTCTACCGTTTGAAAGTTATATGAAACAACATCGCATGCTGCATTTCAAATAAAACGCACGCCTAAAATGGCTGTAATATTGACCTAAACAACGAACGATTGAGTGAGACGTTTCAAATATGTCCAGGCCCAGGCAGACTAGCCTTGAAAGCTTTTTTCAGAGGCCAGGCGATGGTGAATCAGGAACATCTCATTATAGCCTAGTGGTTCTAATCCGCGCACTGGTACAGTTTTTTTTCTCTCATCAAAACTGAATAGCCTATGTTCATCAGTGGTTAGTCTATATCAAGCAGGGACTTGCATTTTATTCTGTGATTTCACCGGAATGAACAGAGTCTCCGCAACGGCGATAGATTGAAACGCGCGTCCGAGTGAAGCCGAGTCTCCGCTGACTGCGCCCGCACCTCTCCAAACGGACGAGGCGTTTATTCTTGACGCGCTCGCCGTTGTGCTATTCTGTGAAACGACAGGGGGCGACTCGGAGTAATTCTCCTCTAAACCACCAGGAATCAGCAGTGAAGAAGTAGTTTGCCGTTTATTAGTAGTTTATTAATAGCTGATCCATATTAAAAGAGTAATAAATGCAGTAGGTTTATTATACTTTTTTGTACAAACTAGTTAAACAACTGAAGCCTTATTGAAGATTGTTTAAACCTTAATTTAATCAGCAGGGCTTACTTCTGCTATTGTAGGCTTATTTTGTAAATGTAAGCAGTTACTTTAGACAAGTGCAAACTGGGTGCTTAATGCAAATGTTTTCCTATTCACAAAATGAGAGGCTTTTATGGTCGCCCATCAATGCAAATGTCTCTGTGTATAGAAGGATCATAAACATGCTGGTGCAGACGTACCAGTTCTGCCAGATTCGGCTCGAAGTCGTTCATCTTCGGATGCAGCGCCGCGCGCGATGTTACAAAAAGTGCCGTGCACACCGCCAGGCGAAATGGGGTCTTGCGCACCCAACGCGCACGACCGCCCACACCGCAATTACGTCATTTTGCCGCGCGCACCTTCGCGCTCTTGCGGACGCGTCGAGTATAAACAAGGCTTAAACAAGGCTTGAAGATTGCGCAACTCGCGCAGCGCGTCGTCCATGCAACTGATAGCAGTGGACACGAGCGCTCAGCTTGATTTCAAAATCAACAGATTTTAGCGCTAGATCTCTTATTTAATAACGAACTAAATGAATGATCTGATTTTATTTATTTGTATTAGGTACATCCGTGCTTCAATGTTTCAAAAAGTGAATGTGTGTGAAACCGCATTAAAAAACAAAACAATTGGCGTTGATTGACACCAATCGGACGTTCATGTTTTTTTCCGTCTATTTGAAAGTTAAGCTAATAATAACATGTTGCATTCTATACGGCCTGATTATGTCATTTTTTAAGTTACATAGACTGCCTCCAGTTTTCCTAAACTTGACTAATTAAGAGGCGATATTTGACCGGCATATCATAAAAATGTCCGTAAAACGAAACCTCTGCCGGTCACTTTGACCGGCACCATTTTTTTCTAGCGGAAACTCTGATCCAAATGATCAAATCAATAAAAAATAAACAAAAAGAAACTTCTAAAAAAAGTTCTCTTTATGTAGGCACACACAGACATCAAGAATCAGACTGTGAATCTCAACAATGGTGACAATTGTAAAGCATGTTGCAGTGCATTCTGGGTGCCACCAATCAAAACTCATTCATGGCTCCCATCATGCATTGCTGCATGAATAAATAATGAGCATATGTTCAGAGGTGATCTGTTTGTTACCATTGCTGAGATTCATACGCTAATTCTTGATGTACAGGTCATGATTCTTCATGTACAGCAGCCAAACAAAATCTAAAGTTAATGATGTGAGGGTCAAGAGCCCAACTAAAACAAACACTGATCACCATAATGGTGATTTATTTTAAATTCCGATTTTCTCCTTCAGTGGTTCTGCTTGTTAACACCAGGTGTCTTCAATAATGCTCAATCATCACTCAATTATTCACTTAATTATTTCATTAACTGTAACACTGCTTCAACGTAACCCAGTTATGTGCAGCCTGTTGACATAAAACAGTTAATTAAAGCCAACATATCAGAACCTGTTGACATAAAAAAGTTAATTAAAGCCAACATATCAGAACCTGATGACATAAAAAAGTTAATTTAAGCCAACATATCATTTATTTGAGTGTGGATACCATTTTTAGCCTTTTCAATGACATCCAAATGATCGAATCAATAAAAAATAAACAAAAAGAAACTTCTAAAAAAAACGTTTTTTTTATGTAGGCACACACAGACATCAAGAATCAGACTGTGAATCTCAACAATGGTGACAATTGTAAAGCATGTTGCAGTGCATTCTGGGTGCCACCAATCAAAACTCATTCATGGCTCCCATCATACATTGCTGCATGAATAAATAATGAGCTTATGTTCAGAGGTGATCTGTTTGTCACCATTGCTGAGATTCATACGCTAATTTTTGATGTACAGGTCATGATTCTTCATGTACAGCAGCCAAACAAAATCTAAAGTTAATGATGTGAGGGTCAAGAGCCCAACTAAAACAAACATTGATCTCCATAATGGTGACTTAAACATTACGGTTTTCTCCTTCAGTGATTCTGCTTGTTACCATCAGGTGTCTTCAATAATGCTCAATCATCACTCAATTATTCACTTAATTATCTCATTAACTTTAACACTGCTTCAGTGTTCATTTAACACTCAGCTCAGAGTTTAATTGGGTCGCTTAAAATGACTTAACTCCATGATGTTGAAGTTACATGAACAACTTATGTTTGTTTAATGTAACCCAGTTATGTGGGACCTGTTGACATAAAAAAGTTAATTAAAGCCAACATATCGTCTCAGGTTACTACTGTAACCCTAGTTCCCTGAGAAGGGAACGAGACGATGCGTCGATGACGCTTTGGGAACGCATTTGCGTGACTGAGTCTGAAGCACTACTGTCAACTAGTCCAATGGAATGAATGAAGCGTCACGGGCGGGTGACGTCACGACCAGGAAGATATAAAAGCACATCCGGTGCAATGCTCGCGTTAGCTTATAGAGCCGAAGCAAAGCGATCGCAGGGATGCAGGAAGTATGGCAGGGAGACGCATCGTCTCGTTCCCTTCTCAGGGAACTAGGGTTACAGTAGTAACCTGAGACGTTCCCTTTCGAGGGAACTCGCGATGCGTCGATGACGCTTTGGGAACGATAATACCCAATACGCCATAATTACAAAATGCCAGATGACAAAACTGTCGGCAAATTAAGTAAAAAGCACCTGGGAACCTGGGGCAGCTTCCAGGTCCAGGCTATAGAACCTCACAAATGTTAGCGGCGAGGACCAACCCGCCGTGTCACAAACCTCCTGAAGGGAAACTCCTGATAAGAGGGCTTTAGAGGCCGCCATACTTCGGGTAGAGTGAGCTCTGACCACCAAAGGACATGGCTGGCCAGAGGACTCATATGCAAGAGAAATAGCCTCGACTATCCACTTACTGATTGTCTGTTTAGAAGCAGGAAGACCTTTCTTAGGTGAACCAAAGCAGACAAACAACTGATCAGATCTCCTCCACGGGGCAGCCCTGTGGACATAAGTGTCCAGTGCTCGCACTGGACACAAGAGATTCAGTTTTTCCTGGTCCGAAGAAGTAAACGGAGGAGGACAGAATGCCTGCAGTACAATAGGTCTTGGAATATTGGTTGGCACCTTAGGGACGTAACCCTGCTTAGGGTATAAGAACGCCTTAACCATACCCGGTGCAAATTCCAAACAGGTGGGAGACACAGAAAGAGCCTGAAGGTCTCCGACTCTTTTTAGGGAAGAAATGGCTAACAGAAAGATAGTCTTGAAAGTCAGAAATTTTTCTGAAACTAAATCTAGGGGCTCGAAGGGAGCCCCAGACAAACCTTCCAAAACTATGGCCAGATCCCACGCTGGCACCCTAGTTCGAACTGCAGGCCTCAACCTCAAGGTGCCATGGAGGAAACGAATAATCAGGGGGTCTCGACCCAAAGATGCAAAACCCATAGGGGCGTGGAAAGCCGCAATGGCCGCCACGTAAACCTTTAAGGTAGAATGACATAAACCTGACGTGAAACGAGACTGGAGAAACTCAAGTACTGTGTTGACTGAACAGTTAACTGGATCTCGCTGCTGTTGGTGACACCAAGACGTGAAAACTTTCCACTTAAGTATATATAATTTCCTCGTGGCTGGAGCTCTGGAGCTAAGAATAGTCTCAACGACCTCAGTCGAGAGACCACTCTCTAAAAGTTGGGCCCCCTCAGAGGCCAAACCCATAGGTTCCAAATCTCCGGTCGGGGGTGAAATATTGTGCCCCCTGCCTGAGACAGAAGGTCTCTCCTGACAGGAATCTCGAAAGGAGGGCCGTCTAGGAGATGAATTAGGTCCGCAAACCAAAAACGAGTCGGCCAGCGTGGAGCTACTAATAATAGACTTACTCCGTCCTGGCGGACTCTCTCCAGAACTCCTGGGAGCAGAGCAACAGGGGGAAATGCGTACAGACGTAGCCTCGGCCACGTCTGTACCATAGCGTCCAACCCCAAGGGGGCTGGTTGCGTGAGGGAGAACCAAAGTGGACAGTGCGTCGTAAGCTGAGACGCAAACAGATCCACTTCTGCTTGGCCGTAAAATTCCCAAATGAGCTCCACCGCCTCGGGGTGGAGTCTCCATTCCCCTGGCCTCAGCCCCTGCCTCGACAGGGTGTCTGCTCCTATATTCTGGTACCCTGGGATAAACACTGCCCTCAGGGAGAGTATCTTCCCTAGGGACCACAAGAGGATCTGGTGCGCCAGTTTGCAGAGTGGACGCGAACGCAGACCCCCCTGTCGATTTAAATAAGAGACCACCGAAGTGTTGTCTGTACGGACGAGCACATGATGGCCCCTCAGGTCTGGGAGGAAATGTCTCAACGCATTGAAGACGGCCATCATCTCCAGGCAATTTATGTGCCAAGAAAGATGATGGTTCCCCCACAGACCCTGAGCTGAGCGGCCTTCCATTACCGCTCCCCAGCCGGTGAGAGAAGCGTCTGTCGAGATTGCAACTCGATGGCAAAGAGCTCCCAACACCGGACCCTGGGACAGGAACCAATGTTTCCTCCATATAATCAAGGCGCGGATGCACCGCCGCATGATCTTGATCATACGAAGTGGGTTTCCCCTCGGGGAGAACCCTCTGGTCCTGAGCCACCACTGCAAAGGTCTCATGTACAGCAGGCCAAAGGGGATCACATTGGACGCCGCTTCCATGAGGCCTAACAGTCTCTCGAACTGTTTTGCAGTACGTGACTGGCCTAGCTTCAACTCTTTTGTGGCTGTGATGATAGCAGCTACACGAGCGGGCGATAGAGTGGCCCGCATCGTGACTGAATCCCATACCACACCAAGGAAAGTGGTTATCTGTAGTGGAGAAAGCACACTCTTCTTGGCATTGAGTCTCAACCCCAATTTCCTCATATGAGCGAGAACGACATCTCGATGCCGAACCGCTGACTGTTCTGATTCCGCCAGAATCAGCCAGTCGTCGATGTAGTTCAGAATGCGTATGCCCTGCAGCCTGAGCGAGGCCAGAGCTGCATCTATGCACTTCGTGAACGTGCGGGGTGACAGAGCTAGACCGAATGGAAGCACCCGATATTGGTATTCTTTGCCCCCGAAAGAAAACCTCAGGAACTTCCTGTGTTGAGGGAGGATGGAGATATGGAAGTAAGCGTCCTTCAGATCTATCGTGACAAACCAGTCCTCGGATCTGATTTGAGTCACTATCTGTTTGAGTGTGAGCATCTTGAATTTCAATTTCATGACCGCACGATTCAGCAAACGAAGATCTAAAATAGGACGCAACCCCCCATCCTTTTTTGGAACAATGAAGTATCGGCTGTAAAACCCCGATTCTCTGTCGGGGGAGTACACCTGTTCTATAGCTCCCTTTGCTAAGAGAGAATGAACTTCTTGCTCCATTACCAGAGCCTGCTCGGGATGTACTACCGTGAGTAACACCCCGTTGTAACGAGGCGGAGGAGAACCGAATTGGATTCTGTAACCTTTCTCTATTATCTGCAGGACCCAAGGAGATATATTCGACAGATTCTTCCACTCTGTTAGAAAATCTACTAAGGGTACCAGTCTCTCGAGACTGGCCTCTGGTGTTAAAGGAACAGCCACTTCGGCGACCTGAAGCATATTGGCAGGAAACAACCGAACTGACTGTTTTTGGACCCCCCTCAGAGGGCTCACGTCCGACGCAATGTCGAGTCGACACTGCGGCGAACTTTCGCTGGATACCACTGCGCCCCGAAGCACCAAAGGTGGCGGGATTGGCAGACCAGTCCCTTGAGGACCCCGAAGTGGAGCGGGCACCGTATTCTGAGGTGTACCCCGCTCCACCCCGGTTGGGGCTGTCCTCGATGGCCTGACGTCCATAGACCGCCCAATAGCACGGGCGGTCTCCTTCGTAGCTCTGAGAGAAAGATCTGTAGCCCGACGAAGTTCTCGAATTTCGTCGGGACTAACTCCCTCACTCCTGTCTATATCCCCCAGCAGATCTGCCTGATAGGCTTGGAGCACTGCCATCGTGTGCAGACAGGCTCTAGCTTGACCTGCTGCCGTATAAGCCTTACCCACTAAATTAGATGTGGTCTTTAGTGGTTTATTCGGCAACACGGGATCCTTCAGGGACGACGCTGACCCAGGAGACAGATAGCTCGCGAGCGTCTGTTCCGCTGGGGGCATCGACCCATAACCAAAATCTTTCAGCCCCATTATATTTGAATACGTTTGAACAGGGGGACTAAAAAGACGTGACGAAAATGGTTTATTCCATGATCTACATAGCTCACTATGTAGATCAGGAAAGAATGGAAGAAAGATGAAACATTAGAAGTGAGAAAACGCTCGTCTAGTTTGCTTTTAGGACGAGAATCTCTCTTTTCTGCTGGCCAGTCAATACTCAACTTATCTACAGCACGAGTTATAACCTCAATAAGCTCCTCATGTGCTGGGGAGAGGGATGGCGAATCCTCTCCCCTTATTGAATCTTTATTTGTGTTTGTGTTTGTGTCACTCTCACCGATGCTCAGTAACTCTACCTCCTCAGAACTAGAGCACTGAAGCAACGGGCTCTCTTCCCGGGCGGAAGAAGCCGCAGCGCGGGCTTCCGACACCGGCAAGAGAGCAATGGATCCTTCGGGTAAAGGAGGAGATAAGGCAGAGCCCGTCCCCAACCCCGCCGAAAGATCCATTTGCGAAGGTTCGCGAGCCTGTCCATCATCCTCAAATGTGGACAGACGGGAGCGGAGCATGCGGAGCGGGAGACGCTCACAATGCTGACAGTCAGCCCCCTCGAAGGCTGACATAGCATGCTCCACTCCCAAACAAACTACACAAAGCTCATGTGTATCTCCACCCGTGATATAACGAGGGCAAGGAGAAGCACAGGCTTTGAATAGTTGTTTCGCCATAATACAATATAATGAGAGACAGACAACAATAAATATACAGACAGTTTTGACACAGAGCGCTTCGCTGAGGCACAAAAGCTAACGCGACCATTGCACCGGATGTGCTTTTATATCTTCCTGGTCGTGACGTCACCCGCCCGTGACGCTTCATTCATTCCATTGGACTAGTTGACAGTAGTGCTTCAGACTCAGTCACGCAAATGCGTTCCCAAAGCGTCATCGACGCATCGCGAGTTCCCTCGAAAGGGAACATTTTTGTGTGTATACATGTATACATGCTAGGAGAGTGTATACATGCTAGGCTGCGTTCCAGTCCAAAATTGACATGCCCTTCACTCGCTAACTTCCCTCCGTCTCGTTCACTCGGATGTGCGTCATTGCTTACGTTGCACGAGTGCCCACTACTGGCAGTAACTGCAATGGGCTGAACTGGAACGTCCTAAGCCCTTGATCACTTGGAATCAGCTATGGAGTTGATTTATTATTTACATTTGTTTTCCCTTTAAGAATTTGTTTAATGCAGCATCCAAATGTATATAGGTGCGTTTGGGTTGTTTTATATAAAAAAATTCTAATTAATATATCATAGAGTTGTTTGTGGTAGTGGTGATTAGACGAGATCTGCGGTGACGTCACAATCCTGTTGCATTGTGGTATATGGAACTGCCTGAAGTGTACATATGAAGTAGACTTGCTCCCTCGGTCAAAATCGAGGGAACGAGGGTCTGTCCATATAAACTTCCCTCGTCCACTTCACGAAGTGGAACGCACTTCAAAATGGCGGCAGGGATTCCCCCGAGGGGAAGTGCTTAGGGAAATTTGCAAGTGCGTGTCTAAAAGTGGACTGGAACGCAGCCCTAGTTTCCATGACAGAGTTCAAGGTGAGTATTTTCATTACTACTGGAACTGCCAGTTTAACAAGTTTCAAATGATTATTAAACAGCAAGTACACTATGCAAAAGCAGCACCCCTTTCTGGCGCACTCAGTGTCCAATTTCACTCGCTCACTTTCATTCACTCCGTCAAGTGGACTGTAGTAGTGGAGTAATGTAGGGAATAGTGAATGAGGGCATGGGGGGGGGGGGCGATTTCGAACACAGCCAAGGTCAACTAAGGAAGACAGTACATAAATACAGGAACTGGGAGCACAAAACTAAGCCAAAACAGAACATAAACCTGACAGATGATCCTTAATGTTTTTAAAGATACTAAATATTATAGATCCTTATATATACTACATTATAGAGGCTACATAATACTAAATATTATAGATAGGTCTACATAAATATTAAATAAGATTTGAGAGCAATGATGGACACAAAGCCATTTTCCTCACTCTTCAGGAGACTTTGCATGGAATCATGAGTCATATGGACAAACATCTACTTACATCCTGTGGAACAAAATGTCTAACACGCTCCATACAAAAGAAATACAAGATGATAATTACCAAACTTAGAGACAATTTTGCTATACGACAACACAGTATGTAGGGTTGAGGTTTGAACCCAAGTCCCCTTTCTGAAAAACAGATGAATCTTGTATCAAATCAATGAGAATTCAGTAAAGAATATTTGAATCCATTTTCTCAGCTCCAGTTTTGCCATAGTTACCTTGTTTTGCCTTTGTATGCAAATTAAATGATTTAGGAAGGGTCAGTGTAACACAACTCTAAAAGTAGTTGTTATAAAACCAAATTCTCAGTCAGTGTTTGTGTCCTGCAGCTGCAGTGCAACTAAATATTTTGCTCATCATTTTTACAGTTTTGGGGTGATAATGGAAACGCTACTGCATGGAGTTTTGCTGTTGATTATTTCATGTGAGAAACTCTCAATTCTTCTTAATTAAAGGTGCTGTTTTTAAATAAATTAACATTCATTTTCCATGTTTTTCAGGTGTTAGTGGTCAGTCTTTGAGCTCCTCAGATTCTTTGGTGAAAATACCAGGAGAATCAGTGACTCTGTCCTGCGGTGTCTCTGGATTCTCAATGAGCAGCTGGTACATGCACTGGATCCGTCAGAAACCAGGGAGAGGACTAGAGTGGATTGGATTTATAGACACTGGCTCAAGTGCATATTATGCTCAGTCTCTACAAGGCCAGTTCTCCATCACAAAAGATACCAGCAAAAACATGCTGTATTTAGAGGTGAAAAGCCTGAAGACTGAAGACACAGCTGTTTATTGAGGTATGCATGAGATCTCTGAAGGCTCAAGATAATTTTTCAGGACACTTTCCCAAAATATAACAAGCTACTTTTAAATTTAAACCCTTAACATATTTTTCATGGAGGTCTTCCTAAATGCACGAAAAGCATTACAGGCATACTGCAATCTTTAATGGTAGGGTATTGAATTTCGCTGCGGCTAGCAATAACAAGCTAGCTTTGAAAGCATGAGATCCCACCCTCTCTTCAGAGCATCTCCAAAGCCACGCCTCCTCCAAAACACATGAACATGAAGGTCACGCACAACCAGAGAATAGCCATTAAATTACTTAATGTCTCAAAGCACATAACATTACAATAATAATTCACGTAAACAACTTAAAGATCTCTCACTTGTACCACTAACTGCTGCAGATTCATTTCGCCGTTGTTAGTGTTGACATAGAAACACTCAGGGGAGGAGTGGCAATCGGGAGAGTCGGGACTTTTCCCACTGGGCCGGTAGTGTTTCCAAGGCCGTGAGGGCCGGTCTGATAATAGTTATACATTGCTAGTTCTTAGCAACACCATCTGCTGCCCGCTTGTCAAACTGTACAGCCTCTCTGCTCAACCCGTAAATAAATGCATTGATCCACAAATTTTCTTAGAGTTCTTAAATGGTTTGGTGGTAGATCTTTTGCCAAGGGTGTCAGGTTACGGGTTCTAATCCGCACTCGTATAGTTTTTTTTTCTCTCATCAAAAATGAAAATGTTAATCAGTGGTTACAGTCTATATCAAGCAGGGACACGTTTGTGTGCATTTTATTTTGTGATTTCACCGGAATGAATAGAGAGTCTCTGCAACGGCGATTATATTGAAGAGCGCGTCCGAGTGAAGACTGTGCGAGCCACAAGAGAAGAACTGTATCCATGCAACTGATCGCAGAGACAACGAGCGCTCAGCTTGATTTAAAAAACAACACATTTTAGTGGTAGACCTCTTATTTAATAGCGAACTAAATGAATGCTCTGCTAGTTAACTATAGATGTTTTATTTATTTGTATTAGGTACATCCGTGTCTCAAAGTTTCAAAAAGTGGTGGGGGACAATATCGATCCGGAGAAAAAGTGGTGGGACACGACTTCACTGGATCTAAACAAATCAATCTAACCATAGATGTGAGCAGTAGTGGTGGCTTTCTTAATCTATTTAAAATAATTTTGCACATTTTTTGTAACCAAATAATACGTTTACAAAAAAAATTTAGTTTTTACGTGCAAATGATATGCACTGTAAATCCATCGGGTAGGATTAGTGGTGTGGGGTACGGGCGCATTACAAGCCATAAAGTGCGTATCATATGCACGTGAAAACTGAAAACCTATATGAAATCCTATAAAAACTAATTTTCATGTATAAATTGCAAGATAAATACAATGCGTGTTATAGAGACGCATTTAACGCTAACACTATGGTCCCCACTACAGACATTCTACTGGCTAGAAGTAACTTTGTAAGTACATGTCAAATTATTCGACTATACCCCTAACCCTATATCCCTTATAGTTTAGAAATACTCTAATACACTAACGACAGTTTTATCTTCATGTTTGCTCTCACAAAATTGTAAAAAGGGCTCTTTAAAACGTTGACAATCAGACTTATTCATGATGTATACTGTTTGAAATGTTATCGTTGGTGTCAGAAACTGACTGAGTCTGAGGCAGCGGTCATTAAACCTGGAGGATCTCACAGACTTAACAGTAAATCCAAAACATACATCTGAATCAACAAAAGAATGGCTTCAGCAAAGAAAGATGAGTCTTCCAGACCTGAATCCGATAGAAAATCTGTGAACACTGTGCAAAGGAGATGCCTTTGTAGTTTAACAAATCTGGAATGTTTTTGCAAAGACAAGAAAAATATTCAAGCTATCCAAACAGTTTGAGTGCTGTAATAAAATCAAAGGGTGCTTCAACTAACTAGTTCAGGGGTGTGCACACTTATGAAGTTAGTTATTCCAAGTGTGTTTCCCGTCTGAAATGTGTCACTTCAGTTCAGTGGCATTGCATTATATAGGCTGTACTTTTTACATTAAAGGTGCAAATGTTCTGACATGATTTATGCTTGTTTCATTTTATAAATCACAAAAACAAGCTATTTTAACAGGTTTGTAGACTTTGTATATTTACTGTGAATTATATGACAGCTATTACATAACTCAGAAGGGGAGGGATTAGGAATGGATAGGAAGGGTCAGTTTGTATTATTATATAGATTTTTACGTTGATGCAAATCTCCGCCCTTCTCTCATGTAAACATGAGCACACAGACATAAAGGCTCAGTGTTTTACAGAAACACAGAAAAATACAACCAGAATCATGTACTGCTTTTCAATACTGCTGGTTTTGGCAACTGCACCCTGTGAGTATCCTCAGCTCAACACAAAAAAATTATAAACATAGAAAACAGAGCTCAATTTGTATTAATGATATAATGCTTTAATGATTGTAGGTGTTTTCTGTATTGAGCTGAATCAGCCTCCTGTCATGGTAGTAAAACCAGGGGAAACGTTCACCATCGCCTGTAAGATCACTGGATATTCAGCCTCAGGCGGTGACTACACAAACTGGATTAGACATTCAAGTGGAAAACCGATGGAATAGATTGGCTGGTTCTATAGTTCCAGTAGCAATGGTGTCAAAAACTCACTGCAAAATAAGATCAGTTTCTCAGCTAAATACTCCAGCAATGCAGTCATTTTAAATGGACAAAACTTCAACAATGAAGACACAGCTGTGTATTATTGTAACATTGAAAGTCCACTGGAGGCAAGTTGTAGAACCCAAGTGCAGTTTATTAATACTAAACAAGATGAAATATAAAACAAAACTATGAACAAGGACATGACACATAGCAACAGTGGCTACAGTGAAACAATACTTGATAAGGAACAAGGCAAACATGAGGGGTTAAACACACAAGGCTAAATGACAAGACAAGGGACACCTGTGACCATAATCAAGACAATCAACCAATGGCAACACAGAACACATGGCAGGATCATATGAGGACCAGGGAATCACATGACAAGACATGAAACATGACTGACATGAAACATGGACCAAACCAAGACATGACAATTATTGTGCTCACTATACACTGTGCCACAAACTGCCACACTTCCTGCACAAGAACTCTTCAGTGATGACATTTTAAATAAAAAAAAAATTGTTGACATAATATTAAACTTTTCAGAGTTAATTTGTGTAGATTATAATGTCAAATGACAAAATACCAAAGTTTGTATGTCAATAAATAAATGTGTTGGAATAGGTCAGGTGATGTTTTAGCCTTTGTAAATCAGTTTTCTTTCAGTGTCTTTACATTAAAATCATCTGCTAAATGGAAAGTAATAAAGTTAAAGTTAAAAGGTAACAATTTACAATAAGGTTCATTAGTTAACATTAGTTAATGTATTAACTAACATGAGCTAACCATGAGCAATACATTTGTTACTGTATTTGTTAATCTTTGTTAACATTAGTTAATAAAAATACAGTTGTTCATTGTTTGTGGTAACAAATAATTCAGACACCAGAAGGGTGCACCCTTTCTCATTAAATGAATAACTGGTGATTGTGATGAACCAGTTTTGTTTGAACACACCTACTCTACTCTGTCAGTCCACATGCATGAGTAAATGCAAACTCAACTGTCATATTTCCTATTTAAACAACTAGTAAATGAGTGTTCAATTTGAAGAGGAAAAACAATGTTTTCCCTAAAGCTCTTTCTGCTGTTGGCAACTGCACACAGTGAGCGTTTTTTTATATTTTAAAATTCTGAAGGAGTTAAGGGGGTTTTGTTTAGACGGTTTTAGGGAGTTGAAATGTAAAACCCAATTCAATTTTATCAGTATTTTGATTCTGTGTAAAGCATTTTCTTTTTGTTGGTCTCTGCAGGTATTGACTCTCAGGTTGTGCTCACACAGTCTGAACAGTCAGTAGTTGTGGCTCCAGGTGGTTCCCACTCTAATTTATATCTGCACATGAATCAGCTGAAGACTGAAGACACTGCAGTGTATTACTGTGCAAGAGACACTGTGGAAACACTAAAACAGGCAGCTGTGCAAAAACTCATGAGAAATGAGGTGGACATGGTTGAGTTACACTGAAAAAAGGGAAGAGCCTCTGAAGTGACATAAGGCCTGTCTGAAGTGTTTTGAATGTATTAAATACAAAAACATGTTAATATTAAAATGATTCCTTATTTTGAATCATATTTGCTTAACTCAGTAAATCAATACTGACTAGTCTGTTTCCCACAGTATGTCTCAGTATGAAATATCTGTTCAGTTTAGCATACATTTTCTTATATAAATAATGGACTGGATTATTTTTTTTCTAATTACCTTTCTACCACTAAAACTTAATTAGCTCTATGCTGTCAATATGGAGCTCATTTTAACAAAAACCCTGAAGATACAGTATGATTTTTAAAATAATAAACCAAAACATGCACCATTATGCAACTATAAATCCATGATTCTTTAAATGTATCTTGATAAGATGCAAATTCAGCTTACAAGGCAGATAAATGTGGAATCACAACCAGCTGGTTCTAAAATGAGTTAGATGCACCATATGCATATACTTCGGCATATTTCTCTAGCAGGCCTCGAGGCACACCCTCTGAACTCTCCCTCACAGACATGCTAGCTCAGCACTTTTTATTGTTCTTTATGGGATTTATTGTTCTTCAGCCCTCTGGCGTAACACTCACTGGATTTTTTTCTGAGCAGTTTTCTGAGGCTTCCGATCTTTTCTGAGGCTCTAATCTCTAGTCAGATGCACTCAAACCATTGATAAATTGATGCACAATAACTGAAAGAAATATCAGAGAACATTAAAATTGATTTCCAGGCCAGGAAAAATAATAATGGAAATAAATGAAATACTTTATCTGCATATGGCAATCTTTGTTGTATTCCAAGTAGCCTGTACGTATGGTTGAGATTGTGAGTTTACATAATAACAATTAAAAACGTCTCAGGTTACGACTGTAACCTATGTTCCCTGAGAACAGGGAACGAGACAATACGTCAACGACATTATGGGGAACGCCTCAGGCGTGACAGGTGTCTGAAATCACTATCAAATCACGTCAATCATATTGACCGGCGACAGCCCGTGAATCATTAGCGTGAATGATTAACGTGCGACCTGGAAGTATAAAGGGGCGCCTTGCACACATGACAAATCACCTTATCGTCTGAAGGGACTGTACGGTAGGCAAGCCCCGAGGCATGGCAGGGAGACGTATTGTCTCGTTCCCTGTTCTCAGGGAACATAGGTTACAGTCGTAACCTGAGACGTTCCCTTTCGAAGGGAACTCAACAATACGTCAACGACGTTATGGGGAACGATATACCAACTCCGCCATGCTAAGGGGAGTGCATGCCAAGTGGCAGTGACAACTGTCAGAACCAGCAAATTCAAATGAAACGCTAGAACCACTCACCCTCAGGTCACACTGGGCTGTCAGTGACAGCATTCCCTACGGTCATAGCCCAAGCTACAGCCTCACAGAAAAACCTTCATAAACATGGTTAAATGAAAGGTCTACCTGGGCCGGCTCCGGGCCTGGAACCACAGCTTCCAATTAGAAGGGGTCCCTTCTAGGGAATGTGGCTATGGAACCCGAAGGAACCCCAGCCAGTCACTATTCAGGGGAACGTACTCACCCCGAAATGCCACCAGGACGGCCTGACCTGGCGTCAGTACATAGACACTTAGTCTGGCTAAATCCTGTCTGTCTGAAGACAGAGCCTCTGGACAACAAAGCCTTAAGTATGGCATCCAACCCGAGGGACTGCGAAGCTGGCAGTGAACCCTCGGCCCGGATTTCAGAGACGGGATATCCCGGATAGTATGACTCAGCATAGTGCTTTCCAACCCTTGCTAGCGAGGGGAGTTTCTCTACTCAATCCACGGATCAACCCAGTGTCTGTGTTTCAAACCACTGAGGAGGCCTGTGAAGGCCTAAGGGCTGATCTAACTGGGAGGCCTCACGAGAGGCCTACGACCGTCTGACTAGACTCAGGAAGCCGCATGCTCATAGAGACCCTCGGTGAGGGGAGCACAGGTCTGCCTGGTAGGCGAACCAGGCTGTAGGCAGAAAAAGTTCCGAGAGGGAACCAATAGCAGAGAATGAACACTTTAGCGAGCTAGGGCGCAAGCTCGCCTTCAGAAGCTGTCTATTAAGGCTAGCTGAAACTGATAGCAAGAGACCACTAGCTTCATAAACCCAGCACCACTAGGGAACGTTACAGGGAGGCCCGGAGAGGCCTACTACCTGATAGCCAACGTAAGTGGGAATTCACCTTCAGGGAGGCCCGTGAGGCCTACTACCTGATAACCACGGTAAGTGGGGTGCTCACCTTCAGGGAGGCCCAGAGAGGCCTACTACCTGAAAACCACAGTATGTGGGGTGCTCACCTTCAGAGAGGCCAAGAGAGGCCTACTACCTAATAACCACAGTACGTGGGAACTCACCTTCAGAGAGGCCCGGTGAGGCCTGCTACTTTACAACCACAGTATGTGGGGAGCTCACCTT
This sequence comes from Gila orcuttii, assembly GCA_026230005.1. Lineage (NCBI taxonomy): Eukaryota > Metazoa > Chordata > Actinopteri > Cypriniformes > Leuciscidae > Gila > Gila orcuttii. Next base: position 35,701,568 of record JAPDVR010000003.1, on the reverse strand, counting down.
CAGGGAGGCCTGGTGAGGCCTACTACCCAACCGTACTCATCCAAGGAGGCCTGGAGGAGCCTACTACCTGATAATCACAGCATGTGGGAACTCACCTTCAGGGAGGCCTGGTGAGGCCTACTACCTGACCGTTCTCATTCAAGGAGGCCTGGAGGAGCCTACTACCTAATAATCACAGCATGTGGTAACTCACCTCCAGGGAGGCCTGGTGATGCCTACTACCTGACAGACAAAAATATTTGGGAGCTCACATTCAGGGAGGCCCAGAGAGGCCAACTACCTGATAGCCAACGTAAGTGGGAATTCGCCTTCAGGGCGGCCGGGTGAGGCCTACTACCTGATAACCATCTTAAGTGGGAATTCACCTTCAGGGAGGCCTGAGTGGCCTACTACCTGAAAACCACTGGTAGCTTCGAGCCCTGAGTCCGGGTGATAGTATAAGGTGGCCTGCTAAGGCCAGCCAGCTGGGGACTGTTTAAAGGCCTACTACCCATCAGTGAGTCAACTGCCCGAACCACCAAGGCCAACCACGTAAAGTGAGCTGGCCTACAGTGCCAGGGGGCTGTCCAATCAAGGAGGCCTGCTGAGGCCTACAACCTAATGGCGCAGCCTTCGTTGGCAGAAAAGCTGTTTACACAGTGCCTACAGCATCCTGGTGCCTAATCACATTGCCCATGGCAGTGTACTCCGCAAGAAAGCTAGCACCCTCAAAACAAGGGGAGTACAACATACGCCACTCTGCCTCAACGGAGGCCCCAGTTAGTCAGGGGCCTACCATCTATGCATGGGCGTCAGCTCAGGGCAATGCTCTGGCTTCAGGGGAGCGTACTTCGACCAAAGAAGAAGTGAAGCTCACTTCATACTCGACCCGAGCCATAGTGGTGCGAGGTAGGATAAAACAGAACTGGGAGTGAAGTGCTCAGACCTACCCTGTATCACAGGGGGATACTCACACCTCACCCTGAGGTTACCAGGGTGCGGGCCTGCCAGCGGCTCTAGGGGTGACAGAAATGTATCTGTGCCAAACCTAGGGGAGTGGGGCTTGAATGAAAGCCAACCACCTACAACCTAGTGCTCGAGCAGTAGCTCAGCGAGGTGAGTGAAGCCTAAACTGGCGGCCTAAATCCGTAGGCCAGTTCTGCATGGCAGGGTCGGGCAGGAAACCCAGTCTTCTTCGTGAAGCGAAAGACGGCCTAACCCTGCTCAATAAAGACATAAATACCACGGAGGCCTGTTTGAGGCCTACCATGTCCTTACAAACCATCCTCTGCACCACGCTGCATTACTCTAGTCACCCCAGAATGCAGAGAAGGGGGCGGGCCTTGGCCTAACAACTCCCATGGGAAGAGGCTGTTTATACAGGGATGCTAGAAACCTACATTCACAAAGTGAAGGTTCAGAGGAAGCAATGCAAAATTTTTAGCAGAGCGCCTTTATTATCCCTGGCACAGCCTAGGCCAGCTACAGAGGCGGCCCTGGTGAGGGCCAGCCTGCAGGCATAGATCTATCTGAGGGCTCGGAGGAGCCACAGCCTTACTAAAGAATATAGTCTGTATTATTCCATACAAAGGCTGTAGATCGCTCAGCCTAATGAAAACCCAAACAGAGCTCAAGGGGCGAAATACTCAGTCGAAGTCAAACGGACCCGTGGCCCGGACATAAGATCTATCTGAAGCTCTAGCGTCAGTCAACACTCTAAATCAAGATGATTTGTCATGTGTGCAAGGCGCCCCTTTATACTTCCAGGTCGCACGTTAATCATTCACGCTAATGATTTACGGGCTGTCGCCGGTCAATATGATTGACGTGATTTGATAGTGATTTCAGACACCTGTCACGCCTGAGGCGTTCCCCATAACGTCGTTGACGTATTGTTGAGTTCCCTTCGAAAGGGAACTAAAAGGGATCATACATTTTTTTATTTACTGCCCTGGTGAAGCTGTTTCACCAAACATATATAATTCACAAGACAAAATAACATCTGCATTTATATTAATACCCCATTCAAAAGTTTACAAACACTGTAAAAAATAAAAATAGGGCACAATGTAGGCCTACTGTATAAATATGAAGGGATTTCCCATATTTTTTTTTTTTTTTTTTTTTTTACAGGTGTATTTTACCTGTATTTTGAATTACACATTGCTTAAGGGTTAATGGACATTTCAGTAAAATGACTGGATAATGTCCTGGCAGAAAATTACCAGTACATTTTCAATGTATGATTAAGTTGATTCTTAATACTGTGTCATTTCCTGGATGTCCTGCACACTCTTTGGTTATTAAGAATACAAATTTCAACCTTTGAATTGGGCGATTTTTGTGTAAATCCAATTGTTATTTTGTCTTTTGGATTTTATGTAAACATCTGTTATGTGAATAAGCTTCACCAGGGCAGAACTAAATAATAATTCTATAATTATAATTAAAATGTTCCCTCTTATTTTTTAAATTAGCTATTCCTTTTTGTCAGATTGTGCAAGGTAATAGGCTTTTGTCAACCATGAAAATGTTTTTGTTCAAAATACTTCTGGTGTGCAATAAACAGTTATAAGTTTGCCTTCTTTTTCTTAATCGAGACACATTAGAGAAGTTATTTAAAAATATATATGTTAAATGCATTTATTATTCCAAATGCATAATATTAAAATCTAAAAAAAAATCTGTCTCCTTTCCAATGAATGCTTCTGGTATCAAAGCAAATGCAATACATACAAATCTAAAAACTGGACTGTTGAAAATAACAGGACATATTGGGTCAATATCAAATATTTATCATTTATCAAATACAAGTTCAGATTTTTTCCCCCTTATTTACTGTAAAAATATTTAGATATTCAGACATTAAACTGCAGTGTACGTCTTCAAACCTCCAAAGATGCAAATCATTTTGTGGGAAGGGTCAACGTCTCCGAGACTCTTGAAAGATTGTGTTATAAGCATGTAACCAGAGACTAAAACAGCTGCAGTGTAACCTATAACTGTTTTACTGCCTTTTTGTTTGACAGTTTTTCTGTTGTAATGGAGATGCTACTATATGGACTCCAGTGCTCGAATTGAGTCAAGTCTTATAGGGGGTCCCCAAGTTTTTTTTAGGGGGGGGGTGGTGATGAATGTAGGTTTAGTCTTGCAATATACACTTTATACAAAATATACAATATATTTGATCATAATATGCATAAATGTATCTTATTTATAAAAACGCTTGATAAAGAATTATATAGGCTTTATATATATATATATATATATATATATATATATATATATATATATATATATATATATATATATATATATATATATATATATAATTATTCTTTTAAATTACTTACTAAAGTAATACTGGATTTAGAGGGCAGCAGACCCAAAACAGCAGCTATGGCAAATATACCAGGGCACTACTAATAAGGCTCACACTAAAATCAAAAGTTCAGTTCCATTCAGAAGTTGAGATCGATACAATTTTTTAAATGTTTTTAAAAGTCTCTTCTGCTCAAAGCTGCATTGATTTGATAAAAAACAGTAATATTGTGAAATATTGTTTTCTATGTGAATATATAGTAAATTGCGTGATCAACGCTGAATTTTCAGCATCATTACTCCAGTCTTCAGTGTCACATGATCCGTCAGAAATCACTCTAATATTATGATCTGATGATCAACAAACATTTATGTAATAAACATTTATTTTATTTTTCAGGATTTTTTGATCAATAGAAAGTTCAAAAGAACAGTTTCTATTTGAAATAGAATCTTTTGTTACATTATAAATGTCTTTACTGTCACTTTTGATCAAATTAATGCAACCATATTTAATAAAAGTATTCATTTCTTTCCCAACATTTTTTAAAAATACATTCTTACTGGCCACAAGCTTTTAAATGGTAGTGTATAATGCTACAAAAGTTTATATTTCAGATCTGAAGGATCATGTGATGAAGACTGGAGAAACGATGGTGAAAATTCAGCTTTGATCACAGAAATAAATGATATTTTATTGTATTATTATTTTAAATTGTAATAATATTTCATAAAATTACTGTTTTTACTGTATTTTGCATCAAATCAATGCAGGCTTGGTGAGCAGAAGAGACTCTTGAACTTTTGAACAGTAGTGTACATCCAACAGAATGATTCTAGCTTTTTTTTTACCAATGTAGTTTTTATCCTAAAAACAACTGGATGATTAATGTGGATTATGTGACACTGTGATAATGTTTGTTCCAAAAGACTTGATTAAATGGATGAAACTTGTTTATTAGATATTAAACATATAGATTGTGACAAAACAGGCTGTCAGTCTGTGTGTTGGTGGGGATTTTTCAACTATTTCAGCACATGCGATTTTTACATAGTTAGTTCCAGTAGGGGTGGCGGGAAAGCACTGTTATGAGTGAGTAAGTCAGCAACTATTCAACGACCATTTCAGTGAAAAAGGCTGCTTTATTCAGAAACAAACAATGCCATGGCAATCAATGTCAATTATTGCTATTTCAAAAGTGAATCCCGCATAAATACGTATGTAATTCCCGAAACTTTGTGTTTACGTGGCCATTGGTCCTGTCTGGCTGGCAGCATGAAAAACAAGTTTTATACAAATTCTGAATGGAAATTAGAAAGCATAGAAAGCACACAACGATCGCTCCCTTTACTAAAAAGCTATCCATCTCCGTCGAGATCTCTAAGAAACCCGAACCAGGACTATTAATAATGAAAAAAATAGCAACTTAAGCCTAAATGTTTCCAATTTACGCAAGGAATACAAAAGCCCCGATATGGTGTGGGTAGATATAAAGTAGAAAGATATATAGAGAGAGACAATTACCCCTCAAAAAAGTCAGTAAGAAGCTTTCTCTTCCCGACCTCGAGTGGAGGTTTATTTTTCTTCATTTTTTAAAAGTTAAAATTAGCTTCAACGGAGCGGCGCCAATCAAACAGTCCTGTCAGTCAACGATGTCATGCGCACAGCACTCTTTAGATGTGGGGCGGGGCGTTTACATTTTAAAGAGACATGGCAACTAGCCAACTTTAAAAAAAATATTGTAAATAATCAATTCACGAAATTTACCGTATCCATTGCATGCATTTAATCAGATTTGTTATTATTATTTTTTACTAAAATAAAAATATCTGAGGGACCCCCCCTAATTCTATTTTTTACTTCTTATGGGGGGTCCCTAATACCTTATGGGGGGTCCCGGATCCCCCCAGCCCCCCCTCAATTCGAGCACTGATGGACTCCTACTGATGATTATTGCATGTGAGAAACTCACATTTGTAGTCGATTCTTATTATTTCATTGTTCTAAATCATCTAACATGATTTTTCTTCTGTTTTTCAGGTGTTAGTGGTCAGTCTTTGAGCTCCTCAGATTCTGTGGTGAAAAGACCAGGAGAATCAGTGACTCTGTCCTGCGGTGTCTCTGGATTCTCAATGAGCAGCTACTGGATGCACTGGATCCGTCAGAAACCAGGGAGAGGACTGGAGTGGATCGGCCGCATTGACAGTGGCACTGGCACTATTTTTGCTCAGTCTCTACAGGGCCAGTTCTCCATCACAAAAGATAACAGCAAAAACATGCTGTATTTAGAGGTGAAAAGCCTGAAGACTGAAGACACAGCTGTTTATTACTGTGCAAGAGATTCACAGTAAGACAAAACACTGCAGAGCTGAACAAAAACTACTCATGTGATCTCTGAGGGCTCAAGAGCACATTTTCAGTACACTTACCTAAAATTCAGCAAGCTACTTTATAAATATATTGATTTAAATCCTTAACATACTTATTCATGGAGGTCTTTCTAAATGAACATAAAGCATTTTAAGCATTGATCTAATGCAGACAAATAAGTGACCTTTAAGTCTTAATGCTTGTTAAATCTGTATGAGATTTTAGTAATTGATGACTTAATCATGGTCAGAATGATCACATTGTGAAATATATGTTGTTCTCCAAAACACGTTGCCCACAATTATTGGAATATAATTTCTTATGAGTATAATATCTCTGAAGTATATTCCCATTAATATATATATATAAAATGTTTAGCACAGCAGGGTGATCAGGAATATGAAATTGTCCAGCCATGACTTCTTGTTTCACAGGAGTATAAATATGAGGAAATACAAAGGCCAAATTCCCTTAATAATCCATTGCAATGAGTAAAACCAAAGAATATTGTTCTGATATTCAGCACCTACATCACCACATATTGTTTGGGAGGATTTCAAGAAAAATCCTCTGCTCTCATCCAAAAACATATTCAGTTGTCAGACGCTACTGGAAGAAATAAGGCTGGCTTCTATAGTCAAATGAAACAAAAAAAAAGAGCTTTTTAGCAGATGGGTTTGTGCAAACAGGGATAAAAAATACCCCATGATCACAGTTAAATACTGCTGGATCTTTAATGATGTGGGCCTATTTTTCTGCCAGAGGTCCTGAACATCTTGTTCAGATACATAGAAAATACCAAAGAGATAAAAATGTCAAGCCTCTGCTTGAATAAAAGGAGAAGCATGACAGGGCAAAGACAAGAGTGGACCAGTCAGGACATTTACATTATGTTTTGTTTATGTGTGTGCAGCAGTCGACTGTAGGGGATTGCCGCTTTACATTTGAAGTGTTGAAATGTCTGCTGGTTCCTGCGTCCTTTCCTGAACAACAAACCTTGTTCCAGCTCATAAAAATAGGTGGATTGAAACAAAGCTACTGACCACAAAATGAAGATTCAGCCATGCCCATCCCAGTCCCCCGACCTAAACCCTACAGAGGATGAGTGGGATGAACTGAGAGAAGAGTTTACAAATATGGACCTGGGAATTTGAATGATCCGGAGAGATTCTGTATGGAGGAATGGTCTCTGATCTCTTGTCAGGTGTTCTCCAAACTCATCAGGCGTTATAGGAGAAGACTCAGAGTTGTTATCTTGGCAAAAAGAGGTTGCAAATAGTAATTGTGGCCAACACATATTGGAGAAAAACATTCATTTCACAATGAGATTGTTAATTTCTAGCTAGAGTAAAATCATTCTCAACTTAAAATGTAGTTGAGCTCTATAGCATTCCACTGAGTGATTTTTGAATGATTATCTTTTGAAAAGGTTTTTATTCTAAACAGTGCAGAATCAATAATAGTAGTAAATAAGCTTTAGCTATATACATTTTTTAATTCATAATTAGCTACTATCTCTGAACTAGTAAATAAGAAGAAACAAACAATATGTTGAAAGGCAGACATGGTTACAGAGGTTAATAAGGACATAGAAAATGTAAATGTACCTTTAGAGGGCAGTCTATGCAAACCTATTTCTACTTTTCCCTTTTAAAAGCCCCCACTGTATTCATCTACAGACACAAAACTTGTTTATGACTTTCCTGCATCAGGTTCCTCTTTTCATAAAATGGCAATTGATATTGTGTCTAAACTGTGTTTCATCTTCATGTTTTCTCTCACAGAATGTAAGAAAGGCTCTTGAAACCCTGTTGATAATCAGACTTAGTCATGTGTTCTGTTGTAGATGTTAATGTTGAACTGTTCATTTTTCAGTGTGTTGGTGTCAGACACTGACTGAGTCTGAGTCAGCGGTTATTAAACCTGGAGGATCTCACAGACTTATCCGTACAGCCTCTGGATTTAGTGGTGACCAGGACTTGGCTTGGATCAGACAGGCTGCAGGAAGAGGTCTGGAGTGGCTGGCATACATCTCATCTGGCAGTGGTTCTATATACTACTCTCAGTCTGTTCAGGGACGGTTCACCATCTCCAGAGACAACAGCAAGAAACAGATGTATCTGCAGATGAATAATATGAAGAATGAAGACACTGCTGTATATTATTGTGCAAGACAGTCACAGTGACAAATACAACTACAGTATTGTACAAAAATCTGAAAACAACCATATAAACGTTATCATTCTATGTGCCTGTCATGGTCTGGTTGCATAAAGGAGAGTTCAGGCAGAATCTAGATGCAGCAGTCAACTTTAATACATAATCAAAATAACAAACATTCAGGATAACAGGAGAATATAAAACACAGGAGAGAAATAACCAAAGACATACTAATAGACATAAGATTTCTAGTGGTGTCCGAAACCATAGTGGACGTTATCGAGTGCATTCAATCCCACAATGCACCACAATATCGAGTGCACAACAGATGTACGCTCCACGGCTCGAGAATACCCATAATGCACTGTGAGAGTCACATAAAATTAATTCCCGCGTCTGAACAGAAGATGGCGTCCGCAGCTGAATCATCCATCCATCCATTTTCCAAACTGCTGGTCCAATGTGGCTACAGTGTAATGTCATACAGGTATAAATTATTTTTTAATTGATTATTAAATTGTTAAATTAAAGGACAAGTTCAGTATTTTACACTTAAAGCCCTGTTTTAAGATCGTTTCTGATGAAATAGAACGGTTAAGATTGAAAATTGGAAAATGCTGCTGTCCCGAGAATTTTCGGTTTCTGTGTACACACCCCCCCACCTACACAATGGTTTCATAGGGGAACTGGAACAATGAAATACTGTAGTTGTATTTGTACAGGTTTTATCGTAGTTTTTGTCCAACTCCATTGACTTAAGTCAGGACAAAAACTACGATAAAACCTGTTGGAAAGCATCTTTTGCAGCAATTTTTGTGTGAGCATATCAGTGAACACCCCAGACCACTCGGTGAGTTTCACGTCTTTGTAAACTAAAGTTTAATGCGTTTTATGAATGATTGTTCCAGTGCCCCTATGAAACCATTGTGTAGGTGGGGGGTGCTAACACAGAAACCGAAAATTCTCGGGACAGCAGCATTTGTCCAAATTTCAATCTTAACCGTTCTATTTCATCAGAAACGATCTTAAAACAGGGCTTTAAGTGTAAAATACCGAACTTGTCCTTTAAGGTTTATACATGCTAGTTTCCATGACAGAGTTCAAGGTGAGTCTTTTCATTACTACTGTAGCTGCCAGTTTTCCAAGTTTCAAATGATTATTAAACAGCAAGTACAAACTATGCAAAAGCAGCATCCCTTTCTGGCGCGCTCCAATTTCCAATTTCAATTTCACTCACTCACTTTCATTCACTCCGTCAAGTGGACTATTAGTGGAGTAATGTAGGGAATAGTGAATGAGGGCATGGGGGGCGATTTCGAACACAGCCAAGGTCAACTAAGGAAGACAGTACATAAATACAGGAACTGGGAGCACAAAACTAAGCCAAAACAGAACATAAACCTGACAGATGATCCTTAATGTTTTTAAAGATACTAAATATTATAGATCCTTATAGATAATACATTATAGAGGCTACATAATTATAGATAGGCCTACATAAATATTAAATAAGATTTGAGCGCAATGATGTACACAAAGCCATTTTCCTCACTCTTCAGTCATGGACAAACATCTACTCGCGTCCTGTGGAACAAAATGTCTAACACGCTCCATACAAAAGAAATGCAAGATGATAATTACCAAGCTTAGAGACAATTTTGCCATTCGACAACACAGTATGTAGGGTTGAGGTTTGAACCCAAGTCCCCTTTCTGAATTCTGAACAATTAGACTGAGTACAGGAGAATTCATTCAGTGATTGCTTTCATTATTTTCTTTATTTCTTTATTATTTCATATTTTTATTTCTAAGTTATTGTGATGCTATCCCTGTTTCTGGAATAGCAGACGTGATTCTAACCAAAACAACATTGTATGCATTGACTTTCTTTGTATGGTAACAGCTACCAAAAGCTCAAAACACCAATAATAAAAACATTCAACATTTACTACACCCACAACAATAACAGTGATTTATTCACTTTGATTTTCGCACTTGGCCAGAATTAGTAATTAATTAAATATAAAACATTGCTGAGAAATAAAAGATTGTACTATCTATCCGGTGTTTACGTTGATTTGATGATTTATTGGAATTTGAAATGTATTATTACAGACATACAAAAAAAATTATGTCAGCAAGTCTTTACTTAAAAAATTCAGATTCAAAGAAAACAGATTGTGAATATTGTATCAAATCAATCAGAATTCAGTAAAGAATATTTGAATCCATTTTCTCAGTTCCAGTTTTGCCATAGTTACCTTGTTTTGCCTTTGTATGCAAATTAAATGATTTAGGGAGGGTCAGTGTAACACAACTCTAAAAGTAGTTGTTATAAAACCAAATTCTCAGTCAGTGTTTGTGTCCTGCAGCTGCAGTGCAACTAAATATTTTGCTCATCATTTTTACAGTTTTGGGGTGATAATGGAAACGCTACTGCATGGAGTTCTGCTGTTGATTATTTCATGTGAGAATCTCTCAATTCTTCTCAATTAAAGGTGATGTTTTAAATAAATTAATGTTAATTTTCCATGTTTTTCAGGTGTTAGTGGTCAGTCTTTGAGCTCCTCAGATTCTGTGGTGAAAAGACCAGGGGCCTCATGCATCAATCTTGCGTACGCACAAAAACTTTGCATACGCCAGCTTTCACGCTCACGGTCGGATGTACTAACAGTGAAATTAACGTGAGAATGTGCGTTCCTCCACGCCAATTTCATGTCTGGCGTACGTACATTTCTCATAGTTTTTGTTCGTCGGCGACTCTTACAGGCAATGGAGTTAAGTTGCAAACATTACACAACGAATTGTTCTACAAGTCTATCGCACTACCACCTGTGGGATGCATTGCTATTAATTTGCAATTTATAAAATAATTTACATATATTGTCACACGAGCCTTATGGGAATATTCTATCAATTATGCAATTAAGTAAGAACATATAAAAGCATCCCAGATAGCATGTAATCATTGAAACGATGTTGACTCAGTGTTGATGCGTCAACGCTAATTGCATTGAATTAACGTTACAAACTAATGTTGCTTTAATATCACTCTTGCACCCTCAGTTAATGTTGAAATAATGTTGGGAATTCAACCTAAAATCAATGGTAATAGTATTGATTCAACATTACAAAGTGATATTTTATCAACATCACTTTTGCACCCTCAGTTAATGTTGAAATAATGTTGGGAATTCAACGGTAATAGTATTGATTCAACATTACAAAGTGATATTTTATCAACATCACTTTTGCACCCTCAGTTAATGTTGAAATAATGTTGGGAATTCAACGGTAATAGTATTGATTCAACATTACAAAGTGATATTTTATCAACATCACTTTTGCACCCTCAGTTAATGTTGAAACTATGTTGAACAAAAAATCAATGGTAATGCTATTGAATCAATGTTACACTATGATTGATTATACATCACTGCTGTTGAATCAATATTGAAATTAACAAAAATAATCAATGGTAATATTATTGAATCAACGTTACTATGATGTTGAATCTACATCACTGCTGTTGAATTAACACTGAAATTAACAAAAAATAATCTTTGGTAGTATGGTTTGATCAATGTTACAATGTGATGTTGATTCTAAATACATATTGTTGAAAGACTGAATAGGAATGTCAAACAATGTTGCCATCTGATGTACCAATTAATGTTGAAACAACATTAATATTTCAATCACACTTCAATGGTGCGTCAACAAATTCCTGACCATTTCAAAATATAAATGACACCTTTCCAGCAGTTGAGTCAATTTATTTTATTCAATCAATCAATGACAACAAATATATTAAAATATCATTTTTTTTTCAAAAACGAAAGGGGGAGAAATAGGACAAAAGCATTTCAACCTTTAAAAATAAAATTGGCTTCAGAAGTCTGATGTCATCATAACTACAGGTCCAGTGGTTCAGGTTTTTAAAAATCTGTCTTGCATCAGACTACTGCCTCTTTTCCTTTGGGTTCTCTGAAATCTGAAAAAGAAAGCATGATGTTACTCAAGAACGAGTCAATTCAGTTGTCATATTACATACAGTCATATTCAATAATGTTAATATACTAAACACAAAATGATTCACTTTTTTTTTAAGTCACTGAAAACAAAATATTCTAACTACGATTATAGTATCGTAAAATTCTGTTTATTTATTTCTATGAATGCTTTAATATCAAAAGAAAGCACTAGCAGGGGTGTCGGATTTATCTCCAGCCCTAATTAAACCCACCTGAGGCAGATAATCAAGCTCATCTGAACACTTCCAGGTGCTGGAGCTACTCTTCATGAAGAGGAACGAACACCTCTGAGCTATAGCCATTAAATTTCTCTGTTCATTTTCTGTGAAACTACAGGATTCAAATAACACTTTTATCTTGTAGAATAAAAAAGATCTTAGTTTTTTTCAATGAAAATTTCTTTAAAGAGATAGTTCAACCCGAAATGAAAATTCTGTAATCATTTACTCACCCTCAAGTTGTTCCAAACCTGTATGAGTTTCTTTCTTCTTTTGAACACAAAATAAGATATTTTAAAGAATGTCGGTAACCAGAAAGTTGACGGTGGCCATTGATTTCCATAGTAGGAAATACCATGGAAGTCAATGGCTAACATCAACTGTCTGGTTGCCAACATCCTTCACTCTATCTTCTTTTGTGTGCAGCAGAAGAAAGACATTCATACAGGTTTGGAACAACTTGAGGGTAAATAAATGATCATCATTTTAATTTCAGGCTGAACTATCCCTTTAAAGCTGCAGATTCACCTTATGTAGACCCTAATCTCTTTAAATATCACAAAATAGTCAAGTCAGTCACTTTCTTAATAAACACTATATGTTTTTTTTTTTATTGTGTTTCAGTGGAAACAAGCTAAACTGAATGGAAATCAGTTATTTCTCAAATTTAATACAGATTCAGGAATATGAATGATTACCTGATTAAGCAGTGATAAGATACAGGATATCATCAAGTCCCAGGTCAGGTGATTATGCTGTCGACAACAACTCAGTGTATGATCAATGTCAGCATTATCAGGAGGGTGCTTTTTTAATTGTCCATCTTCATCTGCCTTCACTCCTAATAAAGAAGCAATGTGTTCTACACTGACCGATACAAGACATGGGCTATGTTAACATTCTTGCTCATGTTCATGTCTCTTGCACCTTAAGAAATCTGTTAAATTACATAACTTTATTCAGGAAATTCCTAATAAACTTTACTAAAGCAAGATGCATTTTTTAAGAATGTAGAAAAATAGATGCTTTATTGAAACACTTTAATAACTTTGTAATCTAATTACAGTGAGTAACAACACAAATCAAACGCAAATAAGCATGCAAAACAAAGGAACAGAGAAATAAGGTAGATGCACCATTGTTTGAAACTCTGCTAGAGAAGTCGTGTATGTCAGGTGATTCAACAAACAAGAGGTCTGTATAGGATGCACCTGTTTTCTCTCTAATGAGGAAGCATTAGACTACTGAAAAGTGCACATGCAAAGACAAAATGGGCGTTTACCAATCAGTGGCCAATTTCAAACTACAATACAGGTAAATGTTTTTCAACCATTTTTCAACAGACTTGCTAAAATCATGAATGCCCACCCCTAAACCAAGTCCACAGTGGATTACAGCAAATCGGGTAAAGCGGTTGAAAATGTCCATTGTGGTTTGAAAACGCCCCACTGATCGAGAAACACCCACTAGTGTTCTGCAGATATACACCTGAATGATCTTGTGCTCATCAACTACAAATCACTGTTAGTTCAATGTCACTGTCTCCAGCCATGTGTGTTGTTGGCTTTCATCAAAATGTCAATGCTGATCCAGCACACTTTAAACATTGAAATGTCAATCTCAACCAAAATGATGGTTTAGATCAAAACTCAACATTGTATCAATGTCACCATGCTATCTGGGATATGATATTCCCATATAATGCAGTTGACCAGCCAAACATTAAAACGCAATTTGCAGCGATAGCCGGTTTTCCTAATGTAATCGGAGCGATCGACTGCACACGCATTGCTATAAAGGCGCCATCTGAAGAAGAATTTGCATATGTGAATCGGAAACATTTCCATTCAATAAATGTGCAGATAATATTGGTTACCTTCGTGGCAGTCCTGTAGTAAATCCGAGTCTCCCACAGCAGCGGATACTACTCCAGAGAGTAAAGTGTCACCCATAATTGAGGCAATTCTCTGACCCCTTTACCACTGCTTGTTCTGCCCACACTTTGTCGGTGCGCAGCAGTTCTCCATTTAACGTCCACCTTTATATCAGACCATTTTTTTAAGGTCATTTACAGTGCGACTTTCAGATCCCACCGCATTGACGGCATCAGCCAAACTCTCCCACTCATATTTTTTCCTTTTGTTATTAATTCCGGAGGACAAAGTTCCAAATATTTTTTTTCTCGTTTCTACCTCCGATAGTAGCACCTCCGATTCACTTTCTGTAAAGTTTCGCTTCTTGCCGCTTGCTTTAGCCATTTTCTTACTCCTTTCTTTTGCCAAAGTGGACTCATTACCATATTTAAATGTATTTAATTAAGGGAGGAGACTGGGTGGGGCGTTGTGCTCGTGCATGTGCGCTCATTTTTACGTTAATTGGGATGTACAAAGAGAATATGCGTGGGATCCTTCGTACGCAGAGATTCATACATCTGTTTTTTTTTTTGTGCGTACGCACATTTACAGCTTTGTCCCTACGCAATGTTTTAGTATGAATTCAACGCAAGTCTTTGTACATGAGGCCCCAGGAGAATCAGTGACTCTGTCCTGCGGTGTCTCTGGATTCTCAATGAGCAGCTACTGGATGCACTGGATCCGTCAGAAACCAGGGAGAGGACTGGAGTGGATTGGATTTATAGACACTGGCTCAAGTGCATATTATGCTCAGTCTCTACAGGGCCAGTTCTCCATCACAAAAGATACTAGCAAAAACATGCTGTATTTAGAGGTGAAAAGCCTGAAGACTGAAGACACAGCTGTTTATTACTGTGCAAGACAGTCACAGTTACACAGAAAACTGGAGGGCTGAACAAAAACTACTCATGCATGAAATCACTAAACAATAGGGCCTAGAGCAAACATCTCCAACATTCAAAATATCACTTGTTGTAAGATGTTACATTTCCTGTAACATTTCCTCAAAAACACCTTCCCAAATCAATGCAATAAAAGTGCCCATGAACGGGATAATTGTCTGTTAAATAAATGTACAAATAATTGTATTTAATTCAACTGAACAGGCTATGTTCAGAGTATACCCATTCAGTTTGTAGCTTGTCCTTGAAAGAGAATTAGCATTTTCAAGATTTCCCTCAGGATTTTCCAATCTGTTTACTTAACTTGATTAACTTGAAGAGACAAACATGAATTTTTTTGAAGTAACTGTTTTTTTAAAACTTGTGACTAATATGTGTTTACATGCTCGACAAATCAGACAACCATTGTATGCTAGTTCTTATATACTGTATCAACTTGTTAGCAACTTACATTTTATAAAAGAACAGCAGCTTTTTAAAAATTCAGATTTGAAATACATTGTGACTGTGTGATTGGCTTTTTATTTTTATTTAATTTAAATGGCTTTGATTCAAACTCAACAATATATGATAAATATTTTACTTTATAGGATTTTTTTTAATAATATTACATTTTCCATTAAAGGCAGGGTAGGTAGAAATCCCCAAAAATACTTTTTTCCAAATTTGTTTAAACTGTCTTTATATATCAATGCATAATTAAAATGTAAGTAATCTGGAAAAGAAATTATAAAAATCGAGTGTCTGTAGTCCTCTCAGGACTGCAATAAACACAGCTCATTATTCCATTAACTCCCACCCCCTCCCTTCTCGGCTCCTTCCAAAGCCACGCCCCCAAAACACATGAACGCGCGATCCCGGCCTTTCGCTCATGCCTAGTTCACACTACACAACTTTAAACGTCGGCAGATCGGTGTGCTGTTCACACTACATGACTTGCTCTGGAGTCTTGAAGTCGTTGTGCTGTTCACACTACGCGATACTACATGAATGATCTGCAACAGGGGGTTACAGACTACACGAGCTGACAACAACTCTGTCACTCAACGACTCTCTCCGGTCCCCCAAACCACGTTTAGTCACGAAAACACACGCGAGATGTGGATGGGAACTATCGCGAAACAGGTGTTAATTACGCCTATTTGAAAATGGACACCAGGACAAAATTGGCGGTGCAAGTTGTTTGCGCAATGGTCTGTTCAGAACCAAGAAAAAAAAAAAGAAGAAAAAAAGAATATGGGTCAAAGGCTGGATAAGCGCAGGCAGGCAGCAGGGATTGTCCGTGCCTTGCTCTCTCATTGGCTGTAGCTCGCCACGACACGTGACACCACACGCTATTGAGTCGGCCGACAGCTCCAGATATTTGGCATGCTAGATATTTGTTCGGCGTCGGTGACGCGTCGGCGATATGTCAGCGAGCGTTTTTGATGCGTCGTTTAGTATTTCACACTTAAAGATTGGCGAGCGCGGATCACCCGCAGATTTGCGCGCGATTACAGCCCGACCTGTCGGCGAGCTCGTTAACTTGCAAATCGGGCTTAAATCGGGCTTAAAATCCTGTAGTGTGAACTAGCCATCAGCTGGAAGAGTCGGACGCGTTTACCGGTGCCGAGCAGAGAGGAGCGCAGTGCATGTAGTGACATCATGTCAGAATCACAAGTAATAAAATAACTAACTTTATCAGTATGAATATAAACAATTAACATGGCTGTTAGTACTCACTATCAAGCTCGCATATCAATACTGGTAAAGTTTAAAATATTTTACTAGCTCGTAACGGAATCAAACTCAATATAAGGCAAAGCTATAAATAGCTTAATTGATACACTTTGCCGTTACTATCAGTTACACTGTGATGAAGGTGAATTTGTAAGATTCATAACATAAGATTGTTTACAGATAAACTGAGTAGCATACACTCAAACACCTTCTCACAACTGCATTGCAGACACAAGATAATATAACACACAAACAACATATATTGTATAACACATACAGATACAACATAAAGACATAGGTAAACATATGTAGAGCATATAACAACAAACCAAACGTGAAAAAACGGAGCAGGTAGAGTTCACGGTGAACATAGGAACAAAGTTTAGGCAGAGGGTAAAGCTAGGCAGGACCGGCGAATGCACTTCTGCCGCTCTAGGCGAAAAACAATTGTGCCGCTCCTCTATTTGCAACGTATACCAGCAACAACACACAAAGACCAATATGCCATATACATATAACGCAAAACCAGCAACAACACACAAAGACCAACAAGCCATAGGCCTACATACAACGCAAATAGTGCGCAACGCGCGTGTGCCCAAAATGTCAACAATATTAAAGTTTATGCAGGAGGCAAATGCCTGCTGGCATTTTTCTTTAAGCAGTCATGACAGGACTTTTCCAAATAATCACATTTCACCTCCTCAAATTACTGTTGCCAATCTCTTTACACCACTTTATTATGTGCGTAAAACACACACAAATGAAATGTCCGCAAGCACATTATATCATCAGCAGGTTCAGCATCTTAAATAACAACTTCATCGCATCAAAGGTCTTAACTGCATCCTCTATTGCGAGTCTCTGTGCCAGTTCATGTTCTATGGAGATTGTTGCCAGTCCATTAAGTCTGTTCCCTGTTCACAAAACGTTCCCCATTCAAAGCAATCGGGACATCACATATGAAACAGCCAGCCACCGCTGTCAGCGAGCCGCCGTATTCAAGCACCGAGGGCGCGCGCGCCGCGCCCATACCTCCGGTTCAGTTTCCCGAGCCCACGAAGTGCGGCGATCGGAACCCGGAGGCCATTCTGCCCCTAGCTGTTCATGTAAAAGCATGGGAAGCGATTCCAGGGATATTAGAATGAGTGCTGAGCAGTGAGCACAATAAGACAGGGCTATTCGCTACAGTTTGCTCGCCGTCCCCCGCGCTTTCGAGCACGGACCGCGACGAAAGTGAATACGGAATTAGCACATCTACTACCATAGTAGGCCATAGAACCGGTACCTCCTTCTCTGAGGCGAGTCAGGCTTTTACAGCCGGTTCTATGGTCCCTTTGCACAACAGTTTCGCTATTTCTGCGCGGAGTAGATGTGCTACTTCCGTATTCACTTTCGTTGCGGTCCGTGCTCGAAACCACGGGGGACGGCGAGCGAACTGTAGTGAATAGAATGACTCAAGAGAGTCAGTAAAATGATCCGAACTTCCCATAACCCAGTCATGACTCATGAGAGCAGGGGCGCGCTGGTGCTGCGGGGCGGCGGCAGCTCAGTAAATCATAATAACCTATTTTGTGAATTGTTCATTTCCGGTTGGCACACATTTTGCCGCCCTTATAAAAGTGCCGCTCTAGGCAATTGCTTAGTTTGCCTATATGGACGCGCCGGCCCTGAAGCTAGGTATACAAATAGATCCCCTAAACTTTTTAACCTAAAGTTAGATTTGGCGAAATTAAACAAAACAGCTTTCGACTACAGATAGGCCTATTGCTTATTTATCGTCTCAACCCTGGCTCACTAACAGTAACGTTATACCAGTCGACACCAAAGTTACACTGTCATAGCTAAGCCAGTGTAACGTTAGTTATGCTACGCAACGTTAGGTAGCTATATTAGGTAGCTACGTGTGCTAGTGATACATGCTTCATGAAAAAATAAATGCCATCAAAATGAAAACAGCAAGATTACCTGTCCAGCAGAAATAAAGCCATCATGGAGTCACTTTTCAGCCCCTTGAGATCCCTCAGTTGTCGCCACCGCTGGAAAGCCACGCCGATATTGACTCTCGTATGATTTCTTTATTTATCCAAAGACTTTTTGTTCATAGCCTTTTCAAATACTGTCTTCCTTTTTTAACTTGTTTGACTTCGCTGCCTCTATATGCAGGTAACGTTACTGAGAATTTTGACTGTTCTTTCTCTGCCATAATTGTTATTACTAGCTTCCGTGCCTCTTCAAATGGGTGCGCGCATTTGGGCTGCTCCTGTATCAGCAGAGGTGGTAACCATGGTAGCGAGGGAGAGTGACTGTCGCCCCAGCCAATCATTTCTTTCGTCCCGAATGGAATAATGAGCTGTGTTTATTACAGTCCTGAGAGGACTACAGACACTCGATTTTTATAATTTCTTTTCCAGAGTACTTACATTTTAATTATGCATTGATATATAAAGACAGTTTAAACAAATTTGGAAAAAAGTATTTTTGGGGATTTCTACCTACCATGCCTTTAAATAAATGTTTTAGAGTAAATCATTATACTGTGGTGACAAATATTACTTATATGAGCAAGATAAAGCCATATTTGACCTTCCTTTTATTGATCCAAAGTCTGCTGGTGGCTTTGTAAATTAAAATGTACTTTCTGCCTTATAAAATCCATATTTAACTCTTTTTCAGTTTTATCAGTGATTTAAAAAAAATAAACTACAGCAAAAGGATACTCAGAATTACCTGCTTTTTAATTAGCATATTATGTACGGTATTTACAGAAATATTTAGAAATACATTATATTTAAAAAAAAATATTCTATTTTATAACTGACTGCTGTAGACAATTGTTTAGCTGTTATTTAAACAAAGTGCAAAAGGTCAGACACTGACTGAGTCTGAGTCATTCGTCATCAAATCAGGGAACGAATATAAATTGACCTGTACTTTCTCTGGGATTGAAGTTGGAAATGGATTTAATTCATGGATAAGACTGAAGGGAAAGGGCTCGAGTGGATCTCATATTTCTGCTTCAAGTGGCAGTGACAAATATTACTCTAAAAACGTTGAAGGACGATTCACCATCTCCAGAGACAACCGTAAAATGCAGAATCTGCACATGACAGGAGGATTTTGATTTGAATAAAAAATTGGATTGACTAAGAATTTGTAAACTTAACTGGTAACTAGCCCATCTGAGCTAGAAAATAAAAAAATAGGAATAAAAAACAATAGCCTGAAAGGCAGACATGGTTACAGAAGTTAATAAGGCCACAGGAAATGAAGCGACAGCATCTGTGAACTCAGACATGTGTAAGTACCGCCCGTTTATACTGGCTATTAGGGTATAATTGGATAAATTAGAAGGTAATGCATGATGTGAATGATTGAGTCTTCCTGGCAGAGCTAGGCTTCATTTCCCTTTACTAAAGCCCTCTGTTTATCTCCATACATCGGTTTTGACTGTTGCATCAGGTTCCTTTTTTCATAACATGAAAATTAATATTTGGCATTTCATCTGTATGGTGATTGTATCTCAACAAGTTAATTTTGAAAAATAATTACCTTTTATTTCTTGTAAGAATTCTTCTTCATCTTCTTCTTTTGTTTTTTGTCCGACTTGATACTGTGCAGACGCCACGTGACAATTCGAGAGCAAATCGAGAGTAGCCGGAGAACTCAGCTAGCGTAGCTTTTTTTTATTTTATTTTTTTATTTTTTTTATTCGAAGAATTATAACATACAACATGTTATAAAAAAAAAGAAGAAAAAAAAGAACAGAAAAAGATGGAAGTACAAATTACAACAAACAAAACAATTGCCAGGGAGAGGAAAGTATTATACACACATATATATATATATATATATAAAATCAAATAAATAAATTTACAAATTTTCAAAGTTCTTACAGCTTTCTTATTCACAGAGTCTCTGATACTGTCAATATAAATACATATTTCAGTTAACAAAACCATAAAATTTGATTTTTTATTGCTAAATTTACACTTATGAATGTGAAATTTGGTCAACAGAATAAGTAAATGAATTAAGTAAAAGTACTGTTCTTTTTGGTCAGGATAGTCAGTTAAGCCAAAAAGTACATTTTCCCACAAGAGTGAAAAATGTTTTAAACACTTAATATTCAATAATATATCAAAAGACACTGAACCGGGAGAATGGTCTTTATCAATACCTCTAAATAGCATGTGTGTACTAGAAGGGATTGAACCAAAAACCATTGCAAATTCTTTTTGAGTGATTGGTATTTTATAATAAGATAGGAATTCATCATAAGAAAAGAGTGTTCCTTCTTTATTATATTATATTATATTATTTATGACTAACCAATTTAATATCGTTGTCAAACCATTTCTTTAAAAAAAGAGATTTGTGTTTATAAAGAATGTTTCTGTCATTCCAGATGAAACAGCGATGCAGAGAAAAATTGTGCTTATATATTAATGACCAAGATAGGAGCACTTGTTTGTGGAAAGCAGATAACTTAGCTGGAATTTTATCTATATTATAATTACACAACAAAACAAAACTAAGACCACCAATATTTGAAAAAACATAGTGAGGGATAAAATTCCAGACAGAAGTGGGGGTTTTTAAGTGATGCTTAATCCAATTAATCTTAAAGGTATGGTTCATTGTAGTGAAATCTAAAAAATTAAGGCAGCTAGCGTAGCTTCTCAGCGGCTGCACAAGCTCTGATGACGACACAACTGTTCCACGATTGGCCAGATTCACCGCATGACAACGATCACGTGTGTTTCATGTTTATTCTCACACCTTTAGTTCCACTAAAGCTCACAAATCAGTTTTTCATAACAGTAAAGACTCTTTTCATGTAGTCACGATGTTATATTGTGTCATGTTTATCAAGGGTGGTGATGGCGCAGTGGATAAGACACATGCCTTTGGTGTGAGAGACCCGGGTTCGAATCCACTGTGAGACACCAATGTGTCCCTGAGCAAGACACTTAACCCCTAGTTGCTCCAGAGGCGTGCGACCTCTGAAATATAGCAATTGTAAGTCGCTTTGGATAAAAGTGTCTGCTAAATGAATAAATGTAAATTAAATGCAATTAAGTGCATTAAATGCAATCTATATAAATGTCCTCTTTGCATTAACCAATGAAAAAACACATTTCTAAACTAGTAAAAAAAATCAGGGCCTCACCGGCCTGCTGAAAATACTCATATGCAAAGGCACTTGCTCTGTCAGTGCTCAGAAACAACCCAATGACTACTGCAACCCTATCACTGTCAGTCAAAACCTGAAATACCAGTATGTCTCACTTCTGTTCTTCTCGCTGACCTTTAGACAGGCCCTCGAATTGCCACCAGTCCTCCGGACACCAGCTGTCACAGCCAGACTTATAACTTTCATCCTTGAGAAATTGTTGCTGTTGTTCATTTACCTATTATGTTGTTTATCTACCAATTTTAATTTTTTTGTTTTTACAACAGTCCAGTTTCCTCATTAGACCTCAGGATCTCTCACATAAACAGACACAATCTAATTAAAACAATAAATATAAAAAACCTAGAGTAGAGACCATGAAGCAAGGCCAAGGAAAACGTCTCGGTTACGTATGTAACCCTCGTTCCCTGAGTACAGGGAACGGAGACGTGTCGTCGGGGGAGTTCCCTGACGAATTGGGATCACGCTAGGGAGCCAACTGCCTTCGAGAGAATTAAAACGAGCCAATAGACATTGGCATGCAAGGTTTGCATTCCGTGACCCGCCTACCAGCGCGGGTATAAAAGGCGGAAGTAAACATTGCGCAATGCTTTTCGCTGAGGAGCCGAACAGTGTCCAGTCCTCGCGAAGGTACAGCAACATGGCGAAGGGACGACACGTCTCCGTTCCCTGTACTCAGGGAACGAGGGTTACATACGTAACCGAGACGTTCCCTTTCGTCCTGGGAACTCCGACGTGTCGTCGGGGGAGTTCCCTGACGAATTGGGATCCCTAATAAAACGCCATGGTGCTGGCCCCTTCCAGCGCCCAGCTAAGCTACCCTGCAGCAGTTTCTTGAAATAAGTTGCGGGAGCTAGCACGGGAACCACACTGCTGTTCCGCAAGACCCGCACAGTGGTTGGATAACACTGGGAAAGCGTTCCCTCAAGAGAGGAGGGAACGCTGCGGAAGCCCCAGCCTGACTGAGGAAGGCCAGGAATACACATATGTACTAGCCCGAAGGAATAGTGAAACATATGGCAGTCCCAGAGGTAGTCCCAATCCAAGGGAAGTGGGAGCGTACTCAAGGGGACGACGAACGAGTCCGTCAAGAGGAAGACATGGCTGAACTGCACATGGCATCATGGGTCACAGTAGAGACCACTGGGGCACCCAGTCTACTAACAACTCCTTACTAGAGGTAGCAGACCTGGCGCCGGGCGGTCCGCCGCGCCCAGCACCGAGGGGTGAAGGAGGAACTCACGAGGCTCACCGACGTAGGGCGCCAACGGAGCAAAAAGACGCACGTATCCGGCCGAGGCACGGAGTGGCGTGGCAAGCCGACACAACCTATTCCCTCGACCCACTGGCCGTAGCCAGAACTCGGGAGGAAACAGGTTCCACACGAAGGCTATAGAACCTAGCGAACGTGTTCGGTGTCGCCCAGCCCGCAGCTCTACAGATGTCTGTCAGCGAGGCGCCTTGAGCCAAAGCCCAGGAAGCGGCAACACCTCTAGTAGAGTGGGCACGCAACCTGGGAGGACAAGGCTCACCCAGAGATTCATACGCTCGGGTGATAGCATCCACTAACCAGTGGGCTAACCTCTGCTTGGAGACGGCCTTCCCCTTCTGCTGGCCTCCGTAACAGACAAAGAGCTGATCTGAGGTTCTGAAGCTTTGCGTTCTGTCAATATAAACCCGCAGAGCGCGGACGGGACAGAGAAAAGCTAGGGCTGGGTCTGCCTCCTCCTGGGGCAGCGCTTGCAGGTTCACTACCTGGTCCACGAAGGGAGTGGTAGGAACCTTGGGCACATATCCGAGCCGGGGTCTCAATACAACATGAGAAAGGACCGGCCCGAACTCTAGGCACGATTCGTCGACCGAAAAAGCCTGCAGATCCCCGACCCTCTTGAAAGAGGCCAAAGCTAACAAGAGCGCTGTCTTGATGGACAGGAAATTGAGCTCTACGGTCAGCAACGGCTCAAAGGGGGGGACCTTGAAGAGCTCTAAGTACCAGAGCTAGGTCCCAAGAGGGTACAGAGTGCAAAACCCGAGGTGGATTTAACCTCCTAGCACCCTTGAGGAATCTGATGACCAGGTCATGCTTCCCCAAGGACTTACCTTCTATTGCATCGTGATGCGCGGCTATTGCGGCGACATACACTTTGAGGGTGGAGGGGGACAGCCTCCGCTCCAACCCATCTTGCAGGAAGGAAAGCACGACACCGATCGGGCAAGTTCGGGGGTCCTCCTGACGGGAGGAACACCAATCGACGAACAGGTTCCACTTCAACGTGTAGAGGCGCCTCGTAGAGGGGGCTCTAGCGGAAGTGATGGTGTCTACCACTGCCTGTGGTAGACCACCTAGAACCTCCGCGTCCCGTCCAGAGACCAGACATGGAGTTTCCAGAGGTCTGGACGCGGGTGCCATAGAGTGCCCCGTCTCTGAGAAAGAAGGTCCTTCCTTAGAGGAATCGGCCAAGGAGGGGCTGTCGCGAGGAGCATGAGTTCCGTGAACCAAGTCCTGGTGGGCCAATACGGCGCCACTAGAAGGACCTGCTCCTCGTCCTCCCTGACCTTGCACAGTGTCTGTGCAAGAAGGCTCACTGGGGAAAACGCATACTTGCGTAGGTCCCGGGGCCAGCTGTGAGCCAGGGCATCCGTGCCGAGGGTTCCCTCGGTCAGGGAGAAAAACCACTGGCAATGGGTTGTGTCTGGAGACGCAAACAGATCTACCTGTGCGGCTCCAAAGACACTCCAAACCAGCTGGACCGCCTGGGGATGGAGTCGCCATTCTCCTGGCAGGGGAGGCAACTGTGAGAGCTCGTCTGCCACACGGTTGAGCTCCCCTGGAATGTGAACGGCACGAAGCGACCTCAGATGCTTCTGACTCCATAGGAGGAGGTGGGAGGCGAGTCGCGACATGCGACGGGAGCGTAGACCACCTTGATGGTTGATGTACGCAACGGTCGCAGTGCTGTCCGTACGGACCAGTACGTGCCTGTGTCTGAGAAACCCCTTGAGGCGACGCAGGGCTAGACGTACTGCTTGCAACTCTAGGCAGTTGATGTGCCAATGCAGTTGAGGCCCCGTCCACAGACCTGAAACTGCATGCCCTTTGTACGTGGCCCCCCACCCGGTGGCAGAGGCATCTGTGAAAACCACAGCATGCCTGGGAACCTGGACTAGGGGCACTCCGGCCCGTAGAAACGCAGGATCTGACCACGGGGAGAAGGTTTGGCGACAGTGCGGGGTCACTTTGACCCGGAACGTGCCGCTGCGCCACGCCCACCTCGGGACTCGATCGTGAAGCCAGCGCTGAAGCGGTCTCATATGTAACAGGCCGAGCGGCGTTACTGCGGCTGCGGCTGCCATATGCCCCAGGAGCCTCTGAAATTGTTTCAGTGGAACCGCTGTCCTGCCTCGAAAAGACCTGAGGCAGGTGAGCACTGACTGGACGCGTTCCTCCGTGAGGCACGCAGTCTGGGCGACCGAGTCCAGCTCCATACCGAGATAAGAGATCCTCTGCATGGGGCAGAGTTTGCTCTTGTCCCAGTTGACCTGAAGCCCCAACTGGCTGAGGTGCCGAAGCACCATGTCCCTGTGATCGCACAACACATCTCGCGAGTGGGCTAGAATGAGCCAGTCGTCGAGATAGTTGAGAATGCGAACACCTTGTTCTCTCATGGGAACAATGGCCGCCTCCGCGACTTCCGTGAAGACACGAGGCGACAGGGCCAGCCCGAAGGGTAGGACCTTGTACTGATACGCTCGACCCTCGAAAGCAGACCGAAGAAACGGTCTGTGTCGAGGGAGAATCGAGACGTGAAAGTACGAGTCCTTCAGGTCGATCGCTGCAAACCAATCCTGGGGACGGATGCACTCGAAAATGCGCTTCTGCGTAAGCATTTTGAACGGGAGTTTGTGCAGGGCCCGATTCAAAACACGCAGGTCCAGGATTGGCCGTAACCCACCGCCTTTCTTGGGTACAATGAAGTAGGGGCTGTAAAACCCAGACCTCATCTCGGCAGGAGGGACCGGCTCGATCACGTCCTTCGCCAGCAGGACATCGATCTCTTTCCTCAAGACAGGGGCGTCCACCGACCGCACACGGGTGAAGTGGACGCCCCTGAACTTGGGAGGCCGGCGTGCACACTGAATTGCATAGCCGAACCGGACGGTGCGGATGAGCCATCGGGACGGACCCGGAAGCGTTTTTTTAGCCAGGCTTCCAGATACGGTCTCAACAAACCCACCCGAACCACCGGCGTACCCGCGGAGGGGCAGCGAGGTGAAAGGCAGGGACCTGGCCCTGGTGGCACTGTAGCGACCAAGAGCGGGGTCTGGGCGTTTTAACTTGACACCAACCTGCTTCCACCTGAGGGCAGACGACAGAGAAGGCCCGTGGGCATTCTGCTGCGGGCTGCCCGGTGGCAAAGGGAGGGGGAGAGACGAAGAACGAGGCCCTGACTCCTCGTGTCCTGGTCTCTGCGCCTCCGGGCCCAGCTGCAGACCGGAGCGACGCAGCCGAGGCTGCGTCACTGCTATCTGCAAGCTGGGGAGAGGGGAACGGGAGTGGTGCAGCTAGGGGGTCGGCACGCACTGCCATTCTGACCCTCTCGGACGGAGGAAACTGGTCTTATTATACTGCCAGTCTCGACCGTGAGGGGAAACGAGGAACAAGGCCCGGGGGCATCGAGTCCTGGTTTCCCCTCACCCAGCGAGAGACGAGAGTGACAAGGCCGTAGCCCTCACTGCCATCTGAGCGCTGGGGCCCGTGAACGACTCAGAGGAATGGACTGCTCAAACTTTGGGTACCGCTGATTACTGGATAACCAGCGGCGGAACAGAAGCGAAATTCTCCACCCGGCCCTCCCCCGGGGGAAGGAGTGGTGATGGCACGCACTCCCAAAGAGCAGATCGTCACATACTCTGGGTCGCTCCTCTCAGGGTTGTTTCCCTTCCCTTTGCTGGGGGGAAAACAAACTCCGAGCGGGCTGGTTGTGAGGTGCTTCTGGACCACCAGTGTGGACATCGTCTAACCGAGGGCCAGCGCTGTGACTAATCACGGTCAGTCACTAAGCACAGCTCAACCCCGAGTTAGAACTACGCACGTGCAGTGGTAGCGAGAGAGGAAAAACTTCTGCAGATTTAGGCATGTTTGGCTTGCCATATTGGCACCAAAATGCTTCCATACTGCCAAAATTCTTCACACACATCCAGGCACTTTAGAACAGCCCAGGAAAGTGTGGCTGTTAAGTCTGAATCTTCAGCATGAGAAACACCATTATAGTAGGAACTCAGCATCATTTTCAGAGTATAACAGCCCTCTCTCCGATGTAGCGATCGACATCTGTCCTCCCTGGGGCCCCGAATGAAATGCTTGGTCCCTCATGAGAAGGACCAGAATCCCATCCGAAAGCCTTGACGGCACACGGCACGCTGAGCGGCTCAAGCCTTTACGAGAAAGGGGAGGCGAACAACGTGCCGACGTGGTCATGCACTCCTGAAAGAACATGAACCACCCACGAACGCAGTCTCAACACACTGATTAGGCATGTGAAACAGTGATCGTGGCCGTCAACCAGGCATGCAAGATAGTGAACGTGGCCATCGCTTCGATGACACACGGCACGCTGGGCGCTCAAGCCTTCAGGCAAGGCGAACAACGTGCCGACGTGGTCATGCTCTCATAAGAAAGCATAAACCACCCACGAACACAGTCTCAGCATGTTTGCGATGCGCTAGAGGAGTGAGTGGTTCGTGCTCACTGAAACCCTCAGATCACCAATGTTATTCGCCAAAGTAGCCCTCTTCTGGTGCACCAGAAGAGAAACTATATCGGGGAAATAAGCAAAGGGACTCCCCTCATAGAGGCACATGAGTCTTGATCTTGACCGCGCATCTTGAGCGCCGAATGACGCGCGCTGGGTTGCCGTGACAACCCGCGCTGTCAGCCGGCGCTCGACGGCACACGGCACGCTGAGCGGCTCAAGCCTTTACGAGAAAGGGGAGACGAACAACGTGCCGACGTGGTCATGCACTCCTGGGAGAACATGAACCACCCACGAACGTAGTCTCACACACTGATTAGGCATGTGAAACAATGAACGTGGCCGTCAAATAAGGACAGGAAACGATCGCATCCAGAAACACACGAGTGAAACGTCATCCTGAAAAGGACGCGATCTTCACTCGTGTTGCTCTTTTAGACAAAAAGAAATGCTCTTTTATGTGCCGAGGCACAAAGGGACAGCCGCGGCAGACACAGCGGGGAAACTGCAAGCCCGTGTGCTGCACTCACCGTTACCAATACCAGCCGTTAAAACAGCTCTTTGTTTGAATAGAGAGAGAGAAACGGCCGGCAACGGGAATCGATGGCCACTTGAAGCGCCGTCACACCAGCAGCAGAGGATTCCTTTCGCCAAAGAAGACTAGTTTTTCAATATTTCCTCGGAATACAGCAGCTCAGAGAGACACTGAATGGCTCCGAAGCAAAAAGCATTGCGCAATGTTTACTTCCGCCTTTTATACCCGCGCTGGTAGGCGGGTCACGGAATGCAAACCTTGCATGCCAATGTCTATTGGCTCGTTTTAATTCTCTCGAAGGCAGTTGGCTCCCTAGCGTGATCCCAATTCGTCAGGGAACTCCCCCGACGACACGTCGGAGTTCCCAGGACGAAAGGGAACCATTTGCCTCACATTTATGCATCTCTCAATCTTAGATCCCACTTTTTTGCAAGTGATGTCATCTAATATCATTATTGGCTTATTATTGTTTAATTATGCAATTAGCATGATACATTATTAGCAGCTGGAAAATAACATGTTATATTAGATTTATTGTGTTCTTCTGAAATTATTTCAGTTGATTAAGTTGAATCTGGTGTTACCGCAAATGAATGTGCAGCCTGAGACCCCCCCCCCAATTTTTTTTTTTTTTTTTTAACATGTCATCACAGTGTTTAGAGCATAAGAAACAAATGGTAAAAAAATCATATTTTATGCTAAGTCCTCTGTAGTGGACACCAGGACGGGAGCGGGATTTTTTTTTATCACCAATAAAAACATTTTTTACCAAAATTTGTATAAAGATGATTCTCAACTACGTTACGAAAGATATAACGTAATGAATTTTACGTTACACTATTTTACTTTATTCAATATGTGGGTAAAATGGCCATAAATGAATATTCCCATTCAATGCAATGTATCAATACACTGTATAATGTGCACATTAATGTGTTCTTGGAGCAACATTTAATGAAAAAAGAAGTGTAATAATTGGAGTAATAATTAGCAACATTTTAATAATAATATCTAATATTTCATAGGAATAGTGATGGATAATTTATTTCCATATTCACTTGTTGCGTCTCCCAAAATGCCTGATAAACATGATTTAAGTCGTGATGTCCTCTACAGTGGACATGTATGAAATCAATGCCCTGTTCTGTAGCAGAAAGTCATTTTTTGATTTGAAACCCCATAACGTTTTCCTGAGATGTTGGTTTATGAAATACAATTTGAAAAATAGTCCAATTTAAATTAGAATTAATATATTATCATATTTCCATAAGAGTGCTAAATGTGATCGCTAAACTAATGCCAGACATTTTTAAAGACCAAGGATAAGTTTCATGGTGAACCCTCAAAACATTTGGTATCTCTTAAAAGCCCTGAATGGCTCTTTAAAGGACACCCATGTTGTGACATGTGACATGTATGGTGTCAGAGAAATTTGCTGAAATAAAATGTCCACTACAGTGGACAAAAGTCTATTCCTGGGTCCCAGGAGAATAAATCAAACTGAAGGCTCATAAATGAATGGAGCGGTAGACACTTCATCTGAAACCTTTTGATTTCTGTTTATCAATTAGCAGGTTGTATGAACATGACTAAGGAAACTACACTTTTTGTTGTGAGCAAGCAGTTGGCAGCCGAAGATATTAGTTAACCCTACATCCTCTGGCTATTGTCATGCTGGGTTGCAACAAAGACAAACGAACTGGATCTATTTAATCAAAAACAAACTCAGGAACACAATTCTAAGCTATAAGGAAACAACTTGAGAAACAGAATAAAACAGTTATCGTCTCCATGTAAACTACAAAAGCGCGTATTCATGAAAACGGTGACGTCATGTGCATAAGTATTACGTGCTTAGTCTATAGGTGCATAATTTTTCTTTACATAGTGACTACGCCAACTACTGGTCTGGCATACATAAAACAACGTTTTTAGTCGGTTTCGCAGATCCGTGTGAATGGGGATCGTTTTGACACGTCTGTACTTGAAAAACGCAATGGAAAAAGTTTGTAATTTTTAGTACATTGTTGTCATGTAAATGTACGATAACACTTTATTTTACAGTGTCCTTGTTACATGTTACATGTACTTACCATAGTAATAACAGTAAATTATGCATAATTGCATGCAACTAACCCTCAACCAAATCCTAATCCTACCCTAACGCTATAGTAAGTACATGTAATTACTTAATATTTCTCAGTACTTAAATATATAATTACACTGTAACAATGACACCTTAAAATAAAGTGTAACCAAATGTACCCTTAACTCACAACAGACGTGACAACTATGATCAGACTGATGATTTCATGTCCGTGAGATCCTTGAACAGACTGTTTTGCGAATCTATGTGACATTGGGTCCCAAAATGAATAACCGAGTACTACAATAATAAAATATCCAAATAAAACTGAACTAAATTAAAAATAATGTCCAAGTTGTTGTAAACCTTCTTCTTCTTATAAGTGTATAAAAACTCAGAAGCGAAAACCAGGAGACTTTGGGGTATCTTTTAAGCAGGATTCTTTATTTGCTGTAGTCTGCTTCGTCCAAAATCTTACCCAAGTCAAGTCTAACTCAATAGCTAAACACAGTGTTTTATACCTTTCAAGGGGGAGGGATTTTTACATAGAGATAGAGATCAGCATGACAGTGTAACTCAGAGCCTCTGAAAACAAAGTAGGTCAATAAAAGCCTGTTCCCGGAGATTCCTCCGACCTGCATTATCAAAGAGAAACAAAGCCCAGCTGTTCTTGAGTCATCATCTATGCCTAAAAATGGAAAAAACAGTGTGCAACTTTCTCAGTTAAAATACTATAGTATTGGAAGCTCAATTAAACATTTAAATAAAATTAGTAATCCTACAAAGTTTAAAAATCAGATGAAGCATAGAGTTAAAATCAGTATCTTTGCCAGTGTACCTTTGCCCATGACATTGGATTCTGTGGTTAGGCCAGTGGGTGGTCCTTACACCTGCAAACCTCTATATTTGCAAATGATTTAGTAGGCAGGATCAGTGCCACTCAGACTCTTAAAAGACTGTGTTATAAACCGAATCCTCCGTCAGTGTTTATGTTCTGCTGCAGTGCAGCTAAATATCTTATTATTCTCTTCATTTGACATATTTAGGGTGATAATGGAAATGTTACTTTACGGAGTTCTGCTGATGATTATTTCAAGTGAGAATGATTTAACTTTTCCAAATTAATGTTGACATTTCATTGTTCTAAATCATCTAACATGATGTTTCTTCTGTTTCTCAGGTGTTAGTGGTCAGTCTTTGAGCTCCTCAGATTCTGTGGTGAAAAGACCAGGAGAATCAGTGACTCTGTCCTGCGGTGCCTCTGGATTCTCAATGAGCAGCTACTGGATGCACTGGATCCGTCAGAAACCAGGGAGAGGACTGGAGTGGGTTGGAAGTATATCTGGCTCAACCATATATTATGCTCAGTCTCTACAGGGCCAGTTCTCCATTACCACAGACACCAGCAAAAACATGCTGTATTTAGAGGTGAAAAGCCTGAAGACTGAAGACACAGCTGTTTATTACTGTGCAAGAGAGTCACAGTAAGACAAAACACTGCAGAGCTGAACAAAAACTATTCATGTCTCTGAGGGCTCAAGAGCACTTGTTACTTTTGTAACAAGCCATTTTATTGATTTTTACTTGATTAAAATATTGGTTTAAATCCTTAACTACTTTTTTGTGGAGATCTTTCTAAATAAACAACAAGCATTATAAGCATAACCGAATTCATGCAACAAAACAACAAAACAAAACAAAACAAAACAAAAAACAAAACAAAACAAAACAAAACAAAACAAAACAAAACAAAACAACAAAACATTCACAAATTGAAATGCAGCGGAGTGCTATGGCATTCCAATGCGTGATTTTTTTAACAACTGGAAAGTTAAATGTTACATTGACATTATTGAATATCTTTAAATGCTGATCTTTTGAACAGGTTTTCAGACAGAAATCATGAAACAAGTAGTAAAGAAGCTTTAGGAAAAGCTATATAAACATTTTTGAAAAAATTCGCTACTATGTCTCTGAACTAGTAAATAAGAATAAAAATATGTTAAAAGGCAGACATGGTTACTGAGGTTATTAAGTTTACAGAAAATAGAAACATACCTTTAGAGGGCAGCCTATGCAAACTTGTCCTTCTCCCTTTTAAGCCCCACACTATTCATTAACAGATTCATTTACTCATTTGTGACTTTCCTGCATCAGGTTACTCATTACATAACATGGTAATGGATATTGTGTCTAAACTGTGTTTTATCTTTGTGTTTGCTCTCCCAGAATGTAAGAATGGCTTCTGAAAACCTGTTGACAATCAGACTTATTCATGTGTACTGTTTTAAATGTTAATGTTAAACTGTTTTTCAATCTGTTGGTGTCAAGGCAGTAATTTGGGTGTCTTGTTTTATTTAGTTTCATATAAAAGCAACAGAATTTAAATAATATCCCATGTATTAACAACAAAGCACATGAGTGTGAATCACACAATATCACCTTTGATTTCATAGGTGTCTGATCCACTATTTGTGCTATACAAGACGTGAGAACAATGACTCAATGGTGGAAAAGGGCTGATCTTTCTGCCTGTATACATTCAACTACTGCACACTGAACTCTACAACTTCACTACAGTCCTTTATTCACTTTCACATAAACATAACACAACATCACATCTGTTTTTAATATAACTCAGATGAGGTTACATGCTTCTGCCTGCTTTGAAAATAATCACATTTATTCATGCTGCAGAAGGACAATGTTATATCCATATCAAGATGTGGCACTTAATCATGAAATTAACCTCAATGGCCACAATATCTAGTTTTTGCTGATTCAGGGTTTCTATGCAAATTATCTGATGCCGTTTCATATTTAAACAACTACACTGTTGACTGAAGAACTCATCACTAGTTCAGCCTTGATATAAATCATGTTCACTTTGTATCTGTTGCTGTTGCTGGCCGCAGTGTCTGGTAAGTATATTCCCTGGACAAAATAAACTCTTTTCTTATTGTAAATAAAAACATGATCCTAATTATTTGTAAATTATTTGTTTATCCACAGGTATTGACTCTCAGGTTGTGCTCACACAGTCTGAACAGTCAGTAGTTGTGGCTCCAGGTGGTTCCCACAAACTGACCTGTGCCTGCAGTGGGTTTAGTGTTAGTGGCACTAGCATGTATTGGATCCGTCAGTTACCTGGAAAAGGACTGGAATGGATTATTTATTATTATTCAGATTCTTCTAAGAGCTCAGCTCAGTCAGTCCAGGGCAGGTTCACAGCAACTAAGGACAGCTCTAATTTCTATCTGCACATGAATCAGCTGAAGACTGAAGACACTGCAGTGTATTACTGTGCAAGAGACACTGTGGAAACACTAATACAGGCAGCTGTGCAAAAACTCAGAAATTAAGTGGACATGGTTGAGTTACTCTGAAAAAAGGAAGAGCCCTTTTATAGTGTCAGGATGGAGCTTATTTAAAAATAATATTAAGATATAACTTTAAAAACTTGCAACATGCAAATTAGCCCCGCCTCCACTCAATCACTCACTGCAGCTCAGAGATCCACTCAGTCAACTTAAACGCTGCACAATGGCAAGTGGAAGTACTGGTTTAATTCAGCCATATAAGTTTGAACCGGAAACTGATTCAGAAGAAGAAGAGAAAAAGTGAATCATACAGGGTCGTCTACAATTCGGTGTATCAGAATGGTTATTCATATGTATCGCTCTCTACAACGTCGAACACATAACGGCAATTAAGATTAGTCTTTTGATTGACAACATTATCAAACAGCTAATAATGTGTTGCTAATGTTACACAAACCATGTTCCCGTTCACCATCTCAGAGTCAGACAGCTTCCTTCTAAAAATCAGCATCCTTACAAGCGCTTTGAACAACTCAGAACGTCAGTGGAGAAAATCATAATAGCTCATTATAACATCGTAATATACATCATATACACAATTCACCTGCTATATTTCTATATGTACACGATTTTTCAAATCACCAGAAAAATATACCGGAATAACCCGGCTTCTTATGAGACTCCCCTGCTTCACAACATAGTAATGATATGCTAAAGCCCGCCCGCACGATGTGATGTAAGAAACACTGTCGATTTCAAACTGCGTTTTTGAGACTATCTTTGGTTCAATGCAGTTTTAAGGAGAAAATACTCAGCAATGGTGTTGATATGAATTTGCACATGGTTTGTCTAAAAGCATATAAAAAGAAACACATAGACATATAAACAACATTGAAATTTTGATTTTCACCAAAGGGTACATTTAAATACATCCTTATAAACTCCAAATCCGGCCTACAAGGCAGATTCATGTGGAATCACAACCAGTTCTTGAAACTGACTTATGCCCAAAACTGACACACTAATCCGGAAAGGAGAGGGAACAACAACAATATACAAAAAAAAAAAAAAAATGTTCATTTTAAACTAGAAATTAGTTTAGAAATTAGACATCTAAAAAAAATGTCCCGTCACTGGGCACTGCTGGTGAATTTCCGAATATGCATCTTTCCACCGTAGATACTCTGGTGCTCTGGTTGCATCTCTGAAACGTTGACTCAATAACAAATAACACACCATGAATAAATTACAGAACAAAGGTGTACACTGATAAAGTAATATATCTTTTCTCACTTATCAAATGTTGGTCAAGATTTTTTCCCTTGTCTACTGTAATAATTTGCAGATATTTAATACTGCATTAAATTACAGTGTAAGTCTGCAAACCTCCAAAGATGCAAATGATTTTGTTGGAAGGGTCAACGTCTCCCAGACATCTGAAAGATTGTGTTATAAGCTGAACTTTAAGTCAGTGCATGTGTTCAGTGACTAAAATAGCTACAGTGTAACCTATAACTGTTTTACTGCCTTTTTCTGTTGTAATGGAGATGCTACTATATGGACTCCTACTGATAATTTTTGTAATTGATGGTATTCAATTTCGCTGCGTCTAGCAATAGCAAGCTAGCATTGAAAGCATGAGATCCCACCCTCTCTTCAGAGCATCTCCAAAGCCACGCCTCCTCCAAAACACATGAACATGAAGGTCGTGCACAGAGCAGATTCAGCAAAGCATAATAAGAGATGCCATTAAATTACTTAATGTCTCAAAACTAGTGCTGGGCAACGATTAAAATTTTTAATCGCGATTAATCGCATTGTTATGCGCAAAATTGAATAATGACTTCTAAAGTAGTGTATTGCGCACTTTTGATTTAAATGTACTGCTATATACACAAAAGTGCAATAACTTTAAACAAATAAGGTGCTTTTATACCAGCAGTATTCCCTTTACACAGTAATCTCAAATCTCAACTTAAACATTAATGCAATCGAATCAAATATTTAAACAAAGCTATTTGCCACTGCCAGGGCATTAACTTTTATCTAGTTTGTTAAAAGGAGTCTAGTTTTCTTGTTTTTTTTTTTCTGAACAGGTATCAACAGGTATCTTTTATCAGGGAGCAGCAGAAACAGTCCATGTAGTAGTCAGAGGTCATGATCACTACTACAGATATAAGTTGACCAACGTTACTTATAGTAGCTTAGGTTTGGTCATGCCATGGTTTCCCACGTAAGATTACATTAAACAGAGTAAAAAAACAATTTATATTTTATACTCACGCCATAGCTGTGTAGTGCGCGTACACTTCGGCGTACCCTGACGTGCACCTCTCCAAAAATGTAACGTCAATTCTACGCGTACCGCAAGCGCTGTGATTGCTACAACCGCTCCCCGGGTTTCACATGCTCCCTCTGCATGTGTAATTGCGCGTCAACGCGGACAACGACGCAGATATATAAATGAAAACCAACGCGTAGTCTATAGCGTATAGTCTTCGGCGTAAGTCCGACGCAGAAGTATAAATCAGCCAAGAGTGAGGTGTAGTTGTCGAGCACAAGGTGCAGCAACAAGCGGGTGCGTTCCTGTGAAACTGTTGCGGTCATGCTCGCCTCACGCACGCGCCCGCGCCTGCTCGTTGCCGAAGTTGAATTGTCTATAACTTTTTATATAGGACGCGCAGCACAAATCATTAGAAGAGAGATTGATCCTCGGCTCGCTGTTAGTGAGTTTCCAGAATCTAAATAGTTATTATCTATAGGGTTTATAGGTAGGCTACTATCCATAGAGCGCCTGTCATTCACTCGCGGAGCGCAACCCTTTAACTGTTCACCAGAGAGAACCTGCCTCTCTCCACTGCTTGTTTGGGTGGGTTATTTGCTGCCTGACCAACATCCCACCCCTCCTGTGATCATGGTTTGACTGTTGGCCTATGTGTATTCAGAGCCAGTGAGCAACGGGCTTTCAAAATAATAATAAAAAAAAAACTGCGTTAACGTGCGATAAAAAAATTGTCGGCATTAATTAATAAATGCGTTAACGCGATAATAACGCGTTAACTTGCCCAGCCCTACTCAAAACACATAACATTACAATAATAATTCACGTAAACAACTTACTTGTACCACCTGACTGCTGCAGTTTCATTTCGGCGTTGATAGTGTTAACATAGAAACACATAAATCTGAGTCTGAAGACATGAACAGCTCCGGGTATAGAATATCATGGGTTGCCGTCTCTAAATTACAGTTACGACATGGCGTAAACGGAGCATAAGCTTGTTTTGGTTCATGAGGAACAGTAAAAGGTGGCTTCTCTTTGTTCGTGGTGTCAGGTGACTGTCGTCTGTCTAACTCTGCATAGCCTCATGGAACGCGCCAATGATGTGTGATCTCTGCGCGATCACGGTGAGCAGGGTGCACGGAGGTATGGAAATTGTTTTATGGTGTGCAATTTTAAACACCTTTTACCTTATTTTAATTATTCTCAGGTTAGGTAAAGTAAGTCAAATCTGTCCTAAACAATAAGTAGGCTATTTGTATTTCCATACTTACAATATTTAGATTGCAGAAGACTTCTCCGTGGTAAGTTCAGCTCAATCTTTTGTAAAGCAGAGACTTATGGCAGGCGAGCTTCTTAATTTCAATTATATATATTTTTTTATTAAATACAGGTTAACTAGATTACATAAAAGGTACTAATATATAAAACATAAATAAAAGTAAATCAAAACCAAATCGTTACAAGTTTTAACTGCAAGAGGCGCAATCTCAAACATCTAACACCGGAGAGGCCGTCCTTGGTGAATCAGTGTCTACTGGACACTCCTTCTCCAGTCTTTTTATAGCCCATCATAATTTTTGACAGTTGGAAACTCCCTCAGTCAGTTCTTTATAGACAACTTGTCCAATCCGAAGTCTTGAACTGTCATCAATTCTGGAAAACTCTTTAGGACTTTTGCATATAAAGCCCTCCATTTTCTTGTCCTTCTGCTTCAGGCTCTCATCTTCTGCTTTCTCCTGCGTGCAGTCTGCAACACATCAACCGGTAATGCTTGCATTTTCTTCTTTCTTTAGCAAAGCTCTTTCTAATACATTTTCAATTTCTCTCTACTCTGCCATTTGCTTAATAAATGCTTTGGATTTATGCTTTTGGAATGTTGCCACAACATTCAGAGTGGTGTATTCTTTCTTTATAAACCATATTCTTAATAAATCCTTTTACAACAATAGTTGAAGTGTCTTTTTTTTCTATAAACCACTTTCTCAATAAATGATTTTACAACAACAGTTGCAGTGTTTTACTTCATAAACCACGTTCTCAATAAATGATTTTACAACAACAGTTGCAGTGTTTTACTTCATAAACCACGTTCTCAATAAATGATTTTACAACAACAGTTGCAGTGTTTTACTTCATAAACCACTTTCTCAATAAATGATTACAATGTTCATTACAAGTGTCCTTCATTATATAACACTTTCTTAACAAATGGTTTAACAACAACCTTTAGTGTCTTGCTTTATAAAAACACTTTCATTATATAAAGTTACCATTGAGGTTGACTATAACACATAAGTACTTTATACACAAAAAGGCATAATTATAATATAATAATTGCATTTTCCATAACAAAATACATACTCTGACAGGCAGGTAGGACAATGTATAATGTTAACACTAACCCTGTTAACGCAACCCGATCTCATGAAATGCGTCTCTATGGCATGCAATGTATTTATCATGCAATTTATACGTTAAAAGTAGTTTTTACGTGCATAACATACGCACTTTAAACCCCTCGGGTAGGATTAATGATTTGGGGTACGTGTGTATATACACTTCTATAGGATTCGTATGTGGTGGGGTACGTGCGTATCATACGCTTCTATAGGATTAGTGATGTGGGGTACGTGCGTATCATACGCTTCTAAAGGATTAGTGATGTGGGGTACGTGCGTATCCAACCCAACCATACGCTTCTATAGGATTAGTATGTGTGGAGTACGTGCGTATCATACGCTTCTATAGGATTAGTGATGTGGGGTACGTGCGTATCTTACACTTCTAAAATTATAGGTGTGGTGTTATGTGCGTATTATACGCTTCTGTAGGATTAGTGGTGTGGCGTACGTGTGTATTATACGCTTCTGTAGGATTAGTGGTGTGGGGTACGTGTGTATTATACACCTCTGTAGGATTAGTGATGTGGGGTACGTGCGTATCCAACCCAACCATACGCTTCTATAGGATTAGTATGTGTGGGGTAAGTGCGTATCATACGCTTCTATAGGATTAGTGGTGTGGGGTATGTGTGTATTATACACTTCTGTAGTGTGGGGTACGTGCGTATCATACGCTTCTATAGGATTACTGATGTGGGGTACGTGCGTATCATACGCTTCTATA
This sequence comes from Gila orcuttii, assembly GCA_026230005.1. Lineage (NCBI taxonomy): Eukaryota > Metazoa > Chordata > Actinopteri > Cypriniformes > Leuciscidae > Gila > Gila orcuttii. The sequence goes on along the minus strand of JAPDVR010000003.1, from coordinate 35,662,650 downwards.
GGATTACTGATGTGGGGTACGTGCGTATCATGCGCTTCTATAGGATTATTGATGTGGGGTACGTGCGTATCATACACTTCTAGAATTAGAGGTGTGGTGTTATGTGCGTATTATACGCTTCTGTAGGATTAGTGGTGTGGGGTACGTGTGTATTATACACTTCTGTAGGATTAGTGGTGTGGGGTAGGTGTGTATTATACACCTCTGTAGGATTAGTGGTGTGGGGTACATGCGTATTATACACTTCTGTAGGATTAGTAGTGTGGGGTAGAGATGCGCGGTTGGCGGTTATAGCCGCAGAGTCCGCGGCGGGCGGATGACGTGACGAAAAAAATATTTTAATTAAATCCGGGCGGGTGGCGGGCGGTTTCTAGTCTCGCGGCTGTCATCAGCAGCGCCTTGTATCAGCGGATGGCGGGTGGGTGCGGTTTTGAAAATTGGTCAAAAACGTGGTGCGGATGGATGATGAGTTTTGTGATGCGGTTGCGGATGAAATAATAGCCCATCCTCGCATCTCTAATGTGGGGTATGTGTGTATTATACACTTCTGTAGGATTAGTGGTGTTGGGTACGTGTGTATTATACGCTTCTGATTAGTGGTGTGGGGTACGTGTGTATTATACGCTTCTGTAGGATTAGTGGTGTGGGGTATGTGCGTATTATACATTTGGGTAGGATTAGTGGTGTGGGGTACGTGTGTACTATACGCTTCTGTAGGATTAGTGGTGTGGGGTACGTGTGTACTATACGCTTCTGTAGGATTAGTGGTGTGGGGTACGTGTGTATTATACGCTTCTGTAGGATTAGTGGTGTGGGGTACGTGTGTACTATACGCTTCTGTAGGATTAGTGGTGTAGGGTATGTGCGGATTATACGTTTGGGTAGGATTAGTGGTGTGGGGTACTTGGACATTACAAGCCATAAAGTGCGTATCATATGCACGTGAAAACCAATGCACATAAAAACTAATTTTCATGTATAAATTGCAAGATAAATACAATGCGTGTTATAGAGACGCATTTAACGCTAACACTTTGTTGTGATGGTCCCCACTACAGACATTCCACTGGCTAGAAGTAACTTTGTAAGTACCCCTTACCCTATATCCCTTATAGTTTACAAATACTCTAATACACTAACGCATGTTTGCTCTCACAAAATTGTAAAAAGGGCTCTTTAAAACATTGACAATCAGACTTATTCATGATGTATACTGTTTGAAATGTTATTGTTGGTGTCAGAAACTGACTGAGTCTGAGGCAGCGGTCATTAAACCTGGGGGCTGTTCCATAAACCAAGATTAGAGTATAAGCCAGGCTTATTTCGTTTAGTCAGGCTTATTTTTGGTAGATTCGGTTTCATAAATCAAACTTAAAAAAGTTCAAACTCAGTTACCCTGGCAACTTATGCTGGGAAACTAGCCTGGTCTAGGGCAGGCTAACTGTCAGGCTAAGCCTCAGTTGTTACACAGATCCTCAACACTGACCGACAAGAACACAATGATATTACCACTGACAGTCTCTAATACCATTATTGGACTTTATAAATACACAGTATACAGAAAATCAACTTAAATAAGGCTACAATATAGACAATATAGACACATATATAAGGCGTTTTAAAGTTGTCCGTTTAGGACATGTCATTTTTGTAATAAAGACATTTTAATTAAGGAGTGCCTCGGTTATCAGAGAATTCTTTCTCTACACTGTCTCTTCATATATATATATATATATATATATATATATATATATATATATATATATATATATATATATATATATATATATATATATATATTATGTACTTTATTATGTCTTTCAATTCAAACACATTTAACACAATTATACAAATGGACAGTTCCTTTAAAGACATCATATTTTCCCCCAATAAATATTCCTTATTTTTCCTTCTACTTTTTTTTCTTTTGTGATAATACCAACACATACATATAAATAAAACAATAAATAAATATTAATAAAAATATAACATTCATATATATCAAACTCTTATAATGAATGACACATAATTCCTAGCAGTTATTCAAGTAATATTTTTTAAATATCAAATATTCAATATTAAATAAGTAAATAAATAAAATAACAAATAACTAGAAACAAAAGGGAAGGTTACATAAAAATGTAGTTAATGTAGGCCAATATATATTCCCTTATTTTATGGAATATTCTTTGATTTTAGAGTTGCACATATCTTTTAAAAATGTATACATTTGTTCTTAATTTAATGTTATCCTCTCCATAATGTAGGCTACTTTAGAAACTAAATCTAACCACTCATTTAAAACTGGGGATTCTTGCTTTCTCAAAAAAATTATTGCATTAAAAGCTGTAATTCTCAGCATTCTAAATAAGTATATATCATCTTTATAAAGTAGCATAGGTCCTATACCCAAAACTATATTTTGTATCTTTATATATTTAGTTTCTTAAAAAAAATCTTCCCTGAATTAGGCTACTTCTGTTCAATTTCTTTTTTTTATTAGAAGTATAAAATATATGAGTGTAATGAGCTAGAAGTTCACTGCAACTTATCCAACATCCTAAAGAGAAATTATTATAATTAAAATATCGCATATTAATTTTCCAAGCAAAATGTATATTTTAGTCAGAATTATTGCGCTCCTATTTGGCGCGAATGCGCGCAGCAGCGCTCGTTCAATATGAAGATTAGCAACAAAATGGATACATTTGCACAACTTTCTAACATTTACAGATGGAGAATATAACTGTAAAATGTAATTTTTGCACTGAGGGGGAAAAAAACATGTCACAAACGCATAAAACAGCACAAAATATACGCTGTTTGATGGTGGATCGATTTGATCCACGATCGACCTCTAGGGCTGCTTCAGAAACGCGTGCAAACGCAATTATCTAGACTAGATAAACCTGGATCAAATTAGTGAGATTGCGTGAACTTCAATTACCTTTTATGGAACCACTTTAGCCCCAACTTATTTGTTAGGCTCATTCAAGTCCGGTTTTGGAGTTTAATCCCCGCTTTTCTAAGCTTCATTTATGGAACAGCCCCCTGGAGGAGCTCACAAACTTACCAGTAAATCCAAAACACACATCTGAATCAACAAAAGAATGGCTTCAGCAAAGAAAGATGAGTCTTCCAGACCTGAATCTGATAGAAAATCTGTGGACACTGTGCAAAGGAGATGCCTTTGCAGTTTAACAGATCTGGAATGTTTTTGCAAAGACAAGAAAAATATTCAAGCTATCCATACAGTTTGAGTGCTGTAATAAAATCAAAGGGTGCTTCAACTATTAGTTCAGGGGTGTGCACCAGGGCCGGATTCAGCCAGCCCCACTAGGGGGTGCAGGTAGAATATCAGGGTGGGTAAGTCATTTAACGGAACATTTAAATTTGACAAATATAGTGATTTGATTTATATTGTGATATATATTGATATGGCCAGAAATGAAAAAATATATTGTGAAATGAAAAAATCCTATATCGCCCAGCTCTAATCTATCAGCTCCTTTGATCCATTTGATTTGTCTTATAGGTTTTATGTTGGATGCCCTTCCCGACACTACCCTCTGCATTTACCCGGGCTTGGGACCGGCACAAATAGGACACTGGCTTGTGCCCTGTTGAGGCTGCATTTATATATATATATTTTTTTTTTATCTGTCTGTCTGTTTGTCTTCCTGTCCTTTCATTTTTTATTTCAATCTTTTTTTTTTTCATTTCTTTAGCTCTGTACACAGCATGGCTTATATCAGTCATTATAGCATCAGTCGTCTGCTTTTCTGTGCAAAAGTCCTAACAAATGCGTCCATATCTAGATCTGTTTTTATGGCCTTCTCGTGAGCCAGAATAACTAAATTTCTTTTTCTCTCATGTAGAATAGCGCGGCGGAAGGGGGTAAGAACACGAGACAAAGTGGAGAAAGAGCTCTCGCATGATGCAGATGATATTCCAATCACAAGTGAGGTCACATACATGCGATGGAGCTGAGGAAAGGCATTCTTATACCCGTGTAGATATGTGCAAATGGTGGAGAGGTCTACAGACTCTACGTTCTCATCATCATGTGACGGTGCTTCAGTGTTTAAGCCTATGTTGTATTCATCCGCAACAGCCACGGATGGGCTGGGAACGACGGGGGATTCGGTCTCTGCTGCAGCTAATGCCCTAGCAGCCTCGTTGCTGCTGCCAGTGCTAGCTTTAGCAACCAGAAATCGGCGCATACTCGACTTGTCACTCGGTGCAAATTACAAGAGAAAGCGATAGAGAGATATGGAGGGAATGAGAACACGCTTACAGAAATAGTAACCAAATAATTTCAGTGACTGACGGCGAAGGAAACTCAAAACAGGGGCTGAGCTCAGCTGACGACAGTGTGTCTGCGTGCTCCGCTCTGCAGTGACTGACTCAGACGTGAAGCTCAGCAGGTTCACCACAAGCCGTGAAGCGGCCACGCCCTCCCTATGCATCTACCAATCAGTACCTACTTTGAATGAGGGATAGAGAGCAGAGAGCGCTCACTCTGACCATTTTTCTTGAAATATTTTTTAAATTTGGGATCTTTGCATGCCATCACGTTTGGGGGGGCAGTCACGGCATTTGGGGCCTTGCCCATGCCTATATCCGGCCCCGGTGTGCACATTTATGAAGTTAGTTATTCCAAGTGTGTTTCCCGTCTGAAATGTGTCACTTCAGTCCAGTAGCATTGCATTATAGAGGCTGTACTTTTTACATCAAAGGTGCAAATGTTCTGACATGATTTATGCTTGTTTCATTGTATAAAATCACAAAAACAAGCTGTTTTAACAGGTTTGTAGACTTTTTATATCCACTGTGCATTCCATGACAGCTATTACATAACTCAGAAGGGGAGGGATTAGGAATGGATAGAAGGGTCAGTTTGTATTATTAAATAGATTTTTATGTTAATGCAAATCTCCGCCCTTCTCTCATGTAAACATGAGCACACAGACATAAAGGCTCAGTGTTTTACAGAAACACAGAAAAATACAACCAGAATCATGTACTGCTTTTCAATACTGCTGGTTTTGGCAACTGCACCCTGTGAGTATCCTCAGCTCAACACAAAAAAAAATTATAAACATATGTAGCGCTCCCCTCAGTATGTATATTGATGAGGGCAGGGCTTTTGGGTTCTTTTAATGTATTTATCAAATGTGTTTTAACCCTGATTAACTCAGTTTTAAATGTTATCTTAGATCTCTCTTTTAAAGTACACACATGACCTATTTTTCTAACCTACCTATGAATTCACCTTTCTTAAGTTATAATTTTAATAACAGATTTTTAACCATAAGTGTCTGTATGTCTCTCTCAGAATAAAATGATAACCTCTCTGCAGTACCAAAGTAACACAACACACAAGGTTTTAGAAAAATATATCTCAATTATTTACTCAATAAAGAAATTATTATCTCCAATGAAATAAGAAAATGATTGTTCTTTTTTAAACCTTCAACATAAAATGTCCCTCTTTTTTAAAGGAAAATACTGTCAATACTGTACCATATATAAATGCACAGACAACAATTTAAACCCTATTAACCCTCAACTGGATTAATTCAGAAAAACTTCAAAGTAACTTAAACCAACATACTTTGTGGGCCCACACACACCTTAATGCAATCTAAAGCCGGCAACCCAAATTATTATAAAACTAAAATACCGTAGCAGGCCTGATGCGTGCTTGTGTTCGTTGTGGCCCAAAATTTAATGCCCGTTTCACTCGTCAGCGAGCAAACAAAATAAAGGATGCCTTGAGTGAATGTTTCTGTCCAGTCCTTTCCCCAACAGTCACAAAAGCAGGCTCAGCATCCGATCAGCACCTCAACACGAACTCCGTTGGTTTCTCTTTCTCCTCCACATTTCCAGTAAAACTCACGACACGAGAGAAGTCCTGGTTGCTACAAGCTCTGTCTGAGTCTCTTCACTGTCTTCAGGTCGAAAACAGCAGATAAACCCCTCGAACTGTTCAACTGAGGGAGTCAAACTTTAACTAGAAAATGTCGTTCACATGTAATGAACGGACTCCAGCCTATACTCCAAAGTAACTAAGCGTTAGCATTAGCAGTAGCACAAAAGTAAACAGTCTCTGAACTTCGTGTAGAAATTCCTCCCGTTTTTCAATATGCAGCTTGTCACTCTTCTCACTGGTTGTCGTGTAAACAATCATAAGACACAAGTAACACACTGGTTTGTACACTACTAATTCACAAATTAACTCAGAAAATCTCTGTGTCACGCTCACTCTTTTGCTTCACTTTCCTCCCGCTCTGTGTTGAAAACAAAAAACCCAGACAGCTGACTCTCCGGCCAATCATTATCAACCCCATAAATGCTGGTTTAGACAGTTTTCAGAAATACATTATCTTTTACATAAAACAATAAACATATGATTATTTTTAAACTGCTTTTAACATTTTTATCATAACTTTTTTTAAATGAATTTCAACCTTTTTAATCAAACTATTTATATGCTCTGATTATTAAATGATAGGCCTACAAGCATTACTTATCACCTCATGCTTTTTTAACCGGGTTACACATAGAAAACAGAGCTCAATTTGTATTACTGATATATAATGCTTTAATGATTGTAGGTATTTTCTGTATTGAGCTGAATCAGCCTCCTGTCATGGAAGTAAAACCAGGGGAAACGTTCACCATCGTGTAAGATCACTGGATATTCAGCCTCAGGCGGTGGCTACACAAACTGGATCAGACATTCAAGTGGAAAACCGATGGAATGGATTGGCTGGTTCTATAGTTCCAGTAGCAATGGTGTCAAAGATTCACTGCAAAATAAGATCAGTTTATCAGCTGAATCCTCTAGCAATGTAGTCATTTTAACTGACAAAACTTCAACACTGAGGACACAGCTGTGTATTATTGTAATATTGAAAGTCCACTGGAGGCAAGTTGTAGCACCCAAGTGCAGTTTATTAATACTAAACAAGATGAAACATAAAACAAAAGCATGAACAAGTGTCACGGGGTGACTATGTTCAGTGGGGGTGGAACCATGATGTAGACGGCGAGTGCCCCTGCCCCCTGGGGGGAACGGTTTGGCATAAACATAGCCGGTGACAAGACGGCCGAGCTTCCGATTTTTGGTAAACAAACCAGTCATGAGTAACTCGTAATGAAAAACGGGAACAGGTGTACGGGTTAATCGATTCACGCTTGTGATTGGTGACTATGCTGTTTGGAATACTTTAAATGCCCCAGGGATCAGCAGTACGTGGTTAGATTTCGGGAAGGAAGACGGCAGCATGGCAGGCTTGGATAATCAGTTGGAGTAGGGACGTTGTGGAGCTGGCGAGTTGCGAAGTGTCTAGATCATCCCGAGCTGTGGCGAGATGAAGGCGGACGGACATTTGACTAAATGTTTAAATTTAATGTTTAATGTTTAAACTAAATTTGACTAAATAATTACTTCCTGCTCAGCTACTGTTCGGACGCTCTTGCTTACTGCTCCGCGCTTTGCTCTATCGCTTTTATATTTTTATATTTTATCTCCTTTTATCACCTAATTTTAACTTCAGCAAATCAGCACAGTGCTCAAACGCTTGGATTACTACAAAAAAAAAAAAGCAGAATTCTTTTATTCGACCAGCCTCCCACTGAAAGCTTACATTCCGGGGAAGAGAAAACACAACTGCCATTAGGACATGCATAAGGATAAGAAAATGCCTCCTCTGGAATCTACTTGCTGCTCTAACTGCCACAGACTTTTACAAAGGATTGCAGTTCTTGAAACAAAGTTAATTGCGGGACCACCAAACCAGACGGAACACACAACAGAGCTTCGTCATGGACGCCCTCAGCATACAGCCGGTGAGTCCCATGAATCTAGTGCTCCTCGACAGGCTATACTGAGTGTAGAGAAACAAGCCGATCGACTTACAAATCGATGGCACAAACAGGGAGCGAGACCCAAAGGCACTCGAGACATCAGATTGTCACGAGCATCACATATTGCCGCAGTAGCATCCTCTACCCCAGATATGGCTATGACAAGGATTACAAACACTGGTCTCCTACCACCACCTATACATCTGATGCTAACTGGGGCTCAAGGTCGAGCAGACAGCGGCACTCAGCTCACAGCGCAGCCGAGCCCAGGACTCTGATAGTGGGCGACTCCATAATCAGAAACATTAGCAGCAGGGATACAACTACATGCTGCCTTCCACAAGCAACAACTTCTGATGTAAACAGGGAACTTCAGAACATTCTTATGAAACATAAGACGGCAAATCGACTCATCATTCATGTGGGAAAGAATGATATTCATAAAGAGCAGTCGGAACTCCTTAAGAAGGATTTCAATGAACTTTTTGAAACACTTAAAAGACTGAAAGTTCAAACATTCATCAGTGGACCACTCCCAGCAAGAGGAACAAACAGGTTTTCACGGTTGCTTGGGCTTAATACATGGCTGCAAAAAACCTGCAATATAAAAGGAGTGAACTTCATTGACAACTTCAATCTTTTCTGGAGTCAGAGGCAACTGTTTCAACAGAATGGCCACCACCCAAACAAACTTGGTTCAAGAGTGCTAAAGGACAATATCTACTTCTCCCTCCGTCATCCTTCTGCAGTGTATGCCAATCCACTCAACCTGAATGACACACACACACCTGGATACAGTATGAATGACCACAGGAATTCACTTCAGCACCTGAATCTCCACTTCTGTGCTTCTCAGAAAAAATGGAAAAACTGGTGTATGCTGGAACCAGACTATCCTACTCTTTTGCTGCAAGCCCCCAGATACCAACCAAAAAACGGCAGGCCCCACAACCACCAAAGCCTGCGGGCCCAGCTCGCCCTCCCCCTCCTCCTGTGAGAGCTCTTCGGCCTCTGCCACAGCGCCAGGGCCCACACCCCCTCCATCTGCTCGAGGTGAACCAAAAACAACTGATACCAGCTCTCAGTGATATGTCGGGTCCCCGCTATGATAATAACTTTTTCAAATGTTTACTGAACAAGCGGGAACCCAGTGTGCCTGTATCTTTCGCTATTGCTGGTCGATTACATGATAGAAAGTCTAAGGCCTTCAAAAGCCGTACAGCAAACCCATCTAATCTGGTGCCTATTACACGACAAACTAAGATTGCTGTGGGGAGAAAAAGTAAGACTGTTAAGTTAGCACTTTTAAACATCCGCTCACTTAAAAATAAATCACTTCTAGTCAACGACTTAATAACCACATACAACCTGGATTTTATGTTGCTAAATGAAACTTGGCTTGAAGACAGCTGCAGTGCAACAGTCCTCAATGAAACAGCCCCTCCTAACTTTACTTTTATGAGTGTCTGCAGAGCTGTCAGAAGAGGTGGGGGTTTAGCTGCTCTTTTTAAAGATGTCTACCAATGTAAGCGAATATCATTTGGGAATTACCCGTCTTTCGAATATCTGGGTATTGTGTTAAAATGTGCTCCACGCATTTTACTTATAATTGTTTACAGGCCTCCAAAATACTCTCCAGCCTTTGCTGATGACTTTACAGAACTGTTATCAACAATTTCCTCAGAGTTTGACTGTTTTATCATTGCTGGAGACTTTAACATTCACATAGATAAATGAAGAAACCAATATGGCAAAAGAAATCAAAACTGTTTTAAAAACTTTTGATCTGACTCAGCACGTACATGGACCCACACATAATCATGGACACACTCTAGATTTACTTATCAGTAAGGGTCTAAACATTTCATCGATTGTTATTAAGGATGTAGCACTGTCTGATAATTTTTTTATTTTCTTTGATATATTGATCTCTCCTGCCATTGAAGCTAGATCTGTGTCTGTCAAGAAGAGATGCTTAAATGAGAACACTAGTGTACTGTTTATGAAGGCTATATCTTTAACACCAAGCATATCTGCTGACTCTGTTGATTTTCTCCTTGATTCTTTTAACTCAAAAGTTAAGAGTGTAATTGATGATATTGCTCCTGTGAAAGTCAGGAAGAAGAATGGCAGACAAAAAGCACCTTGGAGAAACTCAACAGCAGTGCAAAATATGAAAAGACAATGCAGAAAAGCAGAGCGCATGTGGCGGAAGACAAAACTTGTAGTCCATTATAACATCTACAAAGACAGCATCCATGCTTTCAATAAGGAACTAGGCAAAGCTAGACAGACGTTCTTCTCGAATATTATAAACAGCAATATAAACAACACACGCACTCTTTTTGCTACTGTAGAGAGACTGACAAACCCCCCAAGCCAGATTCCCAGTGAAATGCTCTCAGAGAGCAAGTGCAGTGAGTTTGCTTCTTTCTTCTCTGAGAAAATCAATAATATCAGAAAGGTGATCAGCTCATCCTTGAGTTGCGCTGGGGTCAGGCAGATCAGACAACAGCCTGAGAAAGTAGTCACTATGTCTGATTTTGAAGAAATTGATGGCAACATTTTGGAAGAAACCGTACAGCACCCTTGACACACTTCCCACATCTTTTTTCAAAAATGTGTTACACAGCTTAGAAGCAGATCTCCTAGAAGTGGTAAATCCTTCACTTCTCTCTGGGAGTTTTCCGAACTCCCTGAAAACTGCAGTTGTCAAGCCCCTCCTGAAAAAGAGCAATCTGGATAAGACCATATTAAACAACTATAGACCGATCTCAAATCTTCCTTTCATAGGCAAGATCATTGAAAAAGTTGTCTTCAATCAGCTGAACAAATTCTTAAGCTCAAATGGACACTTTGACAATTTTTAATCTGGTTTCCGACCGCACCACAGCACAGAGACAGCGCTCATAAAGATAATAAACGATATTCGCTTAAATACTGATACAACCAAATTATCAGTGCTGGTACTACTCGACCTCAGTGCTGCATTTGACACTGTTGATCACAACATACTTCTTGACAGGCTGGAAAACTGGGTCGGGTTTTCTGGGATAGTCCTAAAATGGTTCAGGTCATACTTGGTAGGGAGAGGTTATTATGTGAGTATAGGAGACCATAAGTCTGAGTGGACATCCATGACATGCGGAGTCCCTCAAGGCTCAATTCTTGCGCCACTCCTATTCAACCTGTACATGCTCCCAATGAGCCAAATAATGAGAAATAACCAAATCGCTTACCACAGCTATGCGGACAATACACAGCTCTACTTAGCCCTATCGCCTAACGATTACAGCCCCATTAACTCTCTGTTCCAATGCATTGATGAAGTAAACAATTGGATGTGCCAAAACTTTCTTCAGTTAAACAAAGACAAAACTGAAGTCATTGCGTTTGGAAACAAAGATGAAGTTCTCAAGGTGAACGCATACCTTCAGTCTAGGGGTCAAACAACTAAAAATCAAGTCAGGAATCTTGGTGTGTCTCTGGAGTCAGACCTTAGTTTCAGTAGTCATGTCAAAGCAATAACTAAATCAGCATACTATCACCTGAAAAATATTGCAAGAATTAGATGTTTTGTTTCCAGTCAAGACTTAGAGAAACTTGTGCATGCTTTCATCACCAGCAGGGTGGATTATTGTAATGGACTTCTCACTGGCCTTCCCAAAAAGACCATAAGACAGTTGCAGCTCAGAACGCTGCCGCCAGGATTCTGAGCAGAACCAGAAAATATGAACACATCACACCAGTCCTCAGGTCTTTACACTGGCTGCCAGTTACATTTAGGATTGATTTTAAAGTATTATTACTGGTATATAAATCATTCAATGGCCTAGGACCTCAATACATTGCAGATATGCTCACTGAATATAAACCCAACAGATCACTCAGATCATTAGGATCACATCAGCTAGAAATACCAAGGGTTCACTCTAAGCATGGCGAGTCTGCTTTTAGCTACTATGCCAGCCGCAGCTGGAACCAGCTTCCAGAAGAGATCAGATGTGCTCCTACAGTAGTCACATTCAAATCCAGACTCAAAACACATCTGTTTAGCTGTGCATGAATGAATGAGCACTGTGCCACTGTTCGTCCGACTGTTTGTACTGTATTCTATTTTATGTTTTTAATTATTCTGATTTCTTTTGATTATTTCTGTATTTTATCTTTTATTCCAAACTGTTTTAATTATTCTGATTTCTTTTGATTATTTTAATTTCTTCTATGTAAAGCACTTTGAATTACCATTGTGTATGAAATGTGCTATATAAATAAACTTGCCTTGCCTAAATGTGGAGCCTGAGAACTGGATCTGTAGCGACCTGTCCTGTGGACGCCGGGAGGCTGAGGATACGCGCCCCCGATAAGTGCTTGCTTTATACTGTTGTGACTGTTAGACCACGCTAGGAAGCTGTTATTCCTCTGAACATTGTTCTACAATTTGTCTTCTCCTTGGTCTCTGGCTCTCCCAACTTGTGATTAAAGCTGCCCCTGTGTGGCGTTCTGCCGGGACTTCCTATGTCTATCTGGTTACTTTACGACACGACAGGATAGCCGCGTGACTCCGCCCTGTGTGAGAAATTACTCCCTACGTTGTTTACACTGTGTGTTATCGCATTGAGCTTTGTTTGTAGTGGTTATATGCCGTACACGTTCGGTTGGAGTGCCCACCTTAAATGAACACCCCGAGTGCAGTTTCTTCGCGAGTGACATTTAACTTGAGTGGTTTTTGTCACGGTGGGTAGTGGGAATAAATCCGTGGACTCAGGTGCGGAGTGAATGAGTTATTTTAATAAAGACAAAACATAAAATAAACAAATCAACAAAAGAAAACCACGATCATACTAACTAAATCCAGAACAAACAAGGCAGGGCAAGACAGGCACGGAACTTAACGCAACAACATATGTAACAAATACAACGAACGAGCACAGGACAGCAAACACAGGAAGACTAAATAGGAAGGCAAATAAGGAGGGTAACAAGGATAACAGGTGGGACAAATAAACCAATAATCAGATAACAAGGGGGAGGGACCAGACAATAACAAGAGCACATGGCCCAACATAACAAAAAACTCATGTGCATAACCAAGACAGGACAGACATGTGACACTACCCCCTCCCTACGGAGCGGCTACCAGACGCTCCATAAAACCGGGGCGGGACCGGAAGGAAACACCAGAGCGGGACAGGAGAGATCGATCAGGGTAGAACGGGAGGGACCGACCAGGGCGGGACGGGAGGGACAGACCAGGGCGGGACGGGAGGGACAGACCAGGGCGGGGCGGGACGGGAGGGACAGACCAGGGCGGGACGGGAGGGACAGACCAGGGTGGGACAGACCAGGGCGGGACGGGAGGGACAGACCAGGGCGGGACGGGAGGGACAGACCAGGGCGGGACGGGAGGGACAGACCAGGGCGGGACGGGAGGGACAGACCAGGGCGGGACGGGAGGCACAGACCAAGGCAAAACAGAGAGTCTATCGGGCGGCCAGGGTGAAACACAGAGTCCATCGGGACAGACCAGGGCGGGACGGGAGGGACAGACCAGGACGGGACGGGAGGGACAGACCAGGGCAAAACAGAGAGTCCCTCGGGCGGCCAGGGCGGTGAAGACCCCTCGGGCGGCCATGGCGGAGCAGACCCCTCGGGCGGCCAGGGCGGTGAAGACCCCTCGGGCGGCCAGGGCGGAGCAGACCCCTCGGGCGGCCAGGGCGGTGAAGACCCCTCGGGCGGCCACGACGGTGGGTCAGGCGCAGGAACAGCAGACACCGGCTCAGGAACAGCAGACACCGGCTCAGGAACAGCAGACACCGGCTCAGGAACAGCAGACACCGGCTCAGGAACAGCAGACACCGGCTCAGGAACAGCAGACACCGGCTCAGGAACAGCAGACACCGGCTCAGGAACAGCAGACACCAGCTCAGGAACAGCAGACACCGGCTCAGGAACAACAGACACCGGCTCAGGAACAGACACCGGCTCAGGAACAGACACCGGCTCAGGAACAGCCACAAGAACTGTAACAGTCACAAGAACAGACACAAACACAGAAACAAACTCTGGCTCTGGCGCTGAAACAGGCACTGGCTCTGGAACAGACATTGGCTCCAGCTCTGGAACAGGCACTGGCTCTGCCTCCGGCTCTGGAACGGGCCTTGGCTCTGCCTCTGGCTCTGGAACGGGCAATGGCTCTGCCTCCGGCTCTGGAATGAACTGGCACTGGCTCTGCCTCCGGCTCTGGAACAGCAGACACTGGCTCCGGCCCTGGAACAGACACTGGCTCCGGCCCTGGAACAGACACTGGCTCCGGCCCTGGAACAGACACTGGCTCCGGCTCTGGAACAGGAGACACTGGCTCCGGCTCTGGAACAGCAGACACGGGCATGTCCAGGATCCGAGCCAGACGCTCCAGATAGTCCAGGTCCATGAAGGCAGACGGCACTGGCTCTGCCTTCGGCTCTGGAACAGGTACTGGCTCTGCCTCCGGCTCTGGAACAGGCATTGGCTCTGTCTCCGGCTCTGGAACAGGCATTGGCTCTGCCTCCGGCTCTGGAACAGCAGACACTGGCTCCGGCTCTGGAACAGGAGACACTGGCTCCGGCTCTGGAACAGCAGACACGGGCATGTCCAGGATCCGAGCCAGACGCTCCAGATAGTCCAGGTCCATGAAGGCAGACAGAACGTGAACAGTCTCTGACTGGGCAGACGGAACGTGAACAGTCTCCGACTGGGCAGACAGAACGTGAACAGTCTCTGACTGGGCAGACGGAACGTGAATAGTCTCTGACTGGGCAGACGGGACGTGAACAGTCTCTGACTGGGCAGACGGGACGTGAACAGTCTCTGACTGGGCAGACGGGACGTGAACAGTCTCTCCCTGGGCAGACGGGACGTGGACAATCTCTGACTAGGCAGACGCAGGTCTCCTTCTCCTCCTCCGTCTTTTCTGACGGATGTGTGCAGACTCAAGGCTGGCCAAAACCATCGACGGAATACCAACGCTGGACGGATCCAACGACGATAATCCCATTCCAGGAGAGACCAGTGAAGAAGACTCCGCTGCCCTCCTCTCCTCATTCCTCTGGGCACACAGAGAGAAATATTTAAAAAGAGAAATCCCATTCTCTCTCTCAGCCGGACAAAGTTCGCTCCGCTGAATCCACATGTGGCTCGTTCGTTCTGTCACGGTGGGTAGTGGGAATAAATCCGTGGACTCAGGTGTGGAGTGAATGAGTTATTTTAATAAAGACAAAACATAAAATAAACAAATCAACAAAAGAAAACCACGATCATACTAACTAAATCCAGAACAAACAAGGCAGGGCAAGACAGGCACGGAACTTAACGCAACAACATATGTAACAAATACAACGAACGACCACAGGACAGCAAACACAGGAAGACTAAATAGGAAGGCAAATAAGGAGGGTAACGAGGATAACAGGTGGGACAAATAAACCAATAATCAGATAACAAGGGGGAGGGACCAGACAATAACAAGAGCACATGGCCCAACATAACAAAACACTCATGTGCATAACCAAGACAGGACAGACATGTGACAGTTTTCCCCCACGGTGCACTAGCATGAGTCACGTACCCTGGAGTAATTGTTAAAGTAAGCATTGTTTAGCAGTCATCCTGGTTATCTTCATTAGCGAGCCCATATTGGGAAGGAGAGCATAGGCTAGTAGCCATCCCAGCTATCATCTGTTCATTAGATCACATCAAATTGACCTGTGCATTGCCGCCATGTACCAGCAGAGTTTAGAGGGCTGTCGCTGCATCCAGCCGACCTTCTCCTTGCTGTTATGCCCAGTGGTTTGAGTCTGCTTGTTACATCAAATTGACCTGTTAACCTGTGCATTGCTGCCCTGTACCAGCAGAGTCTAGAGAGTCGCCGCTGCATCCAGCCGACCTTCTCATTGCTGTTACGCCCAGTGGTTTGAGTCTGCTTGTTACGTCAAATTGACCTGTTAACCTGTGCATTGCCGCCCTGTACCAGCAGAGTCTAGAGAGCCGCCGCTGCATCCAGCCGTTTGGTGAGTCTGCCTGTCACATCAATTGTCCTGTTCACCTGCGCATTGCCGCCCTGTACTAGTGGAGCCTAGAGGGCCGCCTGCCGCATCGAGCTCACCTGTCCACTGCTACCTCACCCCAGCGGAGTCCGGTCGGCCCTCCTATTTTATCAAGCCATCTGACTGTTGTCCTGCATTAGCGGGGCCCAGCGGACCGGCTAACACATCAAGCCAACTTGCCTGGTGTCTCACCCCTGTGGAACCCAAAGCTCCATCCGACTACCGGCTGACAGCCCTTATTGATCCACTGTCCCACAACTCCCCCAAGAACGTTTCATTGTTTTAAAGACATCCTTTTGCCTTGGTATTTGTTGGGTGGGATACGTGTTGTTCCTCTGGGAGAAGGAAGTGTCAGTGGTGAATAGCGCCCCCCTGCCTGTGACACAAGGACATGACGCTTACCAACAGTGGTTACAGGGAAACAATACTTGACAAGGAACAAGGCAAACATGAGGGCTTAAACACACAAGGCTAAATGACAAGACAGGGGACACCTGTGACCATAATCAAGACAATCAACCAATGACAATACAGAACACATGCCAGGATCACATGAGGGCCAGGGAATCACATGATAAGACATGAAACATGACTGACATGAAACATGGACCAAACCAAGACATGACAATTATTGTGCTCACTATACACTGTGCCACAAACTGCCACAGTACCTGCACAAGAACTCTTCAGTGATGACATGTTCAATAAAAAAAAATTGAAATAATATTACACTTTTCAGAGTTAATTTGTGTAGATTATAATGATGTTTTAGCCTTTGTAAATCATTATTCTTTCAGTGTCTTTATGTTAAAATCATCTGCTAAATGGAAAGTAATAAAGTTAAAGTTAAAAGGTAACAATTTACAATAAGGTTCATTAGTTAACATTAGTTAATGTATTAACTAAAATGAGCTAACCATGAGCAATACATTTGTTACTGTATTTGTTAATCAATCAACATTTATTTGTATAGCGCTTTACATCAACCACCAGGTATCCAAAGTGTTTAAAATCAAAGATTAAAAATGAAGACAACATACCATACAAAGAATAAACATATGAATAACCTAAGAATAAACGTTAATCTTTGTTAACGTTAGTTCATAAAAAATACAGCTGTTCATTGTTTGTGGTAACAAATAATTCAGACACCAGAAGGGTGCACCCTTTCTCATTAAATGAATAACTGGTGATTGTGATGAACCAGTTTTGTTTGAACACACCTACTCTGTCAGTCCACATGCATGAGTAAATGCAAACTCAACTGTCATATTTCCTATTTAAACAACTAGTAAATGAGTGTTCAATTTGAAGAGGAAAAACAATGTTCTCCCTAAAGCTCTTTCTGCTGTTGGCAACTGCACACAGTGAGTGTTTTTTATATTTTAAAATTCTGAAGGAGTTAAAGGGGTTTTGTTTAGGCAGTTTTAGGGAGTTGAAATGTAAAACCCAATTCAATTTTATCAGTATTTTGATTCTGTGTAAAGCATTTTCTTTGTGTTGGTCTCTGCAGGTATTGACTCTCAGGTTGTGCTCACACAGTCTGAACAGTCAGTAGTTGTGGCTCCAGGTGGTTCCCACAAACTGACCTGTGCATGTAGTGGATTCACTCTTAGTAGCTATTGGATGCACTGGATCCGTCAGGCACCTGGAAAAGGACTGGAATGGATCTTGGCCTATCATAGTGACTCTAGCAAAAGCTCAGCTCAGTCAGTCCAGGGCAGGTTCACAGCAACTAAGGACAGCTCTAATTTCTATCTGCACATGAATCAGCTGAAGACTGAAGACACTGCAGTGTATTACTGTGCAAGAGACACTGTGGAAACACTAATACAGGCAGCTGTGCAAAAACTCATGAGAAATGAAGTGGACATGGTTGAGTTACTCTGAAAAAAGGGAAGAGCCTCTGAAGTGACATAAGGCCGGTCTGGAATGTTTTGAATAAATACAAAAACATGTTAATATTAAAATGATTGCTTATTTTGAATCATATTTGCTTAACGCAGTAAATCAATACTGACTAGTCTGTTTCCCACAGTATGTCTCAATATGAAATATCTGTTCAGTTTAGCATACATTTTCTTATATAAATAATGGACTGGATTCATTTTTTTCATTAACAATTAATGAAACATTCAAATTGATTTCCAGTCCAGGAAAAATAATAATGGAAATAAATTAAATACTTTATCAGCAATCTTTGTTGTATTCCAAGTAGCCTGTGGTTGAGATTGTGAGTTTACATAATAATAATTAAAAAATAAAAGGGATCGTATTTTTATTTTATTTTTTATTTACTGCCCTGGTGAAGCTGTTTCATCTAACAAATATAATCCACAAGACAAAATAACATCTGCATTTATATTAATACCCCATTAAAAAGTTTACAAACACTGTAAAAACATCTGTAAAATAGGGCACAATGTACTGTATAAATATGAAGGGATTTTTTTTTTTTTTTTTTTACCTGTATTTTGAATTACACAATGCTTAAGGGTTAATGGACATTTCAGTAAAATTACTGGATAATAAAATTACCCTGGAAGAAAATTACCAGTACATTTTCAATGTATGCTTACTGTAAGATGATTCTTAATACTGTGTCATTTCCTGGATGTCCTGCACATTCTTTGGTTATTAAGAATAGAAATTTCAACCTTTGAACTGGGCGATTTTTGTGTAAATCCAATTGTAATATTTTGTCTTTTAGACAAAACATCTGTAATGTGAATAAGCTTCACCAGGGCAGAACTAAATCATAATTATATAATTAAAAATAATGATCCCTCTTATTTTTTAATTATTCCTTTTTTTTCAGATTGTGCAAGTATAGGCCTTTGTAAACAATGAAAATGTTTTTGTTCAAAATACTTCTGGTGGAATAAACAGTTATAAGTTTGCCTTCTTTTTCTTAATCGAGACACATTAGAGAAGTTATTTAAAAAATCTGTTAAATGCATTTATTATTCCAAATGCATAATATTAAAATCTAAAAAAAAATCCTGACACTGTCTCCTTTCCAATGAATGCCTCTGGTATAAAAGCAATACATAAAAATCCTTCCTGAGCTAAAAACTGGACTGTTGAAAATAACAGGACATATTGGGTCAATATCAAATAGTCTCAAACACTCAAATACAAGTTCAGATTTTTTCCCCCCTTGTTTACTGTAAAAACATTTAGATATTCGGATACTACATTAAACTGCACTGTAAGTCTTCAAACCAAAGATGCAAATTATTTTGTGGGAAGGGTCAACGTCTCCGAGACTCTTGAAAGATTGTGTTATAAGCATGTAACCAGAGACTAAAACAGCTGCAGTGTAACCTATAACTGTTTTACTGCCTTTTAGTTTGACAGTTTTTCTGTTGTAATGGAGATGCTACTATATGGACTCCTACTGATGATTATTGCATGTGAGAAACTCACATTTGTTGGAATTATTATTTCATTGTTCTAAACCATCTAACATGATTTTTCCTCTGTTTTTCAGGTGTTAGTGGTCAGTCTTTGAGCTCCTCAGATTCTGTGGTGAAAAGACCAGGAGAATCAGTGACTCTGTCCTGCGGTGTCTCTGGATTCTCAATGAGCAGCTACTACATGAACTGGATCCGTCAGAAACCAGGGAGAGGACTGGAGTGGGTTGGATATATAGACACTGGCTCAAGTGCATATTATGCTCAGTCTCTACAGGGCCAGTTCTCCATCACAAAAGATACCAGCAAAAACATGCTGTATTTAGAGGTGAAAAGCCTGAAGACTGAAGACACAGCTGTTTATTACTGTGCAAGAGAGTCACAGTAAGACAAAACACTGCAGAGCTGAACAAAAACTATTCATGTCTCTGAGGGCTCAAGAGCTCTTGTTACTTTTGTAACAAGCCACTTTATTGGTTTTTACTTTATTAAAATATTGATTTAAATCCTTAACTACTTCTTCGTGGAGGTTTTTATATAATGCTTCGTGCAAGCATTATAATCATACCCAAATTCATGCAACAAAACAAAACAAAACAAAACACATTCACAAATTGAAATGCAGCGGAGTTCTATGGCATTCCAATGTGTGATTTTTTTAACAACTGGAAAGTTAAATGTTACATTCATATTATTGAATATCTTTTGAACAGGTTTTCAGACAGAAATCATGCAATAATTAGTAAAAAAGCTTTAGGAAAAGCTATATAAACATTTTTGTAAAAATTCATAAGCTACTATGTCTCTGAACTAGTAAATAAGAATAAAAATATGTTAAAAGGCAGACATGGTTACAGAGGTTATTAAGTTTACAGAAAATAGAAACATACCTTTAGAGGGCAGCCTATGCAAACTTGTCCTTCTCCCTTTTAAGCCCCACTCTTTTCATTAACAGATTCATTTACTCATTTGTGACTTTCCTGCATCAGGTTATTATTACATAACATGGTAATGGATATTGTGTCTAAAATGTGTTTTATCGTTGTGTTTGCTCTCACAGAATGTAAGAATGGCTTCTGAAAACCTGTTGACAATCAGACTTATTCATGTGTACTGTTTTAAATGTTAATGTTAAACTCTTTTTCAATCTGTTGGTGTCAAGGCAGTATTTTTGGGTGTCTTGTTTTATTTATTTTCATAAATGCAACAGAATTTAAATAATATCCAATGTATTAACAACAAAGCACATGAGTGTGAATCATGCACTTGCGCGTTCCGAGGATTGAAGCGCCTTTCAGACAGGACGCGGAATGCGCGTTAACCCATTAATTTCAAGGACTTCCAAAGATACATAACAGCTACAAGTATGCACTATGCAAGCACTATACCGTATACAGGATTCACCCTATTATACTGTATCGACACAAATTGATTAGTCAAACAGCCATCCCAGAATAGTCTATAGCTACATAGGCTGTCTTTGACTTGAACAAGGGTTAAATTACTCGTCAGGCTACAGAAGAATACCATAATTCATTCGTTCAATTAGGCCTAATGCTGTGTTCACACCGAACGCGAATAGAGCGTCAAATACGCGTCTATCGTGTCTAGTTAGACGCTTGAACATTCGCTCAGTTCAAATTTTTCAACTTGCGGTGAAGACGTTCGCGGCAAACGCGTCGCCCAATTCGCGTCATTCGCGACGCCCGGCGCGAAAGATGCGTCTATTCGCGATTTTGCATTGACTTTGTATGTAATCTATTCGCGCAAATAATTCAATTAGCGTTCGGTGTGAACACACCGTAAGACATCGAGAGTCACGCAGACCTATAACAACCCAGCCATCATCATTTATTTCAGGAACCTTAATGTACAGAAAATCAAAATCTATATGCGACACAAAAAATGGACAGTGTTTTAGAGCTCCCCCTAAATGTCTCAAAGTAGGCTTTCAGGGGAGCCCAGGTCCTTTTCAGGGGAGCCGAGCTCCCCTTAGCTCCCCCGTAATTCGAACACTGTATATCCATATCAAGATGTGGCACTATTGTTCATGAAATTACCCTCAGGGGCCACAAGATCTAGTTTTTGCTAATTCAGGGTTTCTATGCAAATTCTCTGATGCCCGTTTCATATTTAAACAACTACACTGTTGACTGGAGAACTCATCACTAGTTCAGCCTTGATATAAATCATGTTCACTTTGTATCTGTTGCTGTTGCTGGCCGCAGTGTCTGGTAAGTTTATTCCCTGGACAAAATAAACTATTTTCTTATTGTAAATAAATACATGATCCTAATTATTTGTAAAAAAAAAAAAAAAAAAAAAATTGTTTATCCACAGGTATTGACTCTCAGGTTGTGCTCACACAGTCTGAACAGTCAGTAGTTGTGGCTCCAGGTGGTTCCCACAAACTGACCTGTGCCTGCAGTGGGTTTAGTGTTAGTGGCACTAACATGCATTGGATCCGTCAGGCACCTGGAAAAGGACTGGAATGGATTATTTATTATTATTCAGATTCTGATAAGAGCTCAGCTCAGTCAGTCCAGGGCAGGTTCACAGCAACTAAGGACAGCTCTAATTTATATCTGCACATGAATCAGCTGAAGACTGAAGACACTGCAGTGTATTACTGTGCAAGAGACACTGTGGAAACACTAATACAGGCAGCTGTGCAAAAACTCATGAGAAATGAAGTGGACATGGTTGAGTTACACTGAAAAAAGGGAAGAGCCCCTGAAGTGACATAAGGCCTGTCTGAAGTGTTTTGAATGTATCAAATACAAAAACCTGTTAATATTAAAATGATTCCTTCTTTTTAATCATAATGACGTCTGTTTCCCACAGTATGTAAGTATAAGTATATCTGTTCAGCATAAATTCCCTTATATTAATAATGGACTGGATTCTTTTTTCTACCACATAACTTCATTAATTCAACTAATACATGGGTATTGTCAGGATGGAGCTTATTTAAAAAAAATATTAAGATATAACTTTAAAAACTTGCAACATGCAAATTAGCCCCGTCTCCACTCAATCACTCACACCAGCTCAGAGATCCACTCAGTCAACTTAAACGCTGCACAACGGCAAGTGGAAGTACTGGTTTAATTCAGCCATATATGTTTGAACCAGAAACTGATTCAGAAGAAGAAGAAGTGAAAAAGTGAATCATACAGGGTCGTCTACAAGTCGGTGTATCAGAATGGTAATGCATTTTATGTATCGCTCTCTACAACGTCGAACACATAACGGCAATTAATATGATTATTTTTTTGCTTGACTACGTTATCAAACAGCTAATAATGTGTTGCTAATGTTACACAAACCATGTTCCCATTCACCATCTCAGAGTCAGACAGCTTCCTTCTAAAAATCAGCATCCTTACAAACGCTTTGAACAACTTACGTCAGTGGAGAAAATCATAATAGCTCATTATAACATCGTAATATACATCATATTCACAATTCACCCGCTATATTTCAATATGTAAACGATTTTTCATATCACCAGAAAAATATACCGGAATAACCCGGCTTCTTATGAGACTCCCCTGCTTCACAACATAGTAATGATATGCTAAAGCCCGCATGCACGTTGACGTGAATGTCGTGAATGGGGCGATTTCAAACTGCGTTTTTGAGACTGTCTTTGGTTCACTGCAGTTTTAAGGAGAAAATACTCAGCAATGGTGTTGATATGAATTTGCACATGGTTTGTCTTAAAGCATATAAAAAAAGAAAAACATAGACATATAAACAACATTGAAAATTTGATTTTCACCAAAGGGAAATACATCCTAATAAACTCCAAATCCGGCCTACAAGGCAGATTCATGTGGAATCACAACCAGTTCTTGAAACTGACTTATGCCCAAAACTGACACACTAATCCGGAAAGGAGAGGGAACAACAACAATATACAAAAAAAACAAATATTAATTCTAAACTAGAAATTAGTTTAGAAATGAGACATCTAAAAAAATGTCCCGTCACTGGGCACTGCTGGTGAATTTCCGAATATGCATCTTTCCACCGTAGATACTCTGGTGCTCTGGTTCTCTGGTTGCATCTCTGAAACGTTGACTCAATAACAAATAACACACCATGAATAAATTACAGAACAAAGGTGTACACTGATAAAGTAATATATCTTTTCTCACTTATCAAATGTTGGTCAAGATTTTTTCCCTTGTCTACTGTAATAATTTGCAGATATTTAATACTACATTAAATTAAATTACCTCCAAAGATGCAAATGATTTTGTTGGAAGGGTCAACGTCTCCCAGACATCTGAAAGATTGTGTTATAAGCTGAATTTTCAGTCAGTGCATGTGTTCAGTGACTAAAACAGCTGCAGTGTAACCTATAACTGTTTTACTGCCTTTTTCTGTTGTAATGGAGATGCTACTATATGGACTCCTACTGATGATTTTTGTAATTGATGGTATTCAATTTCGCTGCGTCTAGCAATAGCAAGCTAGCATTGAAAGCATGAGATCCCACCCTCTCTTCAGAGCATCTCCAAAGCCACGCCTCCTCCAAAACACATGAACATGAAGGTCGTGCACAGAGCAGATTCAGCAAGAGATGCCATTAAATTGCTTAATGTCTCAAAACACATAACATTACAATAATAATTCACGTAAACAACTTACTTGTACCACCTGACTGCTGCAGTTTCATTTCGGCGTTGATAGTGTTAACATAGAAACACATAAATCTGAGTCTGAAGACATGAACAGCTCCGGGTAGAATATCATGGGTTGCCGTCTCTAAATTACAGTTACGACATGGCGTAAACGGAGCATAAGCTTGTTTTGGTTCATGAGGAACAGTAAAAGGTGGCTTCTCTTTGTTCGTGGTGTCAGGTGACTGTCGTCTGTCTAACTCTGCATAGCCTCATGGAACACGCCAATGATGTGTGATCTCTGCGCGAGCAGGGTGCACGGAGGTATGGAAATACATACTCTGACAGGCAGGTAGGACATTGTATAATGTTAACACTAACCCTGTTAGCGCAACCCGATATCATGAAATGCGTCTCTATGGCATGCAATGTATTTATCATGCAATTTATACGTTAAAAGTAGTTTATACGATACGAACGTTAAACCCCTCAGGTAGGATTAGTGATTTGGGGTACGTGCGTATATACACTTCTATAGGATTAGTATGTGTGGGGTACGTGCGTATCATACGCTTCTATAGGATTAGTGATGTGGGGTACGTGCGTATCATACACTTCTATAGGATTACTGATGTGGGGTACGTGCGTATCATGCGCTTCTATAGGATTATTGATGTGGGGTACGTGCGTATCATACGCTTCTAGAATTAGAGGTGTGGGGTTATGTGCGTATTATACGCTTCTGTAGGATTAGTGGTGTGGGGTACGTGTGTATTATACGCTTCTGTAGGATTAGTGGTGTGGGGTACGTGTGTATTATACGCTTCTGTAGGATTAGTGGTGTGGGGTATGTGTGTATTATACACTTCTGTAGGATTAGTGGTGTGGGGTATATGTGTATTATACACTTCTGTAAGATTAGTGGTGTGAGGTACATGCATATTATACACTTCTGTAGGATTAGTGGTGTGGGGTACCTGTGCATTATACGCTTCTGTAGGATTAGTGGTGTGGGGTACGTGTGTACTATACACTTCTGTAGGATTAGTGGTGTAGGGTATGTGCGTATTATACGTTTGGGTAGGATTAGTGGTGTGGGGTACTTGGGCATTACAAGCCATAAAGTGCGTATCATATGCACGCGAAAACCACGTATCATATGCACATAAAAACTAATTTTCATGTATAAATTGCAAGATAAATACAGTGCATGTTATAGAGACGCATTTAACGCTAACACTATGGTCCCCACTACAGACATTCTACTGGCTAGAAGTAACTTTGTAAGTACATGTCAAATTATTCGACTATACCCCTAACCCTATATCCCTTATAGTTTACAAATACTCTAATACACTAACGACAGTTTTATCTTCATGTTTGCTCTCACAAAATTGTAAAAAGGGCTCTTTAAAACGTTGACAATCAGACTTATTCATGATGTATACTGTTTGAAATGTTATTGTTGGTGTCAGAAACTGACTGAGTCTGAGGCAGTGGTCATTAAACCTGGAGGATCTCACAAACTTACCAGTAAATCCAAAACACACATCTGAATCAACAAAAGAATGGCTTCAGGAAAGAAAGATGAGTCTTCCAGACCTGAATCCGATAGAAAATCTGTGAACACTGTGCAAAGGAGATGCCTTTGCAGTTTAACAGATCTGGAATGTTTTTGCAAAGACAAGAAAAATATTCAAGCTATCCAAACAGTTTGAGTGCTGTAATAAAATCAAAGGCTCCTTCAACTAACTATTAGTTCAGGGGTGTGCACACTTATGAAGTTAGTTATTCCAAGTGTGTTTCCTGTCTGAAATGTGTCACTTCAGTTCAGTGGCATTGCATTATAGAAGCTGTACTTTTTACATCAAAGGTGCAAATGTTCTGACATGATTTATGCTTGTTTCATTGTATAAATCACAAAAACGCTCTCGGTTACTGACGTAACCTCGGTTCTCTCTAGATGAGGAAACGAGTGTTGCGTAAGCTAGTTTATGCTATGGGAAAAGCCCCTTTTCTCGAGAATACTGAAGCCAAAAATTATCCTTAATTTTGTATTAGTTTAAAACGCATTGCTGCACAGAGCAGACCTAGCTGAAGCAGCTCGCGCGCCTATTGGTTGCTCTGTGGCAACTGCTGCAGTCTATCGATGGACTGTTCGTGACGTAAGCACCAATGAGGGCGCGGGCGCCCTGGCGCGTCACGTCCCGCCAGAATGGCCGTGGCTTATGTCTATATAAGCCGAGTCCAGATAGGATGTTCTTTGGTTTTTCACACTGAAGCAAAACCAGAACTTAGCACAAGCACGGCAGGGTTACGCAACACTCGTTCCCTCATCTAGAGAGAACCGAGGTTACGTTAGTAACCGAGAGCGTTCTCTTACGAGAGTACTCTTGTGTTGCGTAAGCTAGCTTACGCTACGGGAACCCAATGTAAAGCGCTGTGCGTGCAAAAGTGTCCACACATGGCCTCAGGGGATGTGGACCTGGAGAACCATACTTGTGAACCATACTAGCAAGTGATATTCAGACCAACGAGTAGTGGGCCTAAAATATATCATAATCCTATAACTATAGGAATCAGTGCTTGACACATAATCACAGACAGGAGGGACCTGAGTCGGCCTGAACTGTATTGCAACTGACTGTTATAGTCTGTCAGTCAAGTATTAGACTGAGAACAGCTTAGCCTGCAGCGCAGAAACTTCCAGGTTGTAAAATCGTATTAATGTAGACGGAGAGGCCCAGCCTGCTGCCCTACAAATATCCTGGAGTGAAACCCCACTGGACCAGGCCCATGAAGAGGCCACACCTCTGGTTGAATGGGCTCTGATGCTTAAGGGGCATTGAAGGCCCTTAGACCTATAAGCCAGCGCGATAGCGTCAACTATCCATCTGGAAAGAGTCTGTTTCGAGGCGGCTAGCCCTTTGCTGCGGCCACCGAACGAAATGAAGAGCTGTTTTGACTGCCTGAACGCAGCAGAACGCTCGACATATATCCTCAATGCCCTGACCGGGCAGAGGAGATTAATGTCATTTTCGCCGTCAGACCCAGGTAGGGCTGACAGGGAGATGACTTGCGCTCTGAACGGAGTGGAGAGCACTTTGGGGACATAGCCGTGTCTCGGTTTGAGGACAACTTTAGAGTCATAAGACCCAAACTCCAAGCACGTCGCGCTTACAGAGAGCGCGTGCAGGTCACCCACTCGCTTAACTGAAGTGACAGCCATGAGGAAAACGGTTTTAAAAGATAGAACCCACAAGTCCACTGACTGCAGGGATTCGAAGGGACCGCTTTTCATGGCGTTCAGGACCGTAGAGAGGTCCCAGACCAGAACCATAGGTGGTCGCAGAGGGTTTAGTCTCCTAGCACCCCTAAGGAAACGGATGATAAGATCGTTCCTTCCCAGTGACCGACCGTGCAGGGGTTTCAGAAATGCCGCAATGGCCGCAACATACACTTTGAGCGTGGAGGGGGACCTGCCCTCGTCCAAAAGCTCTTGTAGGAAGGAGAGGATCTCCGTAATGCTGCCGCGTTGTGGGTCTAGGTTTCGGGCTGAGCGACAGCTAGAAAACACTGACCAGAAGCATAGAGCCGTCTGGTAGAGGGCGCTCTAGCCTGTATGATAGTATTAAGCATGTTTACTGGGAGATCAGCGGGTACCCGTTGATGGCCCACACATGCAGGGCCCATAGATTGGGGTGCGGGTGCCAAATTGCATCCCTGGCCTGAGAGAGGAGATCCCTCCTCACCGGAACAGGCCACGGGGCCGTGCTCGCTAACTGCATCAGCTCTGGGAACCAGACTTGGTTCCTCCAAAGCGGTGCCACAAGGAGCAAAGAGCAATTGCTCTCCCTGATTCGCCTTATTACCTGGGGTAACAGCACGACCGGGGGAAATGCATAGAGGGGGAGGCTGGGCCAGTCATGGGCCAGCGCATCCCTGTTCTTCGAGAAAAATATAGGGCAGTGGGCGTTCTCTGACGACGCGAAGAGATCGACTTTCGCTCTGCCAAACCGGTCCCATAGCAACTGAACCTTGGGGGTGCAGGGACCATTCCCCTGGGGGAACGTTGTCTCTGGACAGCATGTCCGGACCCACGTTTTGACAGCCCGGCACATGTGCCACCGTCAGTGAGCGCAGGCTGAGCTGAGACCACACAAGGAGGCGTTCTGCCAGCGCGTGGAGGCTTCTTGATCCGAGACCGCCCTGGCGGTTTATGTATGACACTACTGCCATATTGTCTGTGTGGACTAGGACATTCTGGCCCTTTAAGAAGGGGAGAAAGTGCCCCAGCGCATTCTCGACCGTTTTCATCTCTAGACAGTTTATGTGTATGCGCCTTTCCTGGGCTGCCCACAGGCCGAAGACTGGCCTGCCCTCGTAGAGGGCGCCCAAATCTGAGTTGGAGGCGTCTGTTGAGATTACTTTTCGTTTCGAGATCGTTCCCAGATCCATGTCTGACTGGTACCAGTCTGTCACCTTCCAGGGTTCCAGTGCTGTCACACAGCTCTGGTTCACCTTGAGGCGAAAATGGCCCAAGGTCCACGCTCGACGCGGGACCCGCGCTTTCAGCCAGCGCTGGAGGCGGCGCATATGAAGCAGACCCAACCGAAGCACTGCCGAGGCCGAAGCCATAAGGCCCAGCATCCTCTGAAACCTCTTGAGAGGGAGAATACTGCCAACCTTGAAAAGGGCTATTGCGCGCTGTATCTGGAGCGCGTGCTGTGACGTCAGCCATGCTGTCATTGATACAGATCCTAAGTCTGTTCCCAGAAAAGAGATAGTCTGTCTGGGGAACAGCGAACTCTTGGTCCAGTTGACCTGGAGACCCAAGGCCCGTAGATGTGTAAGCAGTACAGCCCTGTGCGCTATCAGTTCTGCCTCTGACTGGGCTAAAATTAGCCAATCGTCCAGATAGTTCAATATTCGTATCCCCTGTAACCTCAGGGGAGCGAGCGCCGCGTCCATGCACTTCGTGAATGTGCGAGGTGCTAGAGACAGGCCGAACGGCAGGACGGTGTACTGATAGCTCTGGACCTCGAAGGCGAATCGTAAGAAAGGCCTGTGATGGGGCAATATTTGAATCTGAAGATAGGCATCTTTCAGATCTACTGAAATAAACCAGTCCCTCGGGCGAACTTGCGCGAGGATTTGTCTGGTCGTGAGCATTTTGAATGATCTCCGCCAGAGGGCTCTGTTCAGGCATCTGAGATCTAGAATGGGTCTGAGACCACCATCCTTCTTGGGAACAAGGAAATATCTGCTGTAGAAACCTGACGCGCTCTGTGTCAGAGGGACGGTTTCTATAGCTCCTTTCCCCAGCAGTTTCGGTATTTCGGCACGAAGTAGATGTGCTACTTCGTTTCTCACCGTAGTTTCGACTCTGGCCCGAAAGCGCGGGGGTCTGTAAGCGAACTGCAGCGAATAGCCTTGCTTTATGGTGTTCAGTACCCATTGTGACACGCCCGGGATCATTTCCCATGCTTTCAGACTTAAAGCCAGGGGAAGAATGATACCTGGGGTCTGGCCGCTGCGTGTGTGAGAGGCGCGCGCGCTCTCTACACACTGAACACAATCTGAGTGCATGTGAGTCACAGAGCGAGCTGTGCTTATGCGTAGGGGTGAACACTGGATAGTGGGCACCACTTCTACACTTATAGCATCCGCGGCGTGAGCCAGTAGGTGTGTCGTGTGACAAACAGTGTTTGTGGGTAGGAGTGAGCACTGTACAGCGGGCACATAACCTACGTTTATAACGTGTGGCATGAGCCAATTTGGATGGGATGGGCCGTGAAAGAGTGTGTGACACTTAACGGGCCGTGCTTATGTGCTTATGTGGGCACCTTTCCTACATTTACATTTACTTAGTAAAACGAGGCATTTGAATCAATGCCTCGGCTCTTTTAGAAAGTGAGTTCGAGGGCGAACATACAGCAAGTCTGGTAAAGGATATGGGCGCCGGAAAAGCGCAGCAGGTACGGGCAGAGAAGCGGCGAGGATGGCCGGGCTCCTGTTCTGCGAAGCAGATGCTCGTCCTGCTGAAGGCTTCGTCAACGGCGCAGGCTTCTCCAGAGATTCCGCGATGTGGAGTCTTCGCTGAAGAGGTGAAAAATCAAAGAACATCCTATCTGGACTCGGCTTATATAGACATAAGCCACGCCCATTCTGGTGGGACGTGACGCTCCAGGGCGCCCGCGCCCTCATTGGTGCTTACGTCATTAACAGTCCATCGATAGGCTGCAGCAGTTGCCACAGAGCAACCAATAGGCGCGCGAGCTGCTTCAGCTAGGTCTGCTCTGTGCAGCAATGCGTTTTAAACTAATGCAAAATTAAGGATAATTGTTGGCTTCAGTATTCTCGAGAAAAGGGGCTTTTCCCATAGCGTAAGCTAGCTTACGCAACACGAGAGTACTCTCGTAAGAGAACAAGCGGTTTTAACAGGTTTGTAGACTTTTTATATCCACTGTGCATTACATGACAGCTATTACATAACTCAGAAGGGGAGGGATTAGGAATGGATAGGAAGGGTCAGTTTGTATTATTATATAGATTTTTACGTTGATGCAAATCTCCGCCCTTCTCTCATGTAAACATGAGCACACAGACATAAAGGCTCGGTGTTTTACAGAAACACAGAAAAATACAACCAGAATCATGTACTGCTTTTCAATACTGCTGGTTTTGGCAACTGCACCCTGTGAGTATCCTCAGCTCAACACAAAAAAAAATATAAACATAGAAACCAGAGCTCAATTTGTATTACTGATATAATGCTTTAATGATTGTAGGTCTTTTCTGTATTGAGCTGAATCAGCCTCCTGTCATGGTAGTAAAACCAGGGGAAACGTTCACCATCGCCTGTAAGATCACTGGATATTCAGCCTCAGGCGGTGGCTACACAAACTGGATCAGGCATTCAAGTGGAAAACCGATGGAATGGATTGGCTGGCGCTATAGTTCCAGTAGCAATGGTGTCAAAGATTCTCTGAAAAAAAGATCAGTTTATCAGCTGAATCCTCCAGCAATGCAGTCATTTTAAATGGACAAAACTTCAACAATGAAGACACAGCTGTGTATTATTGTAACATTGAAAGTCCACTGGAGGCAAGTTGTAGAACCCAAGTGCAGTTTATTAATACTAAACAAGATGAAGTATAAAACAAAACTATGAACAAGGACATGACACATAGCAACAGTGGCTACAGTGAAACAATACTTGATAAAGAACAAGGCAAACATGAGGGGTTTAACACACAAGGCTAAATGACAAGACAAGGGACACCTGTGACCATAATCAAGACAATCAACCAATGACAACACAGAACACATGGCAGGATCACATGAGGGCCAGGGAATCACATGACAAGACATGAAACATGACTGACATTAAAAATGGACCAAACCAAGACATGACAATTATTGTGCTCACTATACACTGTGCCACAAACTGCCACAGTACCTGCACAAGAACTCTTCAGTGATGACATTTTCAATAAAAAAAAAAATATATATATATATATATATATATATATATATATATATATATATTTGTTGACATAATATTAAACTTTTCAGAGTTAATTTGTGTAGATTATAATGTCAAATGACAAAATACCAAAGTTTGTATGTCAATAAATAAATGTGTTGGACACGGAATAGGTCAGGTGATGTTTTAGCCTTTGTAAATCAGTTTTCTTTCAGTGTTTTACATTAATATCATCTGCTAAATGGAAAGTAATAAAGTTAAAGTTAAAAGGTAACAATTCACAATAAGGTTCATTAGTTAACATTAGTTAACTAACATGAGCTAACCATGAGCAATACATTTGTTACTGTATTTGTTAATCTTTGTTAAAAAATACAGCTGTTCATTGTTTGTGGTAACAAATAATTCAGACACCAGAAGGGTGCACCCTTTCTCATTAAATGAATAACTGGTGATTGTGATGAACCAGTTTTGTTTGAACACACCTACTCTACTCTGTCAGTCCACATGCATGTGTAAATGCAAAATCAACTGTCATATTTCCTATTTAAACAACTAGTAAATGAGTGTTCAATTTGAAGAGGAAAAAACAATGTTCTCCCTAAAGCTCTTTCTGCTGTTGGCAACTGCACACAGTGAGTGTTTTTTATATTTTAAAATTCTGAAGGAGTTAAAGGGGTTTTGTTTAGACGGTTTTAGGGAGTTGAAATGTAAAACCCAATTCAATTTTATCAGTATTTTGATTCTGTGTAAAGCATTTTCTTTTTGTTGGTCTCTGCAGATATTGACTCTCAGGTTGTGCTCACACAGTCTGAACAGTCAGTAGTTGTGGCTCCAGGTGGTTCCCACAAACTGACCTGTGCATGTAGTGGATTCACTCTTAGTAGCTATAGGATGTTCTGGATCCGTCAGGCACCTGGAAAAGGACTGGAATGGATCTTGCACTATTATACTGATTCTAGCAAAGGCTCAGCTCAGTCAGTCCAGGGCAGGTTCACAGCAACTAAGGACAGCTCTAATTTCTATCTGCACATGAATCAGCTGAAGACTGAAGACACTGCAGTGTATTACTGTGCAAGAGACACTGTGGAAACACTAATACAGGCAGCTGTGCAAAAACTCATGAGAAATGAGGTGGACATGGTTGAGTTACTCTGAAAAAAGGGAAGAGCCTCTGAAGTGACATAAGGCCTGTCTGAAGTGTTTTGAATGTATTGAATACAAAAACATGTTAATATTAAAATTATTCCTTATTTCGAATCATATTTGCTTAACTCTAGCATACGTTTTCTTATATTAATAATGGACTGGATGGATTTTTTTCTAATTACCTTTCACAAAAACTTAATTACTTCTATGCTGTCAATAT
Organism: Gila orcuttii; assembly: GCA_026230005.1. Classification (NCBI taxonomy): domain Eukaryota; kingdom Metazoa; phylum Chordata; class Actinopteri; order Cypriniformes; family Leuciscidae; genus Gila; species Gila orcuttii. The sequence goes on along the minus strand of JAPDVR010000003.1, from coordinate 35,629,786 downwards.
GGAGCTTATTTTAACAAAAGCCCTAAAGATACAGTATGATTTTTAAAATAATAAACCAAAACATGCACCATTATGCACCTATAAATCCATGATTCTTTAAATGTATCTTGATAAGATGCAAATTCAGCTTACAAGGCAGATAAATGTGGAATCACAACCAGCTGGTTCTAAAATGAGTTAGATGCACCATATGCATATAGTTCGGCATATTTCTCTAGCAGGCCTCGAGGCACACCCTCTGAACTCTCCCTCACAGACATGCTAGCTCAGCACTTTTTATTGTTCTTTATGGGATTTATTGTTCTTCAGCCCTCTGGCGTAACTCTCACTGGATTTTTTTCTGAGCAGTTTTCTGAGGCTTCCGATCTTTTCTGAGGCTCTAATCTCTAGTCAGATGCACTCAAACCATTGATAAATTGATGCACAATAACTGAAAGAAATATCAGAGAACATTAAAATTGATTTCCAGGCCAGGAAAAATAACAGTGGAAATAAATGAAATACTTTATCTGCATATGGCAATCTTTGTTGTATTCCAAGTAGCCTGTATGTATGGTTGAGATTGTGAGTTTACATAATAACAATTAAAAACTAAAAGGGATCATATATTTTTTTTATTTACTGCCCTGGTGAAGCTGTTTCACCAAACATATATAATCCACAAGACAAAATAACATCTGCATTTATATTAATACCCCATTAAAAAGTTTACAAACACTGTACAAAATAAAAATATAGCACAATGTAGGCCTACTGTATAATTATGAAGGGATTTCCCATTTAGTTTTTTTTTTTTTTTTTACAGGTGTATTTTACCTGTATTTTGAATTACACATTGCTTAAGGGTTAATGGACATTTCAGTAAAATGACTGGATAATGTCCTGGCAGAAAATTACCAGTACATTTTCAATGTATGCTTAAGTTGATTCTTAATACTGTGTTATTTCCTGGATGTCCTGCACATTCTTTGGTTATTAAGAATACAAATTTCAACACTTGAATTGGGCGATTTTTGTGTAAATCCAATTGTTATTTTGTCTTTTGGACTTTATGTAAACATCTGTTATGTGAATAAGCTTCACCAGGGCAGAACTAAAAAATAATTCTATAATTATAATTAAAATGTTCACTCTTATTTTTTAAATTATTCCTTTTTTTCAGATTGTGCAAGGTAATAGGCCTTTGTAAACCATGAAAATGTTTTTGTTCAAAATACTTCTGGTGCAATAAACAGTTATAAGTTTGCCTTCTTTTTCTTAATCGAGACACTTTAGAGAAGTTATTTAAAAAAATATGTTAAATGCATTTATTATTCCAAATGCATAATATTAAAATAAAAAAAAAAGAAGAAAAAAAAAGATTTATGAATCATTCTCTCAGAGCCTTCCTGACACTGTCTCCTTTCCAATGAATGCCTCAAAATAATATAATACTATAACCACCTAGCAGCACCCTAGCAACGATCCATAATACCCTAGCAACCGCCTAGCAACCACCCAGAACGCCCTAGCAACCGCCTAGCAACACCATAGCAACCACCTAGAACACCCTAGCAACAACCTAGCAACACCCTAGCAACGATCCAGAATACCCTAGCAACCGCCTAGCAACCACCCAGAATACCCTAGCAACCACCTAGCAACATCATAGCAACCACCCAGAACACCCTAGCAACAGCCTAGCAACCACCCAGATCACCCTAGCAACCACCTAGAAACACCATAGCAACCACCTAGCAACCTCATAGTAACCACCCAGAACATCCTAGCAACACCCTAGCAACCACCCAGAATACCTTAGCAACCGCTTAGCAACACCATAGCAACCACTCAAAACACCCTAGCAACCGCCTAGCAACCACCCAGAACACCCTAGCAACCGCATAGCAACCACTCAGAACACCCTATCAACCACCTAGCAACCACCTGAACACATGAATAAGCCATATCTCAGCACCAAAACATCATACAGACATGTTTGTTGGTTCGTATGCAATCATGTACCACACTCTAGCAACCGTGTGGCGAGTTTTGCCACTGCAAGCACCACTTCACATTTTCTTCTAGAAATGTACATTCTAGTACAGTATCAAAGCAAATGCAATACATACAAATCTTTCCTGAGCTAAAAACTGGACTGTTGAAAATAACAGGACATATTAGGTTAATATCAAATATTTATAATTTATCAAATACAAGTTCAGATTTTTTCCCCCTTATTTAGCCTACTGTAAAAATATTTAGATATTCAGATACTACATTAAACTGCAGTGTAAGTCTTCAAACCTCCAAAGATGCAAATAATTTTGTGGGAAGGGTCAACGTCTCCGAGACTCTTGAAAGATTGTGTTATAAGCATGTAACCAGAGACTAAAACAGCTGCAGTGTAACCTATAACTGTTTTACTGCATTTTAGTTTTGACAGTTTTTCTGTTGTAATGGAGATGCTACTATATGGACTCCTACTGATGATTATTGCATGTGAGAAACTCACATTTGTAGTCGATTCTTATTATTTCATTGTTCTAAATCATCTAACATGATTTTCCCTCTGTTTTTCAGGTGTTAGTGGTCAGTCTTTGAGCTCCTCAGATTCTGTGGTGAAAAGACCAGGAGAATCAGTGACTCTGTCCTGCGGTGTCTCTGGATTCTCAATGAGCAGCTACTGGATGCACTGGATCCGTCAGAAACCAGGGAGAGGACTGGAGTGGGTTGGATATATAGACACTGGCTCAAGTGCATATTATGCTCAGTCTCTACAGGGCCAGTTCTCCATCACAAAAGATACCAGCAAAAACATGCTGTATTTAGAGGTGAAAAGCCTGAAGACTGAAGACACAGCTGTTTATTACTGTGCAAGACAGTCACAGTAAAACAAAACACTGCAGAGCTGAACAAAAACTACTCATGTGATCTCCGAGGGCCCAAGAGCACTTGTTACTTTTGTAACAAGCCAATTTATTGATTTTTACTTTATTAAAATATTGATTTAAATCCATAACTACTTATTCGTGGAGGTCTTTCTAAATGAACAACAAGCATTATACGCATACCCGAATTTATGCAACAACAAAACAAAACAAAACAAAACAAAACACATTCACAAATTGAAATGCAGCGGAGTTCTATGGCATTCCAATGTGTGATTTTTTTAACAACTGAAAAGTTAAATGTTACATTGACATTATTGAATATATTTAAATGCTGATCTTTTGAACAGGTTTTCAGACAGAAATCATGCAACAAGTAGTAAAGAAGCTTTAGGAAAAGCTATATAAACATTTTTGTAAAAATTCAAAATTAGCTACTATGTCTCTGAACTAGTAAATAAGAATAAAAATATGTTGAAAGGCAGACATGGTTACAGAGGTTATTAAGGTTACAGAAAATAGAAACATACCTTTAGAGGGCAGCCTATGCAAACTTGTCCTTCTCCCTTTTAAGCCCCACTCTATTCATTAACAGATTAATTTATTCATTTGTGAATTTCCTGCATCAGGTTACTCATTACATAACATGGTAATGGATATTGTGTCTAAACTGTGTTTTATCTTTGTGTTTGCTCTCCCAGAATGTAAGAACGGCTTCTGAAAATCTGTTGACAATCAGACTTATTCATGTGCACTGTTTTAAATGTTAATGTTAAACTGTTTTTCAGTACTTTTGGGTGTCTTGTTTTATTTATTTTCATATAAAAGCAACAGAATTAAAATAATATCCAATGTATTAACAACAAAGCACATGAGTGTGAATCACACAATATCACCTTTGATTTCATAGGTGTCTGATCCACTATTTGTGCTATACAAGACGTGAGAACAATGACTCAATGATGGAAAAGGGCTGATCTTTCTGCCTGTATACATTCAACTACTGCACACTGAACTCTACAACTTCACTACAGTCCTTTATTCACTTTGCATAAAAAACTCCCGCCTGCTTTGAAAATAACCACATTTATTCATGCTGCAGAAGGACAATGTTATATCCATATCAAGATGTGGCACTATTGTTCATGAAATTACCCTCAATGGCCACAAGATCTAGTTTTTGCTGATTCAGGGTTTTTATGCAAATTATCTGATGCCCATTTCATATTTAAACAACTACACTGTTGGCTGGAGAACTCATCACTAGTTCAGCCTTGATATAAATCATGTTCACTTTGTATCTGTTGCTGTTGCTGGCCGCAGTGTCTGGTAAGTATTCCCTGGACAAAATAAACTCTTTTCTAATTGTAAATAAATACATGATCCTAATTATTTGTAAATTCTTTGTTTATCCACAGGTATTGACTCTCAGGTTGTGCTCACACAGTCTGAACAGTCAGTAGTTGTGGCTCCAGGTGGTTCCCACAAACTGACTTGTGCCTGCAGTGGGTTTAGTGTTAGTGGCACTAACATGTTTTGGATCCGCCAGGCACCTGGAAAAGGACTGGAATGGATTATTTATTATTATTCAGATTCTGATAAGAGCTCAGCTCAGTCAGTGCAGGGCAGGTTCACAGCAACTAAGGACAGCTCTAATTTATATCTGCACATGAATCAGCTGAAGACTGAAGACACTGCAGTGTATTACTGTGCAAGAGACACTGTGGAAACACTAATACAGGCAGCTGTGCAAAAACTCATGATAAATGAGGTGGACATGGTTGAGTTACACTGAAAAAAGGAAGAGCCTCTGAAGTGGCATAAGGCCTGTCTGAAGTGTTTTGAATGTATTAAATACAAAAACCTGTTATTATTAAATTGATTCCTTCTTTTTAAATCATAATGATGTCTGTTTCCCACAGTATGTCTTAGTATGTAAGTATAAGTATATATTTTCAGCATACATTCCCTTATATTAATAATGGACCTTTGGAATAATGGAATCTTTTTTCTACCATATAACTTCATTAATTCAACTATACATGGGTATTGTCAGGATTGAGCTTATTTTAAAAAAAGATTATGATATAACTTAAAAAAAAGAATTCAACTTGCAACATGCAAATTAGCCCCATCTCCCCTTAATCACTAATCACCAGCTCAGAGATCCACTCAGTCAACTTAAATGCTGCACAATGGCAAGTGGAAGTACTGGTTTGCTGTAATTCAGCCATATGTTTGAACCAGAAACTGATTCAGAAGAAGATAGTGAATCATACAGGGTCTTCTGGTAATCCATTTTATGTATCGCTCTCTACAACGTCAAACACATAACGGCAATTAATATGATTAGTCTTTCGCTTGACAACGTTATCAAACAGCTAATAATGTGTTAGTAATGTTACACAAACCATGTTCCCAGTTACCATCTCAGAGTCAGACAGCTTCCTTCTAAAAATCAGCATCCGTACAAACGATTTGAACAACTTAGAACGTCAGTGGAGAAAATCATAATTGCTCATTATAACATCGTAATATACATCGTAGGGGAGAGTGGGGTAAAGTGAGACATTTTTTTACATTTGCTCTCCTCTAAGCGAGCTAAAATGATATATCAGTAAAATTTACACATTTCCCATTAATTCAGGATGTTTCCTAGCAATGGAAATTATAAGAATGTATTCAGGACGAAGGGCAGTGAAAATATGATTGTTTTTTAAAAAGTGGTCTTGTGTCTCACTTTACCCCAGCTTAGGGGTAAACTGAGACAGACCAGAAAAATCAAGGGGGTAAAGTGAACCAGCTGGGGGTAAACTGATCCACTTACTTTTTATCAGAGCCCTGGCTCCCTGGAAAGCAGACGACTGGTATCAGTCAGGAGTGAGTATGGGTGTGGTTACGAGGAGAAAAGTGATCTCGACAAATGCCTCCAACCTAGGTTGGGGGGCCCTTTATGACGGCAGGCCCGTCTCTGGCCTATGGTCAAGCCCGGAGAAGTGCCTACATATAAACTGTCTAGAGATGAGAGCAGTCGCTCTATCGCTGATAGCCTTTCTCCCGTACTTAAAAGGCCACCATGTCCTGGTCCGGACGGACAACATGGCAGTGGTGTCCTATATAAATCGCCAGGGCGTTCTCAGGTCAAGCGACCTGCAAACCATGGCCAAAAACCTAATTTTATGGGCTCAGCACAACCTGTGCTCCCTAAGGGCGGTGCACGTGTCAGGCATTCTGAACCAGGGTGCGGATATGTTATCCAGAGACAATGTTCCCCCAGGGGAATAGTCTCTTCACCCACAGACGGTTCAGCTAATAAAGAGCATCTTCGGCGAGGCAGAGGTCGACCTCTTCGCCTCAGAAGACAACGCTCATTGCCGAATATTTTTCTCAAAGAGCAGGGACGCGCTTGCCCATGATTGGCCGAGCCGCCCGCTGTTCCGGTCACGATGTTACCACAGGTCATCGATGGATCAGGGAGAGCAAGTGTGCAGTGCTACTAATAGCACCTCTCTGGAAGACCCAGTTATGGTTCTCCGTGCTGGTACAGCTGCGGTGCCGCTGAGGAGAAACCTCCTCACGCAGCCAAACCGATTAATCTGCCATCCCCGTCCCGACTTGTGGGCCCTTTATGTATGGCCCCTCAACGGGTACTTGGGTGTCTCCCGGAAAGGGTGCTGAAAACGATCACTGAGGCAAGAGCGCCGTCAACTAGACGCCTCTACGCTCAGAAATGGGTGGTTTTGCTGATTTTTAGAAGGAAGCTGTCGGACTCTGAGATGGTGAACGGGAACATGGTTTGTGTAACATTAGTAACACATTATTAGCTGTTTGATAACGTAGTCAAGCAAAAAAAAAATCATATTATTTGCCGTTATGCGTATTAATTGAAATTGGAAATTGAAAATTGGAGTGTGCCAGAAAGGGATGCCGCTTTTGCATAGTTTGTACTTGCTGTTTAATAATCATTTGAAACTTGGAAAACTGGCAGCTCCAGTAGTAATGAAAAGACTCACCTTGAACTCTGTCATGGAAACTAGCATGTATAAACCTTAAAGGACAAGTTCGGTATTTTACACTTAAAGCCCTGTTTTAAGATCGTTTCTGATGAAATAGAATGGTTAAGATTGAATATAGCACCCCCTGTCCGGACTTAAGTCAATGGAGTTGGACAAAAACTACGATAAAAGCTGTTGGAAAGCATCTTTTGCTAAACATATATGTCTATGTGTTTTTTTAAAAAAATGTGCTTTAAGACAAACCATGTGCAAATTCATATCAACACCATTGCTGAGTATTTTCTCCTTAAAACTGAAATGAACCAAAGACAGTCTCAAAAACGCAGTTTGAAATCGCCGGTGTTTCTTACATAAAAAAAACTACCATGTAACAATTCACGTCAACGTACAGGCGGGCTTTACCATATCATTACTATGTTGTGAAGCAGGGGAGTCTCATAAGAAGCCGGGTTATTGCGGTATATTTTTATAAAAGTTTAATACTTTGCTAGTTAGCATAAGCACAATCATTCCTACATGTACTAAGTATTTAGTCAAGCAACTATCACTGTACTGAGGAGTACAACTATCACTTTTAAAACAACGTAATTATAATCATGCTAATTGGCCAATTGTTAACCGAACCACTGGCTCTACTCTTCAGCACAATGGTAACCCCAAAAACTCAGACATACCAGAAAACCTTTTAAATTACAAAATAGTAGAACATTAAACACTAAGAGATCTTGCCATATAGTGAGCAAGACACATTAAATAACACTTAATTTTAACATTTGCTCTCCATTAACAGTCAGAAGCAAAGAATGCTGGGAACTAGAAATATGTTGTAACCTAACTCATTCGTGAATCTGTGTGTGTGTGTGTGTGTGTGTGTGTGTGTGTGTGTGTGTGTGTGTGTGTGTGTGTGTGTGTGTGTGTGTGTGTGTGTGTGTGTGTGTGTGTGTGTGTGTGTGTGTGTGTGTGTGTGTGTGTGTATACAGTTGTGGTCAATAATTGATGGCACCCCTGGTAAATATGATCAAAAATAGCTGTAAATGTAATGCATTAATGGGAATATACTTCAAAGATATTTTACTTGTAAAACATTCTAGGGGTGCCAATAATTGTGGCCAAATTGTAAATATTTATTTCATAATGAAAATTTGTGTAAATTTTTAGCTATATGTACACATCTGAAATACAGTGATGTGAATAAGTTAGGACACCCATGCTAAAGTTGCCTAAAAAGAGGAATACAAAATGATCTTTTGGAAATTGATCTTAATGCCTTAATTAAAAAAATGAGGAAAAATCCAACCTTTAAGGACACCAATTTTCTTTGTGAATGAATAATGTATCATAAATAAATAAATGTTCTTCCTTAAAATACAGGGTGCATAAGTCAGGACACCCATATGTTAAATTCCCATAGAGGCAGGCAGATTTTTATTTTTAAAGGCCAGTTATTTCATGGATCCAGGATAATATGCATCCTGATAAAGTTCCCTTGGCCTTTGGAATTAAAATATCCCCACATCATCACATTCCCTTCACCATACCTAGAGATTGGCATGGGGCATTCTCCATAAGATCATCTCTCAATGCAAATCAAACCAGCTATTAGGCTAACTGAAATAACACCATGCCAATCTCTAGGTATGGTGAAGGGAATGTGATGATGTGGGGCTGTTTTAATTCCAAAGGCCAAGGAAACTTTATCAGGATGCATATTATCCTGGATCCATGAAATAACTGGCCTTTAAAAATAAAAATCTGCCTGCCTCTATGGGAATTTAACATAGGGGTGTCCTGACTTATGCACCCTGTATTTTAAGGAAGAACATTTATTTATTTATGATACATTATTCATTCACAAAGAAAATTGGTGTCCTTAAAGGTTGGATTTTTCCTCATTTTTTTAATTAAGGCATTAAGATCAATTTCCAAAAGATTATTTTTTATTCCTCTTTTTAGGCAACTTTAGCATGGGTGTCCTAACTTATTCACATCACTGTATATAACTTAGACAGTTACCTATGATAACAGATCACTCTAAAATGTAGACATGCAATTTCTGTAAAGCTGCCTTGAAACTATGTGTATTGTGAAAAGTGTTATACAAATAAATGTGAATTGAATTGAATATTAATATATAGCCATACATGGTCAATGCATATATTGCAGTATATTGAAAAATATAAGCACTAGTTTCCCATGTATGGAAATGTATTATGTAATATATCGCATTACATTTAGCAGTATATTCCCATATATTTTTGTTCCGTAAGGGATATAACCTACAGTGAGTGTACTGTACAGTCACCATACACAAGCATCTGCTAAATTAATCTGAAAATAAATGGCTATATTGGTTGACTGAGATTCAACTATATTCAATCATGACAACTCTATTTGAAATGTACTATACATCTCCACAGTAAGATAAACACTAATCTTTATATCTCCATAAAAATAAAACTTTCAAGTGAATTACTGCACTGTAGTGTCCATATAGGGTTGAATTTTTTCTTTGGGTCTGATTTGGGTCTTCCATTTGATTGATATAGCTACAATCTGCTGGAGGATGGGCTATGCAAATTAAAATGTACATCCTTCCTTATAAACTCTTCATATGTATCTCCTTTTCAGTGTCTTGTCATTGAGATTTTTAACAAAAACTGCTGCAAAAATGGTCCTCAAAATTACTTGTTTCATAAGCATACTGGTCTATATTGGATTTGGAAGTAAGTAAGATTTATTTTTAAGCACTTCAGTGCATTGAATATATATATATATATATATATATATATATATATATATATATATATATATATATATATATATATATATATATATATATATATATATATATATATATATATATATATTAATAATTTTAATCTCTTTGCTGTCAAGTCATCTCTATTTTACACTTTATTGCTAAAACTCAAGCATCTCATTTCTTTTATTTTAACAGTGTGCAAAGGTCAGACTCTGACTGAGTCTGAGTCAGTCGTCATCAAACCTGGGAACAAACATAAACTGACCTGTACATTCTCTGGGATTGAAGTTGGCAATGCAGATATTTCATGGATAAGACAGTCTGAAGGGAAAGGGCTCGAGTGGATCTCACATATTTCTGCTCCAAGCGGCGCTAGCAAATATTACTCTAAAACCGTTGAAGGACGATTCACCATCTCCAGAGACAACAGTAAAATGCAGGTGTATCTGTACATGACAAATTTGCAGGCTGAGGACACTGGTGTTTATTACTGTGCCCGAAAAACACCGTAGCACAAGAGGCTGCTGTGCAGTACAAAAACTTATGTGCTTTGGAGACGTTCATTCTTCTTGCCATATTTTATCAAAAATGCTTCAGATGGGTAATCTGTAAAAAATTAACTGACCCATCAACATCAGCATTAAAGCAATATAAAAAAAAACTCATCCATCTCATCTCTATAATTATTGTTCACACCTAAAATGTGTTACTCCAGTTATTAGTAAAGTGACCGCTGTTTGCCTTTGTGTGTGAGATTGGGGAAAATGTGAAAATTTTGCACGATTTAATTTGGAATAATTACAAATTAATAATGTAACCAATTATTTTGAGCTAGAAAAGAAGTAACAATAAAATGAAAGGCAGACATGGCTACAGAGGTTAATAAGGACACAGTAAATGTAAATGTACCTTTAGAGGGCAGTCTATGCAAACCTACTTCTCCTTGTCATTTTTAAAAGCCCCCACTGTATTCATCCACAGACATAAAACTTGATTGTGACTTTCCTGCATCAAGTTCCTCTTTTCATAACATGGCAATGGATATTGTGTCTAAACTGTGTTTTATCGTCATGTTTGCTCTCACAGATTGTAAGAAAGGCTATTGAAAACCTTTTGACAATCAGACATTCATGTGTGTACTGTTGTAAATGTTAATGATGAACTGTTTATTTTTCAGTGTGTTGGTGTCAGACACTGACTGAATCTGAGTCAGCGGTCATTAAACCTGGAGGATCTCACAGACTTATCTGTACAGCCTCTGGATTTAGTAGTGACCAGGACTTGGCTTGGATCAGACAGGCTGCAGGAAGAGGTCTGGAGTGGCTGGCATACATCTCATCTGGCAGTAGTTATATATACTACTCTCAGTCTGTTCAGGGACGGTTCACCATCTCCAGAGACAACAGCAAGAAACAGATGTATCTGCAGATAAATAATATGAAGAATGAAGACACTGCTGTATATTACTGTGCAAGACAGTCACAGTGACAAAAACAACTACCGTACTGTACAAAAATCTGAATGCAACAAACAAACATTTGTCTGTATTTATTTAAATATAATCAACTGGAGCTTTACAACGTAAAAAGTATTATTTTATTTTTTTTACATTAATTACTTTTCTCACAAATCACAAATATCATCTGAGCATTTCAGAAAAACTTTAGACATAACAAATTGGCAACGAGGTACTTTTTTCTGGAAGATATCAGCTTTTCCCATATCATTTTTGCCATGTCCTGGAGAACCAGCTATAGCCTTGGACACATGGCTACGGATGTTCCAGATTTATTTGCTTGTGTTGGTGCTTCTGGAGATGCATGACCAGTTGAACGCAAACGAGCACTGCTTCTACATTGTTTGGGGACTGAAGGCCAGAGATTGTTTCATTCCTTGCCGAATCAAGGACTTTGGCAAGGAAGTTTCTTAAACTTATTCACAAGTTGCTTCTTCCTCCTCCTCTGTTGCCTCAAGCGCCTGAAGCTCTTCAAAGGGTTTCTATGTAAGATGACCTCCTCATTGGCTGGAAGACTACAGTATGTTACTTAGTCACTTTTGCATTACGTGACTATAAGGGATGAGCAATTCATTAAGTCTCTTTGTGGTTGATTTTGATATGAATGCTGCATTCTTATAATGCTTGTGAAACTTTATATTTGTTCTTTGGTCTGATTGATATAAGTAATCATGTTACGTAACCAAGTGAATGCTTTGGTAATTTTGTTACTTTGTTATTGTGTTCCCTCCAGAGACCCCAGGCAATAAGATGTAATTTTGTAACAGAATAATAGTTTTTTTTTTTTTTTTACTTTTTTTTTAATTAACAAATTTTACTCTGTTTATTAATGTTTATACTCCACATTTGTGCAGTTTTTGGAGGATTTGTGATATATTTTAAATTTATATAAATAAATAAATATTTTTTTTTTAAATAGGTTTTTATACAAAAACAGCTTTTTATGTAAAAATTCACTTTATAAAAGACCCAAATTTCTAAATGTAATTGCACATGGTTTAGTGTAAAATTTTTGCCCATATTTTGGAAAATGTAGTTTTAAAAGTAAAAAATGATCATTTTAGCCACTAGAAGGCTATAGCTCCACTATATGTGATCAAATAGTCAAATAGCAAATAGCATATAGTGGAGCTTTAGCCATCTAGGGGCTAAAATTATAATTTTTTACTTTTAAAACTACATTTTCCAAAAGATGGGCAAAAATTTTACACTAAACCATGTAAAATGATCCATGTTATCCCCATAAATTAAATTTAGAAATTTGGCGCATGGAGTTATCGGGGGGCTGCATCCAAGACACTGGGTCACGCAGGACAGAGCTCTCCATCGACATCTCCTCAAAGCAGGTGGACACCTCACCCAGTCCCGGTATTGCCCGCTTTGGCTTAAAGAGACCTGAGGTCTCGCTCCAGAATAAAACCAAAGATGCGCCAGTTCACAGAAGGGCTGAGGGTAACCACAACAGACCCCAAGAACCTCCAACACCCTATATGTAAACCAAAGATGCAAACACGTTATGAAAGCATTTTAGGTCACAGAAGCTGAAGCTACAAAATCATATCCTGATTTAACTAAGTTAATAATCAAGTCAAGTCACCTTCATTTATATAGCTCTTTTTACAAATACAGATTGTTCCAAAGCAACTTTACAGTGATAACAGGAAACGGATGCAACAAAAGATGTTTGGCTATACAGCAGTTCTAGGGTAAAGTCATTTCCCAGCTTTTTAATATGCAAATGTTCACCATCCACATGAATAAATAAGAGTGTCAGTTCCTTCGAGTAGAGGATCAGTCACTAGGACAAAAGCGGTGTGGATGTCCTGTCTGATTCGGAAATCAATCATGAGTCAAATTCTACTCATTTTATGCGCCTTTGTGCCATGTGAGTGGATTCATTCAGTTCATTCATTCATACATTAACGAAAGTTGGTGTTCAGATGTAACAACACTGAAGAAGATGTGCTCTCCTAATTTAGAGGCACATTTCATAAACTGTAAACCTTTCTACTCGCCTCGGGAGTTTTCCTCTTTCATTCTCGTGAATGTTTACATCCCTCCAGACGTGTGCGTGAGCGCGGCGCTACAACAGCTGGCTGAACAAATAGCTGAAACAGAACAAAGGTATCCTGACTCTATTTTAATCATTCTTGGGGATTTTAACAAAGCAAATCTTTCCCGTGAACTACCAAAATACAGACAGCACGTTACATGTCCCACCAGAGACAGTAATATACTGGACCACTGTTACACCACAATAAAAGATGCGTATCACTCCGTTTCACGAGCAGCTTTGGGGCTCTCTGATCACTGTTTGGTTCATCTCATACCGACCTACAGGCAGAAACTGAAATCAGCTAAACCTGTAATAAGGACTGTAAAAAGATGGACTAATGAAGCAGAGCAGAATCTACAGGCCTGCTTTGATTGCACTGATTGGACTGTTTTTGAAGCTGCTACCAACGATCTGGATGAGCTCACAGATACTGTAACATCATATATAGGTTTCTGTGAGGATACATGCATTCCTACCAGGACATTCTTATCATTTACTAATGATAAACCATGTTTTACTGGGAAACTCAAACACCTTCGTCATGCCAAAGAGGATGCCTACAGAAGTGGGGATAAAATCTTGTATAACCAGGCCAGAAACAGACTGACAAAGGAGATCAGAGTTGCTAAAAGAAGCTACTCTGATAAACTGAAAAAACAGTTCCCTTTCGTTGTCACTCCGAGTTACGTCGGATGACGACGAATGGGGTTTCGCTTAGAAAGCCTATCAACTTCGAGTATTACAAAACGAGCCAATGGCAAAGAAATGCCATGGGTCTGCGGAATTTGCATGACGTAACTCAAGGAGGAGGAATAAAAGGAGGAAGTCCGCAACAGCAGTTTATGTTTTCGCTTCGGAGCCAAGTGTATTCTTCTCTCCACAAGCCAACTCTGAATTATCAGCTTCACGAACGAGTGCCTCGAGTGTTGGTGTGACGGCGATCTCCGGCGAGTGCGTGCTTCCTGCTTATCTCTGCAGTGGTTCATCAGAGAGTGCGTGCTTCCCCGGGCGCTTCAACACTTGAGTTTTCTCTCTAAAAGAGCGCACGCGGCACGTCTTTTTAAAGACGGCTCGCCCGTGCATTTAAAAAAAAAAAAACGAATGGTTGCGGCAGCTTGGTATCGGACTCTGATGGGCACGAGCGTTGTCTAGTATGTTTGGGCTTGATCATACTAGAGCAGCGCTCGTGGATGACTCATGTTCTCTCTGTGGGAACATGATCATCGCGTCATATAGGTCGAGACTCGGTGAACTCGCAAGAGTGAGAGTCCCCTCATCCACCCCCCGATCTTCGGCTGGTGGCCAGGGTGACCTTAGGGTGTTGGTCTGGAACAAGGCGCCGACTCCGTGTCCGTGACCCCAGCCTCCCCTCAACGGCGGTGCCCGCTAGTGAATAGGTGATTCCCACGAGTCTACCCTCTGGTGGCCCGTGTGTTTCATTTAAAGCTACAGAGGATGATACTATGTTTGTAGCAGCTTCACAAGGTGGGTTTGATTCTCTGCGAAGTGACGACTCATCACAGCTGCCACCCTCTGGTGTGCATACGGCTGTGCCTGAGTCTGATCCAGAGATGACGGCCATGCTTTCCTGGGATGATTGGTATTTGGGTAAGGCCGCCGACCCTCGTCCACGGCAAACCCCAATACCTTCCCTCCCGGACGTGCATGATGAGATCTCGAAGTCCCAGAAGACCCCCTGGTTTTCTCGGGACCGCTCGCTGATCTCATCCGCCTTTCCCCCCTCGATGGGGCCGCTGTCACGGGTACACTGGGGTTCCCCCGGCTGAACGCTCTGTTGCGATGCTATGTGTCCTCAGAGTGCTTCTTCTCGGCGCAATCCTAAGCACCCGCCCGTGGTCTATAGTTTTCGTCTACATTTGTGGCGAGATCCTATAGCACCACGGGACTGGCAGCCGCCTCTCTGCAGGCCATGGCCATTCTGCTGGTCCTCGACCCAGATGCTCATGGACTTGCACGAGGGCGGGACTGACCCAGGGCTCTTCACTGAGTCGCGCGCCGCCACTGACCTTGCTCTCCGAGCGACGAAAGTGGCCGTACGCTCCCTGGGTCAGGTGATGCCTACCATTCTGTGGCTGAACCTGTCTGATGTGCTGAATGTCGCGCGGCCCCGTCTGTCCGACGTTCCCATATCCCAGGTCGGCCTCTTCGGCGGTGCGGTTGAGAACTTCGCCCAACAGCTCTCAACCGCCCATGTGCAGACTGACGTGATTCTGTCCCGATGGCCCGCCGTCCGCTCAGATCCCTCGGTCTGCCCACTGCCGAAGGCGCCCCCCCCGCGGCTCCCACCCCGCCCGTTTAAAGAGACGGGCCTGCTCTGGAAGCCGCGGGCGGACGCCAGGGCGCGGGTGCTAACCGTGCCCCCACACCGGGCCGCTATGCCGTCCACGTCTGGACCAGTTACTCCGCTTCGCTGCCCCCCCGGGGGGACGCCTGTGGCCCGCATGACCCCGCTGGTTCAGTTCCTGGGAGCCTGGCTAGAGTTCCCCGTCTGTCCCGCTGGGTCACGCGCGCCATCAGGCTCGGCTATGCGATTCAGTTCGCCCGGGGAGTCCGCTCCATTGTGGTCGGTGGCAATGCCCCCATCATGAGAGCTGAGATTCTCACCCTGCTGGCGAAGGGTGCGATCGAGACTGTCCCTCCAGCCGAGATGAGGTCCGGCTTCTACAGCCCCTACTTCATTGTCCCCAAGAAAACCGGTGGGTTACGGCCAATCCTGGACTTGCGCGTGCTGAACCGCTCCCTTCACAGGCTGCCGTTCAAGATGCTCTCCGCCAAACGCGTTCTCGAATGCGTGCGGCCCCAGGATTGGTTTGCAGCGATCGACCTGAAGGACGCCTACTTTCATGTCTCCATTCTTCCTCGACACAGACCGTTCCTACGGTTTGCTTTCGAGGGGCAGGCATACCAGTACGCGGTTCTCCCTTTCGGGCTAGCCCTGTCTCCTCGCACCTTCACGAAGGTCGTCGAGGCTGCCCTTGTTCCCCTTCGGGAACACGGGGTTCGCATCCTGAGTTATATCGACGACTGGCTGATCCTAGCTCACTCTCGAGATCAGGTTTGCGAACACAGGGACCTAGTGCTCCGGCATCTAGCTCGTCTGGGCCTTCGGGTCAACTGGGGAAGAGCAAACTTTGCCCCGTGCAGAGGATCTCTTTTCTCGGTATGGACATCGACTCGGTCGCCATGTCCGCGCAGCTTACGAGCGAGCGCGCGCGCGCAGTCACTGCTGACTTGCCTGAGACATCTCAGGAGCAAGAATGCGGTTCCACTGAAACATTTTCAGAGGCTCCTGGGGCATATGGCATCTGCAGCCGCGGTCACGCCGCTCGGATTGCTTCATATGAGACCGCTTCAGCTTTGGCTTCGCGACCGAGTCCCGAGGTGGGCATGGCATCAAGGCACGCTCCGGGTACCAGTTACTCCGACCTGCCGTCAGTTCCTCACCCTGTGGTCGAACCTCAGTTTTCTCAGGGCGGGTGTCCCCCTGGAACGAGCTTCCCGGCATGTTGTGGTCTCCACGGATGCCTCCACCACGGGCTGGGGCGCCATGTGCAATGGACATGCTGCTGCGGGCTCCTGGACAGGACCCCAGCGGCTATGGCATGTCAATTGCCTCGAGTTGTTGGCAGTACGCCTTGCCCTGCACCGCTTCCGGGCGCTGCTCAGGGGTCAACACGTACTAGTCCGCTCAGACAATACCGCTACTGTAGCGTACATCAACCATCAAGGTGGTCTACGCTCCCGCCGTATGTCACAACTCGCCCGCCACCTCCTTCTATGGAGTCAGAAGCATCTGAGGTCGCTTCGAGCCATTTTCATTCCCGGAGCCCTGAACTGTGCAGCCGACGAGCTCACGGCTTCAGCCCCTCACTGGAGAATGGCGACTCCATCCCCAGTCGGTTCAGCTGATTTGGGACCAGTTCGGGGACGCACAGATAGATCTGTTTGCCTCTCACGACTCGACCCATTGCGCCCTGTATTTTTCCCTGACCGAGGGAACGCTCGGCACGGATGCACTGGCGCACAGCTGGCCACCGGGCCGCAAATATGCGTTTCCCCCAGTGAGCCTTCTTGCGCAGACCTTGCGCAAGGTCAGGGAGGACGAGGAGCAGGTCATTTTGGTCGCGCCGTATTGGCCCGGCCGGACCTGGTTCCCCGAACTTGCACTCCTCGCGACAGCACCTCCCTGGCCCATTCCTCTGAGGAAGGACCTTCTTTCTCAGGGACGGGGCACCCTGTGGCACCCTCGCCCCGATCTCTGGAGCCTCCACGTGTGGCTCCTGGACGGCTCGAGGTAGGTTTGAGTACCCTTCCACCAGCGGTGGCGGCTACCATCACTTCCGCTAGAGCGTCGTCCACGAGACACGTCTACGCGTTGAAGTGGAACCTCTTCGTCGACTGGTGCTCTTCTCACCGAGAAGACCCCCGGAGATGCTCGATCAGCGTTGTGCTTTCCTTCCTTCAGCAAGGGTTGGAGCGAAGGCTGTCTCCCTCCACCCTTAAGGTCTATGTTGCCGCCATTGCAGCACACCATGACCTAGTCGAAGGTAAGTCGGTAGGGAAGCACGACCTGGTCATCAGGTTCCTGAGAGGAGCGAGGAGACTAAATCCTCCTCGTCCTCCTCTCGTTCCCTCTTGGGACCTCTCAGTGGTTCTAACTGCCCTGAAGAGTGCTCCCTTTGAGCCCCTGCAATCAGTTGAGCTTAAGTTCCTTTCAATGAAGACAGCGCTCCTGGTTGCACTGGCCTCCATCAAGAGGGTAGGGGACCTGCACGCATTCTCCGTCGACGAAGCGTGCCTGGAATTCGAACCGGCTTTCTCTCACGTGATCCTAAGACCCCGGCCCGGATATGTGCCCAAGGTTCCTACCACTCCCTTTCGGGACCAGGTGGTGAACCTGCAAGCGCTGCCCCCGGAGGAGGCAGACCCAGCCTTGGCACTGCTCTGTCCAGTACGCGCTCTTTGCGCCTATGTAGACAGGACGCAGTGTTTCAGGACCTCAGACCAGCTCTTTGTCTGTTATGGTGGGAAGCTGGAGGGAAAGGCTCTCTCCAAGCAAAGGTTGTCTCACTGGATAGTGGACGCCATTGCCTTGGCTTACCAGCAGCAAGGTCGACCGTGCCCCCTTGATGTGACGGCCCACTCCACCCGGAGTGTGGCATCCTCTTGGGCTCTAGCGCATGGCGCCTCGCTAACAGACATCCGCAGAGCTGCAGGCTGGGCGACACCTAACACATTCGCCAGATTCTATAATCTCCGAGTGGAGCCAGTGTCCTCTCATGTACTCGCTTCAATTAGCTAGTACCGGACCCGCTCAGGTGTCTTCGCTTGCTCGCCATTCCACTCCACGGACTGGATACGTGCGATATTCTCCTCAGGTGAGCTTCCCCGAAAGCCCTGAGTTCCTCCAGCACTCCTGACGTCGGCGCCAGTGTCTCTTGCCTGCGCGTCGGCTAGGTGCCTCCCGTGTGCATGGTCCCTCCCCTGAGCGACCCCCACATGTGTATTTCCACTGTAAGCCTCTCTGAGCATGTGTCTTTCCCTTGGCAAGCCACCTTGCCACCCCTGGGGTTGAAATATTCCACCTGCGGCTGGACACCCCAGTGTTCTCCATATGTTTCCTTCGGGTCATATGTGTATTTCTAAGTCCCCCCCCCCTCTGGGTTGGCATTAATTGCATACTTCCCCTAGCTTGGGATATGCTTCCCAGTGTACCTTGGTATTCCTGTGTTAAATTGAGTCCTTCGTCCTTCTATGTCAGGGACCTCGATTTACGCAGGGCACTGGAAGACAGCCGAGAAGGTGGCGTGATTAGACTGGTAACCCCATTCGTCGTCATCCGACGTAACTCGGAGTGACAACGAAAGGGAACGTCTCGGTTACGTATGTAACCCTCGTTCCCTGAGTAGGGAACGGAGACGTTACGTCTGCCTGCCACTTTCCGCTGTACCGCGGGGATCGCCTGAGCTCAGTCTTGGCTCCTCAGCGAAGAAACATAAACTGCTGTTGCGGACTTCCTCCTTTTATACCCACGAGGTGGGGCGGAGTTACGTCATGCAAATTCCGCAGACCCATGGCATTTCTTTGCCATTGGCTCGTTTTGTAATACTCGAAGTTGATAGGCTTTCTAAGCGAAACCCCATTCGTCGTCATCCGACGTAACGTCTCCGTTCCCTACTCAGGGAACGAGGGTTACATACGTAACCGAGACGTTTTCATCCAACGACCCATCATCAGTCTGGAATGGCCTGAGGAACATCACCAACTACAAGTCACCATCCCCCCGATCTGTGGACAATCAACACCTGGCTGATGATTTAAACTCATTTTATTGCAGGTTTGAAAAGCCCTCATTCACACCACACACCGGCTCTGACCTGCACTTCACACATTCACCATCACCTCCTGCACTCCCATTACTCCCCCCTCCTGCCATCCAACCTGAGCTTAAGGTCTGTGTGGAGGACGTGAGCCGAGTCTTCAAAAAACAGAAGACTAGGAAAGCCTCAGGCCCAGACGGCATCTCATCTGCTTGTTTAAAAGCCTGCGCTGACCAACTGGCTCCGGTCTTCACGCAGATCTTCAATAGATCATTGGAGCAGTGTGAAGTTCCCTGCTGCTTCAAACGCTCCAATATCATTCCTGTCCCCAAAAAAAACAAAATCACTGGACTTAATGACTACAGACCTGTCGCTCTCACGTCTGTGGTCATGAAGTCGTTTGAAAGACTGGTGCTGGCCCACCTGAAGGACATCACTGGACCCCTGCTGGATCCCTTTCAGTTTGCTTACAGAGCAAACAGGTCTGTGGATGATGCAGTCAACATGGGACTGCATTATATCCTGCAACATCTCGACAGACCAGGGACTTATGCAAGGATCCTCTTTGTGGACTTCAGTTCGGCCTTCAATACCATCATGCCTGGTCTTCTCACAGCCAAACTGACCCAGCTCTCCATACCATCCTCGATCTGTCAGTGGATCACCAGCTTCCTGACGGACCGGCAGCAGCGAGTGAGACTGGGGAAACTCACATCCAGGACTCTCACCACCAGCACTGGCGCCCCTCAAGGGTGCGTTCTCTCCCCACTGCTCTTCTCCCTGTACACTAATGACTGCACTTCTAAAGACCCCACTGTCAAGCTCCTGAAATTTGCCGACGACACCACTGTCATCGGTCTCATCCGAAACGGTGACGAGTCTGCTTACAGACTGGAGGTTGAACAGCTGGCTGTCTGGTGCAGTTATAACAACCTTGAGCTGAACACGCTCAAAACAGTGGAGATGATCGTGGACTTCAGGAGGAACAGCCCAGCACTCCCCCCACTCACCATCATGAACAGCACTGTGGAAGCAGTGGAGTCATTCAGGTTCCTGGGCACTTCCATCTCTCAGGACCTGAAGTGGGACAATCACATTGACTCCATTGTGAAAAAGGCCCAGCAGAGACTGTACTTCCTTCGCCAGCTGAGGAAGTTCAACTTGCCACAGGAGCTGCTGATTCAGTTCTACTCAGCCGTCATTGAGTCTGTTTTATGCACTTCCATCACTGTCTGGTTTGGTTCAGCTACCAAATCAGACATCAGGAGACTACAACGGACAGTCCGGACTGCGGAGAGGATCATTGGTGCCCCCCTGCCAACCCTCCAGGACCTGTACTCTTCCAGAGTGAGGAAGAGAGCAGGTAAAATCATCACAGACTCCACTCACCCTGGACACCTCCTGTTTGAACTGTTACCGTCAAGACGGCGACTCAGATCACTTGCCACAAGAACATCTTGGCACAGGAACAGTTTCTTCCCACAGGCCATTTCCCTCCTGAATAGTTAACACTCCTCCCAAGGCATATGCCTTAAGTGCAATACTCCCACTGTTTAGTGCAATACCCTACAACTCAGGTGATACTTATATGTAGATTTATTTATTTATAATATTCAAAACACTGTAAATATGTTCATAATCTGTAAATCTGAAAATGTCTATTCTGACTAAACCCAACTGTGATACTTTAATTCTCATATATTTATATTTTTATTTTTTATTCTTATAATTTGTAGTATTATGTTTCTTGTTGTATTTGTATTTGTATATGTCCACTGTAAGCCTCAGTACCAAAAACAAATTCCTTGTGTGTTCAAGCACACTTTGCAATAAAGCTCTTTCTGATTCTGATTCTGATTCTGACATCAGTGAATCTTGTGATTGCTGTGAAGTGAATCTTTCTGTTGCTGATTGTAATTATTCAAATATTTATATAGTTAGAAACAGATAGAAACAGACTGGACTGACTCTCACAGTATGTTGTTAATGTTGTCTTTTACAGATGTTTCTGGCATCTCACTGACCTCGTCTCCTGCACAGATTAAAGCTCCTGGTCAATCAGTCAGGTTGTCCTGTCAGATCTCTGGATATGCCCTCAAAGACTATGGCACAGCTTGGATCAGGCAGCCTCCTGGAAAAGCCATAGACTGAGGACACAGCTGTGTATTACTGTGCAAAGACAGACACAGTGGCTCAGCTTAATGTGAGACACTGTCAAAAACATCAACACAATGATCAACACACTTAATACCTGCTTCATGCTCATGATCATATTCAGACACATTACCACACACACACAAACATGCTAAGTGGACTTAATGTTATGACATCTAACATTATTGTTTTGAGTCTGTGAAGCGAAATTCTATTTGTTGTTATGTTTTGGTTAAACAATAAATATAACTTGTATTAATATAATTTATATTAATAAAATCTGTATAAATTTAATTGTAGAAACTAGGCAAAACATCCAAAATAACTTTTATATTTTAATATTATTTAAGTCTTAAATAACATTAAATATGGTTGTATCAACCTGAATTTATATTTTGTCATGAGTGTGTGCAATCCACCTTTATAGTCATTTATACAGTCTTTCATTGCTTATGCGTTATTATTATTATTATTTACATTCACTCAAAACCTGGTAACTCGGCTGTTGCCTTTCTTGAACACTGCATATCGGAGGTAAAAATATGGATGTCACAATTTTCTTTGTGTCAACAGTGACAAGACTGAGGTTATGCTGATTGGTTCACCCCACAAATACGTAAAGCTGACACTTTAAGCTTAAATGTGGATCTCTAAATCAACTGTAAATAAATTGCATTATGTTCAAAACTCAGCTGCTAGAATCCTGACTAGGTCCAGGACAAGTGAGCACATCACTCCAATCTTGGAGTCCTTGGACTGGCTTCCTGTCAGGTTTCGCATATATTTTAAAATTCTCATGCTTATCTACAAGGCCCTGCATGATTTATCTCCAGAATACCTGTCTGAACTTGGAACTGTCTACTACACCCCAAGGCGTAATCTCCGCTCCTCTGATTCTGGCTTTTTAACTATTCCTGTAACTCGTTTACGCTCTATGGGTGACCGGCTTTTTCTTCTTTGGCTCCAAAACTGTGGAATTCTCTCCTCACTGAGATTAGACATGCTGAATCCTGTAGTGTTTTTAAATCTTCTCTTAAAACGTATTTTTTTCAGGCCTGCATGTATGTGAATTTTTTCCCATGTCTTTTAAATTGATTTTGATTGTATGAATCATTTTTGATTTGTTTGTTTTTTTCCTTTTATCTCGATGTATATTTTCTGTTTGTCTTTGTAAAGCACTTTGAGATGCAACTTTTAAAGGCGCTATATAAAACAAAGTTAATTATATATTATTATTTTATTGATGCTTAAAAGACATTGTTTTAACAACATGCAGCACATACATGGCCAATACTCTCCTCCATATGTTTTGTACTGAGGTCGATGTGTTTTAAATATCACATAATATCACAATGCTAATATATTTATAATATAATATAGTGCACTACAGCAGAGCTCCACAAGAGGGAGTCATTTACTTAAAAAATTAAACGACCTTTTTTCTGAAAACTTAACAATTATCAAACAATTATTTTATTACATTGTCTCATAAATTCTGAAAAATAATCAAAAACCAGCATACTGACATCATTTAAATTATACCTAAATTTGAGTCCACAATAAAAAAAACATTCTGGACTAAGTAACTCCTCCTCTCATAAATAATAATCATATTATGAAGGCCTGTGAAAGCAGACGTATATGCAAATGTAATAATTTACGTCTATATAACACACACATACAGCTCACTATTTACTTTCCAGTGAAATAGTATGAGCAGCATTTACATACAGCAAAAGTTTTGACAATGGTGTCAAGGAGCATTTGCCATCTCATCTTTATGGTGATTGTATCTCAACAAGGTAATTTTGACATTTGTGTTATTCTAGCAAACAGAAAATTTAGTTCAGATTCACTGTTAATATGATTTATGTATTTTATTCCACAGGTATCAGTGGTGATGAAATTCGATTAGATCAGTCCTCTGCTGTGATAAAGAGACCAGGAGAAACAGTGAAGATCTCCTGTAAAATATCTGGTTTTACAATGACAAGCTCCTACATGCACTGGATCCGACAGAAGCCAGGGAAAGCTCTGGAGTGGATTGGGAGAGTAAACTCTGGCAGTAGTTCTAGCTCTAATTATCTTACTTACGCAGACTCCGTGAAAAGTCACTTCACTATGAGTGAGGACGTGTCTCAAAGTACACAGTATCTTGAAGCCAAGAGTCTGAGAGAAGAGGACACTGCTGTTTATTACTGTGCTCGAGAGTCACAGTGACTCCAACTGTTGAAGCAGCTCTACAATAACCACACAACGAAAATACCAGTTAGGCTATGATTCATAATTTTACTATTAATATAATTCTCTCTGGTTTTTGAATTCAGATGCTTTCTTGTTTGTATCTGAAATCCACTCATCATTTGCATGACATTGAAAGGACAGAGTTTACTGATGATGGGGATTGCAGTTTTTGATCTTTATACTCCCATTCATATTTACTTGTTTCTAACTTTAATTATTTTACTTTCATCCAACTTATCATTTCTCGAATTTGATACAAAATTGTCTCTGTTACTCCGGGCCAAAAAGTGATTAATTCAATAAAACGTACAGTAGTCTTGCTTTAATTGCTTTAGTGATTGATAAGCGGGTACTTAGGGAAAAGTTGCCATATGGCAACACTGTACCACATTGGAAAATGGTCAAAAAAGTAGTTTTTCTATAAAATTATGATTTTCTTTTTTAATGAATTGCCAATTTCTTTTAGAAATTGATATATTTATATACTTGGAATTCATGCAGACCAAATATCCCTATCATTTAACCCCTATCATTTGACTAACTCATCCTCACTCTCTCTGTTTTTCTCTGCTCTTCCTATTGCCCTTACCGTAAAATATTGCTGTACTTATTTTCTGAAATTAGGAAATCAGTTTGTTATTTTTACATAAATACCAGTATACTACAATAAACACTTCAAATAAATAAATAACTGCAATTATATTGTTCATGCTAATATCTATAAAAAAATCCCAATGGGGTAATACGTTACTGCAATTCCTGTATAGCATTGCCATATTGAAACATACCTATTTTTCCATAGTGGTACAGCGTTGCCATATGGCAACATTGATATTTTTTCAATTTACAGTAAAACTATTTTAGACTATGACAAACTATGTTAGTTGATTTGTGAATAAAAATATCTAATTTACTTATCAAAGATGCAGCATAAAAAAATCCCCCTTGAGAAGAGATGTTTAGAAATTAGGTTAATAGAGCATTTTTTGGAGCACTTCAACAGGTGTCTCCGTGTGAGGGTGACAGTGGGAAAGAGAGTTTTGGAGGGACATTCAAATCTCATGTGATTAAAACAGCACATCATTGGCTGCCTTAAGGCCTGCCCTTTTCATTCCCATAGTGCAATATATTGTACTTGCATGGCAACGCCATAGAGGGTTAATGTAAGTTACTTTTACAGTATTATATAATTATATATTTGTAATTAATTTTATTCTAACAATGAAGTTGCAATTTATTTAAATGTATTTTAATTTAACACTTTTTTGTAAATATTTGTCAGCTCAACTTGACTTAGTCATATAGAGTTTTCTAACTATTAATCAAATCTAAGTGATATAAAATACTCATTTGAAATCAACAAAAATTAAAAATTGCATTAAGCCTCCCTCCCACTTTTGACCCCCTTTAATTTGCTTACAGGGCCCACAGTTCTACAGAGGATGTCATTGCCACAGCCCTCCACAAGTCTCTGGAGCAGACATATGTCTGGTTTACTATACTCTACTGCCTCTATGACTGTATCTCCACATTGTCTTCCAATCACATTATAAAATTTGCAGATGACACTAAAGTGATTGGACTAATTTCTGCATGACGAGGTCAGAAAACTGACGTTGTGGGGCTCTGAAAACAACCTATCGCTAAACACAAAGAAAACTAAAGAACTCACCTTGGACTTCAGGAAGTGCAGAGCAGAGCCCCTCTCCCATCTTTATAAATGGAGACTGTGTGCAAAGAGTTCGGCGATACAAGGCGATTAAGATGCAGGATGCTTTCTTTTGTGAAAAATTCCATATATTTTAGGCAAAATGGAGAGAGCGAAAGACTGATTTTGATGATGTTGTGCATTGGTGGGATGTAGGAAAAGCACACATCAGGATCTTTTGTCAAAATTACACAGCTAATGCAAATTATTGTTTAAAAAAAACTGCTAATCAAAATCAAATCAAATCAATTGAAAGAAGTCTATTTAACCAAAATGGTGAATCAACTGAAAGACTGAATGAAAAAAATAAAGTTTTGGCCTCACTTTTTCATGAACGAGCTAAGGGAGCTTTGATAAGAGCTTGTTTCCTTTCTCTGAGAGAGATGGATGCACCAAGTTCTTTCTTTTTTAGTTTTAAAAAACGTGAAGGAGCGCGGAAGTCAATGAAATCAGATGGAACTGTTACAACTAATCCTAATGAAATGAGAACAATGGCTATTGATTTTTATACAGAACTTTTTTCGGATGGTCCATGTGACATTGGCTGTATGGAGGACCTTTTTAAAGATTTACCAAAGTTGATAAACAGAGGAATCAACTGGAATTTGAAATGGACATTGATGAAATAACAAAGGCTGTTAATCAGTGGACATGCACCGGGAATTGATGGACTTCCAGGCAAATTTTATAAAACATTTTGGGACTTATTAAAAGATGATTTGTTTGATGTTTTTAAACCATCTTACAGGAAAAAAGAGCTGCCAAGAAGCTGTAGAAGAACTGTTCCCTTTCAAGGGAACTCGAGCTGCGTTGAGACGCGGTGGGAACGCTCTGCGTGATTGCGTCGTGAAGCACGTGTATAATCAGTCCAATGGAAGAGCTAGACGTCATAGGCGGGTGACGTCATAGACCAGGAAGCTATAAAGCACCCCTGAAAACAGACCGCGACAGCTTCTGCGCCTTCAGCAAGCGATCTGTGTATTCTGTCCTTGTCATATTTATTGTTGTCTGTCAAGTTGAAATATATATATATATTATGGCAAAAGAGAGCAAGCAGCTTTGTGTTGTTCCCTGCCCACGTTATATCACGGGTGGGGACACACACATCAGCTTTTTGTTACTATTTGGGAGTGGAGCATGCCACAGTCAGTTCTCGAGGGGGCTGACTGTGAGCATTGCGAGAAGCTGTCCGTGAGGACGCTCCGCTCCCGCCGGGCGTTCTTCGAGGAGGACGTTTCGGTTCGCGCTCCCCGTGCGGGTCCCGCTGTGGCCGATGCACGGCGGCGACTCGCATTTTGGGGTTCGCAAACGGATCTGACAGCGAGAGTTGGGACGGGCCCCGCCCTATCTCAGCTTTCACCTGCCAGATCCAGTGCTGGCGATTTCCAGTTCCGAGGAATTGGTATCGTTAGTGTTTTGTTTAGAAAAAGAGAACAAAACAAATAAAGATATTAGAAAAAGGCAGATGTTTGAGATTTCAATAAATGAATAAATAAGTCAGCTCATAACTCTGTTGAATAAAGAGGAGCTTTAAAAGGAGGTTTATCTAGTGCTGTTGCTAGTTAAATATTTTCTGGCCAGCTGAACATTATGAGAGTAAAAGAGTTTATTAGATGAAATATATCTAAAAACAGAAAAACTCTGTATCTCAGCCTCCTCGTCGGGGACTGCCGTTTTTTCCCTATCTCCACACCACACTGAGGTGTCGAGATCGTGGAATAAGCCGGTTTCTATTTTATGTGTTTAATGCCCAAACGTCTAACTATAGTAAGGCTATGGGTATTAAGTATCATGGTATGACAGTGCCTCGGGTTAAAGAGACGCTTACTAGCTTTCTCTCTCCCGAGTCGGCGTCATTATTTTTAACCCCGACGTTACCCAGCGCTGGTGGGTAAATTATAAAGACATGGATGAATGTGAGGTTGTCAGCACTGACGCTATTCGAGAATTGCGTCGTGCAAAAACAAAGAAAGAGATAAACTATACTGGGAGGGACGGTTTCGAGAAATCGTTTCTCCTCTGCGTCCTCTGGGGGGCGACTCTCTGAGGAGGGTCGCAGCACGGCCAGTTCGGTTGTTTTCCTGCTGGTGGCCACGGAGTGATATATTTATATATTTATATATATATATACATACGTATTTCTGATTTAAAAATAAAGAAAAAACAAAGAAATAAACCATTCAGCGGCGTTCCAGAGGTTTCTTCCTCACCAATCTAATGTTCCTGAGACTGCTGGGCGGAGCAGTCTCGGTCTACTAAGCTCCTCGCAGCACTGAGTGCAAACGAGCATCGCCATTTGGGCTCCTCCACAATCGGGGGACTTGGGTGGCAGTAGCAGTCTAGCCAGTTAGAGATATGCAAGATCTGAGGACGTTTTTATCTCTAAAAAAAGCTTGGACAAATAGGAAGCCCTGACAAAGCCGAGGCTATCAGGCTTCTAAAGGGTGGTCCCCTCCGGGGGTAGGGATGGTTTTGAGAAATCGTTTCTCCTCGGCGCCCTCTGGGGTGCGACTCTCTGAGGAGGGTCGCAGCGCTGCCAGTTCGGTTTTCCTGCCGGTTCGCCGTTCAGGGCACCAAGGTGTCAGTGTCCCCAAACGATCCTCCGAGGGGGGTCGTAGAGCAGTCAGTTCGGTTTCCCTGCCGGTTCGCCGTTTCAGGGTGCCGAGGTGCCTGCTTTTTCCAATGATCCTCCGAGGAGGGTCGTAGGAACTAAGTTATTTAGAGGTAGGCAAGATCTGAGGACTGTCGTCATCTCTAATAAAGTTTAGACAGGAAGTCCTGTCGTAAAAAAAAAAAACAAAAAAAAAACGAGGCTATCAGGCTTCTGAGGGCTCCTCCGGGGCAGGGACCGTTTTGAGAAACCGTTTCTCCTCGGCGCCCTCTGGGGTGCGACTCTCTGAGGAGGGTCGCAGCGCTGCCAGTTCGGTTGTTCCCTGCCGGTTCGCCGTTCAGGGCACCGAGTTGTCAGCGTCCCCATACGATCCTCCGAGGAGGGTCGTAGAACGGTCAGTTCGGTTGTTCCCTGCCGGTTCGCCGCTTCAGGGCACCGTAGTGACTGTTCAACCAAATCCAGAGGCCAGTCTTGAGAGACTGGTTCCCCTAGTAGAATTTCTGGCAGCGTGGAAACTACTGCCACATATTTCTCGGTGGGTCCTGCACACTATAGAAAAGGGGTTCAGAATTCAGTTCTTGTCCGCACAGATTTCTAGGGGTCCTCCCCACTGTGGTGGACCCCGAGCAGGCTTTGGTTATGGAGCAGGAAGTACTGACACTTCTGCAAAAGGAGCTGTAGAAGGGGTTCCTCCTCCCGGCAGACAGTCAGGGTTTTACTGCCATTACTTCATTGTTCCGAAAGAGGATGAGGGGTTGCGTCCTACTCTAGACCTGCGTCAATTAAACAGCAGGTCTCAGAATCTTAAGTTCAAAGTATGCTTACGCTAAATATGATTGTGTCACAGACTCAGTCCGAGGACTGGTTTGTCACAATAGACTTAAAGGACGCTTACTTATCTATCCATCCTTATCACAGGAGGTTCCTGAGGTTTGCTTTCAGGGGCGAAGCATACCAGTATCGGGTTCTTCCATTCGGCCTAGGTTATCACCCCGCACCTTTTACAATATGCGTGGATGCAGCTCTGGCTCCTCTGAGATTCCAGGGCATTCGCGTATTAAATTATATCGACGATTGGTTGATTTTTGCTCAGTCCGAGCTTTTGGCAGTTCAACATCGAGATGTCGTTCTGTCCCACATAAGGAGGTTGGGGTTGCGGCTCAACACCAAAAGAGTGTACTCCTCCCAGCTCAGAGGACCACTTTTCTAGGTGTATTATGGGATTCGACAACAATGCAAGCACATCTGTCTCCTGCACGTATTTCTGCGATTCTCACAGCCGTAAAGGAATTTAAAACTAGGTCAGTCACTCACTGCAAACAGTCTCTGAGACTGTTGGGGCTCATGGTAGTTGCGTCCAACGTAGTTACTTTTGGCCTTCTGTACATGAGACCCCTGCAGTGGTGGCTCGGGACCAAGGGGTTTTCTCCGAGGGGAAATCCGTTTTCGCATGGTCAAGGTCACGCGGCTATGCCTTCGTGCCTCGGTCATGTGGAAGAAACCTTGGTTCCTCGCCCAGGGCCCAGTGCTGGGGGCTTCTTGTCGACGCGTCACGCTATCGACGGATGCTTCCCTCACAGGATGGGGGCGGTCATGAGTGGCCGTTCGGTGAAAGGCCTTTGGTTGGGGCTCATGGCAGTTGCGTCCAACGTAGTTACCTTTGGCCTTCTGTACATGAGACCCCTGCAGTGGTGCCTCAGGACCAAGGGGTTTTCTCCGAGGGGAAATCCGTTTTCGCATGATCAAGGTCACGCGGCTATGCCTTCGTGCCTCGGTCATGTGGAAGAACCTTGGTTCCTCGCCCAGGCCCAGTGTTGGGGGCTTCTTGTCGACGCATAATGCTATCGACGGATGCTTCCCTCACAAGTCGGGGGCAATCATGAGTGGTTGCTCGGTGAAGGGTCCGGACAACACACTGATGGTCTCGTATATCAGAGCAGATATCCTGTTGAGGCAGGGGCTGTGGCCCGGGGAATGGAAACTTCACCCCGAGGTGGTGGAGCTTCTTAGGGAGAACTTAGGTCAAACTCAAGTCGACCTTTCGTATCGCTTGTACAATGCATTGCCCTTTGTGGTTCTCCCTCATGCATCCAGCTCCGCTTGGACTGGATGTGATGTATTAGGTGTGGTTCACGCTACAACTGTACGCATTTCCCGATATCTTTGCTCCTGGGAGCTCTGGATACTGTGGGCTCGGCCTCTGAGGGGGCCCAGCTCATAGACTCAGGTCTCTCGACCGAGGTCTTGGAGACCATACTCCAGTCTAGTGCTCCCTCCACGAGAAGACTAAATATGCATTGATATGGAAACCGTTCTCTGACTGGTGCAGAGAACGCCTTCTGAATCTTGTTTCTGCCCTGTTGGTACAGTACTTGATTTCTGTAATGAATGTTTCTTTGCTGGGTTATCTCTGAGGAGAGATCCTTAATTTCGTCTTCTCCGTGGTACATGAGGCTGAGGCCTGCACGTACTTGGATTTGCACCTGGTATGGTGATAGTATTTCTTCACCCCAGGTCAGGTTGTATCTCTAGGTCCCTACTGAATGTGCGGGTCATTTGTGCTGCAGGCCTTCTGTCCTCCACCATTAATACCCCAGATCAGGAAAAACTTAATCTGTTATGCCCTGTCCGGGCTTTGGATGCATATGTCCACAGAGCTGCTCAGTGGCTTATATCAGAACAATTATTTGTCTGCTTCGGGTCACCTAAGATAGGTTGCCCTGCATCTAAACAGATGATGAGCAAGTGGGTAGTTGAGGCTATCTCACTTGCTTATGAAGCGGCCGGACAGCCTTCACCCTATGGCTGTTCAGGCCCATTCTACAGAAGTATGGCTGCCTCTAGGCTTTAATTTCGGGAGTTTCCCTTCAGGATATTTGTAATGCGGCAGGCTGGTCCTCACCACATACATTTGTCAGATTTTATGACTTAGACCTCTCCACTCCTGGGGCTAGGTTGCTTGCTTCTTAGTGTGCGCAAGACTTCACACAGAACGGGCATTTGTCTTTATGGCGTAGTGGGTATGGGGTTCCCACCGCGTCTCAACGCAGCTCGAGTTCCCTTGAAAGGGAACGTCTCAGGTTACGTATGTAACCCTGGTTCCCTGAGAGGGAACGAGACGCTGCGTTCTCCTGCCATACTTCCTGCATGCCCTGATCGACTTGCTTCAGGCTTATCAGAAGCTGTCGCGGTCTGTTTTCAGGGGTGCTTTATAGCTTCCTGGTCTATGACGTCACCCGCCTATGACGTCTAGCTCTTCCATTGGACTGATTATACACGTGCTTCACGACGCAATCACGCAGAGCGTTCCCACCGCGTCTCAACGCAGCGTCTCGTTCCCTCTCAGGGAACCAGGGTTACATACGTAACCTGAGACGTTTTGTCTTTGTTGCCAAAGAAAGTTGATCTTGGTCTTTTAAAGAACTGGAGACCAGTGGCAATTTTGTGTACCGACTATAAAATCTTAGCGAAATGTCTTTCAAATAGATTGGAATTGTATTTAGAACATATAGTGAATGAATATCAAACTTATTGTATTCCTGACAGAGCTGTTATGGATACCATTTTTCTTGTTCGTGATATCATTGATATTGCAAAAAGGGATGGTGACAATATTGGAATATTTGCAATTGATCAATAAAGGGCATTTGACAGAGTCAGTCACTTTTATTTGTTTAGTTCCCTTAAAACTTTTGGTTTTGGTGATCTTTTTATTTCATCAACTGTTATATTCTGGTGTTTCTACAATGTTGAAGGTTGGAGGAGGGCTAAGTCAACCAGTGTCAGTACGTAGAGGTATTAGACAAGGTTGTCCTTTGTCAGGAATGCTATATTCTTTAGCCATCAAACCTTTGCTTCGTCAATTGGGGAAAAATTTGGATGGCTTGCTAATTGAAGGACAAAAAGTTAAACCTAAGTTTTCTGCCTATGCTGATGACGTTACAGTGTTTATCAAAAGCAAAAGATATGTGATTGTTTTAGAAATAAGTTTTAAAGAAGTATGAAAATGCCTCTTTAGCAAAGGTAAACTGGGGAAAAAGTGGAGGTTTTATTTCAGGAAATTGGTCTGAAGAAGAGTCACCAGTCTTACCAGGAGGTGTGAAATGGGGTAAAGAAGGCCTGAAAATATTGGGTATTTATTTAGGAACTGAAAAATATATTCAGAAGGTGGACATGGATCCTGCCTCAGTTATCTTTTAGGGGGAGAGTCTTGGTCGCAAACAATCTAGCTGCTTCAGCACTTTGGCATAAACTAAATGTGTTAAATCCACCTGATGAAGTAGTTAATTTACTACAAAAGAAAATAAATGATTTCTTTTGGTCTGGTCAGCACTGGGTAAAATCTGCTATTTTATATTTACCAGTCAGTGAAGGAGGACAATGCTTAATAGATATAAAAAGCAGAATTAAGGCTTTCAGGCTGCAGGCAGCACAGAAGTTGCTGTAAAATCTGTTGGGCTGATACAGCTTGTTCCTTATTACGCAGTATGAATTGGTTTAAATATGATTTTAATCTGTTTTTAATCAGTTTGAAAGATATGGAATGGAATGATTCTTCTCCATTTTATAAATCAGTTTTGAAAGTGTGGAATTCTGTTTTTCAATTAAGGAGAGATTCAAACCTTGAAAGTTGGATAAAAAATGAACCACTCTTTAACAATCCCCTAATACAAGCAAATGTGTTGAAAATGAGGAGTTTGCAAACATCAATGGTGAGAGCAGAATGCACATGTTTGTCTAATATAAAGAATGGAAACAAGTGGAAAAGTCCCCAAGAACTGTGTAGTTTGACGGGCATTAAGTTTCATAAGATTTATGGAAAAAATAATGAAGACATTTTTTTCAGTTCTTCCTTATATCTACAGACAAAGTATAAAATAAAATTGCTGTGGTAATTTATTTATATAGCACATTTAATAGCAACGGTGTTGCCCAAAGTGCTTAAAAACAATAAAACATATATGTATAAAAACATTTATCAAGCCTAGCAGATGAAGGCATGACAGTAGTCCTAACCCTATACCTTGTGTCAAGATGATTTATGACCCTATGATTGACAGGTGGGCGGGGCTAACCTTTGACCTTCCGGAGGATGTTCCGGAGGCCCCTTTGATGTAGGGATTAACCTTTGACCTATCGATCGATCAAGTTGACAGTTGTCTTTGATCCGTGGTATGGCAGCTGTGGGGTATAATAATTTATTTTGACAGTTGTCTTTGCCCTGTTGACCTGGAAATGATCCGTCATTTTGCCAGTTGGTTTTGATCCGGGTATGATATATCAAGTTGACGGCTAGTTTTGAACTTTTGACCCAGGTATAATAAGTTATTTTGACAGGCGTTTTTGATGTTAACATAATGAAGATAAGCTTTGATGATAATGGTTTGTCAGAAGTGACAGAAGGTTTGAGATTTATTGTCTTTGATGTTATTGGCTTTGAAAAGTCGTAATTCCCCACCACCCCCGGTATTTCCGAGCACATTGCCAGGGACAGTGAGGAAGTTTATGAGTTGAAACACATTGATCTTTAAAATGGTTATGTACATTTACAAAACATCGTACACATTGATCTTTAAAAGTGTATAAAGTATATTTTCAAAAAATCATCTTACCATTTCAGAGTACTGAAGAATTGGGTTAAAGTTGAAAAGAGTTCCTCTTTTGGAAAGAGTGCCTTTTGCATTTTGACAGTCTTTGAGCTAAATGTGTGTGACAGCCGATATCCTGGCATTCCTGAAGCATACTATATACATTTGCTGTGTGTGTGTGTGTGTGTGTGTGTGTGTGTGTGTGTGTGTGTGTGTGTGTGTCTCTCTCTCTCTCTCTCTCAAACACCAGCGCATGACAGGCATGGTCTCTTCGCTAAGTGTGTGCGTCTGTCTGTGAGTGTGTGAGACGTCACCCTATTCCTGCATCCCCCTGCTGGGGAGTGAAAGTGAGAAAATATCTCACACTAACTAGAGTTGAAAAACATTAATTCCTTTAAAATAAATAAAAATAAAAATCATCTTACCATTTCAGAGTACTGAAGAATTGGGTTAAAGTTGAAAAGAGTTCCTCCGAGTGATTCTCTCACCGGCCTTTTGCATTTTGACAGTCTTTGAGCTGTGTGTGTGTGTGTGTGTGTGTGACACCCGATATCCTGGCATTCCTGAGCACACTATATAAATGGGGATAGTGAGAAAAAGAGATTTTTCCAATAATGGCACATATCTTACACTAACGTTGAAACACATTCTGTTCTTTAAAATTATATAAATGAAACGGTTATAACATTTACAAATATAATATTTTTACCCTAAGTAGAGTTGAAATACATACTGATCTTTAAAAGTATATAAATGAAATGTTTATAAATTTAGTCATTCACAAATATTTTTCATACTAACTAAAGTTGAAAAACATTAATTCCTTTAAAATAAATATCTTACTGAAGCAATTATTTCAAAAATAAAATCATCTTACCTTTTCACTATGGTGAAGAATTGGATTAAAGTTGACAGTCTCTGAGCTAAATGTGTGTGTGTGACACCCGATATCCTGGCATTCCTGAGTATGCTATATAAATGGGGATAGTGAGAAAAAGAGATTTTTTCCAATAATGGCACATATCTTACACTAACGTTGAAACACATTCTGTTCTTTAAAATTATATAAATGAAATGGTTAATAAAATATCTTTTCAAAACAAAAAATAAATAAATACATTTTCACCTGGGTTGAAGAAGTAAATCTACCGCCATGTGTCTGGCCTCGTGGGTATAAGGGTTTGATTTAATGGAAGTTGTGAAGGTTTTATGTTTGAACTTTGACACGGGGCTTCACAGGATCTCCCTCCATATTCCAGAGGAGAGGGGATTGCTGAGGACGGTGAAAGTGAGAAAAGAGTTTTTCTAATAATGGCACATATTTTACACTAAGCTGAAACACATTCTGTTCTTTAAAAGTATATAAATGAAATATTTGTAAAATTTACATTTAGTCATTTACAAATATAATATTTTCACATTAACTAAAGTTGAAACACATTCTGTTCTTTAAAAGTATATAAATGAAATATTTGTAAAATTTACATTTACAAATATAATATTTCAGAGTTTTTCTAATAATGACACATATTTTCACACTAACAGCAGTTGAAAAAGTTGAAAAACATTCTGTTCTTTAAAAGTATATAAATTATATGATTATATCGTTCATTTTAAAAATAAACATCTTTTCTAAATTACTGAAACACAGTGCACCAATTAGTTTTGTTTTAGATGAACACAAAATAAAGAAAATCATCTTACATTTTCAGAGAATTGAAGAAGTAAATCCCAACACATCATTGTCCATATAAGGTATGAATGTATTTACAAAGATGCAATAAGTTTTGATACAAAATATCCCGGAGTGTTTTTTTCCCACACCGGCGTTTTGACAGTCTGTGATTCAGAGTGGAGGAGGAATGTGTGTGTGTGTGTGTGTGTGTGTGTGTGTGTGTGTGTGTGTGTGTGTGTGTGTGTGTGTGAGTGAGCAGTATGAGATGTTGGGAATGTTTTTTAGTGTTAATCTTAAAAGTTAATATTAAAAGTTTAAATTATATCTTTTAAAAATAAAAGAAGATTTCAATTAAGTCTTAATAAAAACGTTGTAATACAGTCGTATCTTCTATTTATCTTTTGAATGATTTTGTTTAACAGTGACCTAAAGTATAATTTTATTAATATAGTCATAGCCATAATGATTTTTGTACTGTATCCCGTACACCTAAACACGACCATCACAGAAAACAGCATTTTTACATTGTTTTTACATACTGTTTTCCATAAATTAACTAATCTCCATATTTAAATTAAATGATTATAAATATAGAATAATAACAAGTATGTTACTAAAATGAATTCAAACGATTTAAACTTAGTTTTAGCTAAATTACTTTTATATAAAAAAGTATATAAATATAAAAATACCTTACATTTTCATAGTGCCGAAGATGTAGTTCTTTATGCAATGATAAAAACAGTCCAAAAAGCAAATAATTTAAGTTGTCATAAACAAAGCCCTCCCAGCTCCTTCAGCGATAAACAACAGGGTGAAATGAATGCTTGAGCCCCGAGATGCAGGACAGATGAGCCTCTGGGGTACACTGTCACAGTAAAGTTAGTGTGCTTTCCAGAGTTTTATTCATACTAAATTCATTTAAAAGCATAATATTAAAAGTTTAAAATAGATCTTTTAAAATTAAAAGACTGTTTAAATCAAAGCTTTAACGTTTTATTAAAATTGTATCTTCTATTTATCTTCTTAGAAGACTTATGTGTGATATAAATGATTTTACATAAATTTAACCTAAGGTATTATTTTTACTAAACAGTTTAAAGCAATTTTAAAATTGTAAAGCAAAAACTGTACTTTGGTATCTTAGATCTTATACAAAAATATTTCAAACAGTATTTTTTGTCCATCCACATGAAACTTGTTGTCAAAGTTTGTCACAATGTGTTTTGTTATGTTTTGTAGTTGTTGTTTTTAAGAAATCCCAGGACTCTACATTGCTCTTGTTTAGATTAAGTTGTATCATTTAGAAAACCACTGTATATTTTCAGAGAGGCGATGTGCCTCTGCGGTCCATCACGCAGCAATTTTACTCGTCTTAATTCAAAGCATGATCTTATATGATCTATTGCACGTATAAGGTGTATATCATTTTTTACTTTTCTTGTATCTCCCGAACTATCCTTAATCAGTGTGGAAACACACAGGGTGAAACCCTTTACTGAGAATATACTATCGGTTATCTACTCAAAATATATATGTAGAACTTTAAAATGTTAGCATTTGTTGATGCGACAGTTTGTCTGTAGGCTGCATGAACAGCCTTTGGGAGAGCTGATGATACTATATAGCAGGAAAAATGCCCTTTGACCTCCTCCATTTTGGAGGATTTTTTGTCAAATACCTTACAACTTAGACCTTAAGCAGCTATAGTAATTTATTGCCATGTGTAACCTGAAAAAAACAAGAGGTGATAAAAAATGTTAACGATGACCTACCGTGGACCTCATGGCTACGGCTGTGAGAGGACTCCATTCATAAAGAACATTGTGGACACACAGCTCTGACGTTTTCCAAGAGTATTTTGCCCAGCCTCTTTTTTATAAATAGCCAAGACAAATCATTTCTGGACCAAAAACTTTTGCACCCACACTCCTCTTACCACCTCATCAAAAGATATGTCTAAAAGTAAGTATTGTCTTTATAATTCATTGCTACGGTGTTTTATTTAAAAAGATTGTTTATACATAAGGAAAAGACGGTATAATTCATTAGAGTTTTAAACATGCTATTGCTGTTATAGCATGCTTTGTTGCTCTTACACATTGTTATATGTTCTATATTTTGGCGTCATATATGTTTCAGAAAAAAAAAAATATATATATATTTCCCCACATCCAATCACAGTTTACTGTAGTTGGCCGCTGCGGGATTTCCATAAAGGACTTTAAAGTAAATGTTTTGGTTTTTATTCAGTTTTGAATCTTATTTAGATTATTTTAGTCAGACATGGTTATATGTGCATAGGCCTATTTAATTATTTAATCTGTATTTTATTCCTCTTCAATTACTTTTTAAATTTTGGTAGGCTACTTTTTAATTCTTCTTTTACTTTGTCTTTGATTTTAACTTTTAGCACTTTGCATGATAAAATTGTTTAAAATGTAAGCTATAAATGGCACAATGTGATAACCAAAATATATAAAAGTTAAGTCAAAGCTATTTATATAGCCTAGCGTTTTTCACAATACACATTCTCATAATTTAGTTATAGATTCTGACGCTGGGCACCGTCAAGCGTCTTCTTTTAGATGGTTCTATATTTATGATATTATGCTCCCCTGAATGGAAAAGAACTGTAAACTTCATCAATGTACTGTAATGCACTGCTTTACTGCCTATAGGATGATTGCATGATTTTTTACATTTAAAATAACATGGTCTTTCCTTTTCTCTCTCTCTCTCTAGAGACAGCAAACACTGCAGGACAATCGGACATCCAAGTAACATGTTAGTGTGGTTTATATTTATTTTGAATGAGAAACATTATAGAGTGCAACAGGCGTTTTCTGGAAGTAAAAACACCAGCGACTGTGAAAAAGGGGGCAGGTACTCTATTGGGTGTATAATGAACAATTGACAGATATTTTATGTAAACAGGCAAAATTTCTTCATCTGATGGTGGCCATGTGTTTTCGCCTATCATAACTGGTTTAACTCATGGGTCCTCCATTGACATCAACATGACTTCTGCCAAATCAAATGTACCGGCAAATTGTAAGTGTAATAAAACAGTTTTGCCTATGTAATATATTAAATTAATCTTAATTAAACAGTCCGAGTTAACTATTTGGGACCAATTGGAAATTTACATTCTGATCTAACAGCGTCATGTACAAATTTGTCATGCTCCTGGATTATTTTACTATACTACATTACTATAGCCTTTTATTTACTGCTGATTTTATCAAAGCCACGAATTAACTCAATTCATGGTTCCAATAATAAAATAAATGAACAATTGACAGATGAACTGATAAATATTTTATGTAAACAGGCAAAATCTCTGCATCTGATGGTAGCAATGTGTTTTCGCCTATCATAACTGGTTCAAGCTCCTTCGAGATCAGCACGACTTCTGCCGCATCAAATGTACCGGCAAATTGTAAGTAACTATTGTAAGAGAAACTATTAAAACAGTTTTTCGCCTATGTAATGTATAAAACTAATCTTAATTAAGCAGTCGGAGTTAACTATTTGGGACCAATTTTAAGGAAAGTTACATTCTGATCTAACAGCGTCATGTACAAATTTGAAATATTTTTGGTACTATTGAATCAGGTTTTGTAGAATAAGCCATGATGAATTTATCTTATCTGGTGTCATGCTCCTGGATTATTCAGAATTGTAAAT
Source organism: Gila orcuttii (assembly GCA_026230005.1). Taxonomy (NCBI): domain Eukaryota; kingdom Metazoa; phylum Chordata; class Actinopteri; order Cypriniformes; family Leuciscidae; genus Gila; species Gila orcuttii. The sequence goes on along the minus strand of JAPDVR010000003.1, from coordinate 35,590,556 downwards.
ATAGCCTTTTATTTTACGGCACTTATTTATTTTACTACAGATTTTATCAAAGCCAAATACTGTCCAAAAGGGGCGACTGGGAAAGAAGAGAAACAGGTCAATACAAGGTTAGATTCAATCTTTATATTCTTTCCCATTTTGCCTTCATTTTCCTTTTCCTGTTTTAATTTTAAAATTTTTATATTCTCAGATCATCAAGGGTTTCTGAAAGCAAACACCAGTCAGTTGGTTGAAAAAATGAAGAACATTGATCCAATCATTGACGATCTTGACTTGCACAATGAATCAGTTGCAAATGTGCGAGCGAATCCAACACGCCGGATGAAGATGAGGAACTGTTGGACTGTGTGATGAAGGTGAGGGAACTGCTGGACTGTGTGAATTGTGAAAGCATTGCCAAGGACCTGGTCAACGCTTTGTTCAAGCATGAAGAATATCTCATGAAGAAACTGCAATAACAACTGTTGTATTGTTTGGCATTATGTATATATTTATGAGTTTTCATTTTTGTATTGAGAACCAAGTATATTGTACAAGTGAGAAGAATCCAAACTGGGCACATAATAAACAGTGGCAAAGTTTGTATTTCTTAAAGTTTTTAAGCTTAGATATCTTTAAATACATTTTAATGTTTTTTCATTCTACTCTTAGCTATCTTAAAAAGATCTTCTCTTTTAAAAGAAGCAAAAAATAATTTCATTTAATTGTTTATATCATCTGGACTTAAATAAAACAAATCCAAAAGAATTTTTAAAAAATTTGATATATTTTGGATTTTATGAGTTGTGTCTCTTGAGATACGTTGCCTGATTAGGGTATAAAAAGGACCATGTCGTTCTCCGTCAGCTTTTGAGTCGCCATTTCAGAAGTTTCTAGATTTTTCGAATAGGAAACTGTTTGATGGTGAAAGTTTCCGGAATCTCGTGAGCGAGTCCTTGCAGCACAATTGTCCAGGCCTTGTGCTTTAACGCTCGGAAGCTTGTGTTTTTGGGTCAGAAGCGTAGTTTGCGTCAGGCTCAGACAATGCGGGACACAAGTATCATCCGGCGTGTGAGTGCGCCACGGGGAATGGCTGTCGTTTAAGAGATACGCTAGACTCTATGTTTAAAGACCATTTTAGAGACCAGATGGTTGACTTGATGCGCAGGATCATCGATGCTGCGTGTGATATGGAAAACGATTGTGCGCAGGATACCAAACGTGTCACAAATCTCAAGAAAGAAATGGATGTCATAAGAGGGTTAGTGGGGACATGGACCGATGTGACGCCCATGTTTTTTAACACCATAGAGCCGACCGGTGTAATCCTCAGAAAAGTTCTGGATGTAATGTGTGCATCTAGTGAAGAATTCACAGTCGACGAACTATTCGTTATGTGTACGTTTGTAACAGATCTCTGTGTGTCACTGGTGTCAAAAAATGCCAAAACAGATCTTGGTGAAATAGTTCAAGGTCTGGTCAGCTATATCCTAGACCAAGACATGGTAGCGTGCAGAGACTTTCTATTCTGGTTGGATTACAAATAAATGGAGTTATTGTCTACTTTATGTATATGTAATGCCGGTCTATCATAATTGTGTAAAGAAAAATAGTGTTGAAATAAAAGATTGTAGGTGTCACGGTGTGGGTTCATGTCTTGTTCCTGTCTGTCCCGTGTTTCCCTTGTCTTGTGTGAACTTTAGTTATTTCCTGTGCTGTGTCATGTTTTGTAGTCCTTTGTAGTTTTTCTAGTTTATAAGTATCCCCAGGTGTTTCTGATTAACCACGCCCTCTTGTTATCTTGTTTAGCTCGTTTACCCCTGTATTTAACCCCTGTGTTTCAGCCCTGTCTTTGTGAGTTGTTAATGTTGTAATGGTTGCTGTTTCCGTGTTCCTGGTCTGAGTTTCTTTTGTTTGTTTGTTTGTTTTATTAATAAATGTGCTTGCATTTGGATTCACTTCTCGCTTCATTCTTCCCGCAACGTTACAGTAGGCCTACCACTTAACTCATCATTCTTTGCGACCGTGTCGGAGCTTTGGAGTTTCACAATTTTATAATAAAATGGTATTATAAGTCTTGATTCTTGCACATTAATAATTTAATGAATAAATACTAGATGAGAATATTTAAGAGATGAAATATTTCAGAGATCCTATGGATTTCCCCTTCCCATCATGCTGGATTGGGACAGTACAATTTGAAATAAAACGTTATTTATGTGTTTTAACAGCAAGATAAAAAATCGTTGACTTGTTCATGTTTATATTTAAAAGAGTTTCTGATATGTGTTTCATTATAAAGTGTAGACCATGCTAATAATAATTAAAGCGGATTTAATAATTATAAAACAACTACTTTGGGGATGCATTGGATGCGACAAAACCAATAAGAGTATTTACCGAGTAAAGATTTAGTAAAAGGTTATCTTATTAGATATATTTGTAAAGGTTGTTGAACACAATCACTAAATAAACGAAACAATTGGATTATTTGAACTTAATAGTTTTGGACTAAATTAAGAATGCTAACCTGATTCAACTAAATGGCATTGAATTAATCTTATGTAATAAACTTAAGTTTACTGAAATAAACAATGTTAATTAAATGCGACATTACCCTGTAGAACCTGTTGACATAAAAAGTTGAGTAAATCCACCATATGTTTTCCAACAAAATGTTGATTAAACATTAAAATTTCAAAACGTATGGATGGATCGCAATAAGCTCTGTAACAAGCGTTTCGAAAGTAGCTATGATGTATTTTATTTTGAGCAGAAATTAAGTGAACTATTAAGATGTTAAAGTTCAGTTATAGACCTTTTGCAAATTCAAATGTATTGAGTTTTTTATTGAGTAGCCGAATTCAGGGTTGTTCAATAGTTATCAAGCACCTGCACTTGGTGAGATTATTCAGAAAAAGCGACAAAAGTAATTTTCTGATAAATCATCGTACACGGATGCACTGTGTTTTGTTGTATGCAGAGATTTTGAGGGACACTTATAGAAAAATGTCTTCATTCTTTGTTTTGGTGTATTTTTAAAAACAGATAGATCTACATAGATGTTATACACAAAAAATATTTCAGAGATCCTTGTGCGGTATTCTATAGCCGCATAAAGGGGTAAATATACATTTAAGACCTATTTAAAAACTAGAATGGTATAATGTCTCAAGTGAAGATGATGGTTTAAATCAAGTCAATTCATGTGAATACTGTCGAATATGAGCAAGAGAAGACCTAGAGTTCACTAACATTACCGGTAACTGTAGGAAACGGATATCCAGGGGGAGAGCGTAAAGAAAAACACCATACAAAACATTACAATCACACCCGGCAATACGATAAGTGTTACGATAGTGTTGTTAAAATGAAACCGCGGTAAACAATTTAAGAACACTAGAGCTCCTCAACATGCGGTTCAAATGTTCAGTATAAACAAGAATCCAACTCTAATGTGACTGAGCTCGTTTCACATATAACTGTTGATAGTTAGGTATAATCGTTAGATAATTTATCAAACAATTGAAATTTACGATATGTTAAAACATTTTGATAATGAGGCCAAAAACTGCTTACCACATGTTTTCATAACTTAGTGCTTACCGTCTGTTTTCTGGATCAGACCTAAAACTCTGGTGTCAAAGTATTGATGTGAACGGAATAAAAAATGAATCATCCCACCTTACACGCAAAAATACCGCTTATCAGCGGTAATTCATTAGCTTAACAGTTGTTTAGCGACATACACAACATAACTGTGTATCTATTACCGTGCTGTGAAAAGTGCAATAATTAGACGAGTTTGAAGCGTAATAGTTTTATAGGTAACAGAAAAAACAGCAATACTCATCTTTCATGACGATGTTTCGTAGACATAGCAGAAAGATGTTCTAAAAGAAATTTGATTGGTTTAGTCTTAAACAGTCGCATAGAAGAATTTAATTCAATTTTTGATATAAAGTTTTTCATAAACTCCTAAATGTTTGACCACGCTCGTAGACTATAGGTTTTGCAAACTGTACAAAAACAAAAAGAAACAATATGTAAACGGCGTAATCGACTAGTAGCAAGTGGCTTTCCCGTATTTGTTTTAAATGGTTCGTGCCGTATTTACTTTTTTAGCAAGTTGGCCTCTAGAATTTACTTTTGTGCAATTTTATCAGCCGTAGTGCGGGACTTTGTTTAACAGCCTCGAGCTTTAATGAATATGCCTCACTCAGCGCAATAGTCAGTTTTGATTATGCTGTAATAGTTTAAGTGTAACACAACACCCCCCTTACTTTTTGCATTAATACTTTGTGTGATTTCACATCGTAGATAGAGGGAAAGTTGCACTAAACAAAGTACAACACCCCCCTTACATTTTGCATTAATACTTTGTGTGATTTCACATCGTAGATAGAGGGAAAGTTGCACTAAACAAAGTACAACACCCCCCTTACTTTTTGCATTAATACTTTGTGTGATTTCACATCGTAGATAGAGGGAAAGTTGCACTAAACAAAGTATCAATTTAGTTATCAAACAGAAATACTATCGCTTAAATTATTAATGTCATTTATTCCTATAAACACTGTTGACGGCTCTCAAAGCAAAGTCTTTACCTAAAACACATACAGTACAGTCTAACATTCAAAATGTGAAACAGTGTCGTCTGCTATCTGAATAGTAATAAAACCATCATTTGCAAACTTTTGTGTATTTGTTATAAACGATGCTTTTCAATCCTCTTTTCTTAGTGATTTGGTCTTTTGAATCTTACATGGATGTTTTGGACACGGGTGATTCCTGTATAAAGATTATGTTTTAAAGGTAGGCCATAGTCTTTACAAGCGTGTGACAAAATATGTTATATAAATATCGCTACGGTGTGACAAAATATGTTTAAGCACAACTATGTACACCCATACTAAGCGGGAGAATATCTAACTGTCGCTTGTGAACATTCCATTATCTGATTATTTGGGGTCAGGGAACACCATTAGCTCATACATCTCTTTAATTTGTGCTGGATGTAAAAAATAAAGGTTAATAACAACCAAACAAAAACTTTAAATCAGCATGAAACCATAATATTAATAAATAAAATATGGTTTAATTAAAGTTTGATAATGACTTGGATATTATTTTCTTTTAGTAAAGCTATGCCTGGATCAGCCAACACAGAGTTTTGCATTGTGGGTGAGACCGCACAAAAGATTACACCAATATTAGCTTTCTCGAACATTGCACAATTGCACTATGCCTGAAACTTAGTAATCAACATGCATTTCTAGGTCTGTCAAAAAATCATCTGTTATCATGGTTTAGTTGTATTTTAAAACATTGCTTTTTCTTAAAAAACATGATTATCTTGTTCATCGTGTAATAACTCCATATTTATCAGGCTGATATTTGTAGAAATAAGCAAAGTAAATGTATAAAACAAAAGAACCAGTTAATGGCCTTGCGTCCGAACACAACAGGTATGAAGATATGTTTGGTTTTAACTTTTTATTCTAACTTTAAAGCTAGATTATCCTTTGAAAAGGTTAATACAGTATTTGATTTTTGGGGGAACGTTGCAAACTAGCGTCGTTAAACTTAATCTTTGGTTTTTAAGGGAAATTAAGTATTCTTGGGAGACCCCTTGACCCCTGAAGTTATGACTTCTGAAGATCTCTCACGTGTAGATTCACTCGGTTGAAAAATGCTGTTTTGTAATTTACACATCTGAAATTAAAGGTACAGTAGTTTTTTTAAAAGTATTTTATTAGCTAAAATCAATGTCTTTATTCATAAATATGATCTCATTGGTGTAAAATTAGCCCTGCCAATGATCTGACTTATCCTCATAAGCGAAGAATTTCTTATCTTTAATTACATGGTACGGGTAAGTCCATGGAGACCGCCATGTCGTTCCACCATCTTGAAAACTATAATAGCAGAGAGGGACAAAAAGCACTAGCCAACCTCAACGCGTTTTCGTTCAGAGCCGGCTGACTGAACCAGAGACTGAACCCCGCTGAAGCTCCCAAGGAGGTCAGTGAGAGGCGCTTGTTGTCACTCCCCCGGCAAATTTGAAAGGCTGCACTGCGCGGTACTTCATAATGCAATCCTCGTAACCAAAAAGCATAAACATTTTATTTAAAAGGAAACGTGACCGGCAAATTCAAAACGAGGGTAAATATTATCTTTTCCCTGGTGGATAGAGCTAATGAAGGAGAAAGACTTTGAAAGGGAGTCCAAAGTCCTGCTTTCTTCTCGACAGGTAAGTCAATGTTATGGTCTAAATGACACACTTTTTTTCATTGCTTGATTGTTTAATTTATTATATAGGTAGCGTAACAGTAGAACATGTATAGTTAAACTCGATGATGTGCTATTGGAAGACATGTCGTAGCTTCGTGACACATAACGGCTACCGTAGTTGCAACACGCTTTTGAAAAAGCGATGCGCTAGAGAGCACTATTCGTTTGAATGCAAAATACAATTTCACCGCTAGATGGGAGAAATTCCTTCACAGCGTACCTTTAAGGACTAAATCCTCCAAAATGGAGGAGGTCAAAGGGCATGTTTCCTGCTATAGTATCATCAGCTCTCCCAAAGGCTGTTCCAACAGACAAACTGTCGCATCAACAAATGCTAACATTTTAAAGTTCTACATATATATTTAAGTAGATAACCGATAGTATATTCTCAGTAAAGGGTTTCACCCTGTATGTTTCCACACTGATTAAGGATAGTTCGGGAGATACAATAAAAAGTAAAGAATGATATACACCTTATACATGCAATAGATCATATAAGATCATGCTTTGAATTAAGACGAGTAAAATTGCTGCGTGTTGGACCGCAGAGGCACATCGCCTCTCTGAAAATATACAGTGGTTTTCTAAATGATACAACTTAATCTAAACAAGAGCAATGTAGAGTCCTGGGATTTCTTAAAAACAACAACTACAAAACATAACAAAACACATTGTGACAAACTTTGACAACATGTTTCATGTGGATGGACAAAAAATACTGTTTGAAATATTTTTGTATAAGATCTAAGATACCAAAGTACAGTTTTTGCTTTACAATTTTAAAATTGCTTTAAAGTGTTTAGTAAAAATAATACCTTAGGTTAAATTTATGTAAAATAATTTATATCACACATAAGTCTTCTAAGAAGATAAATAGAAGATACGATTTTAATAAAACGTTAAAGCTTTGATTTAAACAGTCTTTTAATTTTAAAAGATCTAATTTAAACTTTTAATATTATGCTTTTAAATGAATTTAGTATGAATAAAACTCTGGAAAGCACACTAACTTTACTGTGACATTGTACCCCAGAGGTTCATCTGTCCTGTAACTCCTCTCGTCTCTGTGAGGGGGTCATGCATTCATTTCACCCTGTAGTTTATCACTGAAGGAGCTGGGAGGGCTTTGTTTATGACAACTTAAATTATTTGCTTTTTGGACTGTTTTTATCATTGCATAAAGAACTACATCTTCGGCACTATGAAAATGTAATGTTATATATACTTTTATTTTATATATATATTAATTAATTTAGCTAAAACTATGATCAATGTAGCGTATTTGTTTTTATTAAGACTTAATTTAAAACATCTTTTATTTTTAAAAGATATAATTTAAACTTTTAAGATTAACTTTTAAGATTAACACTAAAAAACATTCCCAACATCTCATACTGCTCACTGTCATTCACACACACACACACACACACACACACACACACACACACACACATACACACACACACACACCCATTCCTCCTCCACTCTGAATCACGGACTGTCAAAACGCCGGTGTGGGAGAAAAACACTCCGGGATATTTTGTATCAAAACTTATTGCATCTTTGTAAATACATTCATACCTTATATGGACAATGATGTGTTGGGATTTACTTCTTCAATTCTCTGAAAATGTAAGATGATTTTCTTTATTTTGTGTTCATCTAAAACAAAACTAATTGGTGCACTGTGTTTCAGTAATTTAGAAAAGATGTTTATTTTTAAAATGAACGATATAATCATATAATTTATATACTTTTAAAGAACAGAATGTTTTTCAACTTTTTCAACTGCTGTTAGTGTGAAAATATGTGTCATTATTAGAAAAACTCTGAAATATTATATTTGTAAATGACTAAATGTAAATTTATAAACATTTCATTTATATACTTTTGAAGAACAGAATGTATTTCAACTCTACTTTGGGTGAAAATATTATATTTGTAAATGACTAAATGTAAATTTACAAATATTTCATTTATATACTTTTAAAGAACAGAATGTGTTTCAACTTTAGTTAGTGTGAGATATTTTCTCACTTTCACCGTCCTCAGCAATCCCCTCTCCTCTGGAATATGGAGGGAGATCCTGTGAAGCCCCGTGTCAAAGTTCAAACATAAAACCTTCACAACTTCCATTAAATCAAACCCTTATACCCACGAGGCCAAACACATGGCAGTAGATTGACTTCTTCAAACCAGGTGAAAATGTATTTATTTATTTTTTGTTTTGAAAAGATATTTTATTAACCATTTAATTTATATAATTTTAAAGATCAGTGCTTTTCAACGTTAGTGTAAGATATGTGCCATTATTGGAAAAAATCTCTTTTTTCACTATCCCCATTTATATAGCGTGCTCAGGAATGCCAGGATATCGGGTGTCACACACACACATTTAGCTCAGAGACTGTCAACTTTAATCCAATTCTTCACCATAGTGAAAAGGTAAGATGATTTTATTTTTGATTTTTATTTTTATTTATTTTAAAGGAATTAATGTTTTTCAACTTTAGTTAGTATGAAAAATATTTGTGAATGACTAAATTTATAAACATTTCATTTATATACTTTTAAAGATCAGTATGTATTTCAACTCTACTTAGGGTAAAAATATTATATTTGTAAATGTTATAACCGTTTCATATATACTTTTAAAGAACAGAATGTGTTTCAACGTTAGTGTAAGATATGTGCCATTATTGGAAAAAATCTCTTTTTCTCACTATCCCCATTTATATAGCGTGCTCAGGAATGCCAGGATATCGGGTGTCACACACACACATTTAGCTCAGAGACTGTCATCTTTAATCCAATTCTTCACCATAGTGAAAAGGTAAGATGATTTTATTTTTTATTTTTATTTTTATTTATTTTAAAGGAATTAATGTTTTTAAACTCTACTTAGTGTGAGATATTTTCTCACTTTCACTCCCCAGCAGGGGGATGCAGGAATAGGGTGACGTCTCACACACTCACAGACAGACGCACACACTTAGCGCAGAGACCATGCCTGTCATGCGTTGGTGTTTGAGAGAGAGAGAGAGAGAGACACACACACACACACACACACAGAGACACCGCAAATGTATATAGTATGCTTCAGGAATGCCAGGATATCGGATGTCACACACATTTAGCTCAAAGACTGTCAAAATGCAAAAGGCACTCTTTCCAAAAGAGGAACTCTTTTCAACTTTAACCCAATTCTTCAGTACTCTGAAATGGTAAGATGATTTTTTGAAAATATACTTTATACACTTTTAAAGATCAATGTGTAAGATATTTTGTAAATGATTAAATGTACATAACCATTTTAAAGATCAATGTGTTTCAACTCATAAACTTCCTCACTGTCCCTGGCAATGTGCTCGGAAATACCGGGGGTGGTGGGGAATTACGACTTTTCAAAGCCAATAACATCAACGACAATAAATCTCAAACCTTCTGTCACTTCTGACAAACCATTATCATCAAAGCTTATCTTCATTATGTTAACATCAAAAACGCCTGTCAAAATAACGTATTATACCTGGGTCAAAAGTTCAAAACTAGCCGTCAACTTGATATATCATACCCGGATCAAAACCAACTGGCAAAATGACGGATCATTTCCAGGTCAACAGGGCAAAGACAACTGTCAAAATAAATTATTATACCCCACAGCTGCAATACCACGGATCAAAGACAACTGTCAACTTGATCGATCGATAGGTCAAAGGTTAATCCCTACATCAAAGGGGCCTCCGGAACATCCTCCGGAAGGTCAAAGGTTAGCCCCGCCCACCTGTCAATCATAGGGTCATAAATCATCTTGACACAAGGTATCGGGTATTACTACTACTGTGCAAGAGATTCACAGTAAGACAAAACACTGCAGAGCTGAACAAAAACTATTCATGTCTCTGAGGGCCCAAGAGCACTTGTTACTTTTATAACAAGCCAATTTATTGATTTTTACTTTATTAAAATATTGATTTAAATCCATAACTACTTATTCGTGGAGGTCTTTCTAAATAAACAACAAGCATTATAAGCATACCCGAATTCATGCAACAACAAAACAAAACAAAACAAAAAACATCCACAAATTAAAATGCAATGGCATTCCGATGGCATTTCAATGTGTGATTTTTTTTACAACTGGAAAGTTAAATTGTTACATTGACATTATTGAATATCTTTAAATGCTGATCTTTTGAACAGGTTTTCAAACAGAAATCATGCAACAAGTAGTAAAGAAGCTTTAGGAAAAGCTATATAAACATTTTTGTAAAAATTCATAATTCGCTACTATGTCTCTGAACTAGTAAATAAGAATAAAAATATGTTGAAAGGCAGACATGGTTACAGAGGTTATTGCATTGACAGAAAACACCTTTAGAGGGCAGCCTATGCAAACTTGTCCTTCTCCCTTTTAAGCCCCACACTATTCATTAACAGATTAATTTACTCATTTGTGACTTTCCTGCATCCGGTTACTCGTTACATAACATGGTAATGGATATTGTGTCTAAACTGTGTTTTATCTTTGTGTTTGCTCTCCCAGAATGTAAGAATGGATTCTGAAAACCTGTTGACAATCAGACTTATTCATGTGTACTGTTTTAAATGTTAATGTTAAACTGTTTTTCAGTACTTTTGGGTGTCTTGTTTTATTTATTTTCATATAAAAGCAACATAATTTAAATAATATCCAATGTATTAACAACAAAGCACATGAGTGTGAATCACACTATCACCTTTGATTTCATAGTTGTATGATCCACTATTTGTGCTATACAAGACGTGAGAACAATGACTCAATGATGGAACAGGGCTGATCTGTCTGCCTGTATACATTCAACTACTGCACACTGAACTCTACAACTTCACTACAGTCCTTTATTCACTTTCACATAAAAAAACTCCTGCCTGCTTTGAAAATAATCGTATTCATGCTGCAGAAGGACAATGTTATATCCATGTCAAGATGTGGCACTATTGTTCATGAAATTACCCTCAATGGCCACAAGACGTAGTTTTTGCTGATTCAGGGTTTCTATGCAAATTCTCTGATGCCCGTTTCATATTTAAAAAACTACACTGTTGACTGAAGAACTCATCACTAGTTCAGCCTTGATATAAATCATGTTCGCTTTGTATCTGTTGCTGTTGCTGGTCGCAGTGTCTGGTAAGTATTTCCTGGACAAAATAAAATCTTTTCTTATTGTAAATAAATACATGATCCTAATTATTTCTATTTCTATAATTACCTTTTTTTTGTTTATCCACAGGTATTGACTCTCAGGTTGTGCTCACACAGTCTGAACAGTCAGTAGTTGTGGCTCCAGGTGGTTCCCACAAACTGACCTGTGCCTGCAGTGGGTTTAGTGTTAGTGGCTATTGGATGTACTGGATCCGTCAGGCACCTGGAAAAGGACTGGAATGGATCTTGGCCTATTATAGTGACGCTAGCAAAAGCTCAGCTCAGTCAGTCCAGGGCAGGTTCACAGCAACTAAGGACAGCTCTAATTTCTATCTGCACATGAATCAGCTGAAGACTGAAGACACTGCAGTGTATTACTGTGCAAGAGACACTGTGGAAACACTAATACAGGCAGCTGTGCAAAAACTCATGAGAAATGAGGTGGACATGGTTGAGTTACACTGAAAAAAGGGAAAAGCCTCTGAAGTGACATAAGGCATGTCTGAAGTGTTTTGAATGTATTAAATACAAAAACTTGTTATTATAAAATTGATTCCTTCTTTTTAATCATAATGATGTATGTTTCCTACTGTATGTCTTAGTATATAAGTATAAGTTTATCTGTTCAGCATACATTCCCTTATATTAATAATGGACTGGATTATTTTTTCTACCACACAATTTAATTAATTCAACTAAAATATGGGTATTGTCAGGATGGAGCTTATTTTAAAAAAAAGATTAAAATATAACTTAAAAAAAAAAATTCCCGCCTCCACTTAATCACTCACACCAGCTCAGAGATCCACTCAGTCAACTTAAACGCTGCACAATGGCAAGTGGAAGTACTGGTATATATGTTTGAACCAGAAACTGATTCAGAAGAATCAGTTTCGTTCGTGCGTGCGTGCGTGCGTGCGTGCGTGTGTGTGTGTGTGTGTGTGTGATAATTCATGGCACCCCTGGTAAATATGATCAAAAATGCCTGTAAATGTAATGTATTAATGGGAATATACTTCACAGATATTTTACTCCTAAAAAATTCTAGGGGTGCCAATAATTGTGGCCAACGTGTTTTGGGGAAAAATATTTATTTCATAATGACAATTTGTACATTATTAGCTATATGTACACATCTGAAATACATAACTTAGACAGTTACCTATGATAACAGATCACTCTAAAATGTAGACATGCAATTTCTGTAAAGCTGCCTTGAAACTATGTGTATTGTGAAAAGCGCTATACAAATAAATGTGAATTGAATTGAATATTAATAGCCATACATGGTCAATGCATATATTTCAGCATATTGAAAAATAAAAGCACTAGTTTCCCATGTATGGAAATGTATTATGTAATATATCGCATTACATTTAGCAATATATTCCCATATATTTTTGTTCCGTAAGGGATATAACCTGCAGTGAGTGTACTGTACAGTCACCATACATAAGCATCTGCTAAATTAATCTGAAAATAAAAGGCTATATTGGTTGACTGAGATTCAACAATATTCAGTCATGACAACTCTATTTGAAATGCACTATACATTTCCACAGTAAGATAGAGACTAATCTTTATATCTCCATAAAAATAAAACTTTCAAGTAAATTAGTGCACTGGTGTCCAGATAGGGTTTCAATTTTTTCTTTTGGTCTAACTTTCCATTTGATTGATATACAATCTGCTGGAGGATGGGCTATGCAAATTAAAATGTGCATCCTTCCTTATAAACTCTTCATATTTATCTCCTTTTCAGTGTCTTGTCATTGAGATATTTAACAAAAACTGCTGCAAAAATGGTCCTCAGAATTACTTGTTTCATAAGCATACTGGTCTCTATTGAAAGTAAGTAAGATTTATTTTTAAGCACTTCAGTGCATATATATATATATATATATATTAATAATTTTCATCTCTTTGCTGTCAAGTCATCTCTATTTTACACTTTATTGCTAAAACTCAAGCATCTCATTTCTTTTATTTTAACAGTGTGCAAAGGTCAGACTCTGACTGAGTCTGAGTCAGTCGTCATCAAACCTGTGAACGAACATAAACTGACCTGTACTTTCTCTGGGATTGAAGTTGGTGATGCAGTTATTTCATGGATAAGACTGGCTGAAGGGAAAGGGCTCGAGTGGATCTCACATATTTCTGCTCCAAGCGGCGCTAGCAAATATTACTCTAAAACCGTTGAAGGACGATTCACCATCTCCAGAGACAACAGTAAAATGCAGGTGTATCTGCACATGACAAATCTGCAGGCTGAGGACACTGGTGTTTATTACTGTGCCCGAAAAATACAGTAACACAAGAGGCTGCTGTGCAGTACAAAAACTTATGTGCTTTGGAGACATTAATTCTTCATGCCATATTTTATCAAAAATGCTTCAGATGGGTAATCTGTAAAAAATAAACAGACCCATCAACATCAGCATTAAAGCAATATAGAAAATACTCATCCATCTCATCTCTATAATTATTGTTCACACCTAAAATGTGTTACTCCAATTATTAGTAAAGTTACCGCTGTTTGCCTTTGTGTGTGAGATTGGGGAAAATGTGAAAATTTTGCACGATTTAATTTGGAATAATTACAAATTAATAATGTAACCAATTATTTTGAGCTAGAAAAGAAGTAACAATAAAATGAAAGGCAGACATGGCTACAGAGGTTAATAAGGACACAGTAAATGTAAATGTAAATGTAAATGTACCTTTAGAGGGCAGTCTATGCAAACCTACTTCTTGTCATTTTTAAAAGCCCCCACTGTATTCATCGACAGACACAAAACTTGATTGTGACTTACCTGCATCAAGTTCCTCTTTTCATAACATGGCAATGGATATTGTGTCTAAACTGTGTTTTATCGTCATGTTTGCTCTCACAGATTGTAAGAAAGGCTATTGAAAACCTGTTGACAATCAGACATATATTCATGTGTACTGTTGTAAATGTTAACTGTTTATTTTTCAGTGTGTTGGTGTCAGACACTGACTGAGTCTGAGTCAGCGGTTATTAAACCTGGAGGATCTCACAGACTTATCTGTACAGCCTCTGGATTTAGTGGTGACCAGGACTTGGCTTGGATCAGACAGGCTGCAGGAAGAGGTCTGGAGTGGCTGGCATACATCTCATATGGTGGTACTATACTACTCTCAGTCTGTTCAGGGACGGTTCACCATCTCCAGAGACAACAGCAAGAAACAGATGTATCTGCAAATGAATAATATGAAGAATGAAGACACTGCTGTATATTACTGTGCAAGACAGTCACAGTGACAAAAACAACTACTGTGCAAAAATCTGAATGCAACAAACAAACATTTGTCTGTATTTATTTAAATATAATCAACTGGAGCTTTACAACGTAAAAAGTATTATTTTTTTTTTTTACATTAATTACTTTTCTCACAAATCACAAATATCATCTGAGCAATTACAGAAAAATTTTAGACATAACAAATTGGCAACGAGGTACTTTTTTCTGGAAGATAGCAGCTTTTCCCATATAATTTTTGCCATGTCCTGGAGAACCAGCTATAGCCTACCTTTGGACACATTGCTACGGATGTTCCAGATTTATTTGCTTGTGTTGGTGCTTCTGGAGAAGCATGACCAGTCGAACGCAAACGAGCACTGCTTCTACATTGTCTGGGGACTGAAGGCCAGAGACTGTTTTATTCCTTGCCGAATCAAGGTGATTCAGTGGAAGCCATGGATGCGCCATGCTTTCATGAAACGTCTCCAGGCACCAGGAGAAACGCACTCGGTTACTAACGTAACCTCGGTTCTCTCTAGAGAGAGAACGAGTACTGCGTAATATCTTATGCTACGGGGAAAACCAATTTTCCACGAGATATTGAAGCCAAAAATTATCCTTAATTTTGAATTAATGTAAAACGCTGTGCGGCAGCAAGCAGACATAGGCAAGACGGCTCGCCCGCCTATTGGCTGCCCTGCGGCAACAGCAGCAGCCTATCGAGAGAGGCCCTGATTGACGAGAAACCCAATGGGGGCGCTTCGCGCCCATTTCGTCACGTCCCGCCAGAATAGGCATGGCCTTGGCCTATAAATACGCTCGACAGGCTGATACAAACTGGTTTTCATCACTGAAGCGAACCAGCGCTGTTGTATGCACGGCAAGATACGCAGTACTCGTTCCCTCTCTAGAGAGAACCGAGGTTACGTCAGTAACCGAGTACGTTCTCTTACGAGAGTATCTCTTGTACTGCGTAATATCTTACGCTATGGGGAACACAATGCAACACGCCGTGCGTACTGGGATCCGACACCAAAGTCCCAAGGGCAGTAACCCGGGGCTCATATAGTGCATAATCACCGTAGACTCACAGAGAGTCGGAGAAGAGAGGCTACAAGCATCAGTCCCCATGAAATAGCATCCCACAGGAGCTAGTTATGTTAACGGTGTTTCACGCAGACAGGGTGAACGTGTTCAGCCTGAACTGGGTATAAGTACGGGTTATTCAACACCCATGGAGCTGTTCTATCGATCAGTGAACGATGCACAAGCAAAACTCAGCATTCTGCGCCGGCGCAGCGGGTCAGATAGTAATGAATTCTAGACCGACAGCAGCTTGGCCTGTAAGGCAGGAACCTAAATGTAGACGGCGAGGCCCAGCCCGCCGCCATACAGATAGGAAGCAAGGAAATCCCACTAGACCACGCCCACAACGAGGCCACGCCTCTCGTGGAGTGCGCTCTGACACCCAAAGGACACTGCAGGCCCTTAGAAGTGTAAGCCAGCGCTATGGCATTGACTATCCATCTGGATAGGCTCTGTTTTGATGCGGCCAGTCCCTTGGAGCGTCCGTTGAACAAAACAAAGAGCTGCTCGGTCTGTCTGACAGACGAGCGGGATACATAAGGTACCCGTTGATGGCCCATGCATGTAGGGACCATAATTCCGGGCGAGGATGCCAAATCGAGCCCTTTGCCTGAGAGAGGAGGTCTCTCCTCACCGGTATAGGCCACAGGGGAGTGCTGGTCAGCCGCATTAGGACTGGGAACCAAATCTGGTTCGTCCAGAGCGGAGTCACGAGCAGCACTGGGCATCCGTTTTCCCTGATTCGTTCCAGCACTTGAGGCAGGAGCGAGGCGGGGGGAAAAGCATAGAGGGGGCAGCGGGGCCATACGTGGGCCAGCGCATCCCTGCTCTTGGAGAAAAAGCTCGGACAGTGAGCGTTCTCTTGGGACGCGAACAGGTCCACTTGCGCTCTGCCGAATGTCTCCCACAGCAGTTGGATCGTCTGCGGGTGCAGCGACCATTCCCCTGCTCGGACATTGTTTCTGAACAGACTGTCTGGTCACAGATTCAGGCGACCAGGCACATGCGCTGCTTTCAGTGAAAGCAGGTTGTGCTGAGCCCAGACCAGGAGGTGTTCCGTCAGCCTGTAAAGGTTTCGGGACCTGACGCCGCCCTGGCGATTTATGTATGCCACCACTGACATGTTGTCCGACCGCTCCCCATCCCGAGGTGGAGGCGTCCGTGGACACCACCTTCACACTCGAGGGAGTCCCCAGACTCACGCCTGACTGATACCAGTCGGCTATTTTCCAAGGTTCCAGAGCCGAAACGCATTCCATGTCGACCTTGAGGCGAAACAGACCAGAGGTCTATGCCCGGGGTGGAAATCGCGCTTTCAGCCATAACTGCAGTGGGCGCATGCGAAGCAGGCCCAGCTGAAATACCGAAGATGCTGAGGCCATGAGGCCCAGCATTTTCTGAAACCTTTTGAGCGGGACTATAGAGCCGCGGTGGAAGGATTTCGCGGCGCACTGAATGTCCAGTCCGCGCTCCGGTGAGGGACGTGCTGTCATAGACAGTCAGTCCAGCACTGTTCCCAGAAAATAAATGTTCTGGCTGGGAAACAGCGAACTCTTTGCCCAATTGACTGTGAGACCCAGATTCTCGAGATGCTCGAGTAATGTGGTTCTGTGTTCTATGAGCTCTGAGTGTGATCGAGCTAGAATCAGCCAATCATCCAAGTAGTTCAAGACTCGCATGCCCTGAAGTCTCAGGGGTGCGAGAGCCGGGTCCATGCACTTCGTAAATGTACGGGGTGCTAGGGACAGGCCGAACGGCAGGACTGTGTATTGATATGCCTGGCCCTCGAAGGCGAATCTCAAGAATTGCCTGTGACGTGACGCTATTTGTATTTGGAAATAGGCGTCTTTCAGATCTATTGACATAAACCAGTCTCCCTGGCGAACTTGCACGAGGATTTTCCTGGTTGTCAGCATTCTGAACTGGCCCTTCACATGCTCTCTGTTCAGCTGCCGTAGTACTAGAATGGGTCTGAGACCCCCGTCTTTTTTCGGTACCAGAAAATATCTGCTGTATAGCCCCCCTTCGCTCTGAGCCTGAGATAAAGGTTCTATGGCCCCTTTGCTCAGTAGTTTCGCTATTTCGGCTCGAAGTAGATGAGATACTTCGTTGTTTTCCGTATTTTCGACTCGCGCCGTGTTACGGCGGGGACGTCGAGCGAACTGTAGCGAATAGCCTCTTTTTATAGTGTTCAACACCCATTCTGATACCCCGGGAAGCTTTGCCCACGCATCTGCGTGAATAGCTGGAGGCAGAATAAAAACCGGGCTCTGGCCGCAGAGCTTCGGTGTGCTGAGACATAAACACTGTGTTTACAGTGTGCAAGGCGGGGGGGCGCGCCGATCACGGCGGGCAGCCTGGTCGCGCTCGATTTCTCTATGACAGATTGTGGAGAGAGCGAGCGGGACAAAACCCCGTGGGGTTGAGCGTGTCTGTGAGGGAATGTGGGTGCGGGACAGCGGGCACACTCACTGCACTGAGAACACCATCGGCTTGCGCTGACTGAATGTGTGTTAGTTTTGTTTGTACAGAAACCGTGGGACACGCATCGAGTAGTGTTTGTGGGCACTGTGTCGTGGGCACATTCACTAAATTTTTTGCACAATCGACATGAGTCGATTTTATTTGTGCTAGCCCTAAACTGTGGCGGGCTGTGTCTGTGTGTGGGAATGGGCACTGAGACATGGGCATTCTTACAACACTCATAACACCATCGGCCGTGGCCGGAATACCAGAAAATACACTCTTTTTGGGATTTATCTGGGTCGCCGTAAAAATGGCGTTTGTGTGCAGGCAAGCGGGCTGTGGTACCGGCTTCTTTACTGCAAAATACACTGGAACAGTCACATTTTCTTGGAACTGAACGAGCGAAAAGTCTGCTGCGAGAGCTGGGATCGAACACAGGTCTCCCATGCGAAGGCTTTGGGTTTCGCCACTGAGCCACAGGGGGAAACGACAAAAGCTTACATTAGCTCGAGCAGATAAGAGAGCGTCATCACAGTTTTGTGTGTGTCGCCGTTTGTTTGCAGGCGTGCGTGTTACACAACAGGCTCATTGCTGCAATATTGACATTTTTAGCCGCTCAAACTAAGAGGAGCTGAGAAATGTGTGAGAAATGGAGATTGGTCCGGCCTCAGCGGGACTAAAACGCACTCTTTCCTCATTTTGCCGGTGATGCGCACCCACGGGGGGCGGGGGCGGGGTAGCTTTCTTATAACGTAAAGAAAGCTAGCCGCGATGCTGGCCCGTTTCCCTGACGACTCGCGGGCAGAAGGGGGGAGGTCCACAGAGCTAGCCCAATCCTCACTGTCCGACGCCAGGATAGAGCAGCTGGCCTTCTCTACAGATGCAGCTATCTCGTCGTCATAATGGCGGAGGCGGCGGCGCGCGGCGGCCGTTGTCCGTCAGTGAGCGACTCGATTGAAGCTGGTGAAGCTGGCGGGCGAACCGGCGATCTTTCAGGGGCTGGAGAAGGCTCGGGGACCCGCTGAGTACGGCGCTATACGGCGCGGCACTACAGCGGGCGGGAGTGCAGACTTGGAGAAAAAAATGCCAGGCGAGTCCTCAGAGTCACCATGGCAATAGCTCGCTCAGCGAGCGCGAGAGCTGCATGATCCTTACCCAGGCGGGAAACGCAGATGAAATAGCGGTCCCCGTCGCTGAGTGCGGCTCGGCACGAGCAACAGGAACGAAGCATCTTAAAAAAGACGCTGCTCTTTTAGGTAAAGAGAGAGAGAGTGTGAGTCGCGACGGCGAACACACACTCTCAGCAGAGTAAAAGGATATCAACGCTGGAAAGCGTAGCAGGTACGGCGGCTGAAGGCGGCGAGGTGAAGGCCAGCGGCTTCAGACTCGAAGGCTCGTCCCGCTGAAGGCTTGCACTCAGACGGCGCGGCTTCTCACTCCGGATCCAGCGATGCAGTAGTGCTTCGCTGGAGAGATGAAAATCAGTTTGTATCAGCCTGTCGAGCGTATTTATAGGCCAAGGCCACGCCTATTCTGGCGGGACGTGACGAAATGGGCGCGAAGCGCCCCGATTGGGTATCACGTCACGCAGGGCCTCTCTCTATAGGCTGCTGCTGTTGCCGCAGGGCAGCCAATAGGCGCGCGAGCCATCTTGCCTATGTCTGCTTTCTGCCGCACAGCGTTTTACATTAATTCAAAATTAAGGATAATTTTTGGCTTCAATATCTCATGGAAAAGAGGTTTTCCCCATAGCGTAAGATATTACGCAGTACGAGAGATACTCTCGTAAGAGAACTAATTCAGTACGTAGCTGCTCTACAGGACTTAGCGGCTACTTGTGACTTTGCAGCGACTCTGGTTGAAATGTTGCTTGAACAGTTGGTGGATACTGTGTCCAGTCATTGGATATATGAGGGATTGCTTTTGGAATTTGAATTAACTCTTGAAAAAGCCATTATTGTCACCCAAACAGAAGCTTCTGGTGAACAAGCAAAATTATAATTATTATTACTGTCACGTTACGTACACGCAAAACAGGTAAGATCCAAAAGCAGTTTATTATATAGGGGAATCCGTACTCACAACAGTCCAGGCAAAGGTCAAAATCCATAAAGCAATCCAAGACAGAAACAAAACAAGAACAGGCAAGACTTCCAAGGTAGTGTGACAAAACAAGGACTCCGTAACAAACACTAAACAGGCAGGGTATTTATACACAGAACAAGACAATCATGATGGGGAACAGCTGAGTGCAATGAACAGTGATGAGCGCAGACAAGCATTGTGGGGAATGCAGTTCCAAAAGTGAATGACACCGTGGGGAAAGAGGACCTCTAGTGGACACCAGGGAACATAAACCAGACACTGTGACAATTACTTGTTCTGTTCCTGTGCAAGTAATGCATGCAAAGCCTCCACCTGCACCTGTACATCACTACCTTCAAAGCCTTCTTCATCTACTGCACCTGTTTCGTTATCCTGTGAATGCTATCGTTGTGGATCTAAGAAACCCCTCACGTCCTGCTGTATCGGCACAATGTAATAACTGTCAAAAGATGGGACATTATTTGCGGGTGTGACGTGTCATTGGGGACAAGCTTGTTCAGTGCGTGAAATTGATTTGTCTGAAGTCCAGATCCTTTATATGCATGCATGACTCACTAACTGATCAAATTTGGTGCACTGATGTCATTGCGATCACAACTACGTCTGCGCATATTGAGCTTACCGTAGAATCTGGGTCATCTGTTTCTATCTTGCCGAAAATTGTGTATGATACACACTGAAGAAAGACGCTTTGCTGCCTCCTTCATTGAAACTGGTGACGTATTCTCTGAGCTCCGATTCCCGTACTTGGATGTTTACCTGTCACTATCTCTAAGGATGACATCACCTGCTCCACGTCATTCTTCGTGGTGGAATCTGGCACAGCTCTGCTTGGGATGGATCTTATTAATGGGTTGCATCTCCGTTTTGAAGGCAATTCAATTTTGCCAGTGCCGTCATCAACTCCTGTGCTACGATTATCTGCGTTGATGCCTCAGGCTGCTTTGGGATGTGCAAAAGGCTTTGTGCACAGAGTAAAGATTTCTCCAGCTGTCGCTCCTGTGCGCCAGAAACTCCGAAACACTTCTCAGTGAGGAAATTCATCGCCTTCTCGAGTTGGACGTTATCGAGAGAGTGGAAGCTTCGCCGTGGGTCTTCCCGATAGTAGTAGTAAAGAAAAAGTTGGGTGCCATTCGTATGTGCATGGATCTGTGAGAACCCAACAAGGCTGTAGTTACGGATAGCTACCACACATTGAGGAACTGTAGTCTTTGTTAAGGGGAGCAGCTTATTTTCCAATATCGATTTGGAGAGTGCTTATTTTCAGTTGCCATTACACGAGGAGAGCCATCTCCTGCAGTATTTCAGAATCAAGCTATTGCATTCACTGGATACGTCAACCCACTGGAAAAGCACTGGAATGGCTGGGATATCTTTGCAGTGGTGGTGACAGTAATATTAAAGACTCCATAAAAAACAAGATCAGTTTCACACAGGACACGTCCAAAAACACAGTGTTTCTAAAGGGAAAGAATTTTCAGACTGAAGACACAGCTGTGTATTACTGTGCAAGAGACACAGTGATTAAACAAGACACAAGTTATGTACAAAAACCTGAACACATTAATCAGATCCCTCATCACACGTCCATCCACACTTTTCATCTATCCAAAAAATGCTTTAAAATATCAAATAGCACCATAATCATTTAACATTTATGAAATGTTCTGAAACATTTATGCAACAAATCTGTTTTTTGCTTCCTAGTACCATTATGCTCTTTCATTATGCATTTTGGTCTTCATTATTTATATATTTGTGTATACAAATTCCTGTTTCTCATACACATAGGTACAAACAAGTATTGCAACAACAAAACAAAAAACAAAACAAAACAAAACAAAACAAAACAAAAAACATTCACAAATTAAAATGCAGCGGAGTTCTATGGCATTCCAATGTGTGATTTTTTTTAACAACTGGAAAGTTAAATGTTACATTGACATTATTGAATATATTTAAATGCTGATCTTTTGAACAGGTTTTCAAACAGACATCATGCAACAAGTAGTAAAGAAGCTGTAGGAAAAGCTATATAAACATTTTTGTAAAAATTCATAATTAGCTACTATGTCTCTGAACTAGTAAATAAAAATAAAAATATGCTGAAAGGCAGACATGGTTACAGAGGTTATTAATGTTACAGAAAATAGAAACATACCTTTAGAGGGCAGCCTACGCAAACTTCTCCTTCTCCCTTTTAAGCCCCACTCTATTCATTAACAGATTCATTTATTCATTTGTGACTTTCCTGCATCCGGTTACTCATTACATAACATGGTAATGGATATTGTGTCTAAACTGTTTTATCTTTGTGTTTGCTCTCACAGAATGTAAGAATGGATTCTGAAAACCTGTTGACAATCAGACTTTGTTTTTCAATCTGTTGGTGTCAAGGCAGTATTGTTGGATGTCTTGTTTCATTTAGTTTCATATAAAAGCAACAGAATTTAAATAATATCCTATTAACAACAAAGCACATGAGTGTGAATCACACAATATCGCCTTTAATTTCATAGGTGTCTGACCCACTATTTGTGCTATAGCTACAAGACGTGAGAACAATGACACAATGGTGGAAAAGGGCTGATCTTTCTGCCTGTATACATTCAACTACTGCACACTGAACTCTACAACTTCGCTACAGTCCTTTATTCACTTTCACATAAACATAACACAACATCACATCTGTTTTTAATAGAACTCAGATGAGGTTACATGCTTCTGCCTGCTTTGAAAATAATCACATTTATTCATGCTGCAGAAGGACAACGTTATATCCATGTCAAGATGTGGCACTTAATCATGAAATTACCCTCAATGGCCACAAGATCTAGTTTTTGCTGATTCAGGGTTTCTATGCAAATTATCTGATGTCTGTTTCATATTTAAACAACTACACTGTTGACTGGAGAACTCATCACTAGTTCAGCCTTGATATAAATCATGTTCACTTTGTATCTGTTGCTGTTGTTGGCCGCAGTGTCTGGTAAGTATTCCATGGACAAAATAAACTCTTTTCTTATTGTAAATAAATACATGATCCTAATTATTTCTATTTCTATAATTACATTTTTTGTTTATCCACAGGTATTGACTCTCAGGTTGTGCTCACACAGTCTGAACAGTCAGTAATTGTGGCTCCAGGTGGTTCCCACAAACTGACCTGTGCCTGCAGTGGGTTTAGTGTTAGTGGCTATTGGATGTACTGGATCCGTCAGGCACCTGGAAAAGGACTGGAATGGATCTTGGCCTATTATAGTGACGCTAGCAAAAGCTCAGCTCAGTCAGTCCAGGGCAGGTTCACAGCAACTAAGGACAGCTCTAATTTCTATCTGCACATGAATCAGCTGAAGACTGAAGACACTGCAGTGTATTACTGTGCAAGAGACACTGTGGAAACACTAATACAGGCAGCTGTGCAAAAACTCATGAGAAATGAGGTGGACATGGTTGAGTTACACTGAAAAAAGGGAAGAGCCTCTGAAGTGACATAAGGCATGTCTGAAGTGTTTTGAATGTATTAAATACAAAAACTTGTTACTATTAAATTGATTCCTTCTTTTTAATCATAATGACGTCTGTTTCCTACTGTAAGTAAGTATATCTGTTCAGCATACATTCCCTTATATTAATAATGGACTGGATTCTTTTTTCTACCACACAATTTAATTAATTCAACTAATACATGCACTGTAAAAAATAAAATGCCATTTTTACGGTAAAATACCGGCAGCTGTGGTTGCCAGAACTTTACAGTCAAAAATATGCTACAGACATTGGTTTTTAAAACTTAACTTAAAATTTACAGTAATAAACCGTATTTCATTATCTGATATAATGCTAATTTACCAACCTATTTATGTATTAATATCTGCTTTGTACCATTGTAATACACTGACAACCGACAATCATCACAGCAGTGATGAAAGTCACATGATAAATCAAAGCTTATCACAAGCAGCTCTTCCACAAGAAAGTTAATACTAATATATAGAAGCTGCACAGTGTCATTCGCACAAACACTAAACAGCATCATGGTAACACATGAAATTTTAAAAATGCAATAAACATTAATTTAACAACATTAAATGTAACATAAAACTCTAATGTACATAACTGATAAGAAAAGAACTAAGCAAACTAAGAAGAAACATAGTTATTTCAACAAAAATACATCAAATGTGAAGTGTCACGCAGGGAATTGTGGGAATGTCAATTTACGTTTTTTCAGTGTAAATTATACAATGAGTTGTTCTTTTTCACTTTCAAAAACTGTAAATTTAACGGTATTTTACAGTAAAATTACATTAAATGTACCGTTAAATCTATCACAATTATTTACCGTATATAGTAAGGAAACTTTCTGTTAACCAATTAACAGTTTTTCACTGTAGCATTTTTACAGTCTTTTACCGTTAAAATCACGATCATTTTTTTATTGTCAGGATGGAGCTTATTTAAAAAAAAAGATTAAAATATAACTTAAAAAAAGAAATCCCGCCTCCACTCAATCACTCACTCCAGCTCAGAGATCCACTCAGTCAACTTAAACGCTGCACAATGGCAAGTGGAAGTACTGGTTTAATTCAGCCATATATGTTTGAACCAGAAACTGATTCAGAAGAAGAAGTGAAAAAGTGAATCACACAGGGTCGTCTACAAGTCCGTGTATCAGAATGGTAATGCATTTTATATATCGCTCTCTACAACGTCGAACACATAACGGCAATTAATATGATTATTTTTTTGCTTGACTACTTTATCAAACAGCTAATAATGTGTTACTAATGTTACACAAACCATGTTCCCGTTCACCATCTCAGAGTCAGACAGCTTCCTTCTAAAAATCAGCATCCTTACAAGCGCTTTGAACAACTTAGACACCAGTGGAGAAAATCATAATTGCTCATTATAACATCGTAATATACATCATATACACAATTCACCCACTATATTTCTATATGTACACGATTTTTCATATCAACAGAAATATATACCGGAATAACCCGGCTTCTTATGAGACTCCCCTGCTTTGCAACATAGTAATGATATGCTAAAGCCCGCCTGCACGTTGACGTGAATGGTTACAATGTAGTTTGTGATGTAAGAAACACCTGCGATTTCAGACCACGTTTTTGAGACTGTCTTTGGTTCATTGCAGTTTTAAGGAGAAAATACTCAGCAATGGTGTTGACATGAATTTGCACATGGTTTGTTTTAAAGCATATTCAACACGCAAAAAAAAAAACACATAGACAAAAACATTGAAAACTTGATTTTCACCAAAGGGTGAAATCCTAATAAACTCCAAATCCGGCCTACAAGGCAGATACAAGTGGAATCAACCAGTTCTTGAAACTGACTTATGCCCAAAACTGACACACTAATCTGGAAAGGAGCGGGAACAACAACAATATACCAAAAAAAAAAAAAAAAAAAAAAAGTATATATATATATATATATATATATATATATATATATATATATATATATATATATATATATATATATATATATTCATTCTAAACTAGAAATTAGTTTAGAAATTAGACGTCTAAAAAAATGTCCCATCACTGGGCAGTGAATTTCAAAATATGCATCTTTCCACCGTAGATGCTCTGGTGCTCTGGTTGCACCTCCAAAGATGCAAATTATTTTGTGGGAAGGGTCGACGTCTCCCAGACATCTGAAAGATTGTGTTATAAGCTAAACTTTCAGTCAGTGCATGTGTTCAGTGACTAAAACAGCTGCAGTGTAACCTATAACTGTTTTACTGCCTTTTTCTGTTGTAATGGAGATGCTACTATATGGACTCCTACTGATGATTATTGCATGTGAGAAACTCCCATTTGTAGTCGATTCTTATTATTTCATTGTTCTAAATCATCTAACATGATTTTCCCTCTGTTTTTCAGGTGTTAGTGGTCAGTCTTTGAGCTCCTCAGATTCTGTGGTGAAAAGACCAGGAGAATCAGTGACTCTGTCCTGCGGTGTCTCTGGATTCTCAATGAGCAGCTACTACATGCACTGGATCCGTCAGAAACCAGGGAGAGGACTGGAGTGGATTGGATATATAGACTATGGCTCAAGTGCATATTATGCTCAGTCTCTACAGGGCCAGGGTTGGATTGCGCACGCGCTATGTATGTTATGCGCACAGATGTTCTGTCTCGCATTCGCCTTCTAGTTTCCGGGAGATTTTAACTAATTTGCGGGCATCAAAGAGACGCTATCAAACTTCCGGGAGAATTGGGATGTCTGTATTCCAGACTTTTCAAGGGCCCTTCATCCCCTTGGGGCCCTGGTAATCAGTACTGGTTTTACCCCCAGTCCGACGCCCCTGCTTACATTCACAAGCTGTGTCCCAATGTGAAGGCTGCATCCTCCGAAGGCCGCGGACTTCGAAGGATGCAGCCTATTCGTCCGTCGAAGGACGCACCATGTAGCCTTCCCAGGATTTCCTAATTGCGCAACCAGGTGTTCCCGATTACCGCTCCTGGCGCCTAGCGAGAGTACAGCTGCCATTCTGATAATTCATTTTATACAATTGAATAAACAGCTATGGATCCAGAATTGGCTATTGTCATTTTTTTTGTTTATATTTTACTGGAAGACATGGTGAGGATGTTTCAGTCATGTATTTTCTGCTTTAATTGCCAAGATCATGGCCAGAGCTGGTTTGTTGTGTCCCAATTCAGAAGCTGCGTCATGAATTGCCAGATTACACTTTAAACTGTTCAAGTATTGGGTGTTAACTTACGTAAATAATGTAATGAAAAGAAAAGAAAACATACATAGGCATATGGTTCAAATGTTCACTTATATCTTACCTTGATGCGATTTTGTAGGCTAGTGTATTATTTTTATTATGTAGCATAAATGGACAATATAAATGATGAATATGGTAAATATTTCAACCCCGTATTATGGAGGGAAAAAACCCTCAATCCGTGGCGACGGTTGTGCACTCCGTCCCTTCAGTTTATAAACTGTACTCACAATATTTTTTTATGTGTAAACATAAATGTATAAAAATACACAATTTTATTTGTGTAAACTCACAATAACAAGAAAACTTTGTGCTTTTGTAAAATAAAAGAAAACAATCAGGCGTGCTTTCATGATCGCCGTGAACTGAGCGCGCCTCAAAAATGAACTAAAACAAAATATAGCCTACCTACAAAGCTTGAAATGTCCACTTTTAAACGAACAAATTCGAATATAATTTCCAGGTTCTAATTTGGCCTTAGAAAACCAGTCAAATCGATTTTTTTCCATATTAATTTGTGAATATTTCAAATATTTAATAAAGGGGAAAAAAGTCATAAACAAAAATCTGAAAATACGTCTATTTATTAATTTTTTTGCGCAGCATTTGGTGTGCAGTTCAAAGTCAAATTTTGGTGCTCAACTTTGCGTTTTAAAAATAGCCTAACAACCGTTAATTTTTAATTACGGGTTAAAAAAGAAAAACGAGTGGACGCAAAGGTACACGTCGACCTTATATTATTATATTTAAAATAATGTAGGCTATTTGTAGAAAAAGTTAGTTTTGGGTCCGTGTACTTTTGCGTCCATTCGTTTTTGCACAAATAAAAGTAGTTGCGAATGATGTATATTATTCTTTTCTGTATGACCAGACATGATAGTATTCCACTGATATAGGCTACAAATGCAAGTGTCCGCGCCCGCGCCTCCACAGCCACAAAAACACTTGGATATGCGTCAAAATCTTGTGTTATTTATGATAATCTTAGCCCTGTATTATTATTGTCTAACCATTTATTATGACTGACATTTGACGAATTGCTTTGTTCCTTATTTTGATAAAAGCGCTTCTCAATATGTAGCCTAAATGTAGGCTACTAATAATAATGATAATTATTATTATTTGTGTTTATA
This sequence comes from Gila orcuttii, assembly GCA_026230005.1. NCBI lineage: Eukaryota > Metazoa > Chordata > Actinopteri > Cypriniformes > Leuciscidae > Gila > Gila orcuttii. The sequence continues at coordinate 35,562,269 of JAPDVR010000003.1, read as the reverse complement.
ATTATAACTATAAATGAATTCACTGAAGACAGTAATATGTTAATCATAAAATAATTTATGAATGTTTTATTTTTATATAATAAAACCTAAACCTTGTGTTTGTGTTATATTTATTTTTTATTTGTGAAGTCTTTTTTTTTTTTGCTTATTCCATTATACTGAGCTTTCTTCTCCCATAAAATGGAGTTTTAGAAAATTGAAGAAATTATCTATTTTAAAAAATGAAGTTTATGCAAAGCATCCCTCATAAACAGGTGGCCTGGTTGAATCATCGTGGGCACGATTTGTTAATCCAAGGGAACAGTTTAAGAATTCGTGAGTACAGTTTATAAACTGAGGGGACGGACTGCACAACCGTGGCCACGGATTGTGTTTTTCCCCCCACAAGAGACTTTCCGGGCTCCGTACTACGGGAATATAAAAACCCAGTTGAATATAAAAAAGTGCAGTTCAAATGTTACTCCCGCTCTTCATCGCTAGCTGTCACAGTTGCTAGGCGACAAGAACAATCATCCGTCATTTTTTTAAATAAAAGTGCTGTCGTCACCGGCCCGCAATGACTTATGGGGTAGGATCGGGTAGGATAGACCGCGAAGGATCCATTTATGTATCCTTCCTTTCACGGGGAAACAGAAGGGTGCATTTGGCGTCGCTTTTGAATCAGGGTAGCCTTCGTCGCGCCACGATGACGCAACCGGCCTTTGAATACGGCCTTCCAAGGATGCGAAATTAGGCTTGTTTGAGATTAGCTAAATCTGCGCAGAACCCATCACTGGTGATCAGCGCGTAATGCATGCTGGTTAGAAATAGGCTTGTTTGAGATGAGCAAAATCTGCGCAGAACCGATCACCGGTGATCAGCGCGTAATGCATGCCGGTTAGAAATGTGTCCGAGTGCGGCCGCCTTGCTCTGATGTCATGCTGACGTGTGTCAAAAAGCTCTCGCGAGCGCAAGGCGCACATGTCGGATTCTGCAGTCGCGCGCAGTTGCTCTCCACCGACTGCGCTGATCAAAAGCATGATGGGAAACGCCTTGCTGACGACACAGCTTAATGTTGATTGGTTTAAACAACCGTGATGTATTGTTCTCTTTTAAAATGTTTGATTTTAAAAATCGGATATCATGTTTAAATGTGTATATGTTATGTGTGAATATTCCCAAAATCTCGGACAGTGCGATCTCTATGGGTTATGCAATGTCATTTTATATATGTATATATATAAAAAACACATAGCCTACTTGTATGTCTCTATTAAAGAAAAAATGATTGATAAACACTTATTTGGAATGGAATTAAATAACCAGTACTTTGGGTGTCTTGTTCATTATATTTATTTTCATATAAAAGCAACAGAACTTAAATTACATCCAGTTTACAACACTGTGCACGAGCGTGAATCCCGCGATATCCATCATTGATCTCGCAGGTGTCAGATCTACTGCGAGAAGCGAGAACTGTCCGGCTTGCCTGCGCTTTTTTCACTCCTCCTCTTACTGCAGCCGCCTACTCTCGACTACATTTCAGGCGAGGCAAGGCGCATCTCAAACAAGCCTATTGAATTGGGACAGCCTTCATCGCGCCGCGGTGACGCAATCGGCCTTCAAATGCGGCCAACCAGCCTTCAAATTATACGGCCTTCGGAGGACGCAGCCTTCACATTGGGACACAGCTAAAGATGTTTTTTTTTTTCGAACTGCAGGCACTGCAATGCATTCTCAATGGGTTCCGGGAGGGCTCGCACTAACGTGCTTACGTCATCATACGTATCCTTAACTTGAGCAGCGATTGGTGGGAACAAACATACACTATTAAAAATCTTTAAGATTAAGTGACAAATAATATTTGAAAACAATTTTGAATTTGAACAACAAGAAAAAATTAAACACTACTTTAATATCTTTATCAAATGTGATTTAAAAAATAAAAATAAAAAAGAGAACGAGAACGAGAGTGAGAGAGGCTTGTTTGAGATGAGCAAAATCTGCGCAGAACCGATCACCGGTGATCAGCGCGTAATGCATGCCGGTTAGAAATGTGTCCGAGTGCGGTCCACCTTGCTCTGATGTCATGCTGACGTGTGTCAAAAAACTCTCGCGAGCGCAAGGCGCACGTGTCGGATTCTGCAGTCGCGCGCAGTTGCTCTCCACCGACTGCGCTGATGAAAAGCATGATGGGAAACGACTTGCTGACGACACAGCTTAATGTTGATTGGTTTAAACAACCGTGATGTATTGTTCTCTTTTAAAATGTTTGATTTTAAAACTCGGATATCATGTTTTATGTGTATATGTTATGTGTGAATATTCCCAAACTCTCGGACAGTGCGATCTCTATGGGTTATGCAATGTCATTTTATTATATATATAAAAAACACATAGCCTATGTCTGTATTAAAGAAAAAATGATTGATAAACACTTATTTGGAATGGAATTAAATAACAAGTACTTTGGGTGTCTTGTTCATTATATTTATTTTCATATAAAAGCAACAGAACTGAAATTACATCCAGTTTATTAGCAACACTGTGCACGAGCGTGAATCCCGCGATATCCATCATTGATCTCGCAGGTGTCAGATCCACTGCGAGAAGAGAGAACTGTCTGGCTTGCCTGCGCTTTTTTCACTCCTCCTCTCACTGCAGCCGCCTACTCTCGACTACATTACAGGCGAGGCAAGGCGCATCTCAAGCAAGCCTACTGTTGGGACATCTCGCGAGTTGAGGCCAGTTGAACTTGAACAACGTCATGGCGAACGCAGTTAATTCTATCCTGTCATTAGGCTTGTTTGAGATGAGCAAAATCTGCGCAGAACCGATCACCGGTGATCAGCGCGTAATGCATGCCGGTTAGAAATGTGTCCGAGTGCGGTCCGCCTTGCTCTGATGTCATGCTTACGTGTGTCAAAAAGCTCTCGCGAGCGCAAGGCGCACATGTCGGATTCTGTAGTCGCGCGCAGTTGCTCTCCACCGACTGCGCTGATCAAAAGCATGATGGGAAACGACTTGCTGACGACACAGCTTAATGTTGATTGGTTTAAACAACCGTGATGTCTTGTTCTCTTTTAAAATGTTTGATTTTAAAACTCATCTCAAACAAGCCTACTCTTTATCCTACACGTCAACGATTCAGTCAACAATATTATTTGTCGCCACCTAGTGGAATCTTTAATAAAATAAACTATCTGAGTGGATTGAAAATGCATACTGGTCAAAAACCCTTGGCAAACTCCATTTGAGCTTGAATTTTGGTAAAATGTTAATTAACGTAACAACACACATACACACACACACACACACACAAATATCATCGCTGTCGGACGGAAGCCTTGTATGTCCAAAACTGTTACTTTTCAGGAAACGAAAGAAAACCTGTTTTAAGTTGATTCCTGCACATCTCAAACCCTAAAGTTAAATCTATTAAAAAGTCTGCATGCGATAAAGTTGATCTGAAACATTTGCCCCCCCTGAGAGATTTTGCAGGAGCCGCCACTGTATTTGAAAATATATAGAATAATATATTGTGTTAATATATGACAATATATTGAATAATACATAAGGAATTGTCGCTTTTCATATAGAAAAATATGTGACAATATATTTACTAATATATCATAATGTATGTAATTTTATATTCAGTAATATAATAACACACTTCATAATAGATGTATATGTGAACAGGTATGGTAAAGCATGTGGTATGGTAAAGCATGTGTAATATATTGCAGATATTTACTCATGCAGCATAAACACACATATATAGAGAAATATATAATGTTATATATTTCTTATATTTTTTAATTATTTACATTATAAATGTTTAGTAATTTGCTAGTTAGCATAAGCACAATCATTCCTGTACTAAATATTTAGTCAAGCAACAATTACTGTGCTGAGGAGTACAACTATCACTTTTAAAACAACATAATTAAAGTCATGGTAATTGGCCAATTGTTAACCGAACCACAGGCTCTACTCTTCAGCACAATGGTAACCCCAAAAACTCAGACATACCAGAAAACCTTTTAAATTACAAAATAGTAGAACATTAAACATTAAAAGAGATCTTGCCATATAGTGAGCAAGACACATTAAATAACACTTAATTTTAACATTTGCTCTCCATTAACAGTCAGAAGCAAAGAATGCTGGGAACTAGAAATCTGTTGTAACCTAACTCATTCAGTGAATCTGTGTGTATATACAGTTGTGGTCAGAATTGATGACACCCCTGGTAAATATGATCAAAAATGGGTGTAAATGTAATGTATTAATGGGAATATACTTCAGAGATATTTTACTCGTAAAAAATTCTAGGGGTGCCAATAATTGTGGCCAACGTGTTTTAGGGAAAAAATATTTATTTCATAATGAGAATTTGTACATTTTTAGCTATATGTACACATCTGAAATACATAACTCAGACAGTTACCTATGATAACAGATCACTCTAAAATGTAGACATGCAATTTCTGTAAAGCTGCCTTGAAACTATGTGTATTGTGAAAAGCACTATACAAATAAATGTGAATTGAATTGAATATTAATAGCCATACATGGTCAATGCATATATTGCAGCATATTGAAAAATAAAAGCACTAGTTTCCCATGTATGGAAATGTATTATGTAATATATCGCATTACATTTAGCAGTATATTCCCATATATTTTTGTTCCGTAAGGGATATAACCTGCAGTGAGTGTACTGTACAGTCACCATACATAAGCATCTGCTAAATTAATCTGAAAATAAAAGGCTATATTGGTTGACTGAGATTCAACAATATTCAATCATGACAACTCTATTTGAAATGCACTATACATTTCCACAGTAAGATAGACACTAATCTTTATATCTCCATAAAAATAAAACTTTCAAGTGAATTACTGCACTGGTGTCCAGATAGGGTTGAATTTTTTCTTTTGGTCTAACTTTCCATTTGATTGATATCCAATCTGCTGGAGGATGGGCTATGCAAATTAAAATGTACATCCTTCCTTATAAACTCTTCATATTTATCTCCTTTTCAGTGTCTTGTCATTGAGATTTTTAACAAAAACTGCTGCAAAAATGGTCCTCAAAATTACTTGTTTCATAAGCATACTGGTCTCTATTGGATTTGGAAGTAAGTAAGATTTATTTTTAAGCACTTAAGTGCATATATATATATATATATATATATATATATATATATATTAATAATTTTCATCTCTTTGCTGTCAAGTCATCTCTATTTTACACTTTATTGCTAAAACTCAAGCATCTAATTTCTTTTATTTTAACAGTGTGCAAAGGTCAGACTCTGACTGAGTCTGAGTCAGTCGTCATCAAACCTGTGAACGAACATAAACTGACCTGTACTTTCTCTGGGATTGAAGTTGGTGATGCAGTTATTTCATGGATAAGACTGGCTGAAGGGAAAGGGCTCGAGTGGATCTCACATATTTCTGCTCCAAGCGGCGCTAGCAAATATTACTCTAAAACCGTTGAAGGACGATTCACCATCTCCAGAGACAACAGTAAAATGCAGGTGTATCTGCACATGACAAATCTGCAGGCTGAGGACACTGGTGTTTATTACTGTGCCCGAAAAACAAGAGGCTGCTTTGCAGTACAAAAACTTATGTGCTTTGGAGACATTAATTCTTCATGCCATATTTTATCAAAAATGCTTCAGATGGGTAATCTGTAAAAAATAAACAGACCCATCAACATCAGCATTAAAGCAATATAAAAAAAAACTCATCCATCTCATCTCTATAATTATTGTTCACACCTAAAATATGTTACTCCAATTATTAGTAAAGTGACCGCTGTTTGCCTTTGTGTGTGAGATTGGGGAAAATGTGAAAATTTTGCACGATTTAATTTGGAATAATTACAAATTAATAATGTAACCAATTATTGTGAGCTAGAAAAGAAGTAACAATAAAATGAAAGGCAGACATGGCTACAGAGGTTAATAAGGACACAGTAAATGTAAATGTACCTTTAGAGGGCAGTCTATGCAAACCTACTTCTCCTTGTCATTTTTAAAAGCCCCCACTGTATTCATCCACAGACATAAAACTTGATTGTGACTTTCCTGCATCAAGTTCCTCTTTTCATAAAATGGCAATGGATATTGTGTCTAAACTGTGTTTTATCGTCATGTTTGCTCTCACAGATTGTAAGAAAGGCTATTGACAACCTTTTGACAATCAGACATTCATGTGTGTACTGTTGTAAATGTTAATGATGAACTGTTTATTTTTCAGTCTGTTGGTGTCAGACACTGACTGAATCTGAGTCAGCGGTCATTAAACCTGGAGGATCTCACAGACTTATCTGTACAGCCTCTGGATTTAGTAGTGATCAGCACTTGGCTTGGATCAGACAGGCTGCAGGAAGAGGTCTGGAGTGGCTGGCATACATCTCATATGGTGGTACTATACTACTCTCAGTCTGTTCAGGGACGGTTCACCATCTCCAGAGACAACAGCAAGAAACAGATGTATCTGCAAATGAATAATATGAAGAATGAAGACACTGCTGTATATTACTGTGCAAGACAGTCACAGTGACAAAAACAACTACAGTACTGTACAAAAATCTGAATGCAACAAACAAACATTTGTCTGTATTTATTTAAATATAATCAACTGGAGCTTTACAACGTAAAAAGTATTATTTTATTTTTTTTGCATTAATTACTTTTCTCACAAATCACAAATATCATCTGAGCATTTCAGAAAAACTTTAGACATAACAAATTGGCAACGAGGTACTTTTTTCTGGAAGATATCAGCTTTTCCCAAATCATTTTTGCCATGTCCTGGAGAACCAGCTATAGCCTTGGACACATGGCTACGGATGTTCCAGATTTATTTGCTTGTGTTGGTGCTTCTGGAGATGCATGACCAGTCGAACGCAAACGAGCACTGCTTCTACATTGTCTGGGGACTGAAGGCCAGAGATTGTTTTATTCCTTGCCGAATCAAGGACTTTGGCAAGGAAGTTTCTTAAACTTATTCACAAGTTGCTTCTTCCTCCTCTGTTTCCTCAAGCGCCTGAAGCTCTTCAAAGGGGTTCTATGTAAGATGACCTCATTAGCTGGAAGACTACAGTATGTTACTTAGTCACTTTTGCATTACGTGACTATAAGGGATGACCAATTCATTAAGTCTCTTTGTGGTTGATTTTGATATGAATGCTGCATTCTTATAATGCTTGTGAAACTTTATATTTGTTCTTTGGTCTGATTGATATAAGTAATCATGTTACGTAACCAATTGAATGCTTTGGTAATTGTGTTACTTTGTTATTGTGTTCCCTCCAGAGACCCCAGGCAATAAGATGTAATTTTGTAACAGAATAATAGTTTGTTTTGTTTTTTTTAGTTTTTTTTTTTAATTAACAAATTTTACTCTGTTTATTAATGTTTATACTCCACATTTGTGCAGTTTTTGTGATATATTTTAAATTTATATAAATAAATTAAAAAATGTTTTTTTTAAATAGGTTTTTATACAAAAACAGCTTTAATGTAAAAATTCACTTTATAAAAGACCCAAATTCCTAAATGTAATTGTACATGGTTTAGTGTAAATTTTTTGCCCATATTTTGGAAAATGTAGTTTTAAAAGTAAAAAATGATCATTTTAGCCACTAGAAGGCTATAGCTCCACTATATGTGATTTGCTATTTCATGTCATGTACTTGTACTCAATATATAATATAACTGTACATATCTGTTCTTTTACAGTTAGTAACTGAAGTGTAGATTACATTTGTACAATTATATGAAAAAATATTGAAATAAATGATAAACTCTAAAAACGTCTCGGTTACGTATGTAACCCTCGTTCCCTGAGTAGGGAACGGAGACGTTACGTCGGATGACGACGAATGGGGTTTCGCTTAGAAAGCCTATCAGCTTCGAGTATTACAAAACGAGCCTATGGCAAAGAAATGCCATGGGTCTGCGGAATTTGCATGACGTAACTCCGCCCCACCTCGTGGGTATAAAAGGAGGAAGTCCGCAACAGCAGTTTATGTTTCTTCGCTGAGGAGCCAAGACTGAGCTCAGGCGATCCCCACGGTACAGCGGAAAGTGGCAGGCAGACGTAACGTCTCCGTTCCCTACTCAGGGAACGAGGGTTACATACGTAACCGAGACGTTCCCTTTCGTTGTCACTCCGAGTTACGTCGGATGACGACGAATGGGGTTACCAGTCTAATCACGCCACCTTCTCAGCTGTCTTCCAGTGCCCTGCGTAAATCGAGGTCCCTGACATAGAAGGACGAAGGACTCAATTTAACACAGGAATACCAAGGTACACTGGGAAGCATATCCCAAGCTAGGGGAAGTATGCAATTAATGCCAACCCAGAGGGGGGGGGGGACTTAGAGAATACACATATGACCCGAAGGAAACATATGGAGAACACTGGGGTGTCCAGCCGCAGGTGGAATATTTCAACCCCAGGGGTGGCAAGGTGGCTTGCCAAGGGAAAGACACATGCTCAGAGAGGCTTACAGTGGAAATACACATGTGGGGGTCGCTCAGGGGCGGGACCATGCACACGGGAGGCACCTAGCCGACGCGCAGGCAAGAGACACTGGCGCCGACGTCAGGAGTGCTGGAGGAACTCAGGGCTTTCGGGGAAGCTCACCTGAGGAGAATATCGCACTTATCCAGTCCGTGGAGTGGAAAGGCGAGCAAGCGAAGACACCTGAGCGGGTCCGGTACTAGCTAGTTGAAGCGAGTACATGGAAGGACACTGGCTCCACTCGGAGATTATAGAATCTGGCGAATGTGTTAGGTGTCGCCCAGCCTGCAGCTCTGCAGATGTCTGTTAGCGAGGCGCCATGCGCTAGAGCCCAAGAGGATGCCACACTCCGGGTGGAGTGGGCCGTCACACCAAGGGGACACGGTCGGCCTTGCTGCTGGTATGCCAAAGCAATGGCGTCCACTATCCAGTGAGACAACCTTTGCTTGGAGAGAGCCTTTCCCTTCAGCTTCCCACCATAACAGACAAAGAGCTGGTCTGAGGTCCTGAAACACTGCGTCCTGTCTACATAGGCGCGAAGAGCGCGTACTGGACAGAGCAGTGCCAAGGCTGGGTCTGCCTCCTCCGGGGGCAGCGCTTGCAGGTTCACCACCTGGTCCCGAAAGGGAGTGGTAGGAACCTTGGGCACGTAATTCCAGGCACGCTTCGTCGACGGAGAATGCGTGCAGGTCCCCTACCCTCTTGATGGAGGCCAGTGCAACCAGGAGCGCTGTCTTCATTGACAGGAACTTAAGCTCCACTGATTGCAGGGGCTCAAAGGGAGCACTCTTCAGGGCAGTTAGAACCACTGAGAGGTCCCAAGAGGGAACGAGAGGAGGACGAGGAGGATTTAGTCTCCTCGCTCCTCTCAGGAACCTGATGACCAGGTCGTGCTTCCCTACCGACTTACCTTCGACGGGGTCATGATGTGCGGCAATGGCGGCAACATAGACCTTAAGGGTGGAGGGAGACAGCCTTCGCTCCAACCCTTGCTGAAGGAAGGAAAGCACAACGCTGATCGAGCATCTCCGGGGGTCTTCTCGGTGAGAAGAGCACCAGTCGACGAAGAGGTTCCACTTCAACTCATAGACGTGTCTCGTGGACGACGCTCTAGCGGAAGTGATGGTAGCCGCCACCGCTGGTGGAAGGGTACTCAAACCTACCTCGAGCCGTCCAGGAGCCAGACGTGGAGGCTCCAGAGATCGGGGCGAGGGTGCCACAGGGTGCCCCGTCCCTGAGAAAGAAGGTCCTTCCTCAGAGGAATGGGCCAGGGAGGTGCTGTCGCGAGGAGTGCAAGTTCGGGGAACCAGGTCCGGCCGGGCCAATACGGCGCGACCAAAATGACCTGCTCCTCGTCCTCCCTGACCTTGCGCAAGGTCTGCGCAAGAAGGCTCACTGGGGGAAACGCATATTTGCGGCCCGGCGGCCAGCTGTGCGCCAGTGCATCCGTGCCGAGCGTGCCCTCGGTCAGGGAAAAATACAGGGCGCAATGGGTCGAGTCGTGAGAGGCACGCCGTGTCAACCACCTCTGGGACAGAGGGGGACGAGGAGAGCACGGCTAGAGGGCGGCGCTCTGTGTCGTCCGAGAATTCTGTGTGCTCAGAGACGGGAGAGTCAGTTCTTTGCGAATAAGGATTCTTCCCCGGCCCTCCACCGGGGAAAGGAGTGGTCCTGCTCCCAACTCCTGGAAAGAACTGAGTCCCATCTCTGAGGAGCCCCTCTCAAGAGCGCCACCTAACCCGGCGCGTAGCGGGGGGTGGGGCTGGCCCGGGTGAACAGGCGGGGTGGGAGCCGCGGGGGGGCGCCCTCCGCGGTGGGCAGACCGAGGGACCTGAGCGGACGGCGGGGCCGTCGGGACAGAGTCGACCTCAACCTGCTCCATCCCCGAGGAGCCCGTCTCAGGAGCGCCGCTTAACCCGGCGTGTAGCGGGGGGCGGGGCTAGAGAGGGCTGTGGCGTCCGCCCGCAGCCCCCAGAGCCGGCCCGGGTGAACGGGCAGGGTGGGAGCCGCGGAAGGGCGCCCTTAGCGGTGGGCAGACCGAGGGATCTGAGCGGACAGCGGGGCCGTCGGGAGAGAATCAACGTCAGTCTGCTCATGGACGGCTGAGAGCTGTTGGGCCAGCCCTCAAACGCACCGCCGAAGAGGCCGACCTGGGATATGGGAATGTCGGACAGACGGGTCCGCGCGACATCCAGCACATCAAACAGGTACGGCCACCGAATGGTGAGCATCAACTGACCCAGGGAGCGTACGGCCACTTTCGTCGCTCGGAGAGCAAGGTTAGTGGCGGCGCGCAGCTCAGTGAAGAGACCTGGGTCAGTCCCGCCCTCGTGCAGGTCCATGAGCATCTGGGTCAGGTAGACCAGCAGAATGACCATGGCACGCAGTGAGGCGGCCGCCAGTCCCGTGGCGCTATAGGATCTCGCCACAAGCGTAGATGAAAAACTACAGGCCACGGACGGGTGCTTAGGATTGCGCCGAGAAGAAGCACTCAGAGGACACATAGCATCGCAACAGAGCGTTCATCCGGGGGAACCCCAGTGTACCCACGGGCAGCGGCCCCATCGAGGGGAGGAAAGGCGGATGAGATCAGCGAATGGCCCCTGATCTCATCATGCACGTCCGGGAAGAACGGTATTGGGGTTTGCCGTGGACGAGGGTCAGCGGCCTCACCCAAAAACCAATCGTCCCGGGAAAGCATGGCCGTCATCTCCGGATCAGACTCGACGAGTCGTCACTTCCAGGAAAATCAAACCCACCTAGTGAAGCTGCTACAAACATAACAATATCATCCTCTGTAGCTTCAAATGAAACACACGGGCCACCAGAGGGTAGACCCGTGGGAATCACCTGTTCACTAGCGGGCACCGTCATTGAAGAGGGGGGCTGGGGTCGCGGACACATAGTCGGCGCCTTGTTCCAGACCGAAACCCTCAGGTCACCCTGGCCACCAGCCGAAGATCGGGGGATGGATGAGGGGACTCTCACTCATGTGAGTTCACCGAGTCTCGACCTTAATGACGCGATGATCATGTTTCCATGGAGAAAACATGAGTCATCCACGAGCGCTGCTCTAGCATGATCAAGCCCAAACATACAAGACAACGCTCGTGCCCATCAGAGTCCGATACCAAGCTTAAATGCACGGGCGAGCCGTCTTTAAAAAGACGTGCCGCGTGCAAGCTCTTTTAGTGAGAGAAAACTCAAGTGTTGAAGCACCCGGGGAGACACGCACCGACTGGCAGACCACTGCAACAGATCAGCAGGAAGCACGCGCTCGCCGTAGATCGCAGTCACACCAACACTCGAGGTACTCGTTTGTAAAGCTGACAATTCAGAGATGGCTTGTGGAGAGAAGAATACACTTGGCTCCTAAGCGAAAACATAAACTGCTGTTGCGGACTTCCTCCTTTTATACCCACGAGGTGGGGCGGAGTTACGTCATGCAAATTCCGCAGACCCATGGCATTTCTTTGCCATAGGCTCGTTTTGTAATACTCGAAGCTGATAGGCTTTCTAAGCGAAACCCCATTCGTCGTCATCTGACGTAACTCGGAGTGACAACGAAAGGGAACTCAACTTTTATCTTTTTCAGGTTTGATTCTAATCATAATGTAACATTATTGAAAAAGAAATTCAGTACAAAAAATTTTATTGTTATTGTTAGAATTGTGATTTCATAATATTTAGATATGAATCCAACTGGAGAAACGTGAAAAGATATCTTTCAGTTAGTCAAATAGCAAATAGCATATAGTGGAGCTATAGCCATCTACTGGCTAAAATGATCATTTTTTACTTTTAAAACTGCATTTTCCAAAAGATGGGCAAAAATTTTACACTAAACCATGTAAAATGATCCATGTTATCCCCATAAATGAAATTTAGAAATTTGGGTCTTTTATAAAGTGGGTCTTTTAACATACACTGTTTTTGTATAAAAACCTATTTAACATTTTTTTAAATTAATTTATTTATTTATACATAAATCCTCCAAAGTCTGCAGAAATGTGGAGTAAAAACATTAATAAAGAGAGTAAAATTCCATTTGTAAAAAAAATATATCTACGACGCAAAATCCCTCAACTCTGAATCCACCTCCAGGCATACTTCAGATTCCTCCTCCAACCAGCGCTCTCCAAAGTCCAGCCTGCGGCGCATGGAGTTATCGGGGGGCTGCATCCAAGACACTGGGTCACGCAGGACAGAGCTCTCCATCGACATCTCCTCAAAGCAGGTGGACAGCTCACCCAGTCCCGGTATTGCCCGCTTTGGCTTAAAGAGACCTGAGGTCTCGCTCCAGAATAAAACCACAGATGCGCCAGTTCACAGAAGGACTGAGGGTAACCACAACAGACCTCAAGAACCTCCAACACCCTATATGTAAACCAAAGATGCAAACACGTTATGAAAGCATTTTAGGTCACAGAAGCTGAAGCTACAAAATCATATCCTGATTTAACTAAGTTAATAATCAAGTCAAGTCACCTTCATTTATATAGCTCTTTTTACAAATACAGATTGTTCCAAAGCAACTTTACAGTGATAACAGGAAATGGATGCAACAAAAAATGTTTGGCTGTACAGCAGTTCTAGGGTAAAGTCATTTCCCAGCGTTTTAATATGCAAATGTTCATCATCCACATGAATAAATAAGAGTGTCAGTTCCTTCGAGTAGAGGATCAGTCACTAGGACAAAAGCAGTGTGGATGTCCTGTCTGATTCGGAAATCAATCATGAGTCAAATTCTACTCATTTTTTGCGCCTTTGTGCCATGTGAGTGGATTCATTCAGTCACATCAGAAAAGTTAATCTTTCTGTTGCTGACTGTAATTATTCATATATTTATATAGTTAGAAACAGATAGAAACAGACTGGACTGACTCTCACAGTATGTTGTTAATGTTGTCTTTTACAGATGTTTCTGGCATCTCACTGACCTCGTCTCCTGCACAGATTAAAGCTCCTGGTCAATCAGTCAGGTTGTCCTGTCAGATCTCTGGATATGCCCTCAACAGGGCCGGCCCGTGGCATAGGCAGTATAGGCAAATGCTAAGGGCGCCGGCGCCTTATACCCTAGGGGGGGCGCCAGAGACGCCCCCCCTAGGAACTTTCCGCTTTTATTGTACTTCATTAACACTGCAACGAGTGGAGCAATTACATAAGCCTGCCAGTGACGCAAAAAGTGGGTATACCGTTATGTGTAGCGGAGTAGGCGCCCTCATAAGATTTCATCATAGAATTTTGACGGGGGGACCCCCCTCCAATAATATCGAGCGGGCGCCGTGAGCGCTGAGCGAACAGGCACGAGTTAGTGAGTTGTCGTCGAAAAAGATGGATAAAGCAAAAAAGCGGCCGGGGGCTAAAATAGAAATAGCCCATTCGTTTTGTTTTGTTTTGTTTTGCTTAATCGGCGGCGCTGGGTTAGTGCTGGTGTAATGCATTGGTAAAAAAAGTTTTAGTGTTAGTCAGTGTTAGCTTTTTTTCTGACACCGCATGAAACGCGTAGATCAGCGGCCCATTGGTTGTTTTCTTGATTGACACTGGGCTGGCCCAATCACATCTTTAATGTGAAGTATAGAAAAATACTCTTTCTATTAGTATAGAAATTAGTACAAAACTTATGAAAGTTTTCTTTATTTTTCAGTGCATTGTTTTACAATATTATCATGGGATTAATATTATAACTATTATTATGTAATGTAGACAGACACTAACTAAAAGAGGTTTGAATTTTTCTTTGTTTAATTTGAACATTGAATATGGGTTGGAGCTTTTAATTTTGAACTCTCAAAGTGCACCAGATTGATAAATTTAACATTAAAATGCACAATATTTTCTTAAGGGGGAGCATGTCCCCGAACCCCCCTAGCCTTGTAGCAGTCTAATAGATTAGTAATAATAGTAGTGGTGGTAGTAATTGTCATTCATCTACTACAAGTTACATGGTCAGATAAAATGTATTTGTACAATGCAACTATGTAGGATAATTGAAATATCCTAGGACGTTCTTTGTAGCATTTGTATAAACAATTTATTACAGTTCAAGTCAGAATTTGCTTGTTGAAGTTTTGGAGTGACTATAAGAGCATTTTTGTTTAGTTAAATAAATACTCATTATTTTTAAAGGAGGGGGGGGGGGGTAGGGCGCAAAAATCAATCTCGCCTAGGGCAACCAAAGGGCTAGAGCCGGCCCTGGCCCTCAAAGACTATGGCACAGCTTGGATCAGGCAGCCTCCTGGAAAAGCCAAGGAGTGGATCGGGATCATATGGGGCAGTGGAGCAATACACTCTGGAAATTCCTTCAAGAGTCGCTTCACTATTTCCAGAGACACAGACCAGAATGAGCTGTACTTAGACATCAGCAGCCTGCAAACTGAGGACACAGCTGTGTATTACTGTGCAAAGACAGACACAGTGGCTCAGCTTAATGTGAGAAACTGACAAAAACATCAACACAATGATCAACACACTTAATACCTGCTTCATGCTCATGATCATATTCAGACACATTACCACACACACACATACATGCTAAGTGAACTTAATGTTATGACATCTAACATTATTGTTTTGAGTCTGTGAAGCGAAATTCTATTTGTTGTTATGTTTTGGTTAAACAATAAATATAACTTGTATTAATATAATTTATATTAATAAAATCTGTATAAAAGTTTATTGTAGAAACTAGGCAAAACATCCAAAATAACTTTTATATTTTAATATTATTTAAGTCTTAAATAACATTAAATATGGTTGTATCAACCTGAATTTATATTTTGTCATGAGTGTGTGCAATCCACCTTTATAGTCATTTATACAGTCTTTCATTGCTTATGCGTTATTATTATTATTATTTACATTCACTCAAAACCTGGTGATAACTCGGCTGTTGCCTTTCTTGAACACTGCATATCGGAGGTAAAAATATGGATGTCACAATTTTCTTTGTGTCAACAGTGACAAGACTGAGGTTATGCTGATTGGTTCTCCCCACCAAATACATGAAGCTGACACTTTAAGCTTAAATGTGGATCTCTAAATCAACTGTAAATAAATTGCATTATGTTCAAAACTCAGCTTCTAGAATCCTGACAAGGTCCAGGACAAGTGAGCACATCACTCCAATCTTGGAGTCCTTGGACTGGCTTCCTGTCAGGTTTCGCATAGATTTTAAAATTCTCATGCTTATCTACAAGGCCCTGCATGATTTATCTCCAGAATACCTGCCTGATCTTTGAACTGTCTACTACACCCCAAGGCGTAATCTCCGCTCCTTTGATTCTGGCTTTTTAACTATTCCTGTAACTCGTTTACGCTCTATGGGTGACCGGCTTTTTCTTCTTTGGCTCCAAAACTGTGGAATTCTCTCCTCACTGAGATTAGACATGCTGAATCCTGTAGTGTTTTTAAATCTTCTCTTAAAACTTATTTTTTTCAGGCTAGCATGTCTTTTAAATTGATTTTGATTGTATGAATCATTTTTGATTTGTTCGTTTTTTTCCTTTTATCTCGATGTATCTTTTCTGTTTGTCTTTGTAAAGCACTTTGAGATACAACTTTTAAAGGCGCTATATAAAATAAAGTTAATTATATATTATTATTTTATTGATGCTTAAAAGACATTGTTTTAACAACATGCAGCAGAAACATGGCCAATACTATCCTCCATATGTTTTGTACTGAGGTCGATGTGTTTTAAATATCACATAATATCACAATGCTAATATATATATAATATAATATAGTGCACTACAGCAGAGCTCCACAATAGGGAGTCATTTACTTAAAAAATGAAACGACCTTTTTTCTGAAAACTTAACAATTATCAAACAATTTTATTACATTGTCTCATAAATTCTGAAAAATAATCAAAAACCAGCATACTGATATCATTTAAATTATACCTAAATTTGAGTCCACAATAAAAAAAACATTCTGGACTAAGTAACTCCTCCTCTCATAAATAATAATCATATTATGAAGGCCTGTGAAAGCAGACGTATATGCAAATGTAATAATTTACGTCTATATAACACACACATACAGCTCACTATTTACTGTCCAGTGAAATAGTATTAGCAGCATTTACATACAGCAAAAGTTTTGACAATGGTGTCAAGGAGCATTTGCCATCTCATCTTTATGGTGATTGTATCTCAACAAGGTAATTTTGACATTTGTGTTATTCTAGCAAACCGAAAATTTAGTTCAGATTCACTGTTAATATGATTTATGTATTTTATTCCACAGGTATCAGTGGTGATGAAATTCGATTAGATCAGTCCTCTGCTGTGATAAAGAGACCAGGAGAAACAGTGAAGATCTCCTGTAAAATATCTGGTTTTACAATGACAAGCTACTTCATGCACTGGATCCGACAGAAGCCAGGGAAAGCTCTGGAGTGGATTGGGAGAGTAAACTCTGGCAGTAGTTCTAGCTCTAATTATCTTACTTACGCAGACTCTGTGAAAAGTCACTTCACTATGAGTGAGGACGTGTCTCAAAGTACACAGTATCTTGAAGCCAAGAGTCTGAGAGAAGAGGACACTGCTGTTTATTACTGTGCTCGAGAGTCACAGTGACTCCAACTGTTGAAGCAGCTCTACAATAACCACACAACGAAAATACCAGTTAGGCTATGATTCATATTTTTACTATTAATATAATTCTCTCTGGTTTTTGAATTCAGATGCTTTCTTGTTTGTATCTGAAATCCACTCATCATTTGCATGACATTGAAAGGACAGAGTTTACTGATGATGGGGATTGCAGTTTTTGATCTTTATACTCCCATTCATATTTACTTGTTTCTAACTTTAATTATTTTACTTTCATCCAACTTATCATTTCTAGAATTTGATACAATATTGTCTCTGTTACTCCGGGCCAAAAAGTGATTAATTCAATAAAATGTACAGTAGTCTTGCTTTAATGATTGATATGCGGGTACTTAGGGAAAAGTTGCCATATGGCAACACTGTACCACATTGGAAAATGGTCAAAAAAGTAGTTTTTCTATAAAATTATGATTTTCTTTTTTAATGAATTGCCAATTTCTTTTAGAAATTGATATATTTATATACTTGGAATTCATGCAGACCAAATATCCCTATCATTTAATCCCTATCATTTGACTAACTCATCCTCACTCTCTCTGTTTTTCTCTGCTCTTCCTATTGCCCTTACCGTAAAATATTGCTGTACTTATTTTCTGAAATTAGGAAATCAGTTTGTTATTTTTACATAAATACCAGTATACTACAATAAACACTTCAAATAAATAAATAACTGCAATTATATTGTTCATGCTAATATCTATAAAAAAATCCCAATGGGGTAATACGTTACTGCAATTCCTGTATAGCATTGCCATATTGAAACATACCTATTTTTCCATAGTGGTACAGCGTTGCCATATGGCAACATTAATATTTTTTCAATTTACAGTAAAACTATTTTAGACTATGACAAACTATGTTAGTTGATTTGTGAATAAAAATATCTAATTTACTTATCAAAGATGCAGCATAAAAAAATCCCCCTTGAGAAGAGATGTTTAGAAATTAGGTTAATAGAGCATTTTTTGGAGCACTTCAACAGGTGTCTCCGTGTGAGGGTGACAGTGGGAAAGAGAGTTTTGGAGGGACATTCAAATCTCATGTGATTAAAACAGCACATCATTGGCTGCCTTAAGGCCTGCCCTTTTCATTCCCATAGTGCAATATATTGTACTTGCATGGCAACGCCATAGAGGGTTAATGTACGTTACTTTTACAGTATTATATAATTATATATTTGTAATTAATTTTATTCTAACAATGAAGTTGCAATTTATTTAAATGTATTTTAATTTAACACTTTTTTGTAAATATTTGTCAGCTCAACTTGACTTAGTCATATAGAGTTTTCTAACTATTAATCAAATCTAAGTGATATAAAATACTCATTTGAAATCAACAAAAATTAAAAATTGCATTAAGCCTCCCTCCCACTTTTGACCCCCTTTAATTTGCTTACAGGGCCCACAGTTCTACAGAGGATGTCATTGCCACAGCCCTCCACAAGTCTCTGGAGCAGACATATGTCTGGTTTACTATACTCTACTGCCTCTATGACTGTATCTCCACATTGTCTTCCAATCACATTATAAAATTTGCAGATGACACTAAAGTGATTGGACTAATTTCTGCATGACGAGGTCAGAAAACGTCTCGGTTACGGATGTAACCCTCGTTCCCTGAGTAGGGAACGGAGACGTTACGTCGAGTGACGGAGAATGGGGGTTTCGCCTAGAAAGCCTATCGACTTCGAGTATTACAAAACGAGCCTATGGCAATGAAATGCCATGGGTCTGCGGAATTTGCATAGCGTATCTCCGCCCCACCGCGTGGGTATAAAAGGAGGAACGCCGGCAAAGGCAGATCATGTCTTCGCTGAGGAGCCGAGACTGAACTCAGGCGTCTACCCAGCGGTACAGCGGAAGTGGCAGGGAGACGTAACGTCACCGTTCCCTACTCAGGGAACGAGGGTTACATCCGTAACCGAGACGTTCCCTTTCGTAGTCACTCCGAATTACGTCGAGTGACGGAGAATGGGGGTCCCCGTGTAATCACGCCACCTTCACAGCTGTCTTCCAGTGCCCTGCGAAAGTCTGATCCCCCTGTCGTGATACTGGCACGGACGAAGGAGTCCTACTTAACACAGGAATACCAAGGTACACTGGGGAGCATATCTCAGAGGAGATATGCCGCAGCATGCCTACCCGTAGGGAGGACTTAGAAATACACATATGGCCGGAAGGCTTCATATGGAGGAACACTGGAGTAACCAGCCCGTGGGGTGGCAACTTTTGACTCCAGGGGTGGCAAGGTGGCTTGCCGAGGGAAAGACACATGCTCAAAGAGGCTTACAGTGGACATACACATGTGGTGGTTACTCACGGGAGGAACCATGCACATGGAGGCACCTAGCCGACGCACAGGCAATAGACACTGGCGCCAGCGTCAACAGTGCTGGAGGAACTCAGGGCTTCAGAAGGGAAGGCTCACCTGAGGAGAATAACCGCACGTATCCAGTCCGTGGAGTGGAATGGCGAGCAAGCGAAGACACCTGAGCGGGTCCTGAACTAGCTGGTTGAAGCGAGTACATGGGAGGACACTGGCTCCACTCGGAGATTATAGAATCTGGCGAATGTGTTAGGTGTCGCCCAGCCTGCAGCTCTACAGATGTCTGCCAGCGAGGCGCCATGCGCTAGAGCCCAAGAGGAAGCCACACTCCGGGTGGAGTGGGCTGTCACACCAAGGGGGCACGGTCGGCCTTGCTGTTGGTAAGCCAAAGCAATGGCGTCCACTATCCAGTGAGACAACCTCTGCTTTGAGAGAGCCTTTCCCTTCAGTCTCCCACCATAACAGACAAAGAGCTGGTCTGAGGTCCTGAAACACCACGTCCTGTCTACGTAAGCGCGGAGAGCGCGTACTGGACAGAGCAGTGCCAAGGCTGGGTCTGCCTCCTCCAGGGGCAGCGCTTGCAGGTTCACCACCTGGTCCCGGAAGGGAGTGGTAGGAACCTTGGGCACATATCCAGGCCGGGGTCTCAGGATCACGTGAGAGTAAGCCGGCCCGAATTCCAGGCACGCTTCGTCAACGGAGAATGCGTGCAGGTCCCCTACCCTCTTAATGGAGGCCAGTGCAACCAGGAGCGCTGTCTTCATAGACAGGAACTTAAGCTCCACTGATTGCAAAGGCTCGAAGGGAGCCCTCTGCAGGGCATTCAACACCACTGAGAGGTCCCAAGAGGGAACAAGATGAGGACGAGGAGGATTCAGTCTCCTCGCCCCTCTCAGGAACCTGATGATCAGGTCGTGCTTTCCCAGAGACTTACCATCAACTGTTTCGTGAAATGCAGCTATAGCGGCCACATACACCTTCAGGGTGGAGGGAGACAGCCTTCGCTCCAGCCCATCTTGCAGGAAGGAAAGCACGACACTGATCAGGCATCTCCAGGGGTCTTCTCGGCGAGAAGAGCACCAGTTAACGAAGAGGTTCCACTTCAACGCATAGAGATGTCTCGTGGACGAAGCTCTAGCGGAAGTGATAGTAGCCGCCACCGCAGGTGACAGGGTACTCAAACCTGCCTCGTCCCGTCGAGGAGCCACATGTGGAGTCTCCAAAGATCGGGATGAGGGTGCCAAAGGGTGCCCCGTCTCTGAGAGAGGAGGTCCTCTCTCAGAGGAATTGGCCAAGGAGGTGCTGTCGCGAGGAGTACTAGTTCGGAGAACCAGGTCCTGGTGGGCCAGTACGGCGCAACCAGAGTGACCTGCTCCTCGTCCTCCTTGATCTTGCACAGAGTTCGTGCGAGAAGGCTCACTGGGGGAAACGCATATTTGCGTAGGCCCCGCGGCCAGCTGTGCGCCAGTGCATCCGTGCCGAGAGTACCCTCGGTCAGGGAGTAATACAGGGCGCAATGGGATGAGTCGTGGGAGGCAAACAGGTCTACCTGTGCGTCCCCGAACTGATCCCAAACCAGCTGGACCGACTGGGGATGGAGTCGCCATTCGCCAGGGAAAGGACGGAGCCGAGACAGCTCGTCGGCTGCAAGGTTCCGATCGCCCGGAATGTAGATAGCACGAAGGGACCTCAGGTGCTTCTGACTCCATAAGAGGAGGTGGCGAGCGAGTTGCGACATACGGCGGGAGCGTAGACCACCTTGACGGTTGATGTACGCTACTGTTGCGGTATTGTCTGAACGGACTAGCACGTGTTGACCCTAGAGCAGCGTGTGGAAACGGTGCAGGGCAAGGCGTACTGCCAGCAACTCGAGGCAATTGACATGCAGAAGGCGCTGAGGTCCTGTCCAGGAGCCCGCGGCAGCATGTCCGTTGCACATGGCACCCCAGCCCGTGGAAGAGGCATCTGTGGAGACGACAACATGCCTGGAAACTCGTTCTAGGGGAACTCCGGCCCGTAGAAAAGGTTCCTCCACGGGGTGAAGAACTGACGGCAGGTCGGAGTGACTGGGACTCGGAGCGTGCCGTGATGCCATGCCCACCTCGGGACTCGATCGCGAAGCCACAGCTGAAGCGGTCTCATATGAAGCAATCCGAGCGGCGTTGCCGCGGCTGCAGATGCTATATGCCCCAGGAGCCTTTGAAATAATTTCAGTGGGACCGCACTCTTGCCCTTGAACTGACGAAGACAAGTCAGCAGTGAGTGTGCGCGCTCGCTCGTAAGCTGCGCGGACATGGCGACCGAGTCGATCTCCATACCGAGAAAAGAGATCCTCTGCACGGGGCTGAGTTTGCTCTTCTCCCAGTTGACCCGAAGGCCCAGACGGGCTAGGTGCCGGAGCACAAGGTCTCTGTGTTCGCAAACCTGAGCTCGAGAGTGGGCTAGAATCAGCCAGTCGTCGAGATAGTTCAGGATGCGAACCCCGTGTTCGCGTAGGGGAACAAGGGCCGCCTCGACGACCTTCGTAAAGACGCGAGGAGACAGAGCCAACCCGAATGGGAGAACCGCGTACTGATATGCCTGCCCCTCGAAAGCAAACCGAAGGAACGGTCTGTGTCGAGGTAAGATGGAGACATGAAAGTAGGCGTCCTTCAGGTCTATCGCTGCAAACCAATCCTGCGGCCGCACGCACTCGAAAATGCGTTTGGCCGTGAGCATCCTGAACGGCAGCCTGTGAAGGGAGCGGTTCAGGACGCGCAGGTCCAGGATCGGTCGTAACCCACCGGTTTTCTTGGGGACGATGAAGTACGGGCTGTGAAACCCCGACCTCATCTCGGCTGGAGGGACAGTCTCGATTGCACCCTTCGCCAGCAGGGTGGCAACCTCCGCTCGCATGATGGGGGCATTGCCACCGACCATAGTGAAGCGGGGAGGAGACCGAGCGAACTGAATCGCATAGCCGCGCCTGATCGTTCGGCGACCCAGCGGGACAGGCTGGGGAGCTCTAACCAAGCTGCCAGAAACTGAACCAGCGGGGTCATGCGAACGACAGACGTCCCCCCGGAGGGGCAGCGAGGCGGAGTGACCAGCCCAGGCGAGGGTGGCATAGCGGCCCGGTGCGGGGGCGTGGTCAGACTCCGCGCCCTGACAGAGGAGACCAGGGAAGGACCAGCGTTCCACGGGGGTCTGCTCTGCCAGGGGGCTGGCGACAGAGGGGGACGAGAGCGGTGTGGTCCGAAGACGGCACGCACTGTCGTCTGCGCCCTCTGGAACAGAGGGGGACGGGAGTGGCGAGGCCCGGGGGCGGCGCACACTGCGGTCCGAGAACTCTGTGACAGAGGGGAATGAGAGCAGCGAGGCACGGAGGCGTCGCGTACTGTCACCCGACTCTGTGTGCTCAGTGATGGGAGTATCGGTTCCTTCTAGAGAACAAAAGATTCTCCCCCGGCCCTCCACCGGGGAAAGGAGTGGTACCGAGTCCCATCTCTGAGGAGCCCGTCTCAAGTCCTCAACCGCACCGCCGAAGAGGCAGACCTGAGATATGGGAATGTCGGACAGAATGTCGGCCGCGCGACATCCAGCACATCAGACAGGTTCAGCCACAGAATGGGGAGCATCACCTGACCCAGGGAGCGTACGGCCACTTTCGTCGCTCGGGGAGCGAGGTCAGTGGCGGCACGCAGCTCAGTGAAGAGGCCTGGGTCAGTCCCGCCCTCGTGCAGGACCATGAGCATCTGGGTCAGGTAGACCAGCAGAATGACCATGGCAGCAGGGAGGCGGCTGCCAGTGGCGCTATAGGATCTCGCCACAAGTGTAGACGAAAAACTACAGGCCACGGACGGGTGCTTAGGATTGCGCCGAGAAGAAGCACTCTGAGGACATATAGCATCGCAACAGAGCGTTCAGCCGGGGGAACCCCAGTGTACCCATGGCAGCAGCCCCATCGAGGGGAGGAAAGGCGGATGAGATCAGCGAGCGGTCCCGAGAAGACCAGGGGGTCTTCAAGGACTTCGAGATCTCATCATGCACGTCCGGGAGGGAAGGTATTGGGGTTTGCCGTGGACGTGTCGGCGGCCTTACCCAAAACCAATCGTCCCAGGAAAGCATGGCCGTCATCTCTGGATCGGACTCAAGCACAGCCGTATGCACACCAGGAGGTGGCGGCTGTGACGAGTGGTCATTTCCAGAGAATCAAACCCACCTAGTGAAGCTGCTACAAACATAGTATCATCCTCTGTAGCTTCAAATGAAACACACGGGCCACCAGAAGGTAGACCCGTGGGAATCACCTGTTCACTAGCGGGCACCGTCATTGAGGAGGGGGGGCTGGGGCGTGGACACGGAGTCGGCGCCTTGTTCCAGACCAACACCCTCCGGTCACCCTGGCCACCAGCCGAAGATCGGGTGGTGGATGAGGGGACTCTCACTCTTGCGAGTTCACCGAGTCTTGACCTTAATGACGCGATGGTCATATTCCCACAGAGAGAACATGAGTCATCCACGAGCGCTGCTCTAGTATGATCAAGCCCAAACATACCAGACAACGCTCGTGCCCATCAGAGTCCGATACCAAGCTGCCGCAACCATTCTGTTTTTTTTTTTTTTTAAATGCACGGGCGAGCCGTCTTTAAAAAGACGTGCCGCGTGCGAGCTCTTTTTGTGAAAGGAGAGAAACTCCGCGATGTTGAAGCGAGCAGGGAGAAACACACTCACTGGCAGATCACTGCACAGACCAGCAGGCAATGTGAATTCGCTGCAGATCGCCATCACACTAACACCGGAGAGTGGCTCGTCTCGTAGAGCGAAGTCAGAAATAGCTGTGGAGTGAAGAGATACTCTTGGCTCCGAAGCGAAAACATGATCTGCCTTTGCCGGCGTTCCTCCTTTTATACCCACGAGGTGGGGCGGAGATACGCTATGCAAATTCCACAGACCCATGGCATTTCATTGCCATAGGCTCGTTTTGTAATACTCGAAGTCGATAGGCTTTCTAGGCGAAACCCCCATTCTCCGTCACTCGACGTAACTCGGAGTGACTACGAAAGGGAACTGACGTTGTGGGGCTCTGAAAACAACCTATCGCTAAACACAAAGAAAACTAAAGAACTCACCTTGGACTTCAGGAAGTGCAGAGCAGAGCCCCTCTCCCATCTTTATAAATGGAGACTGTGTGCAAAGAGTTCGGCGATACAAGGCGATTAAAATGCAGGATGCTTTCTTTTGTGAAAAATTCCATTTATTTTAGGCAAAATGGAGAGAGCGAAAGACTGATTTTGATGATGTTGTGCATTGGTGGGATGTAGGAAAAGCACACATCAGGATCTTTTGTCAAAATTACACAGCTAATGCAAATTATTGTTTAAAATAAAAACTGCTAATCAAAATCAAATCAAATCAATTGAAAGAAGTCTATTTAACCAAAATGGTGAATCAACTGAAAGACTGAATGAAAAAAAATAAAGTTTTGGCCTCACTTTTTCATGAACGAGCTAAGGAAGCTTTGATAAGAGCTTGTTTCCTTTCTCTGAGAGAGATGGATGCACCAAGTTCTTTCTTTTTTAGTTTTAAAAAACGTGAAGGAGCGCGGAAGTCAATGAAATCATATGGAACTGTTATAACTAATCCTAATGAAATGAGAACAATGGCTATTTATTTTTATACAGAACTTTTTTCGGATGGTCCATGTGACATTGGCTGTATGGAGGACCTTTTTAAAGATTTACCAAAGTTGATAAACAGAGGAATCAACTGGAATTTGAAATGGACATTGATGAAATAACAAAGGCTGTTAATCAGTGGACATGCACCGGGAATTGATGGACTTCCAGGCAAATTTTATAAAACATTTTGGGACTTATTAAAAGATGATTTGTTTGATGTTTTTAAATCATCTTACAGGAAAAAAGAGCTGCCAAGAAGCTGTAGAAGAACTGTTTTGTCTTTGTTGCCAAAGAAAGTTGATCTTGGTCTTTTAAAGAACTGGAGACCAGTGGCAATTTTGTGTACCGACTATAAAATCTTAGCGAAATGTCTTTCAAATAGATTGGAATTGTATTTAGAACATATAGTGAATGAATATCAAACTTATTGTATTCCTGACAGAGCTGTTATGGATACCATTTTTCTTGTTCGTGATATCATTGATATTGCAAAAAGGGATGGTGACAATATTGGAATATTTGCAATTGATCAATAAAGGGCATTTGACAGAGTCAGTCACTTTTATTTGTTTAGTTCCCTTAAAGCTTTTGGTTTTGGTGATCTTTTTATTTCATCAACTGTTATATTCTGGTGTTTCTACAATGTTGAAGGTTGGAGGAGGGCTAAGTCAACCAGTGTCAGTACGTAGAGGTATTAGACAAGGTTGTCCTTTGTCAGGAATGCTATATTCTTTAGCCATCAAACCTTTGCTTCGTCAATTGGGGAAAAATTTGGATGGCTTGCTAATTGAAGGACAAAAAGTTAAACCTAAGTTTTCTGCCTATGCTGATGACGTTACAGTGTTTATCAAAAGCAAAAGATATGTGATTGTTTTAGAAAGAAGTTTTAAAGAAGTATGAAAATGCCTCTTTAGCAAAGGTAAACTGGGGAAAAAGTGGAGGTTTTATTTCAGGAAATTGGTATGAAGAAGAGTCACCAGTCTTACCAGGAGGTGTGAAATGGGGTAAAGAAGGCCTGAAAATATTGGGTATTTATTTAGGAACTGAAAAATATATTCAGAAGGTGGACATGGATCCTGCCTCAGTTATCTTTTAGGGGGAGAGTCTTGGTCGCAAACAATCTAGCTGCTTCAGCACTTTGGCATAAACTAAATGTGTTAAATCCACCTGATGAAGTAGTTAATTTACTACAAAAGAAAATAAATGATTTCTTTTGGTCTGGTCAGCACTGGGTAAAATCTGCTATTTTATATTTACCAGTCAGTGAAGGAGGACAATGCTTAATAGATATAAAAAGCAGAATTAAGGCTTTCAGGCTGCAGGCAGCACAGAAGTTGCTGTAAAATCTGTTGGGCTGATACAGCTTGTTCCTTATTACGCAGTATGAATTGGTTTAAATATGATTTTAATCTGTTTTTAATCAGTTTCAAAGATATGGAATGGAATGATTCTTCTCCATTTTATAAATCAGTTTTGAAAGTGTGGAATTCTGTTTTTCAATTAAGGAGAGATTCAAACCTTGAAAGTTGGATAAAAAATGAACCACTCTTTAACAATCCCCTAATACAAGCAAATGTGTTGAAAATGAGGAGTTTGCAAACATCAATGGTGAGAGCAGAATGCACATGTTTGTCTAATATAAAGAATGGAAACAAGTGGAAAAGTCCCCAAGAACTGTGTAGTTTGACGGGCATTAAGTTCCATAAGATTTATGGAAAAAATAATGAAGACATTTTTTTCAGTTCTTCCTTATATCTACAGACAAAGTATAAAATAAAATTGCTGTGGTAATTTATTTATATAGCACATTTAATAGCAACGGTGTTGCCCAAAGTGCTTAAAAACAATAAAACATATATGTATAAAAACATTTATCAAGCCTAGCAGATGAAGGCATGACTACACACTCTTAGACATACCCCTCACACAACTGTATAATGAGATCAGTGAAGAGAGAAATAAACTAGATAAAAAATCATTTATAACTACAATCTAGCTAGCTGGATATGAAGGGGAAGACTGTTCCACAACTTGGGAGCCACAAATGAAAAAGCTCAGTCACCCTTTGACTTCTTTTTAAAATAAGGGACAGTCAGCAAAATGTCCTACCTGGTATGTAAAATCGTAAAAGGTCAGCAATGTAGTTTGGGGAAATGTTATGCAATGCTTTAAAAGCCATTAATAAAATCTTATAATCGATCCTGTACTGAACCAGCAGCCAATGAAGAGAGGATAATACTGGAGTAATGTGGTCCCTCTTTTTAGTGCCAGTCAGAAGCCTGGCTGCGGCATTCTGCACCAGCTGCAGACGGCATAGTTGACATTGACAGATCCCTGCATAGATAGAGTTGCAGTAGTCCAGTCTTGACATAATAAAAGCATGGACGACGACATCAACATCTTTAAAACTAAGAAAGGGTTTTATCTTAGAAATCAATCAAAGCTGATAACTTTTCTTTACAACAGAATGTATCTGTTTGTCAAAGCTTAGGGATGAGTCGATTATTACAGCAAGATTTCTCACAATATCTTTTACCATCATTTCTATCTATTCATGGAGCAAGAGTACTGGCTATCTTCTCTTTGAATTTTGGTGGACCAAATATTATAATTTCAGACTTTTTTTCATTAAGTTAAAGAAAGTTTTGAGACAGCCAAACTGTATTTTAAAGGCTTCTGTATCTGCAAGGATTAAAGCAGAAGTTGTTTTTTTTTTTTTTTTTTATTAACAAAAAATTTGGTTGCATTCAGTGACTTTTGGGGACAGGCAGAAGTGTTGTGTGTGGTTGACCATGAGGAAATTTTATTCCTAAATTTGTAAAAAAAAAAAAAATATATAGGCTATATATTTATTTTATTTTTTTCTCTTTCCTTCCTTAATGTGATTTTTTGTGTGTGAATAAATATGTATTTGATGTTAATGTGCGTATGTTATATGTAATGAGGCCAAATTATGGTTATTGTTTGGCAATATTCTTTTTAGACAAAAAAAATGTTTTATTAATCTTAGTGAATAAAGAGTTGTTAAAGTCTAGTCTGCTTCCTGGGAAGCATGGTGACTCCAAACAATGGCTTTTGAAAATTTAACTCCGTGTCATGGAGTGAAAATTGATTCAAACGCTAAAGTGGAATATGTTTGTTTGGCTGTAGGAGACGTTGTGGGTCATGAAAACTTTGTGTCAATGAACAATGCGTTTATGCTTTTTTTAGCACTATTGAGAAGAAGGCTAATGTAACAGTGCACAGTGGTGTTGTAGCCTAATCAAAGGTTCACTCACGCCGGTGTTTCCTCTGAGTAGTTACTCCCGCCAAGAAAATAATTATTTCAAACGTTCCTCCTTTTGTGAAAGATGAGATTATCGTGCAGGAATTGTCATGATATGGAAAAATAGTTTCCCCCATCAAAAAAAAATTAGCTCGTAGTGACGTCAGTGCACGCAGTTAAAAATTTTATGACAGTCAGTTACAGCTTATATTAATCAGTTTAATGGGGATTATTAGCGTGTTGGTCTTGTGAATAAATGTTCCTATATTTGGCGTTATATCGCTAGTAAAGTTACAGTAGGACTGCATTGTTTGTGGAATGTGCTTTACTGCGGAAAAAAGCGTGATCATTAGCTGCAAAGTAGTAGGCTAGTCACTGCAGGGCGCTAAAAAAAAACTACATTTAAGATTACACTAAAAACTCAATTGTATTTTTTTAGTTTTAGGTGGAGATTTTAATTGTACTGAGAATGATAAAACAGACCAAAATCATTTAGAACCACATGTTGCATCTCAAAGAGTTATCAAGCAATTAGTTCAAACTTTTGACCTCTGTGATATTTGGAGAAATATTCATACAAAATTAAGACAAATACACAAGGGTTCATTGTAAAGATAATTCATTGTCTTTGGCAAGTCTTGATCAGTTCTACAGCTTTAAGCACCAGTTCAATATTTTTAAATCTTGTCAAATTAATCCTGTCGGTTTCTCAGACCACACTGTGTGGTTCTTTGTTCTGTATTAGTGAGTAATGTGAAGTCAAGCAGTGCCTATTGGCATTTTAATACATCTTTGCTTGATGACAAACATTTTAAAGATTATTTTATTTTGGGGGGGGGGGGGGTGGTTTAAACAACAAAAGTATTTAGCTCTTTACAACAGTGGTGGGGTTGCAGGAAAATACAAATTAAAAGCTTTTGCCAGCAATATACTCTTAATGTTACAAGAGAAATAACTCGATCATTGAATACTTTAGTGACTGAGATAGTTGATTTGTACAGCTTGTCTGCATCTACAGGCAAAAAAGAACATATTGAAGCTCTGACATCAAAGAAAACTTTATTGACAAACCTGTTGGAAATTAAGGCACAAGGAGCGCTGGTTCGCTCACGTTTCCAGAAAGTCACACAAATGGATGCACCTTCCAAATTTTCAGTATGGAGAAAAAAAAATAGTCAAAGCAGAATAATTAATTCCTTGGTTTCTGATAGAGGACTTTAATAAACTAAAACTTCTGAGATAAGAGAAGTTGCTGTACAGTTTTATAAAAAATTATACACAGCTGATTTGATAAATGAAAAGATAACTATAGTTTTTTTGAAGTTCTTCCAAAACTTGACAAAGAGAGCAATGAAAGTTTAAAACAACCTCTGACAGAACAAGAACTTTACACAGCAATGATGAGTATGGAGAATGGGAAATCCCCTGGGATTGATGGGTTACCCATTGAATTCTATAAAACTTTCACTCAGTTGTAGAAGGGCATGCAGTTATCACTCACTTTTTATTGCCCAAAAAAAGGAGGTCTTCAAAAAGTAAAAAATTGGAGGCCTGTTTCTCTCTTGTGCTCAGAGTATAAAATCCTGTCCAAAGCTTTGGCTGCAAGATTGAGTAAAACAATAAGGAATGTGATACACTACGATCAAACATACTATATACCAAATAGGTCGATTTTTGACAATAACTCTAATCAGAGATGTTTTTGAAGTTTCAAAACTCTTTGGTATAAATACTGGCCTTATTTCTCTTGACCAGGAGAAGGCATTTGATTGGGTTGAACACCATTATCTGTGGCGTACTTTAAAAGCTTTTGGTTTTTTATTGATATGATCAGAAAAATGTATTGTGATATTGAGAGTGTGATCAAAATTAATGTTGGTTTGTGTGCCCCCTTTAAAGTACAGAGAGGGGTTAGACAAGATTGTGCCATTTCTGGGTTATTATATGTGCTGGCTATAGAACCCCTGCTTTTTATGTTACGAAACAAGTTAAAGGGTTTAACATTGCCACAGTGTAATAATGCTTTTTATTTATCTCCATATGCTGATAACGTTATTGCTTTTATAAATGACAGTGATGATGTTCACATGTTACAACAAATTGTTAATGATTTTAAAGATATTTCATCAGCAATTGAAAATTGGGGAAAATGTCATGCTTTATTGATTGGGAAATGGGAAGGAGGAAATCCCATTCTACCTGCAGGCTTATTATGGCAAAAAGATGGGTTAAAATATATTGGTGTGTTCTTAGGCAATGAATCTTCCATGCAGAAGAACTGGGAATGAATGGCATAGTAACAGGACGTTTGAAAAAAGGAAAGGCTGCTTCATCAGTTGTCTTTCAAAGGACGCACACTAATTATCAACAATCTTGCGGCTTCTTCTCTGTGGCATAGTCTTGCATGTGTTGACCCTCCTGTTGGTCTCTTATCACAAATTCAAGCAGAAACAGTGAACTTTTTTAGGGACAATTTGCATTGGATCCCTCTAAGCGTTTTGTTTCTGGCTAAAGAAGATGGAGGCCAAGGTCTAGTGCATTAGGCAAGTAGATGTGCTGCTTATCGTCTTCAGTTTTTGCAGAAATATGCTGGGATCTGAAAGACTGGTATGGAGACCAGTGGCTCATTTTAAGCTGAATAAGTGGACTTGGCCTGGACACTGTTTTGTTTTTAACGGACTCTAAAAAACTTGATTTTAGAGGAGTTCCTGCTTTCTATCGAAATCTTTTTAAAATATGGAGTCTGTTTAAGCATCAATGGATGGAAACATTAATGTCCCTGTACTGGCTACTGGAAGAGCCCATTGTGTGTGGGGCACGTCTCGATGTTTCTGTAGACGAAATACCAAGTTTTAAGGATTTGTTGTACAGAAGTGGACCTGTACAATTGAAACACATTATAAATAATGCAGGTCCTGCTTTTAAAGTTTTTTCAGCCTTTTTAAAGGTAAAGTCTGCACATTACATTAAACGTTTTTTAGACAAACTGCAGGGGGCTTTGAATGTACAAGAAAGAACTTTACTCGGAGTACAGTTTTTAAATTTTTGGGTGAACTATCGCTTTCAGGGATAGCCTAGTTTGGGTTGTTTGTGTTTCTTTTTAATGACAAAAAAAGGTGGGAGACATATTTAAATGAGTGATTTATATAAATGTACTCTTTGATTTGATGGTGGATGGGATTCTCAAAAATAAATTTAAACCTCCCTGTCCATCATGTCTCAATTCTGTCTCCTCGATGACCTTTAGCCAAGGCTTAAATGCTAACAGCTTCCAAAAGCTCAAAACACCCATCATAAAAACATCCATCATTTACAAAACACACACTAAGTATGATTTTTCAATTCATAAAACAAGAGGAGGGATTGTAAATCTTTAGGTTACTGACATAACCCCGATTCCCTTTCTATATGGCAGCGATCAGTGAGTTCCGCCTCCCTGTATAAACCGTAGCTATACCTGCTGTTTCTCACTTTCTTCCTCGTGGAATATTTTCAGAAGCTGTCATCAGCAGATGTTGGGAATTATTGCTCAACAGTTTACAGATGGATCCGCAAGGTAATGTCCTAAACGGAATACATTCCTTAGGTTGTTGAGTGACTTTGTCACTTAGAGTGAGATAATTGTGTCAAGGCGAGTTTTCTGCTCTAAGTGTCCAATATACTTTTCCAAGTTTTTGGGGCGCCTACCACACACCAAAAATAAGGATAAAGGAGAGCTCTCTACTTGCAGCACAGCTCAGTAGTTAGGGTGGACTTACCATACAAAGAGGGTGCAGGCTCCATCATGGCCACTGCGAAAGAGCCGGAGGGCCTTGGAGGAAAAGGTCATCCTCCACATCCTGGCACTTTTGAAATGTGGATTTCTGCAAAGGATTCACATGGTCTCTGCATCGCTCCTGTCTGTAATAATAAATTACAAATTGCATTAAATATTCAAACCAACTTAAACACAAGATAGAACAATACTGAAGAAATCAGACTAAATGTCTAAATGTAAATGTTCTTTTCTTAAAAGCAGTGTATTTATTCTGGTATTTATGTTACAGGCAATGTCTGTATTTGGTATCTACATGTAAGAGGTGACAGAGGGTCTGACCCATGTCAGGAATAATGTTTAAAATAAAAAATTTCCAGACTGTGTCCAAAACCTGTTTCAGATGGAATCTACTCCTTATGAGCTCAGAGGAACACTCATGTTCAGTAAACCACAGATTAGAACCATGCATGTCAAACAGAGATGTCTGTCTGTTCAGGGGTTAAATTGTGGAATAGTCTTGATGATGAACTGAAAACATGTAATTCCATAGGTAGCTTTAAGAAATTATTTGAAAAAAAAAGATTACATTATACAAAGCTGAATGAATTTAGCTTCTTTTTTTAGTCATTATTTGTGTACGCAAGATAACTATGGTGTTTTGTGTTGTGTGTAAAACAAATAAAATGTAAAAAGGATCAGCGCAATAAGCTTCAGCCGACACCTTTTCGGTCAAGCCACTTTTTTTTTTTTTACTATTGCTATTGTTTACATTGTAATTAAATTTTTTTTCCATGTTTGTTTGTAAATTGTTTTTCTTTTTTTTCCCTTTTATTTTGAAGTTGACCGAAATAAAAACTAACTAACAAAATTGAACTTCAACTTTGATTCCTGTTCTTCATTGAGCATACTGGTATCTTTATGTGGTCTAACAGTAAATCCCCTTGCACAGACATACAATAAAATACATGTTGGCAAACCTATGTATTGATGTAAAAAAGATATTGTAGAAAAATATTTTCATAGGTACATGTATGTCTCAACTGCTAAACCACCAATACAAAGAACAATTATACCCATTTATGAGAGTTTTAGGCTAAAACATCCTCTGTATAGCGAGCATTGTTTTGTTGTATTGTGTATGGTACTGTGATGGATTTTTTAATGAGATAAAGATTAATTATGATACTAACCACAAAGAGATAAATTATACTAACATCTCGTGATAAGTTCTAACACTTCCTTTGGTCCTATGTTTGAGGATGACTAAAATTTCCATAATTCTAACAATAAATCTAAATTGAGCTTACTTCCTTTTTTCTCTAGGATGTAGCAGACAAACTCTAACCTCCTAAACATTTGACTTAATATAACTTTGGTCAAAGGAACTTTGAATTTGGACTAACTGTTATATTGTGAAAGGATTGATTGAAATATTAACCCTTCACAATGTTTATGATGATACAGGATATTTTGCTGATGTTACTAACCAAAAGGTAATGAAAGGGGGGACTTGCTTTGACAATGTAACCAATCGTGATGATGGAGAGCGTGACATGTTAGTCATGATGATTCTGTTTTGAGATGTCTGGGTTTGAGAACTCATGGTGATGTATCATGTCTATTCTATAAAAACTTTTGTATCCGTGTTTACTGGTGGGATTCTCAATGGGATTTGTCAGAGATCCACCGGCCTTGCTTCTTCTAGGTAGATTCTTTGAGAACTGCTCGAGAACACTCCTGTCCATGATTAAAGCATTTAAAGGACATTTGCTGGAGCCTGTCTGTTATTTTCTGCTGTGCAGCAGGCTAGTTTAGGGAAGTAAGTAAGTTAGAGTTTAGGGAACTCGGCCAGTTGTCGACGGAAGACGCAGGAGCTACAGTATAAAGGTTATTGGGTTTCGACGTGTAGACGCCCCAGATATTAAGTGTCGATTTGGAGACGCTTGGGTGTCGATGAGTAGACGCTCCAGATATGTATTAAGTGTCGACGTGTAGACGCTTGGGTGATGACTGGGCACCCCAAATAAATTTAAGAGCACTAGAGACCTTACTACCAATCCCAAGTGATAGTGTTCAATTAAAATAATTAGGTTCCAGGTACGCAGTTAGGTTTAGGGAAAAATCTACAACAGTATACATACGAACGAGAGGCGTAAAACATCACATCAATGAAATACATAAAATAGTGTCATTTTTAACCTGTCTGATAATGACACTGTTTAATTGTATGTGTTCCTCATAAATGTATTTGCGCACAACCCCCACGCCCCCCCCCCCCCCCCCCCCCAAATATTTGGTGATATTTGGGCACCCCTACTCAAAGAGGGACATAATAAACAGTTATTTATTTTAAACAATTTTTATTCAATAACAATTTTATTATTTTATTTATATTTGTGTTACTTCTTACCTTACATAATCAGGGTGTCAATCAATTTTAGCTCAGTATTGTGTTTGACAAGTGTTTTATACTTGATCATTTTAATATATGCAAAACTGTTCAGGTTTTCCACCCCTCAGTGTGTTTAAAAAGAGACGTTTGTATTGTTAATCTCAGTGGAGGAGAGATCTGAAATCAGCATAAATCATGTTCCCTACATCTCTACCGCTGCTTTTGGCAGCAATGACCTGTGAGTGTCTTTATCAGCAAGTAATATAAAACAGATATTTGGGCACCAACTGTAAAATTTAATTGATGTGTGTATTGTTATTCTCTTTTGACAGGTGTGGAATGTAACATTATCCTCACTCAGCCAAACTCAGTAGTTCTGCAGCCGGGACACTCATTTACTCTCAAGTGTGAGGTGTCTGGATATTCTGTTACTGATGATAGTTATGCAACAGCCTGGATACGACATCCTGCAGGAAAAGCTCTGGAGTGGATTGTGCACATATGGGGAGGTGGAAACATATACAAAAAAGACTCACTGGCAAACAAGTTCAGCATCTCCAAAAGTGACTCCAGCAACACAGTGACTCTTAATGGACAAAATCTACAGTCTGAGGACACAGCTGTGTATTACTGTGCCAGACGACCACAACATAAGAAAACAGTACAAGCACTATACAAGAACTACTATAACATCCCGTATCTGTTTCTAAATTTCATTCATGGTTATATAACCACCATTGTATTACCACATATTAGGTTTGACACTTAAAAGGATAGTTCACCCAAAAGTTTAAATTCTGTCATGATTTACTCACCCTCATATCATTCCAAACCTGTATGACTTTCTTTCTTCAACACATAATATTTTAAACTTGTTTTCTTTGTATGAAAAAAAAAAAAAGAAAATGTTAAAAAATGTCCATTTTGTGTTTTATACAGGCTTGGAACAACATCAAATTAGATTAAATTAGATTAAACTTTATTGTAATTATGCAGAGTAAAAGTGCAGAGCTAATCAAATGCAGTTAGCATCCAACCAGAAGTGCAGAAATATAGTGTTCTATATACAGATAAGTGCAGAAACAAGTCCAACAGAAATAACCAGATAAATTATCACTAGTTTCCGAAATCTGAAGACGCTGAGCCTTGCGATGCACTCCCACCGCCGCCATTGACTGAGTGTATTTTGTCCAGCTCTATAAGCTAATACAAATTACATTTAAGCCATAAATACAAGCCATGAAACTAGATGGATGTAAACTAGATCAAGATTCATGTAATGTTATTCCTCGTCTGCATTGTTCCTAGCTCTCTAATCTCTTTTTGATAACGAGCATATATGCAAACCAAAGATGCAAACACTTTATGAAAGCATTTTCGGTCACTGAAGCTACAAAATCATATCCTGATTTAACTAAGTTAATAATATGCAAATGTTCACCATCCACATGAAATGATAAGAGTGTCGGTTTCCTTGAGTAGAGGATCAGTCACTACTAGGACAAAAGCGGTGTGGATGTCCTGTCTGATTCAGAAATCAATCATGAGTCAAATTCTACTCATTTTATGCACCTTTGTGCCATGTGAGTGGATTCATTCAGTCACATCAGAAAAGTGAATATTTCTGTTGCTGACTAATTATTCAAAGATTTATATAGTTAGAAACAGATAGAAACAGACTGGACTGACTCTCACAGTATGTTGTTAATGTTGTCTTTTACAGACGTTTCTGGCATCTCACTGACCTCGTCTCCTGCACAGATTAAAGCTCCTGGTCAATCAGTCAGGTTGTCCTGTCAGATCTCTGGATATGCCCTCAAAGACTATGGCACAGCTTGGATCAGGCAGCCTCCTGGAAAAGCCATGGAGTGGATCGGGATCATATGGGGCAGTGGAGCAATACACTCTGGAAATTCCTTCAAGAGTCGCTTCACTATTTCCAGAGACACAGACCAGAATGAGCTGTACTTAGACATCAACAGCCTGCAGACTGAGGACACAGCTGTGTATTACTGTGCAAAGACAGACACAGTGGCTCAGCTTAATGTGAGAAACTGACAAAAACATCAACACAATGATCAACACACTTAATACCTGCTTCATGCTCATGATCATATTCAGACACATTACCACACACACACATACTAAATGGACTTATGACATCTAACATTATTGTTTTGAGTCTGTGAAACGAAATACTATTTGTTGTTATGTTTTGGTTAAACAATAAATATAAATTCTATTAATATATTAATATAATTTATATTAATAATAAAATCTGTATAAAAGTGTATTGTAGAAATTTATCAAAATGCTAATATATATAATATAATATAGTGCACTACAGCAGAGCTCCACAAGAGGGAGTCATTTACTTAAAAATGAAACAACCTTTTTCTGAAAACTTAACACAATTATCAAACAATTACTTTATAACATTGTCTCATAAATTCTGAAAAATAATCAAAAACCAGCATACTGACATCATTTAAATTACACACATACCTAAATTTGAGTCCACAATAAAAAAAATTCTGGACTAAGTAACTGTCACGGATCCCATCAGCAATGACACATCCCAACCAAACTCAACTCAGCGCACCTGGTCTCGCTCATCATCTCCGGAGTTCTGATCAGTTCCACCTGCATGTCATCATCACTCACCTCTATCATTCACTGCTTAAAAAGCCCTGTCACTTTCCACTCAGCGTTCGGTCTCGTCTATACGATACCCACGACCCTCTGGTTCTAAACCATCTTTGTCTGGTTCTAGAAAGACTCCTTTTTGCAAAGTATTGTCAGTCTCATGCTAACAAACCTATCTGTGTCTCCTGAACAGCTTCCACGTGGAGATCGCCCTTGAATCACCAAGCTTCATTCTCCAGTGCTTCCTTTGATCTGGAAACTTCGCTAATCATCTGGTGATTGATCTGTACCCAGGACTGTTCCAGTAAAGTATATTCAGTGTGCTGAGTACCTCTGATGTCTTCTGTTGTCTTGGAGCTTGCTTTACGTGTCAAATAAACAAGTGTAAATTCTACTTCTGTATCCTCGTCTTTTAGTAGACTGTGACAGTAACTCCTCCTCTCATAAATAATAATCATATTATGAAGGCCTGTGAAAGCAGACGTATATGCAAATGTAATAATTTACGTCTATATAACACACATACAGCTCACTATTTACTGTCCAGTGGAATAGTATTAGCAGCATTTACATACAGCAAAAGTTTTGACAATGGTGTCAAGGAGCATTTGCCATCTCATCTTTATGGTGATTGTATCTCAACAAGGTAATTTTGACATTTGTGTTATTCTAGCAAACAGAAAATTTAGTTCAGATTCACTGTTAATATGATTTATGCATTTTATTCCACAGGTATCAGTGGTGATGAAATTCGATTAGATCAGTCCTCTGCTGTGATAAAGAGACCAGGAGAAACAGTGAAGATCTCCTGTAAAATATCTGGTTTTACAATGACAGAGCACTACATGCACTGGATCCGACAGAAGCCAGGGAAAGCTCTGGAGTGGATTGGGAGAGTAGACTCTGGCAGTAGTTCTAGCTCAGATTATCTTACTTACGCAGACTCTGTGAAAAGTCACTTCACTATGAGTGAGGACGTGTCTCAAAGTACACAGTATCTTGAAGCCAAGAGTCTGAGAGAAGAGGACACTGCTGTTTATTACTGTGCTCGAGAGTCACAGTGACTCCAACTGTTGAAGCAGCTCGACAATAACCACACAACGAAAATACCAGTTAGGCTGATTCATAATTTTACTATTATTATAATTCTCTCTGGTTTTTGAATTCAGATGCTTTCTTGTTTGTATCTGAAATCCACTCATCATTTCCATGACATTGAAACGAAAGAGTTTACTTTTGATGGAGACTGCAGTTTTTGATCTTTATACTCCCATTTATATTTATTTGTTTAATTTCTTGAATTTGATACAATATTGTCTCTGTAACTCCAAGCCAAAAAGTGATTAGTTTGTTCAAATGTACAGTACTCTTGCTTTAATTCCTGTAGTGATGCTAAAAAATAAGCAAAGCCACAGATCAGTGCCAGCAAGAGCTCAGTAACAACCACCACTGTCAGTCACATCCTGAAATGACAAAACATCTCACTGCATCCTCCTCACTGACTTTATTTAGCCAGGCCCTCATTAGGATGTCACACAAGCACCAGTCCTCCAGCAACATCATATACCTACAGTACTAGCAGCTAGTTTTGAGTAATCTTTTGAGTGAAATTAAAGGTATTTCCATGTCTGTGACATTCATGACACCTGCATTGTTTAATGCGCTTTGATGACTGCTGATCTGAAAACAATTGACCATTAAAAAGAACAGCTGAACATCAGTTCACAAATAAAATATACATGACAACTGAAATTTGTTAATGCATTCTTATAGTTATTTTTGAAATAAATATAAAAATGCTTAAAAGCACTAACTTGATGAGAAATATACTTAATTTGAATAATTAATAACAGAATAATAAACATTAAATTGTTTTCTTTATATTTTAAGTAAATTTTCTTTAACATGAAAAATGTCAACATGAATTTACATAAAAACAGTAAGAGATTTTACCTAATTTCAGAACACCACTGCACACCACTGACCCCCAAACCATCATCTTCACTTCACTTGCACATCTGTTAATGCTGACTGCTACCGCTATTGTTGTTATGATTTCCCATAATAACAACCAGAAATGTTACAATTATAGTTACAATATCACATTACCATTATTAGACAAAATGAGAAAAACACAAATACTAAAACTGCAATGCTGTTATGTAAACAAACCTTTATATATTCAAATAATTTTGTAGGAAACATATTTATAACTGTGCTATAAATCTGTGCTATAAATGTAATCAGTACTTAAATATCATATGAAAATAAACTATACTGACCAAATAAATAAATCAACTTGTAAATAAAATCTACAAAAAGATTATTGGGGGGAAATGTGCTGAAGGGTTGACCCACACTCTGTTTATAGGTCAATTTAAAGTTAGTCTATTCACTAAATAATTTTTAGTCATACATTTTTTACACTTCTTTTTTTCATGCTATACTCAACATTCAAATTAAACTTTCTCTCTTACGATTGACATAATAGACTTATTAATCTCTGTGTTTCATGTGGTGTTCAATATTTCGGCTCAACCTCTAAGAAATCATGTTCTGTATATTTTTTGACATGGCAGCTTCATCCTGTGAGGTATTATAACTATACTGTTAAGGACACTGATTGCAAAAATATGATAATAAAAGATAAGAGTAGCACAAGGTTTAAAACACATCGACCTCAGTAAAAAAACATATGAAGAGTATTAGCCATGTATGTGCTGCATGTTGTTAAAACAATGTCTTTTAAGGATCAATAAAATAATAATATATAAATATAGCTGCCAGCAGCGATTACGGGCCCAAGCCGGTGGCACCGCAACCCCGGTGCCTTTAGTTACCTAAAGGCACCGGGATGGTGGTGCCACCGGCTTTGGCCCTTCATCGCTGCTCGCAGCTATATTTATATATATATATATATATATATATATATATATATATATATATATATATATATAAAAACAAGCCGCCACCCCGGTGCCTTTAGGGTTATTGTGCACGACGTGCAAAAACATAACCCTGCTTTGACTGTTGTGTGCTGTAGAGCTTGCATCAGTGTGGGCTCTGCAAAAGTGCGCATCGAGGGCATATATCAACCACAAAGTATGCGTGAAAAACCTTCTAAAACCTAAAATGAAAAATGAGACACCCTACAGTCTCATGGATTTAACGGACACATGAAATAACTACACAACAAGACCGAAAATTCATATGAAGTGTGCCATTTGGGACAGGGCCTATGATCGTGAACCACAATAGCTACATATATGAGATAATTTAAATATAGAATAATTTTTAATGTCGTAGGATGTCATAGCTCAATATGTTCCCTTTCGAGGGAACTCGCGATGCGTCGATGACGCTTTGGGGAACGCCTTCGCGTGATTACCTCTGAAGCACGTATGTCAACTAGTCCAATGGAATGAATGAACGCCACGGGCGGGTGACGTCATGACCAGGAAAGGATATAAGCACATCCGGTGCGTTACTCGCGTTAGCTTTTGTGCCTCAGCAAAGCGCTCTGTGTCAAAACTGTCTGTGAATATTTATTGTTGTCTGTCTGATATATACATATATATATATACACACTATGGAAACATTTGCACAAACTCTGTGTTCTCCCTGCTCGCGTTATTTAACGAGTAGGGACACACACGAGCTTTGTGTGATGTGTCTGGGAGTGGAGCATGCGGTATGCCTTGGCTGATTGCCAACATTGTGAGAAGCTTTCGCATCGCATGCTTCGCTCCCCGCCTGTCACTTTTCGAGGGAAGTGGCCAGGCTCGCTATTCTCAGGGTGCAGGACCCGCGTCTGCCGAGGCGGCGCGGAGAATGCATTCCTGTGGATAGCATATAGGATCTCTTTACGGGGTTGGAGACGGGTCCGCGGATCTTATCTCCTCCCTTTCCACGAGGGATCCATGGCTCTCTCTCCGGTCTCGGAAGCCCGCGCGGCGGTCTCTTCCGCCCGGGGGGAGAGATCAATGCTTCAGTGCTCTTCCTCCGGGAGGTAGTGCTGGGCATTGAAAGTAACAAAGAAACACGATCATGGGGGAAGTGGATTTGCCATCTCTTTCCCCAGCGTATGAGAAATATATATACACATATATAATAGTTTATATATTATATATAAATATATATATATATATATATATATATATATATATATATATATATACATATTTATTTAAAAAAAATAATAATAAAGCTGGTGGAGGTGCTGCTTACCAAGGCTGTAGATAAATTAAATATTTAATGGCCAGCAGAAATAAAGGGGAGCTCGTCCTAAAAATAAAGAACGAGTTTCCTTCCCTCTATTTTCACCTCTATCACGGGGCCTTCCATTTTTTCCCAATATGCACAGCGAGCTGTCTAGATTATGGAAAAAAGCCTTACTCATCTTGTCTTTTAGCCCCCAAGTTCATGTATATTCAGATATTAAGGGCTTAAGAGAGAATGGCTATGGGGCAGTACCCCGGGTAGAACAGACGCTTGCTAGCTATCTGTTTCCCGGTTTAGTATCGTCCCTGAAGGCTTCGACTTCTCTCACTAAACCATTAAAAAATATATATATATTTTTAATCTAGTGGGAAAAGCATTTTCGGCAGTGGGTCTAGCAGGAAGCTGCTTGCACAATATAGCAGTGCTACAAGCATATCAGGATGACCTGCTGGGGTATTTGGACAGAAGTGAGGGAGTTTGGCCCGATGGGGTTTGAGAACTTCGTCGGGCCACCGATTTATCTC
Source organism: Gila orcuttii (assembly GCA_026230005.1). Classification (NCBI taxonomy): domain Eukaryota; kingdom Metazoa; phylum Chordata; class Actinopteri; order Cypriniformes; family Leuciscidae; genus Gila; species Gila orcuttii. The sequence goes on along the minus strand of JAPDVR010000003.1, from coordinate 35,520,326 downwards.
TCTGTGAGACACCTCGGGCTCAATTTGATGAAAATCATGGAGAAAGATACAAGAGAATCTCTCCCTCGCTATGTCCAACCCCCTGGGGCTGCTGGGCGTAAGCAGCTCCAGCCGTCTTGTTTCTCATACGCAACACAGCAGCCAATGCCTTCAAAGCAGAAGCCGGATCCGAGGACTGTTCTTCACGCTGAGAAGGCTTCGGCTCAAAAGAAAAGGTCTGGCGCCACCGGCGTCAGACCGGTGAGGGCAGCCCCAACCGGGGTGGAACGGTGTACACCTCATTATACGGTGCCCTTTCCATCTCGGTGCCCTCAGGGGACCGTTCGGCCAACCCCGCCACCATTGGTGCTTCGGGGCGCAGCGGTCTCCAGCGAGCTTCTGGCGCAGCGTCAACTCGACATTGCGTCGGACTCGCGCCCTCTGAGGGGGGTTCGAAAACAGTCAGTTCGGGTGGTTCCTGCCAGTATGCTTCAGGTCCCTGAACTGGCTGTCTTTATTACACCAGAGGCCAGCCTCGAGGGGCTGGTTCCCTTGGTAGATTTTCTGGCAGCGCGGAAGCTACTGCCAAATATATCTCTATGGGTCCTGCAGTTAGTAGTAGGAGGCAGATTTGGTTCTCGTCCTCCAGGCTACAACGGGGTGTTGCTCACGTTAGTGCATTCCGAGCAGGCTCTGGTAATGGAGCAAGAGGTAAAGGCCCTGTTAGCAAAGAAAGCTATAGAGCAGGTGTACTCATCCGACATTGCGTCAGGTCTTTACAGTCATTATCTCATTGTTCCAAAAAAGGATGGAGAGCTGCGTCACATACTAGATCTTCGTCTGTTGGAGTGTTTGGTGCTGGAACTCAAGTCCAAAATGCTGACACTCAAACAGATCGTGACTCAAATCAGTTCCGAGGAGTGGTTTATCACGATAGATCTAAAAGACGCATACTTCCTTTCGGTCTAGCTCTATCACCCCGCACATTCACAAAGCGTGTAGACGCAGCTCTGGCCCCGCCAGGCTGCAGTGCAAATGCATTCTGAATTGCATAGATGACTGGCTGATTCTAGCGGAATCAGAACAGTTAGCGGTTCGGCACCGAGGTGTCGTTCTCGCCCATATGCAGATGTTGGGGTTGAGGCTCAATGCCAAGAAGAGTGTGCTTTCTCCAGTACAGAGAACCACTTTCCTTGGTGTGGTATGGGATTCAGTGACGATGCGGGCCACTCTGTCGCCCGTTCGTGTAGCTGCTATCCTAACAGCCACAAAAGAGCTGAGGCTAGGCCAGTCACGCACTGTAAAACAGTTTGAGAGACTGTTGGGTCTTGTGGCAGCAGCGTCCAACGGGATACCTTTTGGCCTGCTGTACATGAGACCTTTACAGTGGTGGCTCAGGACCAGAGGGTTCTCCCCGAGGGGAAACCCACTTCGTATGATCAAGATCACGCGGCGGTGTCTCCGCCCCTTGGTTATATGGAGGAAACACTGGTTCTTAACCCAGGGTCCGGTGTTGGGAGCTCTTTGCCATCGAGTTGTGATCTCGACAGATGCTTCCCTCACCGGCTGGGGAGCGGTATTGGAAGGCCGCTCAGCTCAGGGTTTGTGGAGGAGTCATCATCTCTCTTGGCACATGAATTGCCTAGAGATGATGGTCGTCTTCAATGCGTTGAGACATCTCCTCCCAGACCTGAGGGGCCATCATGTGTTGTTCTGGAACAGTGACTGTTAGGCCTCAGGGCAGCAGCGGCCAATGTGATACCCTTTGACCTGCTGTACATGAGACCTTTACAGAGTGGGCTCAGGACCAGAGGGTTCTCCCTGAGGGGAAACCCACTCCTTACGTTCAAGATCACGCGGCAGTATCCCCGCGCCTTGGTTATATGGAGGAAACTCTAGTTCTTGACCCACAGACAACACGTTGGTGGGCTCTTATTTTGGTCCCTCAGGAAATTACGCTGTCTGAGGGCAGTGTATATTCCAGGGGGGGCCAGAATATTGGAGCAGACACCCTGTCGAGGCAGGGGCTGAGGCCAGGGGACTCCACCCCGAGGCGGTGGAGCAAATATGGGAGTTTTACGGCCAGGCAGAAGTGGATTTGTTCTCGTCTCAGCATACGACGCACTGTCCACTCTGGTTATCCCTCACTCAACCAGTCCCCTCGGGGCTGGATGCTATGGTGCAGACGTGGCCGAGGCTACGTCTGTACGCATTCCCCCTGTTGCTCTGCTCCCAGGAGTTCTGGAGTGAATCCGCCAGGATGGAATAAGCCTATTTAGTAGCACCACTCTGGCCGAGCTGAATTTGGTTTGCGGACCTAATTTTTCTCCTCGACGGACCTCCCTTGGCGGTCCCGATCAGGAGAGACCTTCTGTCTCAGGCAGGGGATGCAATATTGCACCCCCGGCAGGGGATTTGGGAACTGTGGGTTTGGCCTCTGAGGGGGCCCAACTCATAGAGAGTGGTCTCTCAACCGAGGTTGTTGCGACCGTTCTAAGGTCCAGAGCTCCCGCTACGAGGAAACTATATTCACTATTTCGAGAGTTTTTCTCTTCTTGGTGTTACCAGCGTCAGTGGGATCCGGTTAACTGTTCAGTAAACACAGTATTCGAGTTTCTGCAAGAACGCTTTGTATCAGGTCTATGTCCTTCCATGCTTAAGGTATACGTGGCGGTCATTGTGGCTTTCCACGCCCTGGTGGGTAGTACATTTTTGGGTCGAGACCCCCTGATCACTCGTTTCCTTCGTGGCACTTTGAGGCTGAGGCCTGCAACTTGCACTAGGGTGCTGGCTTGGGACCTTGCAATAGTTCTAGAAGGCCTATCTGGGGCTCCCTTCGAGCCCTTAGATTTGGTCTCAGAGAAGTTCCTTTCTTTTAAGACTATTTTCTGCCAGCTATTTCGTCCCTATAAGAGTCAGACCTTCAGGCCCTTTCGGTCCCCACCTGCCTTGAGTGCACCGGGGATGGCCAAGGCTATCTTACCGAATCATGGATATGTTCCAAAGGTGCCTACCATTATTCCGACGCCTATTGTGCTGCAGGTTTCTGTCCTCCCCCGGTTTATCGGACCAGGAAAAGCTGAACCTTTTGTGCCCAGTGCGAGCACTGGACGCTTATGTTCATCGGACTTCTCTGTCGAGAAAATCCAACCTATTGAGCATTTAGATAGTCAAGACTATTCTTCTTGCTTGTGAGTCCTCTGGCCAACCACTTGGTGGTCAGGGCTCATTCCACTTGGAGTATGGCTTCTAAGCTTTATTATCTGGAGTTCTCTCCAATACGTTTGTGATGTGGCGGGCTGGTCCTTACCGCTCACATTCGTGAGGTTTTACAGCTTGGACCGGGAGCCCCAGGTTCCCAGGTGCTTCTTATTTTTTTTTTTTTTGCCGACAGTTTTTATCATCTGGCATTTTGTAAGTACGGCGGATTGGGTATTCTCGTTCCCAAAGCGTCATCGACGCATCGCGAGTTCCCTCGAAAGGGAACGTCTCAGGTTACGACTGTAACCCTAGTTCCCTGAGAAGGGAACGAGACGATGCGTCGCCCTGCCATACTTCCTGCATCCCTGCGATCGACTTTGCTTCGGCTCTAAAAGCTAATGCGAGTAACGCACCGGATGTGCTTATATCCTTTCCTGGTCATGACGTCACCCGCCCGTGGCGTTCATTCATTCCATTGGACTAGTTGACATACGTGCTTCAGAGGTAATCACGCGAAGGCGTTCCCCAAAGCGTCATCGACGCATCGTCTCGTTCCCTTCTCAGGGAACTAGGGTTACAGTCGTAACCTGAGACGTTTTGCAGCACTTAAATGTGTAAATATAGAAGCCCAGTATTTATCTGGAGGTCTTTGTACAGGTTTATTAATGTAATTATATTTTACGCTTATGAGTTCTACGATATGCAATGGAAGTAAATTTTAATGTTTAACATGGGTGTATTCACAACACATAGCATACGATATATCTTAAGATTATTTATCATTATGTTGTCTCTGCCTTTTCTTTTTTAATGATATTCAGAACAGAAAAACTAAATGTTCCTTAATTTTCATTAACACTAACTTTATTCTCATCTGAATTATAAATAATTGATTTCCATATTAAATGATTTCAGCGCCTCTCTGTGTCTCTCTGTGTCTCTCTGTGTCTCTCTGTGTCTCTCTGTGTCTCTCTGTGTCTCTCTGTGTCTCTCTCTCTCTCTCTCTCTCTCTCTCTCTCTCTCTCTCTCTCTCTCTCTCTCTCTCTCTCTCTCTCTCTCTCTCTCTCTCTCTCTCTCTCTCTCTCTCTCTCTCTCTCTCTCTCTCTCTCTCTCTCTCTCTCTCTCTCTCTCTCTCTCTCTCTCTCTCTCTCTCTCTCTCTCTCTCTCTCTCTCTCTCTCTCTCTCTCTCACACACACACACACAGTTCGATCGCACCCGCGCGCCTCTCTCTCTCTCTCTCTCTCTCTCTCTCTCTCTCTCTCTCTCACACACACACACAAACACATGTAACGGTGGTGGCCGCCCTAATACAAATAAATGACTTTAAAGAAAAGTTCGGGCGCCAGACAGGATAAAACCTGTCAAAATTTAAATGAACCCAGGATAGCAAAAAAAATAACCACCTGTTACACACAAAAAAAAAAATTATAGTAATAATCAAAAAAAGAAAAATCATTTCACAAAGGATATTTATTCATAATAATACTAATAACACACAAAAAGTTCCACGGTATATCTCATCTCTGACGTTTCTTTAAATCCGTGCAAAACTTCCCACGTCTTCACTTCAACGCAACATCAACGCAACATCCCCGTGTCACAACGCGTCACTAATCCACGTTGGCAGATTCGTGTCCACATTCATTCACAATTGTTCATATGAAAGGAAAAAAGAAAAAAAAAGTAAACAACTCATTCATTTTGTTGTAAATCACCAACAGCAAACAATCATTTTAACAGGCAACACCAAATTATGAAAAACAACTAAGCACACTGAATGTACTGACCACATTTGCAGGCAAGAAACAGGTGTAGTGAGTATCGAGTGTCCTCTTCGACACTAGGATAGGCGGATACAGCAGCTTTGGCTTGTCTTTAAAACAGCTCCATCATTGTTTGTCTGGGAATGCACCGACTTTCGCGACGCACCAAACTTCAACCACAGGAAACAACAGATCGACAAGCGGCCGTCTCTCCCCAACGATCCGTCACGATTTCACTAAACTTCTCAATGCACAAACGGGTGACGCCTTTCCCAGGTACGAAACACTTCCTTATATTCAATTTCCTTCCGTGATTAACGTTAATTTGTTTGACATACTCCTCCCATTTTGCGTAACGTGACAGTGAAAGTAAACAATCAATTATGTGACTCGCGGCACAGATTTTCTTCATTGCCACACTCTCCCCCCCTAGAAGAAAACAACCCATGGTTGTTTAAAAGAGAGAGAAACCAACAATTAAAATCCTAGAAAATCTTCGTCATCTGAGGTTTCTTGGAATAGATCCAGGAGTTTCGCTTTTTCCTGTAATTCAATTTCCGCAGCCGTTGGATAACACATTTTCAAATTGCAAACGTGAGCTGTGCGTACATCTTCTCCTGTGTCTTCAAGGGCTATTTGGTAGTTCACAGGACCCAGCTGCTGGAGAATACGGTAAGGACCTTTCCATTTTTGTGCTAGTTTTGCACTAAATTTACGCTGTGCATTAGACTGAGGAAAGTTGCGCAACCACACTCTGTCTTTGTTTTTGAATAGTTCATCTCTTCTATTCTTGTTATAATTTCGCAATTGTCTCATTTTGGCTTTCTTGCTATTCTCTTTGGCTTGAGCTTGCAGGTGATGGAGATGATGAACTACATCATAGGAGGCAGCGTCTGGAGTTACATTAGGCCCACAGAGTATTTTGTCCATTGGACTTTGGAGTTTTCTACCAAGCTGGAGTTCTGCTGGGGTTAGTCCAGTGGTTTCTTGAACAGCTGAATTAAGGGCGAATCTGAATTCTGGTAAGAATTGGTCCCATTTCTGGTGATTGTCATCCACATAGGCTGCCATCATGCTCTTGAGAGTTCGATTTACTCTTTCGGTCATGTTGGTCTGTGGGTGATAGGCTGTAGTTAATTTAGGAGTAACACTCCAGTTCTCACATAGTTCTCTAAAAACAGATGAAACAAACTGAGCGCCTCTATCTGAGAGAATGAAATCCGGTACGCCCCACCGTGTTAGGATGTCTTTCCTGAAGATGGTGGCGATATTCTTGGCTGTGGCATTGCGAATGGGAAACAACTCAACCCATCGGGAATAGTAATCGACAAAAACCAACAGGTATTCATTTTGATTTGTGCTACGGGGTAATGGTCCCATGAGGTCGACTCCCAGCATTTGGTTTGGGCGGCTGGTAGTGAATTGCTGTAACTTTCCAGCAGGTTTTCGGTTATCACTTTTCAGAGTCTGACATTTTACACAGGTTCTCACATGCTGTTTTACGGCTGTCCACATGCCAGGCCAGAATGCTACTTCCTGAAGTCGTTTATAGGTCTTGTAGATTCCGCCATGGCCACTCATGGGAGTGGAGTGATAATGCTGGAGAAGGGTGGATCTCAGAGTGCTGGGAACGTAGATTCTGTAATGCAGTTGGTTATTTGACAGGTATGTTTTATGATACAATTTGTCCTCAATAATTTCATACTGGTCAATCAGACTGGCACAATTATCTGCAACTGCTTGCAATAATTTTGAAACTTCAGGGTCTTTGTGCTGTTCTTCCCATAGGACAACATCTGACACAGGCAGTGCTGGGTCTTTTCCGCTGGTGTATAGGTTACATCCTGGGGTATATGAAGACCTGGATAGAGCATCCGGAGCTACATTTAGCTTCCCTTTTCGATACTCAATAACAAAATCGAATTTCTGCAATCGCAGAACCCAACGAATGAGGCGGCTGGTGGTTTTGGTGGAGTTCATGACCCATTGCAGTGCAGCATGGTCGGTAACAACTGTAAAAAGCTTGTGCTCCAAGTAATGTTGCCACTTTTCCAGGGCCCAGATGACTGCCAGACATTCTTTCTCTGTTGCAGTGTAATTGAGTTCAGCCCCAGTTAAGGTTCGACTTGCATAGGCGATAACCTCCTCTCTGCCAGCATCCTTCCGTTGTGCTAATATGGCACCCAGACCGGTGTCACTGGCATCGGTGTACACGATGAATGGACGCTGAAGATCGGGATGGCCAAGAATAGGTGGTGAGGTGAGGCAAGTCTTGAGTTGGTCAAACGCTTGTTGACACTGGGTTGTCCATTTGTAACTATGTCCCTTTTTTTTCAGTGCGTTAAGGGGTTCAGAAATCTTAGAAAAATTTGGAACAAACCTGTGATACCACCCCGCTAACCCGAGGAAACGCTGAACTTCCTTCAAGTTTGTAGGCACAGGGTAGGCATAAATGGCTTCAGTCTTACAAGGGTCTGCTGAAATGCCCTTGACACTTACAACATGTCCTAGGAAGTTGAGTTCTTGAAGACAGAATTTACTTTTTTTCAAGTTTATGGTGAGACCAGCTGTCTCTAGTCTATGGAGGACAGCCTGGAGGTCATGGAAATGTTGTGTTATTGAATGCGAGTACACAATGATGTCATCGATGTACACAAAGCATATTTTCCTCCTTAGTTCTCCCAGGACTGTCTCCATGAGCCTCTGAAAAGTTGCAGGAGCATTTTTGAGCCCAAACGGCATAACATTAAATTGATAGAGACCTGAAGGAGTGATGAAGGCTGTCTGGGTTTTGCTATTGGGGTCCATGGTCACCTGCCAATATCCACTGTTGAGATCAATAGTAGAAAAGATGGCTGCCCCAGAGAGGGATTCCAGAATTTCTGTGATATTGGGAAGAGGGTAAGCGTCACTTTCAGTTACAGAATTGACTTTTCTGTAATCCACACAGAATCTCAGTTTGCCGTCTTTTTTAGGTACTAAGACCACTGGTGATGCCCAACCAGAGTGGGAGGGTTCAACTATTCCTTGTCTCAACATTTCGTCAAGTTGCTCATCCAGTGCAAGTTGCTTGATGGTAGACAAACGGTATGGTCGTTGTTTGATCGGTACTTGGCTGGTGGCATAGATGCGGTGTTGGAGAACCTCAGTACGTCCAGTACGGAGTGTGCATACCTGAGGGCGGCCTTCCAGGATTTGGAGTAACTGTAGCTTACCTTCCAAGGGTAAATGAGCAGCGTCCACAGTTTTTTTTATCAATGCATTTTCATCAATACTGTCAAATGGTTGAATTTGCAATGGCGATGATAGAGGGGGAACAGAAGTTAACAAGGAAAGGTTTTGTGTGGTTGTTCTAAGTTGACTCCTCTCGTTTTGGGGACTTAGATTTGGCACACTTGGATTTCCTGGTTGAAAGGGGTACTCTTTTGAAGGATCAAGCTTGAAGGAGTATTTCTGATCAATGACATTGAGTTGCAGGCCACTGAAGAAAATAAAGTCCAACCCCAAGACCACAGCATAGGCTAGAGCTTGGGAGGAAAGTACAGCAGTAGGTAAGGTAAATGCTTGGTCATGTAAATGAATTGTGGTGTACAGCCATCCTAATGGTGTCTCTGCTTTTCCATTTGCCAGATAAAGAGGACCACGAGACCATGGTTGGAGCTGGTCTGGTGAGGTAAGCTGCCTCATTAGATTCTCATGGATGAGTGTGAAGCTTGCACCAGTGTCCAAAATGGCCTTACCTGACCAGGCATCAATACAAAGGGGAACAACTAATTGTTGAGGTACCGCTACATGTTCATTAGAGCTTGCAGTTGAGGATGAGATTTTCTTACTTGCGGATGGTGACTTATGCATCCTAGTTGCAGCAACAGAGTTGTTGGAAGGGTGACCACTTGACTTCGGGTGATAAGGATGTTTGCCGCTGGTGGAATACTGTGGACCAGATGTCTGAGGTGACTGTGGAGAGGTATAGTGTGGACATTTTCCTGGTGGATGCTGTCCTCTACATCTCCAACATTGAACTGGGATTTTCTCAGCAGGTTGGTTTGAGGAAGATCGTGGTGATGTGGGTAGATGCTTTGGGCCCATTCGACCACAGTCATAACGAAGCTGTTGTTCATAATCTTTCTCCAGTTGATGTCCTAGTTTTACCATCTCCTCCACAGTGTTCACTCGGCTACGTAATTGGCTTGCAAGGTATGGCTTTATATTCTTTAGTATCATCTTCACAATCTCACCTTCTGTAAGATCGGCCTTCCATCTTTTACAGAGAGCTCTGTAAGAAAACGCAAAGTCTCTAATAGTTTCTGTCTCTTTCTGAATTCTAGTACGGATACGTTCTGCCAGTTCGTCCTCATAATCCTCAGAAAGGAAAGCAGATAAGAATGCAGCCTCAAACTCATTCCAGGTGGTTATGTTGGACCGTCTGACTTCCCACCAGTCACGTGCTGTTCCGTATAGGACAGTACGGAAGGTAGCCAAGATGTCTGCATCTGTCAGGGGATGTAAAGCCATGAAATCCTGACATTTGGTTAAGTACAGTAGGGGGTCTGCATCGTCTGAAGGCCTTCCAAAAGTGGGGAAAGTTAATCTTATATGGTCACTCTTAACCACAGATGTTGAAAGAGGGGTTGAAGAAGATGTCACTGGAGCAGAAACAGATGGCAGAGATGAAGTGGTGGTGCTAGGATCTGATGGTGTCAACACACTTAACTTTCGTTGATCCGCACTTTCTTTGACACTTTGAAATCCTTTTTCCACTTCAATTTTCAATTCTTTAAAACTGGTGAGACATTGATCAGTCTGTGTAACACATTGTTGGAGTTGTGAATTCATCTTATCCTGGCTTGTTTGAAATACGTTTTGAACAGCTTTTATGTCCTGCTGAACCTCTGACTGGAGCTGATCAACCATGAAGCGTAGTTCAGACACCAAGGTAGTTTCCACCTTTTGGAGTTCTCCAGTGATCATTAGCTTCATTGTTTTAATCAGTTTGTCTGCTTCAGACTCCTCTTGTTGCTTAGTGGTAGTAAACAGAGTGAAAACTTGACTTTTGTTATCCTCCACTTTTGCAGCAAGATCAGCAATCTGACTCTTGTGATAAGAAGAAGTTTCTTTCACTTCCTTGGTAAGTTCATTCACTCTTTTTTCTTGTCTTGTCATTAAATCAAACAAGGTATCCCAGTTCCCTTGAACCCGAGCAGTGACTTCTTGTATTTCCCTTCCAGGAGTCGGTAAAATGCTGGGTAGATCATGTTGTGCCACTGAAGAAGGAGTTCCACCTTCAGATGAAGTACAAAGTTGCATGTTATCCACTTGTGGTGCCCAGGTGAGGGTTTGCACTGGCGTGCTGCCAGCCAGAGCAGGAAAAGACGTGTGCACATGGGTTCCAGGATGACCAGGGCTGAATGGAATAGGGGTATGGTAAAAGGCAGGAGCACTTGAAGGTGGCACCAGAGGCATCCGAGGTCGCAGTACGGGCGGCCATACTGGAGTTGAGATGTCTGGTGGAGGCTCTATTTCCACAAAAGTAGATTGGGAAGGAGGGGTATTTGCCATGAGTGTTGGAGTGTAAGAATGTTGGGTGTGAAAATAAATAAATGTATCAGTAAATGAGATGTGTGTCAGTTTGTTTGTTCCCCCAAATTTTTCCAAAACAACAAAATACAACTTTTCACAAATGTTCAATCAATATTTAAAAAAAAAAAAACATTAAGTCAGTAACAAAAAGCATTCAAAGTAAGTCACCTTCACTTATCTCAATTTCTGTGACACCTAAGAGATAGCACTCTAATTAGCGTTCACAGTTTACACAACCCAAAAAATATTTTCCATCACATATAAAGTTTACAGTCACAGGGTCTCAGAGTGTTTTTTTTGTTTTTTTCTCCAAGTAAATTGTTCACAGTTCACAAACAGTTCAAAAATGTTCAAAATGAAAATGTCCAAAGTTCAATTTCACTTGGTTCCACAGTGCTCAAATTCAAATGTTCAAGTGTTCATGTTCAAGTCCCTGCTCGGGCGCCACTCTGTAACGGTGGTGGCCGCCCTAATACAAATAAATGACTTTAAAGAAAAGTTCGGGCGCCAGACAGGATAAAACCTGTCAAAATTTAAATGAACCCAGGATAGCAAAAAAAATAACCACCTGTTACACACAAAAAAAAAAATTATAGTAATAATCAAAAAAAGAAAAATCATTTCACAAAGGATATTTATTCATAATAATACTAATAACACACAAAAAGTTCCACGGTATATCTCATCTCTGACGTTTCTTTAAATCCGTGCAAAACTTCCCACGTCTTCACTTCAACGCAACATCAACGCAACATCCCCGTGTCACAACGCGTCACTAATCCACGTTGGCAGATTCGTGTCCACATTCATTCACAATTGTTCATATGAAAGGAAAAAAGAAAAAAAAAGTAAACAACTCATTAATTTTGTTGTAAATCACCAACAGCAAACAATCATTTTAACAGGCAACACCAAATTATGAAAAACAACTAAGCACACTGAATGTGCAAAAGTGAAATGCGAGTGGGTGTGTGCGTAATGTGTGTATGGCGTCGCAGCGGTACTGACCACATTTGCAGGCAAGAAACAGGTGTAGTGAGTATCGAGTGTCCTCTTCGACACTAGGATAGGCGGATACAGCAGCTTTGGCTTGTCTTTAAAACAGCTCCATCATTGTTTGTCTGGGAATGCACCGACTTTCGCGACGCACCAAACTTCAACCACAGGAAACAACAGATCGACAAGCGGCCGTCTCTCCCCAACGATCCGTCACGATTTCACTAAACTTCTCAATGCACAAACGGGTGACGCCTTTCCCAGGTACGAAACACTTCCTTATATTCAATTTCCTTCCGTGATTAACGTTAATTTGTTTGACATACTCCTCCCATTTTGCGTAACGTGACAGTGAAAGTAAACAATCAATTATGTGACTCGCGGCACAGATTTTCTTCATTGCCACACACACACAGTTCGATCGCGCCAGCGCGCCTCTCTCTCGCGCACACACACACTCCAGCTTAAAGCCTTGTTTATACTCGACGCGTCCGCACAAGCGCGAGTCTCCGCTGACTGCGCGCGCACCTCTCCAAACGGACGAGGCGTTTATACTTGACGCACTCGCCGTTGTGCTATTCTGTGAAACGACAGGGGGCGACTCGGAGTAATTCTCCTCTAAACCACCAGGAATCAGCAGTGAAGAAGTAGTTTGCCGTTTATTAGTAGTTTAATTGCTGATTCATATAAAAAGAGTAATACATGCAGTAGGTTTATTGTACTTTCACTGCACAGGTAAAATAGTTAAACAACTGAAGCCTTATTGAAGAGAGTTTAAACCTTAAATTCATCAGCAGGGCTTACTTCTGCTATTGTAGGTTCATTTTGTAAATGTAAGCAGTTACTTTAGACAAGTGCAAACTGGGTGCTTAATGCAAATGTGTTCCTATTCACAAAATGAGAGGCTTTTATGGTCGCCCATCAATGCAAATGTCTCTGTGTATAGAAGGATCATAAACATGCTGGTACAGACGTACCAGTTCGGCCAGATTCGGCTCGAAGTCGTTCATCTTCGGATGCGGCGCCGCGCGCGATGTTACAAAAAGAGCCGTGCACACCGCCAGGCGAAATGGGGTCTTGCGCACCCAACGCGCACGACCGCCCACACCGCAATGACGTCATTTTTGCCGCGCGCACCTTCGCGCTCTTGCGGACGCGTCGAGTATAACCAAGGCTTAAGAGAGAGGCGCGCGCCATCAAACTGTGTGTGTGTGTGAGAGAGAGAGAGGCGCGGGCGCGATCGAACTGTGTGTGTGTGTGTGTGTGTGTGTGTGTGTGTGTGTGTGTGCGCGCGCGTGTGTGTGAGAGAGAGAGGCGCGGTCGCGATCCAACTGTGTGTGTGTGTGAACAGTGGAAACATACTCCGTCATTTTTTTCATACAGGACATCATTCAGACTGCAAACTGTTTACTTATATTTGTGTACACTCGCAATAAAACACAACATCCTCAGTCACATATGTAATATCACCCGAAGAGACCCCCCCCCCCCCCCCCCCCTCCTTCTCACCCTCCCTACACAGACACACACACACACACAGAGAGAATGGCAGGGAACACTCTCTCTGTCAGAGAGAGGGAGAGAAAATTCTCAGAATCCACATTCAAACCACAATATCTGACTTTCTGTTGGTCAGAGCTAATAACTGTAAATTAGAAAGTTGTTCGGCTTGAAGAGAACAATATACACGCCAAGTTTTGTAACTGTAGGTAAAACTAACTAAGTTATAACACACTTTATTTGTCCTTTTTTAGTCATAAATTAATTTCCTTGCCACGGCCAAACCGTTCGAGATATCAAAAATCCGCTGGCAATTTATCATCCTCAATGTCTTGACTTCATGCTGACCGAGTTTCGTGGTGTTTGGATTAATTTTCTAGGAGAAGTATATAAAAAATAAAAGCATGCATTTTCCAAACAACCCATAATAGCTGACTTCCTGTTGAGCTGTCGTTAAACTTAGAGCACGAAAGTTGTTCGGCCCGATGAGATCTAAATATGTACCGAGTTTCATATTATTACATGCAAGCATGTTTGATATATGGACAAGTGTTTGAATCGCATTCCAGGGGGCGCTGTCGAGCCCCCCTGCCACGCCCGGGTACCAGCTTCAGCCCGGCCCTGATGGCCGCGGGTTCTGACCTGTGTGCAAAGTTTCAAGAGTTTTCAAGCACGTTAAGGGCCCCAAAACCTTGAAAAACAAAAATAAAAGCATTCTCACTCAGCAGACAAATCCCCCTCCCCTCAAACACACGGAGAGACGTAGGGTCAGAGAGAGAGGAAGAGAAAATTCTCCAAAACATCTACATTCAAACCAAAATATCTGACTTCCTGTTGGTCTGAGCTAATGACTTTAAATTAGAAAGTTGTCCGGCTTGAAGAGTACAATATACATACCGAGTTTTGTTACTGTAGATAAAACGAACCCCCCCACTTTTGTCAAAAGGTGGCGCTACTGAGCCCCTGCACCACGCCCGTTTCTGAAACTTTGCACATGTCTACTGGCTAATAAATGTGATGTGTCTATCGAGTTTCATGCAATTTCAAGCATGCTAAGAGTCTCAAAAGCATCAAACAAGAATATTAAAGTTTGATGCGTTGCCATGGCAACATTATCTTAGATATTAAATAATCCTTTCACAGGTCTACATCTGGCGTGTGTTTACATTATACAGATGAAGTTTGAAGCAAATCGGGTAAAAATAAGAGGGTGAATTCAAAGCATTTTGAAAGTGACACACTTCCTGCTGCCAGTTGGTGGCGCTATGACTTTAACTCACAATAGTCACATCCATGTGATCGGCCTCTTACAGCGAACACACTGCTGAAGTTTCATCAAGATCAGTTAATGTATGCTGAAGTTATAACACACTTCCTGTTTCACGTTTCTCGCCATAATTTCGTTTCCTCGCCACGGCCAAACCGTTCGAGATATCAAAAATCCCCTGGCAATTTTTCATCCTCAATGTATTGACTTCATGCTGACCGAGTTTTGTGCCATTTCTTTGAATTATCTAGGAGAAGTACTTTAAATTCCATTGCATGCATTTTACAAACAACCCTAAATAGCCGACTTCCTGTTGGGCTGGGGTAAAAAGTAAGAGTATGAAGTATATATGAACCGATGAGATCTATATGTGTACCGAGTTTCATATTCTTACATGCAAGCGTGTTTGATTTATGGACCAAGATTTCGGACCCCGTTCCAGGGGGCGCTGTCTAGCCCCCCTGCCACGCCCGGGTACCATCTTCAGCCCGACCCTGATGGCCGCGGGTTCTGACCCGCGTGCAAAGTTTCAAGAGTTTTCGGGCACGTTAAGGGCCCCAAAAGTGCCCGAATAGTCGTAAGAAAAATAAAATAAAAAAAAAAAATCCTAAGGAAAACAATAGGGCTCTGCGCCATTACAGGGCTTGGGCCATAAAAAAAAATAATCCTAAGGAAAACAATAGGGCTCTTCGCCCTTTCAGGGCTTGGGCCCTAATTAACTTTATTTTATATAGTGCCTTTAAAAGTTGCATCTCAAAGTGCTTTACAGTGACAAACAGTAAAGATACATCGAGATAAAATGAAAAAAACAAACAAATCAAAAATGAATCATACAATCAAAATCAATTTAAAAGACATGGAAAAATGTTTTACATACATGCTAGCCTGAAAAAAATAAGTTTTAAGAGAAGATTTAAAAACACTACAGGATTCAGCATGTCTAATCTCAGTGAGGAGAGAATTCCACAGTTTTGGAGCCAAAGAAGAAAAAGCCGGTCACCCATAGAGCGTAAACGAGTTGCAGGAATAGTTAAAAAGCCAGAATCAGAGGAGCGGAGATTACGCCTTGGGGTGTAGTAGACAGTTCAAAGTTCAGACAGGTATTCTGGAGATAAATCATGCAGGGCCTTGTAGCTAAGCATGAGAATTTTAAAATCTATGCGAAACCTGACAGGAAGCCAGTCCAAGGACTCCAAGATTGGAGTGATGTGCTCACTTGTCCTGGACCTTGTCAGGATTCTAGAAGCTAAGTTTTGAACATGCAATTTATTTACAGTTAGAGACCCCAGCGAGCAGAGCATTACAATAGTCGATTTGAGAAAAAACAAACGTGTTGTTCAGTTATTCCACCACGGATAAAGATAACACGGGGCACAGTCTTGCAATGTGTCTGAGGTTAAAAAAATTGTACTTTAACCGTGTTAAGACATGAGGATCAAATGTTAAGTTTGAATCAAAAATCACCCCCAGATTTTTTAATTTTGTTTGAAACTCCAAAGCAGAGTCATCCACCTTTAAGGTTAAAGTGTCAGCTTTATGTATTTGGTGGGGAGAACCAATCAGCATAACCTCAGTCTTGTCACTGTTGACACAAAGAAAATTGTGACATCCATATTTTTACCTCCGATATGCAGTGTTCAAGAAAGGCAACAGCCGAGTTATCACCAGGTTTTGAGTGAATGTAAATAATAATAATAACGCATATGCAACGAAAGACTGTATAAATGACTATAAAGATTGCACAACTATATAAAGTAGTCAGGTTGATACAACCATATTTAATATTATTTAAGACTTGAAAAAAAAGTTATTTTGGATGTTTTACCTAGTTATACCTTAATATATAACGTAATGATATTATATATATATTGTAGGGACTGGGCGAGGTGAATCTGAATAACTAAATACATCCTAGCGAAAATCCCAAAGCCTTCAGGCCCAAAAAGCCTGGATGTAAATTAACATATACACACACACACACACACACACACACTCACAACCACACACGCATCCCCCACAAGTGAAGCCCGCTCAGGACAGAGCGTGGTGTCCAGTTACGAGACATTTTTATGACTGACTGGAATGTCCCAAAGAAGGATCCAAAAGAAACTTCTCTTTTTAAAAGACATTTAACCAGATATATTCAATGTGTTTTTATGTGTGTCCATTTGCCCATGCCACATTGGAGTGACTATGATTTTATCATAGCTTAAAGTGAATTACAAATACCTTCATTATGCATTTTTAAATATAACTGTCTATTCTCATAACTTGTACACATAGTTCTGGACACCTCCAGAATGCTTTCGGTGTGATCAATCAGAATACATATAGTAATATCCAGTAAAATATAGTTTACTATGTTTTCCATCTTTGGAGTGAAAAGAGACCAAAACTAACATCACTGGAGTTCTTAGATAACAGCGTTTACGACCCAAAGGAATGTTCACAGAACTGTGGCTCTCTCTGAATTCTAACCAAGGAGGAGAAATGAATCCTGCATTCATATATATATATATATATATATACGCTATTATATATCCATTTGAGAATTGTATGAACAATGTATCTAAGTTCCCTATTTCATGAGTTGCCTTTTTGTGGTTTGGTCCATGTTTCTCGACAACTCTAATGGGATAATGTTTCAAACTTTGCCAACTAATGTTTAACCAAATCCATTTGTGGCGAGTTTGGTCTCGATAAACTCCAATTTTCATTCCCCATTTGTTAATTGACATTACATTTTGCTAAACTTTGTGACACATTAGTATTATAAGAATTGTGAAGATTCTTCTCTTAAACACCCAATGAAACTAGAGATTTAATTGCCTGGTTAGAACACAAAGGATCATAAAAATTCCCTCCAAAGGGACAGCTCCTGATTGGACCCTCTTCCAAAAGAAGGCGGAAACGTCAGGTCTTCAAAAGGACTGAATACCAGTTTATCCCCCTCTTACTTCTCTTGTCCTCGTGTCATAATGTAACGTCTCGCCTCCGGGCGAGCTCTTCGCCTTTCTTTTATTTGTTTCTAGTTTAGTTTGTGTTTTTCAGTCTTAGATAAGTCTCCGTGTTTAATTCCAATCGACGAGTGAAACGAACACCGCGTGACATATCTCTTCAGCAAATCCATCTACAAGGGACCTTTAAACGAGCGCGCGCTCGCTTTGAAGGGAAAACACGCGCACGTGACCACGTGACGCGCCGGACCGAGAGACACACACGCTTCTTCACAAGCCATGCAAAGAATTACCTGTGCAAGTATCCGTGTTTGATCACGCTTTTAAGATTTGTTGAAGTCTCGTTGTGTCTCAAAATTCTGTTGTCTATGTGAATTTGCTATTTAGAAAGATCCTCGGGTCTTTCTAAACTCCCTCTTGCATAACTGCAACTCTCTACATTTCCTCTCTCTCTCTGTCTCTATGCATTTCTCGTTTATCGATGCCTTATCGTGTTTTGTTGTTTATTATGTTTGTAAATACATATATCCGTAGTAAATACATAAGTAGTTCTGCCTTATTAAATTCATTATATTCATTTGATTGATGTACTGCCTCTGCTCATTTTCCAAGTCCCTTAAGTGCCAAAGATCTAACTTAAGCCACAAGCTTTACAAATTAAACATACATTAAAGAGTATTTGGTTTATAGGGCAGAAAACCCAATTCTAGTGGCCACAGAATTGCGTTTCCTGAAATCCTATAAAGTAGGATGATATTGTGGATCCCCACAAATATTATTCTGACAATTGAGCTAATTAATTTTCCCTGTTTTGTAAGACGTGGTCCGTGTAATTAATTACAATCAACTTGTGGTTAATTGCAGGGATACACATGCATGCATGCAGGTAAAATGACACATCATCCCTTAGCGGGAGATTTATTAACATGTAAGACTGATCAATCCAAACATGTATGAATAATTATTAATTACCAATTATTAATTATGATATGCAAATTCCCCCACGGATTAGATCCGCCTCTGAGTCTTTACAATATATATATATATATATATATATACTGTATATATATATATATATATATATATATATATATATACATATATATATATATATATATATATATATATATATATACATATCTTTATCTGAAAAACAGGGTGATCACTGATTAACATTGAGGGCAGCACAGCAGATTTTGTTTAGTTTTTAAGACCCTCCCTTATTCAAATGAAGTTTGGAATGTTTAAAAATTGGATTTTTAAAAGCTTGTTCACACCCCAGAAACATATTTTTTACCTTATTGTACTGCATTGGTCTTAGAGGAAGATGAACCTGAGTTATTTTACTCTCTTTGTACTGGTTTCATGTAAGTTTAAATCCAATCTCATTAAGAAACTTTCTGAATATGCATGTTTTAATCCAATGCTGTTTTAATTATGTGAACATTCTGTCTTAGTTCCAGAGGCACATGGTCAATCACTGACCTCTTCTGGCTCTGAGGTAAAGAAACCTGGAGAATCAGTCACACTATCATGTGTGGTTTCTGGACTCTCCCTTAGCTATCTGCACTGGATCCGTCAGAAACCAGGGCGAGGACTGGAGTGGATCGGCCGCATTGACACTGGCACTGGCACTATTTTTGCTCAGTCTCTACAGGGCCAGTTCTCCATCACAAAAGACACCAGCAAAAACATGGTGTACTTGGAGATAAAAAGCCTGAAGACTGACGACACAGCTGTTTATTACTGTGCAAAAGAGTCACAGTTAGACAAAAGGCTGCAGCGCCAATCAAAAACAGAAGTGCAGTCACATATGACTAGAACATTTTACATCCCTGGGAATTAAAGAATTGCTCTCTTTGTAGATTCTCTTCAGCTACATTTGCCACTTTCATTTAGTAGTTTTGTTACAATAGGATACAAAAATGCAAACTAAATCACATGAGGAACATACAAATATTCTAAAGAGTTAACGAAGGAGCATGTTGAACGCAATATATAGGCAACTTTAGGAAAATTAAAATTCATATTTCCAAGTAATTTACTGCAAGCATAAAAATTAAGTATTTTTTTATGTTTGTTAAACTGAAAGTTTTCATTTGAGTAAAACATGACTTTATAGTCCCAACATATTATTAAAACATTCCAGTGATATGTGCAGTAGTACAGGGTACAGTTTGTCTTTCTCTTTATATTTGAGCCACTGGCACTTCAAGTATGTAATTCCATCACAATCCATTCATTTACACAAAAATACCTCCACTTTTCCCAGTCTGCATCAAATTTAAGACCTCAAGAGATAATAGCAAGAATCAGCAGTATCTTGAGATGCGCAGCCTGAGAACTGAAGACAAAAACAACAACAGCTATAAAAATTAATAATCAAAGCAAAATAGGTAGCCTACATGGGGAATCATAAACCCTAAACACATCAGCAACATTGTTTAATATAATATTGTTTGCTCAAGGAAACTCTGCTAAATAGTTAACATTTTTAGGGTAATATTGTTGGTCTAATGTGTTTAACTTTGTATGAACATATTTCTCATGAGTGACTGATCTTTAGTTCAAGCTCAAGCATGAACAGAGCTTGCTGCAAATATTTTGTTAAATGTTGTCACTTGTAAGATTTCAACTTTGTTTTTTGAAATATAACAACAAATTAAATATATTACAAATAATTACTAAATGTCACAACAGAATCTTACAATTCTAAACAGTTTTTTTTTGTGTGTGTGTGTGTGTGTGTGTGTGTGTGTGTGTGTGTGTGTGTGTGTGTGTGTGTGTGTGTGTGTGTGTGTGTGTGTGTGTGTGTGTGTTGTATTTTGAATCACTCTTAACACTGTTATGCTATATGTGAGACATTTGTCCACACAGCTATGGCTCCAAGCCTTCGATTACTCTAAACCCCTAAAAAAATCTATGAAAACTATTGTTATTGTTACTATGTCCTTGGGCGGATCACTCGCAGAGGTTTGTTTTATAATCTGTTCAATGTCTAACCTAATCTAAATCATCTGCAGTGTGAACTTTTTTTTCTGTGTAGCTTTTTCTGGCAGGTTTGACAATGAAAATGCTATATGTAGTTCTGCTGATGGTTATTTTATGTAAGAAACTCCCATTCATCCTAAATTATTACGGTCATCTCACTGTTCTATTATTTTAAATCATCTAACATTAATTCCTGTATCGTAGGGCATGGTGCTATAGCAATACCAGTGGATTTATTTCCCAGGGAATGCATGATAAAATATGATAAAATGTATATATTGATTGCAGTTTAAGTCACTTTGGATATCACACGAATCTAACTACTCAAAAATAAATTGCATTTCATAGCATATATTTGTACGAAATGTTATTAAAATTACTATTAATTAAATATTA
This sequence comes from Gila orcuttii, assembly GCA_026230005.1. Lineage (NCBI taxonomy): Eukaryota > Metazoa > Chordata > Actinopteri > Cypriniformes > Leuciscidae > Gila > Gila orcuttii. The sequence goes on along the minus strand of JAPDVR010000003.1, from coordinate 35,499,695 downwards.
CTAAAAATAATAAATTATCAAACAACTTGTTCCTCTTAGGGTACATATTTACATTTTATTATTATTATTATTATTTTATTTTTCAAAAAAAGTCAAAACAATGGTGAAGATAACAGTGAAGCCTGCAAACCCGTATATAAACGCTAGAGGGCGAGAAAACAACATCTCAAGACATCGATACGTGACATTTAAAACGACTGTTGATTTTAAAGAGACTGACTTTTGGCAGCAATAATATATGGCATATGGTCGGCTATTTAAAGACCGTTTTGTCTGTTTGTTTTTATGGGGACTTGATATAGATTATTTGTGCATTTTACCCGCATGTTTGTAAGGTTTTTGTTCGATTTTTACTGTTATAGGAGTTTGAACAATTTACTATCAGCCCTGAAATGTTTGTTCGATTATGGAAAAACGTGAAAATACATCACACCTTCTTTAAACGCGAATGCAGTTAAATTTGTTGCAGAATTTGTAAAGAATGACACAACATGCTGGCGCATGGTTTTTGCACTTGTGTATGTCACTGTGACTATAACTACGGGGGCACGGTGATAAAGCCCCATACAAAAACTGTTCGGATAAAACCCATAATAAATTGAATATAAATTTGTATGAAATATTAATTTAAATATGAATAGAAATATGGAATTATCAATCAAGTTGTTTCTCCCAGAGTCCATATTTACTTCACATTCATGAACAAAATGTATTTATTTTGTTTTTAGACAAGTCAAACAAACCACGTTACAATTTGGTAAAAATTACAGAGAATCCTGCAAAACCGTTCATAACAGAAAAGCCAACACAATAAGTAACATCACAGAACAAAATATAGGATCTAGAGACTGCATTGTTCTTTTTTTTTTTTTTATTGGGATGTAATACATAGCCTATTGCTTTTACTATTATAGTTTGATCAATTATGGTCTATCGAATATGTGCTCGATGGTTGATAAGAAAAATTAGGTTTTTGCACTCATGTATATCACAGTGACGTGGGTGGGTGGATGGCACAGTGATAAAGTCTCATACAAATACTTGAATAAAACCCATTACATTTTTATAACAGATATGGAGAGGAGAGAGAGAGAGATGAATTCAATCAGTATATGGGGATGATTAGGAGGCCATGGACAGAGGCCAATGGGCAAATTTGGCCAGGATTCCGGGGTTAATCCCCTACTCTTTTTTCCGAAGTATATCCTGGGGTTTTTAATGACCACAAAGAGTCAGGGCCTCGGTTTAACATCTCATCTGAAGGAAGGTGCTTTTTGAGTGAACAGTTGAGAAAGAAACCAGATGTTTGTCAGGTTTTTTTTTTTTTTTTTTTTGGTCTGTGCAGTCAATCTTAAAGTGACAGCACACCTAATATTCCTACTGTTGTCTGTGTCATTAATGTTAATAAAACAACAAAATACAGCTTTAACAAGGATTAAATTATATTTAATTTCTAGAGTGAACAAATAGTGTTATTTTACATATTTTACTGCTTGTAATTTGTGTATTTATTCTTGGTGTATTACTGACTGTTCACTTGTTTATAATAATGTTTAAACATAATAACTTTATCAGTTAGGGTAGTAGTTTTTGATGTAGTATCGAAAAACTTCAAGTGAACTTTAATTAATAAATGAAAAGCAAAGTTACATCTATGAACCGTGAATTTTGTGATCCGTTCCACCACTAGCGCAGTGAACTCCGTCTGTGCATTTCATTTGTTTTACAATTGATGGCTATTACTCGGGCTGTAGTCAAGACCACCTTTGTCGAGTCCAAGACAAGTTCAAGACCAGGACTAGTCGAGTCCAAGTCAAGACCAAGTCCAAAGAGGTTAGATTCCAAGACAAGACCGAGTCCAAAAAAGGTTCGAGTCCGAGTCAAGACCGAGTCCAGGACAGGAAAAAAAAAGTCTTATGCATGACATTATCAAGACAATCATTTTGGGTTATTATTTATCTAAAAGCAAAAACAGTGTCACAACACCCAGGATTTACATTCACCTTGATATCATATAACTGTTGTTTCTTATTTTCGGCCCAACATCAGAAAAAAATAAAAAAAAAACTTTCATTAGCCTATAATGTTTAATAAAAGACAAGACAAATATGCTTAGTTCCTTGAGTTTTATTTTAATTGTTCTTTGTAAAGAAAAGCCAGTTATCAAGTCATCTTTTGCCTGCAATAAGAGATATTACGCAAGGTCAGCAATAGTACTCTGTGTAGTGTATTTGCACTTATGCTGAAGTTTCTTTTGAAGCAACTCTATCTCTAGTGCCATTTTTTTTAAGTAGTCAAGTTTTATTTCTCCCCCTAATTTTTGTTTTTTCAAAATACTCTATTTTCTGTTGAAGACTCCTATTATATAGGGAACAAGCATCACCCTGTGTCATTTGTGAGATGTTTGTGTCACACATGCCTCATTCAACAAATAAAAAGGAAAAGTAGGCTATACACTGTCCAACTCTGTATGCCTCCTCTGTGCAGACTCTTCTGTAGGCCTTTCTGTACATGTGGACTCCTGCAACTCATATTGCAGTCAAAAATAATATAGGCACACAAGTATAAATTAAGTAAAGTTATTGATGCACTTACTTCCTCCAAAGGACAGTCATCTGAGAGGGTTTCTTCACTGTCCAGTGCAATGGAAACAAATGGGTATTACAAAGTGCTGCACTTTCTTCTCTTTTGATGTAAAGTTAGAAAAAGTTCACTTACTGCACATATTTCAGCCAGCACTTTCTTAGGAACATATACAAGTGTTGGTGTAAAACTGCACAAAAGAGAAAAACACAATGGCATTACAATGAACTACACTGGGAAAAAATGTGATCAAGAACTCATGGCAAAGTATTTTTACATTAACATAAGTTTATCGGTTTTCACTTTCACAAGTCAAAGCAATTTATCATTACTCAAGATTTACTGTAACAGTTGAAATGACTATACAGCCTATAATTTAATGCAGCAACAAACTCTTTTACAGTGTACTAAAATAATTTAAATCTCAAAACCAGTAATGAAGAAGTTGCTGCTACTGGTCCTGGATGTGTGTCTGAGGAAGAGCTGAACCCAGGGATGCCCTTCACAATGAGTCAGTTCACATTCAACCCAAGGGCCAGCTCTTCTTTTTTTTTTTTTAAGTTTAAAAAAAAAATTCTCTTCTTTTTTTCTCAGCCTTTTTCTTGGTTGCTTTTAGAAACAGACAAACATTTATTTAACAGTGCCCTTTTAAAAGAGACTAGTATAGGCATAAGTATAGGCCTAGTAAAAATTACCATTATGTAGAATATTCTTGTACTTCACTTTCACCATGTTCTAGTGTGGTGACTCTGACATGACAATGAACAAAGTAATTATGAAATTCTTCAAATACAAAAATATATACTGTAATAAGTTATAAAAACATATAACATGGCCACCACAAACACATTAAATTTGCCTGCTACTTTTCCCCAGCCCTCTCTCCTGACTTTTGCAGACTTTGAGCTGTTCCCTGTCTTTTTATTAAGCATTAAAATTCAGCATAAACTTGGACTATTTCTTTCTCTGCTACGGAGAAAAACTGAGCGCGCTCTTTGGCCAAGGTGAGCAGCCAAAAGCAGCGTTGCTGATCAATGTTTCTACTATCGATACATATCCCCTTTTAAACCAGCGCATGAACGCGCAATTATCTCAGATAACTCAATCCAGCTATACTAATCATAACCGGCAGGAGTGTTCGAAGAACCTAATTAGCCGGATCATGATGAGCACGATGATAATCTTGGATGTCTCGTTTGATCTCGGATGTTTTAAGCAACGTACAAAGACCCCAGGTGTGTTCTGTTAAAAACAAAAAACAAACAAAAAAACATATTCAGTTATAGGCACACATACACAAATGAAAAAGCATTTGTATCATAAAGTTCGTCTGCCTCAACATCTCCACGGGCCTCTTCTTCCAATCCATTGTGTTTGGTGTATTGTTTAACAACTAAATAACTCTCTTTCTTTTTATTTTATCTTCAGTTCTCTTGTGGCATTTATTTTTTTTTTCTCTTAAGGGAGAGGACATGGTGCAGTCACTGCACTGCAGACATAGAGCAGCTGCAAACTACTGTGCACTAATGGAAACTTAAGACTAATAGCAAATATTCTGAACAAATTATAAATTAACTAGAAGAAAAACATATGTGTACACTTCAAACTTAATATGCTAAATTTAGTTCAAATTTGTCTCAGTGCCCTAATATATTCATTTAATTGTTTTACCAACAAAGAGCTTGAGGCTGATTCCAACTTTCACTATAGGTCATCCATGGCAAAATCAGACCAGTCATATTCAAGTAAATATTAGGAAATATCAGATCACCGAAAGCTTGGATTGACCAATCACAATCAAGTACTGAGCTCGTTAAAATGTTTACAACGAATCTAACCGAAAAATAATAATAAAATAAAACCTGAAGACTTTTTTTTTAAAATTCAAAAATATTTTTTTAATAGTTTTCTAGCTGAATTTAGGAAGCACAGACTATAAACACTTGTATGCTATCCTCAGTAAGAAGATCAATATATACTTAACCCAAAATCTAATATAATGGGAAATTATTTGCAAATAAATTGAATATAAATTTGAATTAAATATTACTGTAATTGAAATATAATTAGAAATACAAAATTATCAATCAAGTTAAGGGTCATATTTACTTCACATTCATGAACATAATTTAAATAAAAATTTGGACAAGTCAAACAAAGCACATTAAAAGATGACAGAGAAGCCTGCAAAACCGTTCATAAACGCTAGAGGTAAGCAGCATCTCAACATGAAAATGTAAAATAAATAAAAAAAATGATAGCAAATAATTTATACAGACCTTTGTTTTTTTCTTTTTATGGGAACTTGATATATGTGCATTTTATCCGTGTGTTTGTGAGGTAAACCCTTGATTTGATTTTTAGGGCCATATAGTTAAATCAAGGGTGGTGTAGGATATCAGTAATCAACGATTGCTAAGAAAAATTACAATGAATAAAATGTGTGTTATGGAAAAACTTAATATCACCCCTTATTAAATGCGAAAGCATGTCATTGGATATTTTGAAGGAAAAAAATGACACGACATGATGGCGCTGATTTTTGCACTCATGTATATCACTGTGACTGGCTGGGGGGCACAGTGATAAAGTCCCATACAAAAACTGTTCAAATGAAACCCATGACATTTTTATACCAGATACGGAGAGCCAAATCCAAATGGATGCATTTGACGTTTTCTGCATATTCGGTAGGTCCTTCAGTCATGAAAGAAACAGTTTCTATTTGACTCTTTTCTTTTCTATTTTATAATTTCATATTTTATATTTTATATAATTCATATTTACAAATAGGCTAATATTAACTATATATATATATATATAAATATATATATATATATATATATATATATATATATATATATATATATATATATATCAAGGATACAGCATTTAATAAATTTAATAAATAAGAAGCAAATATAGCAAACAATATAATCAGGAAATATAATCAGGAGGCGCCGCTGCGATATAACTTGCATTGCTCGTGAACTGGAGCTCTCTCATAAATGAACAGAAACTCAGAAATATATCTATAGAAAGCTTGAAATGTCTACTTTTAAACAAAACAATTCAAAACGAAAAGAAATAGACAACTCTCTTATAATCTGTATGAAGTGTGCATTTCTCTCTATAGGCACCTTCACAATACTGCGAAGGTGCGAGTCAGCATCGTCACAGAAAACACTATTAATAAACAATTAAAATGTCTCCTTGTTATATTTGACACATTCATAATGATTAGGCTATTTGCCAGTTCTTTGTGGCAAGCTTTATGCCTCTGCTAACTAATCGAATATCGTGACTCATCCCTATTTTGTACCAGGCCATGGTTTTTCATATTGTTCAATAAAGTTCTTGGTAAAAAAAAAAAAAAAAAAAAAAAGAAAAGAAGCTACTGTGCCTAATATTATTGTATACAGCTTGTATATAAGTCTTCTTTGTTTTTAGTGTATCTGTGTCAGAATTATAGAGCCTCGTACTGGTCTGGCATGTAAACTACATCGGTTTTAGTCGGTTTCAGATATTTCTCTGAGACGCCGCCGTGTTTACGGATTTATTTTTAGAAGGAGGGGGGAAAACATCGGATAGGGAAAGCTCTGGCTTCGTGTGGATGTGCCTAAGCCTAGTGCTACAAACGGCTCTTTTAGAGCCACCAATAGCCTACATTAAAAGCATAGGCTAGTTTCCATAGCTAAGCACTTAATATTTGTTAAAAAAATAATAATTCATACAACGTAACTTTTTTTATTAATAAGCTAGTTGATGAAAATGCTTGCATAGTGACAAAACATTTACTCTTTTACAAAACATTTACAAAAACTTGGTCCCAACAGGGCCTTTAACGTCAACATGTTGAACAAGTCTGCTGGCTCCAACGGTGATCAGTAGTACAAAGTTGCCGAGGGACTGTGCTGACAGTTATCCCTAACTCACAGACTGCAGTCTGTATTGAGTGTAGACCTCAAACTACTCCATATGTTCACGGCTCGCGTCATTACGATTGGCCTAAGCGAGCCTTCAGCTGATAACGCTAATGTGAATGAGACATCCCTTATGAAAAACAACTATAGGAATCTTGTAGTATTTTAGGACAAACTATTATAGTAATCCTATAGGAATCCTATAGTATTTTGGGACATACTATAGAAGAACTATAGAGGTATTACAGAACATCAAATTAGTATTATACACTATTTATTGCTTTTAGCCATTTTGTCCTCCTTTCCGGTTCTGTGTGTTTATTAGGAGTAGAACTTCAATTCATAATTTGTTTGTTTATTGGCGCTACAGAAAACGACACAACACCTCTTCGGCATGATTGTCGCGTGTATTTCAATTAGCACCAAGGCAATAGGCTTGTTTGAGATGCGCCTTGCCTCGCCTGAAATGTAGTCGAGAGTAGGCGGCTGCAGTGAGAGGAGGAGTGAAAACAGCGCAGGCAAGCCGGACAGTTCTCGCTACTCGCAGTGGATCTGACACCTGCGAGATCAATGATGGATATCGCGGGATTCACGGGATTCACGCTCGTGCACAGTGTTGCTAATAAACTGAATGTAATTTAAGTTCTGTTGCTTTTATATGAAAATAAATATAATGAACAAGACACCCAAAGTACTTGTTATTTAATTCCATTCAGGGCCGTGCACAGACCTTTTGAGGGGCATGTGCTGAAACTGAAAAAGGGCACCCCCCTCCCTTTTTTCCCCCACCAAGTAATCAAAATTCAAAGTACAAAAAATCTCAGTTATAATTTTTTTTTAGAAATGTTATAGTTATAAAAAAATGTGTGTATGTATGTATATTATTTTTTTCTCTGCTTTGCACACACAAAGTTCAATAAATATATATATATATTTTTTAGCTATTCTGTTTGGTTTCATAAGCTAATTTGTATTTTTTGGTTAACATTGCTCTACCTTCACCCCTCTTCTCAATGTCACACATAAACATGAGTCAAGTATTTTTGAGAAACTATTTTGAAATATAATTTAAATAATTATGTCCAACTCAATTCCAGATTATAAGAAGCTAGCCATACAATGGTAGTAGCCATACAACTAAAGCATATCCAACATGTATCCGCCTATCTGGCAAAAACTTGATACTGTGGAGGACCAGGAATGTTCTTCTCCTGAAGGTCCCTTGTTCACTACACTTTCCCTAAAATAAGCCAGCAATGAAAATAAATAAATAAAATAGTGTGAAAAGTACAGTTGCAGTGAAAAGCATTTCCGAAGGATCACGTGTAATGTACTTCAGTAATAATGCTGAAAATTCAGCTTTGATCACAGATATAAATTACTTTTTAAAATATTTAAATAGAAAACAGTTATTTTAGTTTGTCAAAATATTTCACAATATTACTGTTTTTGCTGTATTTTGGATCAAATAAATTAAGCATTGGAATGAATTAAATCATGAATTACATTCTGCATGATAACATATAAAGATTTCGCAGTGATCTTCTGTAATGTTTTTTTTTTTAAGTTACTACTACAACATTACTGTAGTAAAACCATGTTTTACTACATTTATACATGTGAGGACGAGCGGAGAGTATAGAATACTATATATTAAAAAAACTATATAGCGAATACGTGCATATCAACAGCTTGTTGAATTAACCATAATTTAATATTATTACCATAACAAGATGAAATGTTAATAAATTAAGTGTATCAGCAATCATAAATCAAAGAAGAAAATTTCTTAGAAATATATGTTACTTAGGTGACGACGAGGATCACTCAGTCGCTTTGTGTAGTTTCAGTACGAAACCACGCGGGGACGCGCCTGTGCTTATGATTTTCCGATGGGAAGAACAAATTATATGTTGTTGTATTACTTATGCATATATTGTTAACATTTTACAAAAGTCAAACTCAAATACAGTTACGGGGTTTTTGACCAGCGAATGTGTGCAAATGTGCATTTTGTCCGTCATTAAAACGGCGCCGGCGGCATCACATTACATTTTCATCAACGGGTTAAGTTTGTTGTAGCTATATAGGCACTCAGTTTTTCCTGTTGTAAAATACATTTGGCCAAAATCGCATTTTATAAAAGATGAAATGCTACTGTATGCACAGGCTATTTAAGTGTAGGCTATGTATTGGCTATGACTAGATGGCAAAGCCTAGACAGAGAATGTCTAATATGGGGAGAACGTTCACTCAGTAAACTTCCGGCTTCTGAACTGGTTGCAGTTCCACTCTGGTTCCATATGAGGGCGCTCACAGGACGAGTGCAGAATGAATGGAGGTCAATGGAGCTATACCCCAAAAATCCACTTTTCTCAGAATATAATTTTTTGTCTAGTAATTTGAATGTTGTATTCGAAAGGAGATGCAAAGAAATTACTCATTGCTGAGTGTTAGATTTTTTAGAGTCACTCATTTGCTTTAAAAAGTCTTTTAAAATGTCAATGATGTCATACACATCGTTCCACCAGAGATACTGCTTACGGCAATCCTTCAGTCACTTTGGTGCTTTCGCGCTCTGCACTTTCTTTTCATCGACAACACCGCTGACACAGGTAAATACATGCGCTAGAAGAGTTTTTGTTTTGTTGTTTTAAAAGACCACGCCGAAAATACACACACACACATTCTGGTCCCGCTTCGGATGCCACGATGCCATCAAACGGTATCTCTGGTCGTAGTCAGTCCTTCACTGACCAATCAGCGTTCATTAGCAGAATGCTAGCGTGTAATGGGCAACAACAACTCAACCTGTAAGAAATCGAAAGGAAATAAGTACTCGTTCATTCAACTTTCGACCTATAACCCATGTTGAACTTGCAAAATCTACAATCAAATCTGAAATTTCTCAATGGCAATCGGGTGAAAGAGACAAATTTAGACGTCTAGCTCCATAGACTCCCATTCATTTTCCACTCAGAGCGATCGCCCCCCAGTGGAACTCTGGTGGAACTACAACCAAAATTCGGTACAATAGGGCTTAACAGGGAGTGAACAGGCTTTCCGTATACGGGCTTTGGCCGAAACCTCTCTCTCAGGTCCCACATGTCCCAGTCAGACATCAAATAAATATAATATGAGCTTTTATAGACAAAGTGTTTAGTACTTATTCAAACAACAAGATCTTTATTTACCCTTGCAAAACTTCGTTCAGCTGCTGTCTGCTGTGCGGCTGCTGCGGAGCTTCAGTTCATTCAGTCACGATAGAGGGGGCGGAGTTATCAGGTTACTGACAGTTTGAGGATCGAACAAGATTTGCACAAGCTCTTTTTAAGAACTTTCATTGGCTAAATATTTTTTAAAACAGACACACAGACGTAAAGGGTGACCAATAGCAATAGCAGATTTATTGAAGAAGAAGAAAAACACCACCACCAAAAAAAAAAGGCACTTCAGTGTAAGAGCAAAAAGGGCATGTGCTCTGTACAGGTTGAGCCCTACCTGTGCACGTGCCTGCGCGCGGGTGAAGCTTACAAATGGGGTTAGATTTTAGTCACAATTCTGCGCGCGCAAGATCACATTTTTGAGCGCGCAAAAGTGCATTTTGCACGCGCGTGAACTGAGTTTTGCGGAGAAATGTTCATCTCGCAGATAAGAAAATATTTTGAGCGAACGAAAATCAATTTTGCATTTAAAATAAGTATTTGGATGTGCGCAGACGTTCCCTTTCAAGGGAACTCGAGCTGCGTTGAGACGCGGTGGGAACGCTCTGCGTGATTGCGTCGTGAAGCACGTGTATAATCAGTCCAATGGAAGAGCGAGACGTCATAGGCGGGTGACGTCATAGACCAGGAAGCTATAAAGCACACCTGAAAACAGACCGCGACAGCTTCTGTTGCCTTCAGCAAGCGCTCTCTGTATACTGTCCTTGTCTATTTACTGTTGTCTGTCACAAGCACATTATCTATCTATATATATATATATATATTATGGCGAAACAAGAATTCAAGCGTTGTGTTGTCCCTTGCCCTCGTTTTATCACGGGTGGGGACACACATCAGCTTTGTGTTGCTTGTTTGGGAGTGGAGCATGCCCAGTCAGTTCTCGAGGGAGCTGTCCGTGAGGACGCTCCGCTCTCGCCGGGCGTTCTTTGAGGAGGACGATTCGGTTCGCGCTCCCCGAGGTGCGGGTCCCGCTGCTGCCGAGGCACAGCGAAGGCTTTCATCTTGGGGTTCGCATATGGATCTAGTAGCGGGGCTTGAGCCGGGCCCAGCCCTTTCTCAACCCTTACCTGCTGGATCCGGTGCCTCTGCCCAGGAAGGAGCCCGCGCTGCGGCTTCTCCTTCCCAGGTTGGGGCACCATTGCTGAGGCTATCCAGTTCTGAGGATCTGGATGTCGTCAGTGTTGATATGGGGGATTTTGAGTCTTCGCCAACTCATGCCTCCAGTAATGATGAGGAGCTTATGGAGGTTTTATCTCGTGCTGTAGCTAGATTAAATATTGAATGGCCAGCCGATGATTCTCAGAGTGTTTCTAAGAAAAGTTTATTAGATGAAAGATTTCTACCATCTAAAACACAGCCTCCACGTCGGGGACTCCCGTTTTTTCCCGATCTCCACAATGAGGTTTCGAGATCGTGGAATAAACCGGCGTCATTCAGAGTATTTAACCCACAAACTTCCAACTACAGTAATGTTTTGGGTGCATCTGACTATGGTTATTTGACGGTGCCTCGGGCTGAAGAGACGCTCGCGAGCTATCTCTCTCCCGAGTCATCGTCATCATTAAAAGCCCAGACGTTACCCACCAAGCCATTAAAATCTACATCTTCGCTGGTGGGTAAAGCTTATTCGGCAGCAGGTCAGGCTGCGTCATGTCTGCATACTATGTCTATACTGCAGGCATACCAGGCTGATCTGCTGAAGGATATCGATGAACGTGAGGAAGTCAGCGCTGACGCAATTCGAGAATTGCGTCGCGCAACAGACCTGTCTCTCCGGGCCACCAAGGAGACGGCCAAATCAGTGGGCCGTTCTATGGCAGCCCTGGTGGCCACGGAGAGGCATCTTTGGTTAAATCTGTCTGATATAAAAGATAAAGATAGGTCTGTTCTTCTGGACGCGCCACTGTCACCTTCAAGTTTGTTCGGCGACGCTATCAATTGTGTCGTCGATAGGTTTCAAGAAACGAAAAAACAATCGGCTGCGTTCCAGAGGTTTCTTCCTCGACGTTTCGATGTCCCCGAGACTGCTGGGCGGAAAATGATTATTAAATCCGAGCAGTCTCGTCCGAGTACAAGCTCCTCACAGCACAGAGTGCATCAAAAACAGAGCGTCGCCACTCGGGCTCCTCCACAATCTGGGGAACCTGGGTGGCGGTCGCAGTCCAGGCCAGCTAGGGGTAGGCAAGATCTGAGGACTGTCATCTCTAAGAAGGCTTGGGCTAAGAAGAAGTCCTGACGCCCAAGGCGTCAGGCTTCTGAGGGTGGTCCCCTCCGAGGAGGGACGTTTTCGAGAAATCGTTCATCCTCGGCACCCTCTGGGGGGCGATTCTCTGAGGAGAGTCGCAGCGCTGCCACATCGGTTGTTCCCTGCCGGTTCGCCGCTTCAGGGCACCGAGGTGTCAGCGTCCCCATACGATTCTCCGAGGAGGATCGTAGAACGGTCAGTTCGGTTGTTCCCTGCCGGTTCGCCGCTTCAGGGCACCGAAATATCCGTACAACCGAATCCCGAGGCCAGTCTCGAGAGACTGGTCCCCTTAGTAGAATTTCTGGCAGCGTGGAAACTACTGCCAAATATTTCTCAGTGGGTCCTGCATATAATAGAAAACGGTTACAGAATTCAGTTCGGTTCTCGTCCGCCCAGATTTCAAGGGGTCCTTCCCACAGTGGTGGACCCGAGGCAGGCTCGGGTCATGGAGCTAGAAGTACTGACGCTTCTGCGAAAAGGGGCTATAGAAAGGGTTTCTCCTCCCAGCAGAGAGTCAGGGTTTTACAGCCGTTACTTCATCGTTCCCAAGAAGGATGGGGGGTTGCGTCCTATTCTAGATCTGCGTCAGTTAAAAAGCAGAGTTCAGAAACTCAAGTTCAAGATGCTTACACTCAAACAGATTGTATCACAGATTCAGTCCGAGGACTGGTTTGTCACAATAGACTTGAAGGACGCTTACTTTCATGTATCCATTCATCCTCATCACAGGAAGTTCCTGAGGCTTGCTTTCGGGGGCAAAGTATACCAATATCGGGTCCTTCCATTCGGCCTAGGTTTATCACCCCGCACCTTTACGAAATGCGTGGATGCAGCGCTGGCTCCTCTGAGACTCCAGGGCATTCGCGTATTAAACTATATCGACGACTGGTTGATCCTGGCTCGTTCCGAGCAGTTGGCAGTTCGGCATCGAGATGTCGTTCTGTCTCACATAAAGAGGTTGGGGTTGCGGCTAAACACCAAGAAGAGTGTTCTCCTCCCAGCCCAGAGGACCACTTTTTTAGGGGTGATGTGGGATTCGACAACTATGCAAGCACGATTGTCTCCAGCACGTATTTCTGTGATTCTCACAGCCGTAAAGATGGTAAAACTAGGCCAGTCACTCACTGTGAAACAGTTCCAGAGACTGGTGGGTCTCATGGCAGCTGCGTCCAACGTAATTACTTTTGGCCTTCTGCACATGAGACCCCTGCAGTGGTGGCTCAGGACCAAGGGGTTTTCTCAGAGGGGAAATCCGTTTCGCACGATCAAGGTTACGCGGCAATGCCTACGTGCCTTGGTCATGTGTAAGAAACCTTGGTTCCTCGCCCAAGGCCCAGTTTTGGGGGCTTCTTGTCGACGCGTAACGCTATCGACGGATGCTTCCCTCACAGGCTGGGGGGCGGTCATGAGTGGCCGCTCAGCGACAGGTGTCTGGCAGGACCATCAGCTTTCGTGGCATATAAACCGACTAGAGATGATGGCGGTATTTCAGGCTCTCAAATACTTCCTGCCAGACCTGAGAGGCCATCATGTGCTTGTCCGCACAGACAACACATCGGTGGTCTCTTACATCAACCACCAAGGGGGTCTGAGGTCCCGATTATTATGCAAACTGGCTCATCAGATCCTCCTATGGGCCCAGGGGAAATTACTGTCACTCAGGGCAGTTTATATTCCAGGGTGTTTGAATGTGGGAGCAGATATCCTGTCAAGGCAGGGGCTGAGGCCCGGGGAGTGGAGACTTCACCCCGAGGTGGTGGAGCTCCTATGGGAGAACTATGGTCAAGCTCAGGTAGATCTTTTCGCATCTTACGATACAACCCATTGTCAGCTTTGGTTCTCCCTCACATATCCAGCTCCTCTCGGACTGGACGCTATGGTACAGGTGTGGCCGATGCTGCACCTGTACGCATTCCCCCCGATATCATTGCTTCCGGGAGTTCTGGAGAGGGTTCGCCAAGAAGGGGCTCATCTACTATTAGTAGCCCCGCACTGGCCGACCCGAGTGTGGTTCTCGGACCTAGTGTCCCTCCTTCACGGCTCTCCCATGGAGATTCCTGTCAGAAGGGACTTGTTATCTCAAGCAGGGGGCACGATACTTCACCCTCGCCCGGAGTTGTGGAAACTGTGGGCTTGGCCTCTGAGGGGGCCCAGCTCTTAGAATCTGGTCTCTCGACTGAGGTCGTTGAGACCATCCTTCAATCCAGAGCTCCTTCCACGAGGAAACTATATTCATTGAAATGGAAACTGTTCTCTACATGGTGTGGAGAACGCTTTTTAAATCCTGTTAACTGCCCGGTTGGTACAGTTCTCGATTTCCTTCAAGACCGTTTCTCTGCTGGATTATCTCCCTCCACCTTAAAGGTGTACGTAGCGGCTATATCTGCTTATCGCTCCCCTCTGGGGGCTTCTTCTCTTGGGAGAGATCCTCTTATTATTCGTTTTCTTCGTGGTACATTGAGGCTGAGGCCTGCACTGCACTCTAGAGCACCGGCTTGGGATTTGGCCATTGTACTTGAGGGTCTGGCCCTGGCTCCCTTCGAGCCTATTGAAGAGGTTTCAGAGAAATTCCTTACACTAAAAACTCTATTTCTTCTCGCTATTTCTTCTATCAAGAGAATTGGAGATCTGCAAGCCTTGTCGGTGGCTCCTTCATGTCTGGAATTTGCACCTGGTATGGTGAAAGCATTTTTACACCCTAGGCCGGGTTACATTCCTAAGGTCCCCGCTAATGTGGGGGGCCCTATTGTGCTGCAGGCTTTTTGCCCTCCACCTTTCATTACCCCAGATCAGGAAAGTCTCAATCTGTTATGTCCCGTTAGGGCTTTGGATGCCTACGTTCACAGAGCTGCCCTGTGGCGTAGATCAGAGCAGTTATTTGTCTGCTTCGGTTCAACCAAGAAAGGTTGCCCGGCATCGAGACAGGTAATGAGCAAGTGGGTAGTTGAGGCTATCTCACTTGCTTATGAAGCAGACGGACAGCCTTCACCTATGGCTGTCCGCGCCCATTCTACTAGGAGTATGGCTGCCTCTAAGGCTTTAATTTCGGGGGTTTCCCTTCAGGACGTTTGTAATGCGGCAGGCTGGTCCTCACCGCATACATTTGTCAGATTTTACGACCTAGACCTCTCCACTCCCGGGGCTAGGCTGCTTGTTTCTTAGTGTGCGCAAGGACTCCACACAGAACGGGCATTTCTCATTATGGCGTAGTGGATATGGGGTTCCCACCGCGTCTCAACGCAGCTCGAGTTCCCTTGAAAGGGAACGTCTCAGGTTACGTATGTAACCCTGGTTCCCTGAGAGGGAACGAGACGCTGCGTTCTCCTGCCATACTTCCTGCATGCCCTGATCGACTTGCTTTCAGGCCTTTTCAGAAGCTGTCGCGGTCTGTTTTCTGGTGTGCTTTATAGCTTCCTGGTCTATGACGTCACCCGCCTATGACGTCTCGCTCTTCCATTGGACTGATTATACACGTGCTTCACGACGCAATCACGCAGAGCGTTCCCACCGCGTCTCAACGCAGCGTCTCGTTCCCTCTCAGAGAACCAGGGTTACATACGTAACCTGAGACGTTCTCTTTCGCATGTGCAAAGTTTCACTTTCTTGCTCCTCTCAAACCAGCCCTGAGCGCTCTCTAAGCGTTACAATATGCCATAATTCCAACCAATCAGAGATGAGGCTACTAAATTCTGATTGGCTGGCTTGACAACCAATCACAAGGCTCCCTATCTAATCCATTCAATGTAATACTAATCCAGTGGTACATATTCATCTGTTACTGGACTGCACCCATTCTGTATTGTAAATAAAGGACTGAAATAATTACCTGTACATATTCTTTGACCCTGACACTGTTCCTCTCAAATTGGACACTGTACAATTGCTTCATGGTCATGTTGTGCTTTACCGAGATGCGTCTGATAGTGGTAATGCTTACTTGATTCATGTTGTTGAATACTTGCCTATGCCAAGCGGCAACCTCCCTAGTCTCACGCCGCCTTCACACTGGCAGTTGAAATCAGCTGCGTAATACGCAATACGCCCCCAGCGGACGTCGTACTACACCGTTGAAAAGCGTCGGAAGCGAGTTGTACAAAAATGGCGGAGATTTTTTTTAACAGATGTTACTGTTCTTGTTAATGAACATACATTTAACATAGTAAATCTGCATCTAACTCAAGATAATACTATACTGTCAACTCACTGTCAAATATGCGTTTCGAGACAAAACATGTAATATTAATATTGCAGCCTGCGCTGCAAACTGTGCTGAAGATACATTCCATCAAAGTTAGGCAACACAAACCTGTTTCAAGACTTGAAACATGCAGAAACTAAGAAATTAATTCAGGTTTGTTTATCAGTACCATAGCAACGCTAACTTCCGCTGGAATTGTCGGATAGGAACCATCCGTAGCCTTTCGCAAGAGTTCAATTTTTTGAACGCATCCGGATGACCAACGGACACGATTTTATTTGCACCGCACTCGTTCGGACCCGTTTCTGACCCATTCGCATGCGGTCTGCGAATCTCCATAGGAAATGAATGACTTCCGGTCGTTTCGGAGCCGTATCGGAGCTGATTTCAACTGCCAGTGTGAAGGCGGCGTCAGCCTCAGACGTCACGCCCACGGAATGTTGGCTAAACCGTCAGTCTGAAGGTCTGGCTACGCGAGACTACAACCTCCCTGTCTCTCTCTTGAAACCAACACGGAAGTGAATTAAACTGCAATTCATCGACTGGCCGCTTGAGGCTGGCAGCAAAAGTGAGTCAAATCTGTATCTCCCCCATGTTAAAATGCCCAACTTTACCGCAGAAAAAAATATGTTTACAGCCTGGTGTCTTAAGTTGTTTTGGTCTATACAGCTAATTTTGCCCTTCATGACAACTGTGAGGGGGGTGAATTTTTTTTAGAACTCATCCGTTTAAATTATATTAAGCCTTAAAATGCTGCATAATCAAGGGCGTGGCCACTTGAGTGACAGCTAGGTGGATTGCCGCTGCTGTTACTAGCCGTTTGTCTGCTCTCTGTTAGCCATCATGTCACCTCAGCTGATTCCAGCTGCTGAACTTGCCATCTCTGCCGTGTTTGTACTTTTTTCGGGATTATTTCATACAGTTTATTACACGCCGCCCTTATACCTTCGCCTACGCCGTTGGATTCCATCGTTGTCGAGTATCGAGAGAACAACCAGCGCTGTTCTTTCAGTTGTTTTCCTCTGAGAACATGCACTCATGGATGTCTGACAATATCGTTGCTATTTGGAGTTCAGATTTAAAAACATCTAAGTATGTAAGACACTTGTTCTGCGGTAGCCTACCGTTGATCTTACGGAGCAGATAGACTATAGTATGCTTATTTAACTTTTAAGTGTTCAATAAAAAGTACCGTCAGATTAAATCCTGCAGGTGTCAGAGCTTTCTCTTCGTCCCCTAAATGAGCGCGGATTTCTAGTGCATTACTTGAACTTCTTAGGTAATATCTATCAGAATTTAAAATGGACTGAATAAAGCTCTCTACGAACTTGATGTGCGATGCCGCGCTGACTGACATGTATGCGCATGAATCACTGTCACACACACGCTCAGAGCAAATATTGTAAGTTACTGCATGAGAATAATAATGCATCACAATACACATAGTCTCACGGTTAGTTATGTCTTTTAACTATTATAGCATTTCAAAGGGCAAAAACATGAACTTTAACTATTGGCTTTAGGTCTACTTCAAGTCAGCTGTCACTTTAGCGTGAGGCCAGTAGCACATTAACTTAGCCTGAGCAAACTCGATCACATCGAGCCAGTGTTGCCAGATCGGAAATGTCCAACTATCGTACCAGAAGTTCAAAATGATAGTTTTTGGAAGAACATTACATATTGTAGCGACACAGTGTGGTGCCTGTGTGTGTCTTTGAAGCGGAGAGAGAGAAGCGGTAGGATGTGTGTTTGGACCGAACGACTGAAAACTCTGAAATTATCGTACATTAGCGGATTTTTTTTATTATTGATCGTACATCGTACAGAGGTCAAAATTATCGTACAAATACGATAATTATCGTACATCTGGCAACACTGCGTCGAGCTAGGCGGGCGTAGTTTCAGCATCCAGGCACCTCAACTCCACCCAAAACCCGCCTTTTTGCCCATTTTTCGTTTATCCGGGAGTGACGCACTGTGACGCGCTTCCAAGATGGCGACGGCCGACTCTGCCCACTTTAGGCTTCAAAAACGCTCTTCAGAAACCTACGGGTGACGTCATGGACACTACGTCCATATTTTTTTACAGTCTATGCTATCTGCATGTATTTGTTGCTGTAGCTGATGGAGACGGATTGCATTGTTTGCTCTGACTAGGTTCACTATGGCAAGTTCTTGCTGTTGGGTGAATAGGCGTTGGCATCCACCCCCAGTAGGTCTTCTAGCCATTCTGTAGAAAAATGCAACCACAAATTGTTCTCGTTTGCTTCTTTTTTACTGTGTGAACTGTACTGTATTTACCATACACAGTACTGAAACATCTCAACACGTTATCACGGTATGTTTCACAAAACTACCACTTTTGTTGGAAAAGGAGCATTAGCCACCCTGCAATACAATACATGTGATACGGTAACATGATATGGTACAGTACTGTAGATACAGTCTGAATAGAGTAGAGAGTTGAAGACATACCTGTTTTCTAGTCGGAATGTCCTTATTATGGATGAAACTGTGAAACGGCTTAGATTAGGGTGGACTCTCTGCCCAGCTTCCCTCATAGTCAGGCCATGGTTTATGATATGGTCCACCAAAGTTGCTCTTATGTCATCCGAAATAATGGTCCTTGCGTGGCCTCTTCGACCACGTCCTCCTCTCTCTTCTTCCTCTGCCTCTAGCTCTCCCTGCCTCCATGCTTGCAAAGTTCTCAAAATGGCTTAACTGAGGCCTTTTTGTAGCTGGCTGATTGGTGTTCAGTTTTGTAAGTAAGTATTTTCGAGACTGTCCTCCTCCGAAAAACGACCCCATATGTCGTTTGTACATGCAGCGTAATATGACCTATAGTGGAGTTTTAAAATTAAGCGCCCTCTGGTCTCGTTTATCGGGTGTGTCGTCATCAAATGACCTTTGACTGTCGTTACCAATAAAAACAAAATGCGGCAAGAGGAATGACCCTGAACGCCGTAATCAATGTCTGTTTTATTTTATTTAAAGATCTATTTAATTTATCGTTGTGACTGTCGGCAATTCATGTGTAAGTAAGTGTAGTTTGATGTTTTTTTCTGAATGAATGTGACTTTACCACAGTATATTAGCTCGATCCTGCTGCAGTGCCCACAAATTTTACCATACTGTAGTTGTTCGTTTTACTGTGGAATTTTTAGTTAAAGGTTGTATCAGCGATTGTGGGTGACGTCACTTCTGTTTGTGTTTGAAGCGAGATCCCAAACAAACCAAGTTAGCTCGCTCCTCCCTCCCGTTTCGTGCATACTGAAAAAAACGATCATGCACGCGCATGTATATAAAATCTGCAGTCGAGCCATGTCATATCATACAGCTAGTTTTGCTGGTGCTTCACTGGAAGCAGCAGTATGATAAAACGTACCAGAATCAGTCATATAGCTACAGATCTAACTTTATGGGGAAAACTCATGGTAACAACAGCTATCTGGAATAATATTATAACAGCTTATTATTATTATTCGGCTTACGTTAGTCCTGAACGTAGTGTTATTGCTAATAGTACAATGTTATGGCTACACATCAAAGTAGACACATAGCAAACGCAACTCACACACTAAATAACTACAATCTGATATTCGCTAGAGCTATCCAAGTTTAGTCGAGCTTCACTCATATTTTTTAAAGAATTATATTTTCACACACAGTTCACATACAAAAAAGTCAGCACTAGAAACTACTCACCTGTCCAGAAGAAACAGTGCAATCTCAGCGTCCGATTTAAAATGTTCAATTCTTTGAGTTCTCTCCACCGTTCAAAAGCCTTCCCGATTATTATTCGTTTCTTTTACGAAAAACGGCGGTATTCCCTCGCCCTAATCCTCCTTCTCTTCTTGGGGATTGCCTCTTCCATGTTAAATGTATCTTGTCCGTTGATAGCATAGGGTTGATAGACGCTGGCTTATTCTTCAGCTCCGACTTCGCGTGCAGGCGCCGTGCACGAGCTCAAAAACAAACACCCCTGTCGGTGATTGGTTAGAACCACTGATCTATATAATATCATTCTATATAGATCAGTGGTTAGAACACTGTTTATTTTGATTTTGAGTGGTGGTTGTACCCATTTGTTTTTGTGTGCAGATCTTAGAGCCTAGGCTGCTTACAGAGGCGCGGTTTTTTGACAGCCTGCTTATTGGGCGGGCAGCTAGCGGATCGTTAGGAAAGATTATATGAATGTGATCATTTTTGTTTGGGCCTGAAATCGCTGATACAACCTTTAAATAAGACAACGCCATGCTTTTAAGACTGCGGTTTTACTGTGGTATTTGTAAACACAGTAACACAACACTTATAATGGTTTTACCCTACTGTGGAACTTGTAGTTAAAGCACAGTACCACAACACATACCTTGGATTTAACACAGTAAGTTAACTGTAACGTTCGATTTACTGTGGTATTTGTAGTTAAAGCACAGTAACTTGCATGCTTTTACCACAGTAACTGTGTTTTTACTGTCTACTATTTGTAGTTAGAGCACAGTAACCACAGCACTTACCATGGTTTTACTAACTGTCGTTTTAGTAACTGTCGTTTTACTGTGGTATTTGTAGTTGAAACAGTAACAAAACACTTACCATGGTTTTACCATAGTAACCATAGTTTTACTGTGGTGTTTGTAGTTGAAACAGTAACACAATACTTGCCATGGTTTTACCACAGTAACCATAGTTTTACTGTGGTGTTTGTAGTTGAAAGAGTAACACAACACTTGCCATGGTTTTACCACAACAACCACATCACTGGTCATGCCTTTAATACCTTTTTGTAATGTAATTGAAATTCAATATTCTTTGCCTGTCTTGCAGTTACTTCAGATCACATACTCCTCCATCTCCATCTCCCACAATCACCTTCAACAGCTCTTTTAAGAGGCCATGTCTCTCTCTCTCAGTTTTTTTAAACTGTAATTCACGAGTTCACACTTACATATAATTTTGAGGGAGTAAGATTTAATGCGTATTTGGCGTGCTGTCCGGAGGGAGGGCTCCGAGCTCGGAATTCAGCCCGAACCCAGAGTACTCCCCCCGTATGTAAGTGATTTTTAGAACCAGGAATGTGGAGAAGGGGTGGAGGGGGGATGCTGCAAACTGTCAATGGATCGAGGTAAGACTGCTGAGTCTATATGTACCCTCTTATCATTGATTGCTGATTGCTGTCCACTCGTGTTAATTATCTGAACGTGCTCCTCCCGAACTTAGTTAATAAAACTTCATTTAATTTACACATATTTTTGCTCTCTTTCTTTCTCTTCTTCATCATGGAATATTTTTAAAAATCAAAATTTGATAAAAAACACGGATAATTTTTAACACACTGTCTCAACATGTATATATTTCTCTTTGTTTCAGCTGAAAAGAAAGTGCTGTCAAGGGCTTGTTAAACCTGTCTTCGTGGAGAGGGATGAATTCGGCCATCTTGTGCGTTTATGGAGAAGGAAAAAAGCTGCAAAGGCAAATGTTTCCAATGGTATGTCTGTGTTGGTCTTAACCCTTGATTGAACATTACTGCAGTTACATTTTGCACAGCATTTGATGTTTCTTAAACTTTGTTTTACATACTACACTACCCCATCAGTAAGAACCCACAATAAAGCGTCATGTCGAAGTAGTAATAGTTCATTCAACTGACCAAGTCAGCAAATTCATATGATATTGTGCAAGTGCACTCGTACAAAATTCTATGACTTTTACTCCAGCTGCTGTCATTGGCCATTGCCTCAACTCTCTTGCAGATTGTGCCCATTGTAAGTAGTCGGACCGTTTATATCAGAAAGTTCATATCAAGTCCATTGTATTCTTTATTAACCTTTACATATTTGCGCCGTCTCTTCTCGTACCAACAGTACATGATATCTTTCCACATGTTGATTTTTATTGACCACATCTGTTTAAGAAGCAGGAGTCTGGAAATGCTAGTTTAACAAGTTACGTGACACATCAGATCTTAAAATAACTTGTCCTAATCAGATCACTTAAACGATTAGTTTACCCAAAAATGAAAAATTCTGTCAGTAATTACTCATGTAAGACTGGAAAAACTAGAAGGACTTTAAGAGAGGACCACTCTCTGAGAAAACAAAGGAAATTAGCATTTGAACTCCCCCTCATGCATTATTGAGACGAAGGTCTCACCTCCCTCATCCCAATCTACATTTCTCTCCCCCATTCTTCATCCTGGCAGAGATCTCCCAAACTCACACAAGAATCTAAATGGTTTAATGTGAATGATTATCATCGAATTTTATACATGTTTGATATTATTTGAAATGTCTCGGTGTGACTGGTACAAAGGTCTTATTCCCAAAGAAGTAAACCGAAAGGTAATAAAGTTCTTAGGAAGTTTAGAAATATCTTCCACAGCCTCCAATACTGGAGGATGTGTCTTTGAGTTAACACCTTCTGACCATTTGACTGAATGCTAATTTCTCACTGTTAGCAAATGGTTACTTGCCGGTAAATTTCCACTGTGGATGAGGTTTAGATTTGAAATGAGGTCGGAGTATATAAATGAAACGCAGTGCGGGCTCGGGGCCTTTCTGTATTTGAGATCGGCCCGTGAGGCTGGGAGTTGCGAGACTCTCAGCCTCATGCATTTCTTGTTGGGTAAACTTTTTCTTCTTTGTTCTAAAGCATTTGATGTTTTACATTAATTATCTTTGAATTGATTATGAAATTGTAATGATACATTTACCTGACATATTAAATTGTGATATTTGATTATTCTAATTGACTTTGACATTATTTTCATTCAAGAGTTAAAAGAATAGTAAAACATCGCTCACATTTAATGATACACGGATATCATTTAAACCTTTTTCATTTATGGAGTCAGCTGAAATAACGAGTTAATACATGAGAAAATGTATTACATTTAACCAAAAATACTTTGCTGCAAGAAAAGACAGTAACACGCAGAGACCTTCACCGCTAATTCGAATACCGCCATTGGATCGAGTTAGACGGCCTTACAAAGTGGTGACCACGACGTGATCTCGCATCACGAGCAACGTCTTATCCAGCAAAGTATTGGGATTTTGAAATCAACGAGGTTTGAAACTCTTCTCTTTCTTACACCGTTATGGTAAGTCAACTTTTTCTGCCCTTTTTTAGAAGTGTTGAGAAAATGTTGTTTGCATTGTTACGGATCGAAAAACCATTTGTTTAGTCCGGAACTGAAACACGTGAGGACGTGATAGTGGCGGCGCAGATAAAGAATGAAAACCCTTGTTAATAGATTTTAAAAATATCGTTGTTTACCTATACGCAACGAGAAACGAAACCTAAATTGGAAAACATCTTCCAAATTATATTCTGGTACTCGATGAAGAGCTGTAAATTTGAGCCTCAAGATTTAAAGTCAGCATGTTTTCTCCATTGTTGCAACAAACGAGCAACACGTGGTTAAAAAGGAGCAAACAACAGAAAGAAAATTCTAAGTTTGTAAACAATCGGAAAACATGTGATTTTATATAAAAAGGCAAGTCGATACATTTGTTTATGAAAAGCAATTTGGGAAAAAATAGGATTGTATGATCACAGGTTAAAATTTAGATTTCAAGGCTAAGCTAAATGCTATGACCATGCGTCATTTGCCAAGGCTAAGCTAAATGCTATGACCATGCGTCTTCCAAAAATGATTAACAGGATATGGGACTAAAAAGCATGCAATAATTCTGTTTGTATTTTTAGATTTGTAGTTGTGCTTAACACATTGTGCTCATAGAACACACTTTATGGTTGTTTGTGCTACTATATGTGTACATAGGCTAGTTAAGTTTATTCTTTGAAACACAGGATTGCTTTACTGTAAGTGTGTTTGTATCACTTAGGTAAAGGCTGTAGATGCATTGCATTCTAGGCCATGTATCTTGTGTAAACTGAATTAAGCACGTGTTTCTATGCTGAATTTGTTTGCCTCCTTATACAGGAGCATAGGATTGCCATGTGGCTACAATGTGTTTTCACAGTGCATTTGAAATCTACAAAAGAGAAACAACAAACGCGCATCTCATTAATCCTGAAACAAAAACCCTTTCATATTTAAGGCTTCAGAGAATGAAATATTGTCACGTTTGAACTAATTCTGGATTGCTCTGAACTTATTTTTCAAAATAGATTACCGGATTCGTATATTTCCACAAGTTTGCGCCAGACATTAGTGACGACTAATACTGAATATCAGATTCAAGTGTACTTGAATGAGGGGAACGAGTTATTTCCGTCCAGAATCAGCAAAATGCTGTTTGATCAACCTGGATTTGGGTGCGTTCCATAACTTCTGTTCTAATTTAATGTTCTATTAGATAAGTGTACGTGGGTATACCACGGGCTTGACTAAACCAAAGCCATTTTAAGAAAAGTAAGTTGATCGGCTAACGTCTTTTAATGGTGGTCATGACCTCTACTAATTGAAACAATTAATTTAAGTTCCTGAGGTGGCATTCAAGGGGGCTATTCAAGTGTCTGTTATTGTGTACGTGTGAATACGGCACATCTCAGATATTTAGCCAATTACCTCTGTTTTGATAAGTCAGACTGGTGAGATTGTGTCGTGCATCCTTAGAAGGACTGCAAAGTGATATAGTTTCCTGATCTATAAACGGAAAATATAAAGTAAGAGAAAATAGAATAATCAAACGTTAAAATGGCCACGTTGCCTTTATATAGTCTTTAAAAAAACTAAATTAAACGAACGGGCATTTGAAATCTACATCAGAAACCGCGAATGTGCTTCTAATCAGCCCTGAGCCAAGAAACCTTTTCATATTCAAATGTATTGACATGAGAATGAGCACAGATTTGACCATGTGTTTAGCATGTGCTTGCGGTCATTGGGTGTTAACAACAACAGAATTCCTCATTGGCTATCAGCCTGGCCGTTGTTGTACATACAATGCACTGACCAGTACAGCTTTGACACTTTGACAACTAAGTTGTTCCAGAGACTCTTTTGAGACCAGAAACAATATAATTTAATTTATATTCCTTTTAATATAATATAATTGTATTATAACTCAAATTATAATATACATTATATTGTAATCGCCAAGCAGGGCATTCATTGGAGAAGTGTGACATTTAATCCTTTCAATTCGATTTCATTGGCCTGCTACCCAGTGCCAAAAGGGGAGGGGATGTGCTTTTATTTTTTGCCTTTACAAAAACGCAACCAGAAGTGTGGCACAGGTAATAGCAAACCAAATCATCCTTAACTGGGACGCACCAACTAAAATTGAATCTGATCAGAGAAGTAAATTTACAAGGAGGGTGTGAACAGAAGTATCACAGCCTTTTGCATGTCACAAGAGATCTGCACACGTGTGAATGACACCACAAAACAGCAAATGCTAAGCAGGCAACGCCGAAACAGGTGAACTAATTTCTGCCCACAGATCTGACTGTAAAGAGAGCAACTTTGAAATAAAGCAATGGGCATCGACCCATTTGATCTCATAACAATATGAGTGAGAAAAACTCTGGTTAATCCAGAAAATTTCCCCAGCAGAACTGGGATCTCGGGACCTCTAATGCTCATGACACAGCAGACTGTGAAGGCTCCACTGCAGAAGCAGCTTTTAGGTGTCACACACTGCACAGAAACAACAGCAATAATTCAGACCTGGTCAATGAAACTCGGTTTCATGTGACAACTGGAATTAAAATTGCAATGGACATGATAATGGAGAAAGGAGAAGAATTCCACATGTCTGAATTTGAAACTGTTGAAAACATCCGAATTAACTGGTTCTCTCTGCATTTGTTTCTGTCTCAGGTTTATTACTGCAATTCCTTGAAGGACGGATGCCAGGACGGGCCGGACCCAACCCGCATCAGAGCCAGGACAGCGGGATTGTTAGAATATAACCTGAGACTCGGGAGATGGGTGAAAAGACACTTCAAGAGGCCATTAACATCTCACAATAGCACATCACTATATAAGCATGGCCTCCCAGTATAGAACTGGAACTAAATTTGCAACACAATTATTATAGATTAGATTCCACCCATCTCCTAGACATGAACACTGAACACACTCCTCCATCACTACACACTCCTCCATCACTACACACTCCTCCATCACTACACCCTCACATCATCATCACCTGGAATAGATCAAGTCTATCCAGGCTGAACACTACACATACTAAGAAGATAAAGATGACAGAGTCCAAAAGTGTCACTTCACTAAAGACCTATTGTACATCTTCACACTAACAGATCCGGATAGCTTCACACATATAGGATGGTAGAGCTGATCCAATGATGACAGTCTAACAGAGACGCACATAGCATACGCTATTCACAACACACACAAAAACACTGTAATATACATATGAATGGCCACAGTCACAAATCGATAATGCAAATTATAAGCAGACCTGCTATTCAATTTTCAAAATGTTAAAATTTTCTGATTGTTGTTAGGGTGGTTGGAAAATCGGAGGGCCCCTGATTTCTCAACATACCACTAATAACAAAAACATCATAAAAAACAGATAGATCTGAAGAATGAGCGCTTCGATCAATTACAAAATTTACAATTTAACCCTTTCATCGACTGTGACTTAGCCAGAACACACACTCTCATACACAATCTCTCTATATCTCTCTCTCTCTCTCCCACACACACACACTCACTCACAACTATTGCAAGGAATGAACTATCTACATTATTGAATGATTAAGCATGTCCCAAGTCACTGAGATCTGCATAGGTGGCTTGCATTAGAAGATTCCTGAACACAGTGATTATTAGACATATATATAGAGATATTTCTTCATAATTTTCGATTGAATATTATCATTATTATTACATGATTTATTGATGCATAGGATATGTTTGATTGTTTAGATTACACCGACCTCTTGCTGCATTTCCTTTGAATAATTCAGACCAAGAATATTTATAATTCCACTACAATTTAACTTCATCACAGTGGTAATGGAGAATTGGATTTTTAAAATGAGACCACCTTACCATTCAGGACCTTTAGAAACACTCGAGACCAGATGTACCAATCGCACTTGCTGACATGAACCTGATATATTAGATTGAACATGACATGATTTTGTTTTGTTGCATTATGTGTTCGTATGCATTTCCTCACGGCTTCAAGTTCATAAGTGCTCAATCGTGAAATGGACATTTAAGACGATTTTCAGGTGTCTCACACGAAGCAGTGTGGAACCAAGGAGAACGCCTTCATCTATCGAGGTCTGCCCAGACAACCGCACCGCTGGAGGTGACAGGATTGGTCAAGAGGGTCAGATTATCGTCATGGGGAAGGGGCCAGAGAAGCAGAAGTTTCTCTATGAAGGAATGACACGTCGACTGAACAAGTCACAAACGTCCAGATTGACTTTATGAACTTTGCTCACTTTCTATGCTGAAACGCAAGAAGAAAACCTGAATGCATTCATCCACCTGCTGAACTCAAGCTACACCTGGTGAGATCAGGCGTTCTGCAGGTGAACACAGCTCTCTGAAAGCTTCTACAGATGCTAACATTGCAAAGACAATTTTTTGAGTTACGTCTCAAGGATTACAACAACCGTCTTACTGTGACCACGTAAGTGTTCATCTGAATTTGACCCACGTGGTCAAGAGGCCAATCTGTAAGACTGGAAAAACTAGAAGGACTTTAAGAGAGGACCACTCTCTGAGAAAACAAAGGAAATTAACATTTGAACTCCCCCTCATGCATTATTGAGACGAAGGTCTCACCTCCCTCATCCCAATCTACATTTCTCTCCCCCATTCTTCATCCTGGCAGAGATCTCCCAAACTCACACAAGAATCTAAATGGTTTAATGTGAATGATTATCATCGAATTTTATACATGTTTGATATTATTTGAAATGTCTCGGTGCGACTGGTACAAAGGTCTTATTCCCAAAGAAGTAAACCGAAAGGTAATAAAGTTCTTAGGAAGTTTAGAAATATCTTCCACAGCCTCCAATACTGGAGGATGTGTCTTTGAGTTAACACCTTCTGACCATTTGACTGAATGCTAATTTCTCACTGTTAGCAAATGGTTACTTGCCGGTAAATTTCCACTGTGGATGAGGTTTAGATTTGAAATGAGGTCGGAGTATATAAATGAAACGCAGTGCGGGCTCGGGGCCTTTCTGTATTTGAGATCGGCCCGTGAGGCTGGGAGTTGCGAGACTCTCAGCCTCACGCATTTCTTGTTGGGTAAACTTTTTCTTCTTTGTTCTAAAGCATTTGATGTTTTACATTAATTATCTTTGAATTGATTATGAAATTGTAATGATACATTTACCTGACATATTAAATTGTGATATTTGATTATTCTAATTGACTTTGACATTATTTTCATTCAAGAGTTAAAAGAATAGTAAAACATCGCTCACATTTAATGATACACGGATATCATTTAAACCTTTTTCATTTATGGAGTCAGATGAAATAACGAGTTAATACATGAGAAAATGTATTACATTTAACCAAAAATACTTTGCTGCAAGAAAAGACAGTAACATGCAGAGACCTTCACCGCTAATTCGAATACCGCCATTGGATCGAGTTAGACGGCCTTACACTCACCCTCATGTTGTTCCAACACCGTAAGACTTTCATTCATCTTCGGAACACAAATTAAGATATTTTTGATTAAATCTGAGAACTGTCTCACTCCTCCATAGAAGCTAAGGGATCGAAACTTGCCGGCCTAGAAAATTAGAAAAGACGTTTAAAATAGTCCAAGTGACTAGAGTGGCTCAACCTTGAGTTTATCCAGCGACGAGAATACTTTTTGTGCGCAAAAATAACGACTTATTCAACTCTTCATTTTCTTCTCTGTGGGCCTCTGAGTGAGTTTACGTAGTGTAACAGTGCAGCGCTTCTGTGTTGTACTTCAGAACGTAGGCTCGCTATTGGCCGACGCAGGTCATGTGCGTGATGCGTGTGACGTACAACACAGAAGCGCTGCGCTACGTGACTCACTCAGAGGCCCACACAGAAGAAAATGAAGAGTTGAATAAAGTCGTTATTTTTGCTTGTTTTTGCGCACAAAAAGTATTCTCGTGGCTTGATAAACTTATGGTTGATTGACGAAAGTCTTACGGGGTTGGAACAACATGAGAGTGAGTAATTACTGACAGAATTGTCATTTTTGGGTGAACTAACCCTTTAAGTTCGTCCATAACACCAAGAACAATAACTATAATGATAACTATTTTAACATCCACAACAAACGGACAATAAAGTTCTGTTTATTATCAAAAGTGTGTGCTTGTTCAGCCTCCCTGGCAGCTTCTTCAAGATCAGCACTGGGAGCTTTGAGTTCAAGTTCCCTGTTAATAGCAGCTTTCTGACAGAATTTATCAAATTTTGATTTTTAAAAATATTCCATGATGAATAAGAGAAAGAAAGAGAGCAAAAATATGTGTAAATTAATTACAGTTAAAAAAAAACTGAGAGAGACAGAGACAGACAGAAAGTGAGTTTTTGCGAGAGATGGCCTCTTAAAAGAGCTGTTGGATTAAAGGTGGTTGTGGGAGATGGAGATGGAGGAGTATGTGATCTGAAGTAACTGCAAGACAGAAAAAGAATATTGAATTACAATTACATTACAAAAAGGTATTAAAGGCATGGCCAGCGATGTGGTTATTGTGGTAAAACCATGGCAAGTGTTGTGTTACTGTGCTTTAACTACAATAGTACACAATAAAACACAGTTATACGTTACTGTGCTTTTACTACACATGACATGGCGGAAAAATGTGTGGACTTTTTGCATGATACGTTTCCCAACACAGGCAAATTTCAATTTTTGAATGTCCAGTGATGGGAATAACGGCGTTATAAATAACGCCGTTACTAACGGCATTACTTTTTCCAGTAACGAGTAATCTAATTGATTACTCTTCTCATCTTAATAACGCCGTTACCATTACTGCCAAAAAATGCGGCGCGTTACTATAACTGATGAAGCTGTTTTTTTTTTCATCAGACCAACTAGATCTCTGAGCGAGAGGCAAATACTTTTTTTTACTGTTCTTCCTTGGATAGTGGGCAGAGCACGAGACAAGCGCATAAATGCTGACGATTGGCTATAAGGTAGAGTAAAATGTCATTGTAAGCCAATCAGAGGTAGAGTTGGGCGGGTGTTCGAAAGCACGCATAGTAGTGATGGGCATTCGGCTCTTTTGACTCAGCTCACTGAAAAGAGCCGGCTCTTTTGGCTCACAAACGGCTCTTTAAATGACTTTGACTATAATATTTCAATTTGTATTACATAATTATTTAATTTCTATAGGCTAAATTTGTAAAAATAGAGTCGGCTCTTCAGATATGCGAGCCAGCTCCCAACGTTCACCTAAAAGAGCCGGCTCTTAGAGTCGGCTCATTCGCGAATCGCGAACGACCCATCAAAAGCTCATTCGCGAACGAGTCGATCCATCATCACTAACGCTCATTCACGAACGACCCATCATCACTAACGGCTAACGCTCATGAATTGCGAACGACCCATCATAACGCATAGTCGGGCAGGACAGGACACACAAGGAACAACACAAGCCAGTCAGTCAACGAGAGACAGGTATGGCGACGAGCTTAACAAGCTTAATTTAATTTTGCCCAGTTGTGGCCTGTTGAGGGGCAATAAATATCAAAATTTCCAAAACATCTATTGTGTTATTTGCATTGATCCACTATATAAACATAATATCTACATACATGGCGTTTGATTGGAGGCTAGTCTCACTTTGTCCCACAGCAACATTTTTTTTTTTAGATGCGTGTACAATGTTTCATGTTTCTGTTAATAATGTATTGTATTAAGTGTCCATTTCATTATAATATTCAAATTTATCATAAATAATTGAACATGCACATGTATTTTAAGTTCCGTTAAAGAGGGGTAGAGGTGGGGTCACATTTGAGCATTTAAAATTTAATTTTACTTGAAAGTAACGCAATAGTTACTTTCATAAGTAACTAGTTACTTTTAAAATTTGTAACTGAGTTACTAATTTAGTTACTTTTTGGAAGAAGTAACTAGTAACTGTAACTAATTACTTTTTAAAAGTAACTTGCCCAACACTGTGAATGTCACAATGAAAACTAACTTTATAATGCTGGCGTCCGTTTGAATGAACGTCACACAGCTTGAAATACAAATACCGATTTGAAACACGACATCTTTTCATTCATAAACACGAGACTATAGGAGACGGATGGAAACCCTACCTGTACGTGTGATGAAGTCATCAAAAAGATATATTTTTATAGCAATAAACTACTTTGAATAGCTGGGAGAGTTTGACGTAAACTGGTAACGTTAGCAGGTAGATTAAAAAACAAATAATGCATTGAGGCGAAAGTCAAAGTTTATAATGCATTTCTCCATATCTACAGCTGCCGGTAGGGGCGCAAATTTAGGGAACGCTCTTATGTGTCGTATTTGAAGGTCACAAACGACCTAAATGGTCGTATGGGTTGGAGGACTTGTTGGTATTTTCAGGTGTGTGACTATGTCTTTTCAATTAACCAATGTGTGTTGTATTTTGAATAGATGTGTTTCCCCAATGGTACCCTGAGATTTCATTTTTGAACTAAGTGTCTTATGTATGTGTGTAGTGTCTAGGAGCACGTGTGTTGCAGAAAGGAGCAAGTGTGTTACACAATTGCAACAAAAGTGCAAAGCAGCGTTTTTGTTTAAGGTATGGTTACACTTTGTTTAAGGTATACTAACAACAACTTCAAGTTATATTACTTTGGTTTAAGCATGTGTCTATAGTGTTCAAGCAACGAGCAAAAACTGTAACATCAAAGTACATGCAGCATCAAGTTTGAGAGTTAGGGCAAATTCTAACAACACCAGTCTGAAAATTAATGTAGACGCTCGAGAAAAATATAAAATTAATGTAAGGGTTAGGGTTAGTGCCAGTAAGTTTGTCACGGCTCCACCAGACCTGCACGCTCCGCCCACTCGTTCACTCTCCCCTGAGTACTGATTCACCACACCTGCACCTCATATCTGACTTCCTATAAAACATTCACTTCCCCTTCACATCCTTGTCTGGTCTCGTCTATTGCTAGACACACAGACTCTACCTCTTCCCTTACCTGATCTACTTACCCTCGATGTCCGTTCTCCGATTCAGTTCCTGTACTTCATTTACCATCACCAGAGACACTCGCCTCAGCCTTCCATCCAGCCTGTTCCGACCACCATCTGCAAGAGACAATTCTAATTACTCACCAGCGAAGTTCCATTTGCCATATCATCATTGTTTGCTAACTCACAACTTACATCTGCTGGCCTCCGTGCTTCTGTTCATAATAAAACTCCTGTTACATTTCTATACTCACCTGCCTGATTCTTCACTATCCGTGATAAAGTTACTGTAAAATTTACAGCAATCTCTTTACAGATTATGTGGTGAAAAGACCAGAAGAATCTATGAGGTGCCCCTAGGGACATTATTCAGAATTACCATGCATATACATGTACTTTTCCTCTCACATACACATATGAAACCAAATTCATTCACATACTATAATGAAATGCTCACACACATACAAGTGAAATGCTTTTACGAACACAACTGAAACGCTCTCATACATACAACTGAAAATATTACGCTCACACACACAACTGAAATGCTTACACACACACAACTGAAATGCTTACACACACACACAACTGAAATGCTCTCATATATACAACTGAAAATATTACGCTCACACACACACAACTGAAATGCTTACACACACACAACTGAAATGCTCTCATATATACAACTGAAAATATTACGCTCACACACACACAACTGAAATGCTCACACACATACAAGTGAAATGCTTTTACAAACACAACTGAAATGCTCTCATACATACAACTAAAAATATTACACTCACACACACAACTGAAATGCTCTCATGTATACAAGTGAAATGCTTTTACAAACACAACTGAAACGCTCACACATACACACACACACACACACACACAACAGAAATGCTCACACACATACAAGTGAAATGGGTAACACTTTATATTACGACCCGCAAACAACTGCGTAAGTAAACCGAAATTAAGGTGTACGTTTCTGTAATTATAGTGTACTTCCGTGTATGTATAAGGGAACAATATGTTAAGTTTTGGGTAATAAAGGGGTACAACCAGATATACAACCTGCAAAGAACTTCGTAAGTAAACTTAAATTACGGTGTACGTTTCTGTAATTATAGTGTACTTATGTGTAGGTATAAGGGAGCAATATGTTAAGTTTTGGGTAATAAAGGGGTACAACCAGATATACAAGCAAATTATTTATAATGTAATTATTTTAAAACTAACAGGTACCTATTCTGTTAATATATTCCAGGCAAAAATTGTATGTCTGTTGTATATAAAAGTTTTTATCACATTTCTGGCAAAATATTCTTGTGCAATGTAGTTACAGGGTAATTTTGACATCTGTGGGCTGTAAATTAAACGTGTGTGTATATATATATATATATATATATATATATATATATATATATATATATATATATATATATATATATATATGTGGCTGTATGTATGCACAGTATGATAAAAATTGAATTTATTGGCTTTTCTTACTAAACTACTTAACGTTAAGCCAAAAAAAATTGTTTCTGCTATGATTTTAATTTAGAACGTACCATGTAGTACTTAGTACTTACCTTATCACATTGTATTGCAATGACACTTAAATGTCAGGGCAAATATACTGTGTAATTAAAACGTTTTTTTGTTTTGTTTTAGTAGAGTACCTTTCTCTGTAATTACTGTGCAAATAGTGTTGTTTCGCATTGTTACATAGTAAGTAGTGTTTGTTACCCGTTTCAACTGTGTATTTACAGGGTAAGTGTAACTCCTGTGGGCTATAAATTAAAGTGGCGCTTGTTACCCCCTTGTTCTGTGTATTTACAGGGTAAGTGCAGTAAATATACAATAAAGGATCCCATTTAATTTCTGACTTTTATTTTACAAAAAAATTTCAAAACAAAATTTCAAAGTATTTACCCTGTAACACAGAACAAGGGGGTAACAAGCGCCACTTTAATTTACAGCCCGCAGGAGTTACACTTACCCTGTAAATACAGTTGAAATGGGTAACAAACACTACTTACTATGTAACAATACGAAACAACACTATTTGCACAGTAATTGCAGAGAAAGGTACTCTTATTAAGAAAACAAAACAAAAAAACGTTTTAATTACACAGTATTTGCCCTGACATTTAAGTGTCATTGCAATACAATGTGAAAGTTTTTACATGTGTATATATATATATATATATATATATATATATATATATATATATATATATATATATATATATATATATATATATGTTTAATTTACAACCCACATATGTCAATATTACCCTGTAACTATATTGCACAAGAACATATTTTGCCAGAAATGTGATAAAAAATGTACAACAGATGTACAATTTTTGCCTGGAATATATTAACAGAATAGGTACCTGTTAGTTTTAAAATAATTACATTATAAATAATTTGCTTGTATATCTGGTTGTACCCCTTTATTACCCAAAACTTAACATATTGTTCCCTTATACCTACACGGAGGTACAGAAACGTACCGTAATTTCGGTTTACTTACGAAGTTCTTTGCAGGTTGTCTACTTGCTTGTTACCCCTTTATTACATAAAACTTAATATATTGTTTCCTTATACCTACACATAAGTACACTATAATTACAGAAACGTACACCGTAATTTCGGTTTACTTATACGCAGTTGTTTGCGGGTCGTAAATTTCAGTATGTTGTATGAAAGCATTTCAGTATGTTGTATGAAAGCATTTCAGTATGTTGTATGCAAGCATTTCAGTTGAAACTGAAGCACATTTCAGTTGAAACGGAAGGTGGTTAAAGTCCCCACTCCAGTTGGTGACAGTAGTGCACCTCAAGAGGAAGAACTAGAAGCTGTTGAAAGAAAGCATAGTACAAAAGCGCGCCTTTCACAATACAAGCGACCGCAGTTGACCGTTCGTTCGCCCGCCAATCGCGGTACACCAGCGTTTCTCAAAGTGTGGGGCGCGCCCCATTGGTGGGGAATATAGACGTGACAGGTGTCGCGAGCTAAACGGGAGGAAATTTTCCTTTTTATGCCTTTATATCTTTATTCGTTGATGGCGAGTCCGCATCGTCAACTTCATCTTTGCAGCAACACAGAAAACACCAGTTTATTAATAAACAATTAAATGTCTCCTTGCTATTTTTTACACATTCATCATTACTTTTGCCGGTTCTTTGTGGCAAGCTTTTTTATTCGTGCGCTTGAGTGCGGCTGCGGCAATATCCTGTATAGCCTATTTAAGTAATTAAATCAATATAAAGGGGCGATTTGTCCACTAATGGGTTAAATTAACAACTACTAGTCGATTAGAAAAAAAACTTTAGTCGGAGACAGCCCTTATTCCACATATTCTCGAACCAGCAGGGCATTCTGTGTTGAGCGACCCTGAGCGGAATGAGCGAGCGGAGGAATATTCAGAAATGCGTTCTCCGCTCACATGCTCTGATCTGAACAAAGGAATATTAAAATAATGAATTATTAGTTTATATCTTATACACTGCCCATCATTTTAATCACATATCAAATGTTATGTCTATTTTAATGTGTAATATATACATTTTTTTTTATTTCACGTTTTTAAGTACAATATTATGTTAGTCCACAGCCCCCAACCAGGGGGTGCTGATGCTATGACGAGTGGCACTTTTATTTCTTTTCTATTTTTGAACTTGATACAAATTTTGACACAACTGCACTTTTATTTTCTCTATTTTTGAATTTCATGCAAGTTATGACACAGCTGCACTTTTATTTTCTTTATTTTTGAACTTGCTGTTATTTGATGTAGATAGTTAGTTTGTATTTCACAACTTGTTACTAAAATGATTTCCATTACACGAGAGTAGATGTTAAAACTTCATGCTGATTTGTACTCGGCTTTCGCCAAGATAAGCAACACTAAGACGTAGCTTTACAGTAAACTATGCTTCACCCATTTACGCTTCTTTCCATATGGTGGTGTGACTCCCCTTCTGTCTGGCGTTAACGGCTGCAGTGTACTTGGCGCGTCAGCACACACGACGGCTGCAACTACAGTGTGGTCTCCCTAGTGGACCAGCGCGACAACCGTCTGGATTGAGCCAAGTAGGGGACATCTCTAGGGTCTTCAAGTGGGCACCTTCCGTCCTCAGTGTTTCGTCGACTAGCCCACGACACCTCAAGAGGGCTCAACAGTGACTCTGGCGTCCCAGAGTCACCCCCCTCCGTCCCCCACTCAACTCAGCCCAGCTTACTGACCTCTACATCCCTCCTGCTGCTGAGACCTAACCACAATCTCACAATCTCTCCACATATACTATACTGATACTACTTGTTACTTTAATAAATTGGAACATTTTAAACTTGTTGCATATTTCATTAGCGTTGGGGCGATGGGGGCAGGTGGGGCTTGAAAATTCCCCCTTGTCCAAAGTGGGGAATGACCGAAAAAGTTTGAGAACCACTGCGCAACACCAATGTCTGCTCAACAGCAAAGAACATTAACCGAGGCAGCGGGCTTGCTGAAAACCATACTGGCCTCAGCGGAGACCATCAGAACCCTGTCAAATGCCACAACAATTGTTTAGTTCGCTACTTCGGTTAGGCTTCTTTGCTGGCCAGCCTGGCCCTTACGAAAAATAAGTTTATTCAAGTGTTCTATTAGTATACTTCTTTTCAACTAAAAATAAGAAAGCATACTTTCACTCTATATTTTATATACTTCTCAGAAATATACTTTATGTCTTCTCAGAAATATACTTAAAATTACACTTCAGAAAACTTGACAAATACTGAGAGAAAAGTCCAAGTAGGCCTATATTTGGCCTTTACTTGTACTCAATCTTTTGCTCGAGATATACTTAAAAGTATAATTAGGCTAAGTATTCAAAGTACACTTGGCTTGTAGTTGTGTTCGAGTCTCTTTTGATCGAGTAGCCTATTTAATATACTTTTTTTACATCGTTTTTCATATACAGTTTTATGAAACTTACATTGTTTGAAAATATTGATTAAAATATTCATATAAAACAGACATGTTTCTAATTCTGCGTATCTGCATTTTTGGCTAGTGCACTGAAAGTGTACATAGGAATTTACTTTAATTCTACTTTACTCTTTCCCCACCATTGACTGAATTTTCCAGCTATTCATGTTTTCAGTGTTATACGCTAGGGGGCGCTATGACAAATCTTCTAGTTTAGAATCTCCGGATCAAAACACAGGAGAAGAAGCTGAAACAAGCGATAGAAGATTGCTCACTCAAATGTAAAATAACGTGATCATCAAACACTGAACAGCGTTTAAATCAAAACTGTTTAATGTTTCCAAATGAAATGAAGCGTTACACATGAAGAGAAAACGACTGTGAAGCTTTGGGGGTGTTGGACTCGATCTACTTCATCTGTGTTTTGATCATCGTTCTGAATCGGATCTTTGACAAAAATTAGATGTTTTCAACTTTTTTGTTTAAAATGCAGCCTTTCTCTATGAAACTTACCAACATTCAAGTGTTGATAAAAAAAGGATGCATGAAGCTGGGGTGGTGATGGCGCAGTGGATAAAGTGGGTCGCATATGGAGTTCCGATCGGCTCTTTAATATGACTTTGCAACATGTACTCGTTACAATGAACGTGACGTCTGCGTCTGCCACATCACTCGTTCGTGTGCCGAACGTGACGTCTGCGTCTGCAGAACGTGACGTCTGCGTCTGCCACATCACTCGTTCGTGTGCCGAACGTGACGTCTGCGTGTGCAGAACGTCTGCAGCAAGGGGGTTTCCAGCACATTTCACACTTATTCATTCTTTATTATTTTCCTCCACTGATCTTCTGTTGTATTTTATTAGCAATAAGTGATTTTTACCTTGCTTATGTATAGCTTTTTATTCCAAATAGTAAATATGAATTTACACAAATGATCATGTTAAATTTTTTGTTTGCCATTGTTTCTTGTCAACATATCCACAGATACTTATGAAGAAATCATAAAAAGTTGTTCTAGCATGTATGTATATTCAGCACTAGGAGTCTCTTGACCAACACAAAATAACGTAGTTGTAAACATTTGGGCTTATTTAACTAACATAAATAATATTTGTAATTTGTAATATTTGTAATGTTTAATTTTAGAGTTTCGCCGAAGTTTGATTGACAGTCGATCTGACAGTCAACAGATTTATATAAAACAGTTACACCTCAAAAGAGAAAGGCGAGCACAGTTTATTATTGAATAAATTGAGGTGTATTCTCAGTGTATAATTGTAAATGTTGCAGAAATTACTTGCCTTTTTGATGTTGATACTTCCTCAATATAGATATTTTATCATTTCCCATTTGTGATTTGAACTGTTCTCAAATCTTTTAATTCTGCCTTTACAGTATATTTACCTGCACTAAAGAACACGCTACTATCTCTGTTTCTACACCTTCACTAAGCCGTTGAATACGCTATTAGTAGGCATAGTCAAACTGTCTCAAACTAACTTAGCCTACTTTTTCTCATAGCCATTTTACAATTATAAAAATTTAAATCACAATAACAACCCCAACAACAAGCTATAAAAATGCAATAGCCTATATTAATTTGGTTTCTTCATAATTCTATCTTTGTGGGGGCATTTGGCCCTCAAAACGTGGGTTAAACAGGAACACACACACATATCCTATATAAAAATCACAGACGCAAGTGTCACGTTCATTGAGACGAGTGCAAGTTGCAAAGTCATATTAAAGAACCGATCAGAACGCCGGCCGCTGACACACTTCACTGAGCCGTGTTGTAGGCTCCTGTGAATAGCGTGTTAACGAAA
Organism: Gila orcuttii; assembly: GCA_026230005.1. Classification (NCBI taxonomy): domain Eukaryota; kingdom Metazoa; phylum Chordata; class Actinopteri; order Cypriniformes; family Leuciscidae; genus Gila; species Gila orcuttii. Next base: position 35,460,598 of record JAPDVR010000003.1, on the reverse strand, counting down.
AAAAACATTAAATAACTTCACTGCCACACGTGAATGACGCGTGACGTCTGACTCGACACTTCACTGCCACGCGTGATTTGCGTGACGTCTGCGTCACGTCAGCGTCTTAAATTGAATAGAAATAAATAGCAGAATAAAAAAAAAAAATAAGACGTTGAGTGAGACGTTCATTGAGACGAGTGCATGTTGCAAAGTTATAATAAAGAGCCGATCGGAACGCCATAGTCGCACACCGGACGAGAAGCGCAGCGCCGTGTCGCGCCACGTCTAGGACAACTCCAGGTATCGCACACCGGATGCGCACATTCTATTCGCGCACATTCTATTCGCGCGAGCTCAATTTTGAACCAACTCCTGGTAGAAGAGCTGCACGATGGGTGAGTTTTAACTTGATTTATTATTTATGTTGTATGTTAATTGAATAATAGCTGATGTTTGAACATTAATCAAGTAAAAGTGTCTATCACGTTAAGTCTGTTATTTTGTTGTAACGTTATCCGTTGTCTAGGCAACTATGTTACATAATACAATAGTATTTTAGCTAGCGTTTAGCTAACCCGAGTGAAAACGTTAAACAAACAAGTTATTTGATATTCTTTTTTATCTTATACTTAACTGACAATTTATTTCTTTGTAACATAATGTTATATATAATGACAGCTATTTATTTAGGGTTTGTTGTGGTTTCAATTTTTTTATGAAATCACTTCTCAAGAATCTTTGATGCCAGAAATATTAGACTTTATTAACAAACAAAGCCGAGGATCTCCTGCAGGCGATCACTCCTGATCAGTGCCAAGCTTCTCACATATATACATACATCCTTTCCAAAAATGGTAATAACGTTACATCCTATAGATATTTTTGGGCAGGGGTCTTGTATCATGTGACTTTCTTAGAATAGAATTGACATTCAGGGTATTTTTACAGAAGGTCTTGCAGCTTTCAAAGTCACCTAGACAGTCATATTAGAGGAAATAACTCATACAAGAAATAATTGTGTATTCTTATATAGCTAAATTACTTAGTTTCTGAATAATAAAATCTTCAACATTACTCATACTCCTCTCTGTCAAAAGGAATGTTTTTCTTTCAGTAAATGATGAATGTACTATATTTTAGTTTAATAATAGTTTTTCTGTAATAATTTACGGTACTAGTGAATATTTTCTTCTAAAGTATGCACTATTCAACAGTCATAATTACATTTGGGTATATTTAACCTATGTAACCTATGAAGACTTTTTTGTATGAATGCCCTGTTTTTTCTATTCTTCCCAAACAGATACAATTTTGACTGACAAAAAAAGAACTGCTGCACTGCTACTTTTACGTCACAGACTGAAAAAAAAAGCCAATCGAATTTGGGTACACCCTCTAAATGAAAAAAGGCAACAATTTGGCACTTTCCACCACCTTGTTCAGGAGCTGCAATTAAGTCCAGAAAAGCACCAGCAGTACTTCAGAATGAATGCAGAGCAGATGGAGGATCTGCTGTCAGTCATTGGACCTGACATCACAGGGATGTCTATAAATTACCGGACACCTATTGGGCCAAAAGAAAAACTTGCAGTAACATTGCGGTAAGCAATTTCTATATAACCTTTTATATCTGATTTACAGTTTACATTTATTATGATGTTGGAAGAATGAAGACAATATTTTCAAAACAATAATTCATTTACTGGATTTTACCATGTGAGCCATATGTCAAGATAACACAGTAATGTACACATAGATAATTCTAATAATAATAAAAATAATTGCTGACCACTCTAGCCAGCCTCAACATACATTTAATTAAGGGTGGGCCCAAACATCACATTTTACAGTAGTACAAAACAGTATCTGTATGTAATCTAACATAATGTTTATGTTAGATTACATACAGATATTGTTTTTTATTACTGTAGAATGTGATGTTTGGTTAACAATTAGGTTAACAATTCCCAAAACAAACAAAAGTTATCTATTATGAATATGGTATGTTGAGAAAGCTGATGGAGCCACAATATTTTAATTTGGAGCATTCCAGCTACCAAACAGTGGTGGTCCTGTGTGATAGCTAATCACACCTTGCCCATGATGTGCCTGATTACTCTGCACATCCAGGTCATCCAGAATACGTAGCATCTCTATTTTTGCCCGTGTTTGTTCTCTTTTTCCCAAGGACCTCATTTGAGGTGCTAAACTTAAAAGGAAAAGTTCGGTTTCATCATGATGTTTTGGTGGCACTGTTGGTGTTGCTAAAAAGTCTATAAGCTTTTCATTAATTTGTGTGTTTGGACTTTTTGGGTCTCTTTTTTTTCTCTTGGGTCTCTGTGGCCATCCTGAAACTTCACTTTCGGTCCCTGTTGTCTCTGGTACTGGGCTTTCCTCTTCTGGAGTAATTTGTGTTTCTAAATCACCTTCATGGGTCGACCCATCCACATAGGTGTCGAAGTCAACGTTACTGATTGTACTGAGAAAAAGAAAGAGACAAACAAGAGCATACCGTTTACACCATTTTTTTTACAGTTAAAAGTCTAATTCAAATGATACTTTAATAAATTTAATTCACCGTGTATTACTATAAATAGTACCTTCTATTTTGTAGGAAGATATTTACGAAGGAAATTGCAGCAGCATATTTCCACTCCTGTTGACGCACTGCTCCAGAGCCACTTGGCAATTGTTGTCTTTTCCTCCACTTGATGTAGTTGTCTCTTAGGGACTTCCATCTCATTCTGCACTCATTTTCTGTGAAGAGGGAGAAATTAATGTTTATATTAATGTTTATGTTTTACAGATATCTGGCCACAGGAAATTCAGTAAGAACGATTGCTGTTAACTACCGTATGGGGGAGAGCACAGTAGCTAAATCCATCAAGGACACATGTGCAGCTATTAACAGGCGGATGATGGATACACACCTAGCACGACCAACTGAGCAGGAGTGGAGGAATATTGCCTCAAGATTTTCATGTAGGTGGAATTTTCCTAACTGCATAGGAGCGATAGATGGGAAGCACATCCTCCTCTTTGCACCACCACATTCAGGCAGCCTTTATTTTAATTACAAAAAAACATTCTCTGTAGTATTATTGGCTGTTGTTGATGCCGAATATCGTTTCCGCCTAGTCCATATTGGAGAGTATGGACGGTCAAGCGATGGGGGTGTCTTTGCTGGCTCAGCCATAGGGCAGGCACTAGATGCAAAGAAGCTGGAGATGCCAGATGATCAGCACCTTCCTGGAGCAAAGCATCTGGGGAACATGCCATTCACCATGGTTGGGGATGCAGCATTCCCATTAAAAACCTACCTGATGCGGCCTTACCCTGGTAGGGACTTAACTACACAACAACGCATCTTCAACTACAGATTGTCTCGAGCGCGCAATGTAGTAGAAAATGCCTTCGGCATTTTGTCATCTCGCTGGAGGATCCTACATAGCAGGATCAACATACACCCTGACAAAATAAACAGCCTTATTTTGTCAGCTTGCATCCTGCACAACTTTCTTCTCAAGCCAATGGAAGTAGAGAGGTGGCTGAATACCAGTGGCCCAACTCCTGGATCGATGGAGAGCATTTCTACTGTTGGTGGACTTCGTGGTGCAAGGGAGGCCTACACAGTTCGAGACAAATTCTGTTCTTATTTCAACTCTGAGGGACATGTATCTTGGCAGAATGAAATGGTTTAATGGTCACCATAGTCTTAGTTTAATTATTTATTTATTCAATTTAATTGATTTTTGAATTTATCACTTTCTTGATATCATAATGTATGTAAATATTTAATATCTTAATGTATGCCTGCTTTCCTAATCATTTAGTCTTTGATTAACATTAATATTAGACTGCACTAATCAATTATTAGCATATTTATGTATTATTACAAATCAATTTCAACATTTCTTATAGCTACTAATATTATTTGTTTGTTCAATAAAACAAATGTGTTACATACTTTTTGCTTAAGCTATTGGTTTCATTGTTAACATCAATTAGTATTCCTGTGGTTCACTGGTGGCAGGTTATTGGAGTCTTTCAACATGAAGATTTATTTATTGAAATATCATAATTGTCAGTTTGTGGTCAAAAATACTGTTATTTTAAAGGTCATTATGGAATTAAGATAATGTCTGTCCTATACGTTGTTTTACTGTACAATTAAGTAACTGTTACAGTCGTTGCTAACGTCAGTCACAGAACATTTTACCTCAGGTCGTAAGTTAACATAATTAGAGAATCTTACCTGAAAATCCGATGACATCTGCGATCTTCCTCCACGCTGCTGACTTCCTTATGTTGTCTTTGAAAAATCTGTGGTTTATTGCAAATATTTCAGGGTATTTCCCTACTTCATTGATGAGTTTTTCGTCGTCCATTTCGCTCCGCTACTACGCTACAGAAATTACCTGAAGTGTGTTGTTGTGACCTGGTAAATCCGGTAGGTGGCAGTATATGACAGTGAATGTAACCACGAGAGGCAAACGTTACATCGCCTTTGCTTTTATTATTTCGCACTGAGGTTAGAGCATAGACAGTAAAAGAAATTAGTATTGAAAAATGGCACAACAGGGAAAAATTAAAGATTTAAAAGGGCTGTTTGTTATATATTTATTCCAATATGACTTTATTCAAGCTGTTAAATTAGGAATGTTAAACTAAATGTATATTGCAGCACAGGGTGAAGTCAGTATACATTAACGACGATTTGAGACAAATACATGTAAATTTAATATAAAACTATGTAAATGGCGCTCTGTGGCGCGGCAGGGTTTTGAACAAGGTCCTGAGCCGTAGCTGGGCGCCGCGGACAGACGCCGAATGGCGCCGCCGGTGTGTCTATACTCATAGAGAATAATGTGTTCGAATTTAAAAGATGTGGCGCTGCGCGACGCGGCGCTGAGCTTCTCGTCCGGTGTGCGACCCCTTAAGACACATGCCTTTGGTGTGAGAGACCCGGGTTCGAATCCACTGTGAGACACCAATGTGTCCCTGAGCAAGACACTTAACCCCTAATTGCTCCAGAGGCGTGCGACCTCTGACATATATAGCAATTGTAAGTCGCTTTGGATAAAAGCGTCAGCTAAATGAATAAATGTAAATGAAGCTAGTAAAATGTTTTTTAAATTAAAGTACAGTTAAAGGTATTTTTCAAGTATAAAAAATAACATTTGAACATAGTATAGGCCTACTGCAAGTGCAAAAATAATATATAAATAGTAAACTATAAGTATAATGTTAAGTTCACTTAAAAAAAACTTGTAGTATAAAACTACTAAACTAGTAGTTTACTGAGAGTACGCTAAAAGAGCAAAAATAATATATAATTAGTAAACTAAGTAGCCTATGATATTAAGTTCACTAAAAGAAAACTTGTAGTGTAAAACTACTAAACTAGTTTACCGAGAGTATACTTCAAAGTGTACTTTCATAAACTCAAAATTTGCTACAAGTATTAATATAGTAAACTACTAGTATAAGTTCACTTGCAGTACAAATAAGAAACGTAATTATGAACTAGGTGTACACTTAATGTAGAAAACTGTTGACTTTCAATCAGTTTGGGGTTGCCAGTAGGGGACTAGTTCACCACAGATGTCCGGTTAGAGACATGAAGAAGCAGCGGAAAGTTTTCTATTTGTAGCTTTATTTTCTCCACAACAAATCCATAAAGCTTCAATAAAGGCTTAGCCCATAAGTGCAGATGAGTACAGTCAAGTTGCCATGATTTTGGGTGTGGTCTAAAACAAAGCATATAACAAACAATTCAATATAACAAACAATTCAACAACAAGATAAATACATACAATGAGATGTAGCAAAAATACTTTCATGAAACATAAGTAATATGTGAACACAAATCAAATCCCTACTTCTATGTGAAGTATCCTTAAACAAGGAGTAGACAAATAATATCAAACAAACAAATGCATTTCATCAAATAGTTAACATGGATTGAAATACATAAACCTACTTGTATAATAGGATACGCACACAATGGCAAGAAAGCACAGTCTGTTTGCTACACTCACCACATGCAGAGCTATTAACTAAAAATGCTAATCAATGCCACCTGCTGGAGATGGGCGGAGCCTAGTCTTCACGTTGCTGCTTGGCTATCAGCCAATGTCAGAGCATGTTGTCAGAGCAAGTCTCACAGACTCTAATACAAATACAATGGGCCTTTTTAACAGCCGCCCCCAGATTTCTAAAGAATGAGGAAATCTGCCCATTAAAAAAAAGGTCAAAGTCAATTTTTAGTCTGGAATCTCAGGCAGCTGTATAACCTTAGCCACAGGTCGCACATAAAACTTGTCCTTAATTCTCACTTCAACAGTTCTGACTTTATTATCCACCCCAGGGAATACTTGCGAGATCTGACCAGTGGGCCACAGGGCCCTGGGAAATTGAGGGTCCACAATCATAACTAGTTCCAACTGTGATATCGGGTGACTCTCGTTGCCACTTGCCACGAGTCTGAAGGCCAGGCAAATAGAACTTGATAAACCGCTTCCAAAAGTGATCTGCTAGAACTTGGCTATGACGCCAACGACGTCGACTCAGTATTTCACTTTCAGGGTATATCACTTGAGGAAGGGACGAATCAGGCCGCCCCATAAGGAGCGTATTAGGAGTAATAGGAATTGGATCAGAGGCATTCGAGGAGGTATACCCCAGAGGTTTAGAATTTAAAATCCCTTCGATCTCAATGAGTGTAGTGAGAAGAGTTTCCTCAGGTACAGGCTGAGTTCCCAGAGTGACCTGTAGAGCTTGTTTCAGGGAACGAATCTCCCTTTCCCAACACCCACCGAAGTGTGGAGCATGAGGTGGGTTGAAACGGAAGATAATCTGCTGACTGGCAAGCTGTTCCTGAAGTTCTGGAAGTAGTTCGCCAAATGCCTGTCGTAGCTCCCTTTCCCCTCCTTTAAAATTTGTACCTTGATCACATAAAACTTCCAAAGGCTTCCCACGTCGGGCTATAAAACGCCTGAGAGCCATAAGGAAGGAGTCTGTATCAAGTCTTGGAAGAAGGTCGATGTACACCGCACGAATAGTCATGCACTTGAACAAGATACCCCAGCGTTTCTCATTCCTGCGTCCAATTTTTACCATATATGGCCCGAAACAGTCAAGACCAGTAGAATAAAATGCGGGTTTGAAGAGACGTAGTCTGGCTGGAGGCAAATCTGCCATTCTGGGCATCTGTGGGTTTTTACGAAGCTTCTGACACTCTAAACAATCCTTGCGCTGATAACGTCGGATTGCTTCCCTACCCCAAAGGATCCAGTATTTCCTACTCATTTCTGCTAGCACTCTCTCAGGTCCTGGGTGAAGCAGCTTTGTATCATAGTCCTTAATGAGTAAGTTAGTGACAGGATGATGGGAATCCAGCACAATAGGATGCATCTGGTCAGGCTCAATTTCTTCACAGCAGCGAAGACGACCTCCTACCCTAAGGAGGTGACTTACAAAGTCAAGTTCGGGAGCAAGGCTAAGGAGCCGACTGTTGCTATTCAGTTGTTTCCCCGCGGTAAGTTGTGCCATATCAGAGGGAAAGCTATCCCATTGGGCTTGCTGAAGGATAGCCATCTCAGCCTGTTGAAAGTCTTCAGCTGATACATTGGCCCCATCCTCCCTGAGAGAATCTGCGATAGCTGTCAGTAGCTCTTGAAAGGTTAGAAATTTGCTTAGATCAGGCATGGACAAGCGATGTACAGTATTAGTCAGACCACATAATGTAGAGTTTCTTAGTTCATCACTGTCAATAAGAGAGGATGGGGGTGTAACCTGCCACTGATCAGGTGAAAGGTGAAGGAATTGGGGCCCTGTATTCCAACGACTTTGTGGCCCTAGATCTGCCAGCTTTTTTCCTCGGGTGATATCATCTGCCGGGTTGCTATCTGAAGCCACATAGCGCCATTCACAGTGGCTGGTAAGGTCCTGAATCTCTGTCACCCTTGTCCCAACAAAAACCTTGAATCGACAGGATTCGGATCTAATCCAGGTCAAAACAGTGGTGGCATCAGTCCAAATGAAAACTTGTCGAATAGGCAAAGTCAATTCCTTCTGAAGGGTCTTCGCCAACTGCGCACCGGTCAGGGCTGCACATAGTTCTAGACGAGGTATTGACAGCCGTTTCTTAGGAGCCACTCTTGATCTGGCCACTATGAATGTGACCTCCACGTCTCCCTGCCGGTCTTTCGTTCGAAGATAGGCGACCGACCCATAAGCTGACTCAGACGCGTCACAGAAGATATGGATATCTCTCTGGCTGAAAAGATCATCTTTCGGTGCAGTACAATAGCATCTGGGTAAGGCTATCTTTTGTAGGTCACTAAGCTCCTCTGTCCATCTGTTCCAAGCATTCATTAAATCTTCTGGAAACCTGGGATCATCCCAATCTCTCCTTTTGTCCCATAGTCGCTGCACAATCACCTTGGCGCGTGTGGTGTACGGGACGATGTAGCCAAGAGGATCATATTGACTGGCAAGCACCTTATATATATTGCGCATAGTAACTTCTTGGCACTTTACAGCACGGAACTTATAGGACAAAGTATCAGTTTGACAATTCCACTGCAATCCAAGCACCGATTCATGGTTTGAGGCATTACCCTTGACAATCAATTGCTCAGCTCTGTCCTATCTTGCGGCTGCTGGTAAGTGACTGATGGTGGAAGGCGCATTACTGGCCCATTGCCTGAGTTCAAATCCTCCGTCTGCCAAGGTACTCTGCAACTGGGCTACCATGAGCTTTGCTTCATCTACAGATGGCAGACTTTGCAGGTAATTGTCTACATAAAATGCCTTTAGTACAGCATCACGCATCTTTTCACCAGGCTGACTATTTTCCAAGACATGCTTCTGCAAGGCAAAGACAGCGCAACATGGGCTACTAGTAGTCCCAAAGGGGAGAACTTGCCATTCCAAAACTCTGGGCTGAACTTCTCTTTCTTGATCTCTCCATAAGAAACGGAGAAGGGGGTCGATCTTCAGTAAGGAGTCTTATCTGGTGGAACATTCCTTTAATGTCGCTACTAATAGCGATAGAATGTTCTCTGAATCTTAGTAGCACAGCCAGTAAGGAGGAAGTCAGTGTAGGTCCTGGAAGTAACAATTCATTGAGGTTGTTTCCTTGAAACTGGAATGAACAGTTGAAAACTACTCTCTGTTTCTCATTATGTTCAACCATATGGTGTGGGATAAACCAACTTATTGGAGTGTCTTCAGCTCCTGACTGCAGTTCAGCAATGTAACCTTCTTGCTCCAGTCGTTTAATCTCAGCCTGGTAAATAGCTGCTTGATCAGGAGACTTACTGAGGCGACGTTCTAAGCTTCTTAGATGAGGCATTACCGCTGCTTTGGGGGCATGAAGAGAGGGCATATTTTTAACTCTAAGCAGTGGGGTAGCATATCGCAGAATCCCATCGATTTGAACTTTGACAGTTTTTTGTTCCAGTAGTTTTAGTGACTGCTGGTCAAGTACTGATCTAGTACTTGTCTTCTCATCCCTCCAAGGAAGGACATCCATTTGCCAGAGTCGTTCAACTTGTTCATGCAGAGTAGCAGAAGGTGACAAACTTGTGAACAGACATTGTTGCTCTGTGAGACTGTGTTGCAGAGCCTGAACTGGTCCTTGCAGAGTCCACCCAAGGAGAGTTCTAATCGCTGCAGGACCTCCTGGTGGGCCCAAGCGAACTGGTTCGACTGCAGTAATTAAATGAGGGTAGTCTGATCCAATGAGCAAAACTGGATGACCAGTTTTAATCTCTTGGAGGGGAAGTCCATTAAGGTGACGGTACCTTTTCCGTAAAGCCTTTACAGGATGACAGTGCACTCCAAGCCCCAGCTCTGGCGCAGTAAAAGCTCCACTGATTGAAAATACCTTGTCTGGCTGACAGGCTGGTGAAAGGTTGAAGGTTACAGCCGCCCCATGTAGGACCTTTAACTCTTGTCTGACTGTGCGCAGGGGCAGATCCTCTGGTTTACCTTCCAATTTCAGCTGGCTAGCCGCAGTGTGTAGTAAAATGCTCCTTTCAGAGCCATCATCAAGAATGGCGTAAGCTTTCATGGATCGATCTCCATTTCTCAGAATGACTTTACATATTTTCAACAGTACTTTTTGACTTCCTGGGGGCTTGTCAATGAATAATACATCGTTGGCGGCCTCCCCCCTGTTAGGGCTAGCAGATGGGTCCTCTCCTTCTACTGTTCTCTCCCTGCTCCACGCATTAACTTCATGAAGAACAAGTAAGTGACGCCCATTACATGCCTTGCAGTGCATCTTCAGATTACACTGTTGATCTATGGCCCCGTCCACAGCGCCAGCATCTATTGTGGCCCTTAATCCAATCTTGCTTCTGAAATTTGGAGAGTTGAGAGAAATTGGCGCAGTTATTCAAAGAGTGTTTGTTATTATCACAGTAAGGGCAGTAAGGTTTTGCCAGGGTGGATTTAGCTGTGACAAAGGCACTGAGAAAGGTATTTCTCAGTGCCAAGTAGAACTTCTGTCCCTTTGTGGAATGATTTGATCTTCCTTGGTGGTTCGTCCCAGGATGACCTGGTCGAGTACCCTCTACCAAAGTGGCTTGCATATCTTGTGGAATCTTCTTGCACTTGGATTTCATATTCCAACAAGTCTGAGAAGTCAAGGAGGGTAGGAATCTTTACATCATATGGATAGATGAATCTTCTGAAACTGCTTCGCAGATCATGTGGCAATTTACCCAGAAGTCTGGACACATGAGATCCACATTTTAATTCCACTTTACCAGGCTTACCTAGTTGTCGCAACATTCCCACCAAGGATCTCAACCTCAGAGCATACATTCGGAAGGTTCTGATATCTCCAGTGTTGATGCTTGGTCCCTCCATCAATTCCACTATGCGCTGCAAAGCCAACTGATGTGGCTGGCCATACTGCTTATTGAGGGCACCCATGGTTTTGGTATAAGGATGACGTGAACTGCTGTAAGATTCAGCAATTAGCTGAGCTTCTTCAAGCTTGAGATGTTCTAGCAGAATATGGAATTTGAAGTGCTCTGTGGAATCAACTGGCAGAATGTTTTCCAAAGCAATTTTAAGCCGGGTGAACTCTCTGGGGTTTGGGTGAATCAGGTCAGGAATCGTAGGAGTAGGTCCACGATATACTCTTTCTTGGTTAACCGATAAACCTGGAGAGTGGTGGTGTTTACTACTCCTAAATGCTAACTTGTCCTGTGGCCTGATGAGAAGTTGTGGAGGTGGGGATCTGACACGACTTCTTGGTACCATGTTGACCTTAGGTCTTCCATCTTGACTCCTACTAATCTGTCTGTCAATCGGTGGACTGGTGTTAACCTGCTGGGGCCTGGGTGAGCGCAGGCGTAGGTTTCTCATGCCATCATCAACAGAGGAGGAATAACTTTCTTGACTACTTGAGTCCTCTGAGCTTTCCGAACTTTCCGCTGTTCTACGATCTTGTAATGCTTGATAAGATGCCTGGGCATTTTTTCACTTGATACCGGTTCATTTACTCTGGACCTTCGTGGGGCTGGTACTGGTCTAGAGCGCTCTCGGCTCTTTGACGGACCAGATACAGGAAGTGGAGATAATATCTGAGGAAATTTCAACTGCTGATTTCTCCAACTTAACAATTCTTTCACCTCTTCTTCCAATTGAGACATCTGTGACGTGAACTTAGTGTTGGCCTGCTTAAGATCATCTCTTTCCTCATTCAGCTGCTGAACCGTGACAATCAGGTCCCGGTGGAGTTTTCTGAAATCAGCACTCTCATCCCGCAGGGCTTCCATTTGCTGGTCCCACTGATCCGTTACATACCACCGTTCTGGACTGTGAGAATCACTATGTTGTGCTGATGCCTGTGGGGTGTCCATCCTGACATCCTTGTCGACAGATGCAGCACAAGAAGACTTGTGAGAATAGTTGGGTGGTGATATGGATCCATGTAGGTTATAACCAGTCAAATCATAATCCTGCAAATGTGTTGGGAAAGACGATTGTCTCCTGGGCCGCACAACAGGAACTTCAGCTGATAGCTGCTCCTCCATAACTGTGGAAAACTCTGGCTCCGGCTCGAAGGACCATGTAGAAAACTGTTGACTTTCAATCAGTTTGGGGTTGCCAGTAGGGGACTAGTTCACCACAGATGTCCGGTTAGAGACATGAAGAAGCAGCGGAAAGTTTTCTATTTGTAGCTTTATTTTCTCCACAACAAATCCATAAAGCTTCAATAAAGGCTTAGCCCATAAGTGCAGATGAGTACAGTCAAGTTGCCATGATTTTGGGTGTGGTCTAAAACAAAGCATATAACATAAACAATTCAATATCAATATAACAAACAATTCAACAACAAGATAAATACATACAATGAGATGTAGCAAAAATGCTTTCATGAAACATAAGTAATATGTGAACACAAATCAAATCCCTACTTCTATGTGAAGTATCCTTAAACAAGGAGTAGACAAATAATATCAAACAAACAAATGCATTTCATCAAACAGTTAACATGGATTGAAATACATAAACCTACTTGTATAATAGGATACGCACACATCAATGGCAAGAAAGCACAGTCTGTTTGCTACCCTCACCACATGCAGAGCTATTAACTAAAAATGCTAATCAATGCCACCTGCTGGAGATGGGTGGAGCCTAGTCTTCACGTTGCTGCTTTGGCTATCAGCCAATAGGCTTGTTTGAGATGAGCAAAATCTGCGCAGAACCGATCACCGGTGATCAGCGCGTAATGCATGCCGGTTAGAAATGTGTCCGAGTGCGGTCCGCCTTGCTCTGATGTCATGCTGACGTGTGTCAAAAAGCTCTCGCGAGCGCAAGGCGCACGTGTCGGATTCTGCAGTCGCGCGCAGTTGCTCTCCACCGACTGCGCTGATCAAAAGCATGATGGGAAACAACTTGCTGATGACACAGCTTAATGTTGATTGGTTTAAACAACCGTGATGTATTGTTCTCTTTTAAAATGTTTGATTTTAAAACTCAGATATCATATTTTATATGTATATGTTATGTGTGAATATTCCCAAACTCTCGGACAGGGTTATGCACTCTCTATGGGTTATGCAATGTCATTTTATTATTAAAAAACAAAACAAAAAAACACATAGCATGTCTGTAAAGAAAAAATGATTGATAAAAACTTATTTGGAATGGAATTAAATAACAAGTAGGTTGTTCATTATATTTATTTTCATATAAAAGCAACAGAATTTAAATTACATCCAGTTTATTAGCAACACTGTGCACGAGCGTGAATCCCGTGAATCCCGCGATATCCATCATTGATCTCGCAGGTGTCAGATCCACTGTGAGAAGCGAGAACTGTCCGGCTTGCCTGCGCTTTTTTCACTCCTCCTCTCACTGCAGCCGCCTACTCTCGACTACATTTCAGGCGAGGCAAGGCGCATCTCAAACAAGCCTAATGTCAGAGCATGTTGTCAGAGCAAGTCTCACAGACTCTAATACAAATACAATGGGCCTTTTTAACACTTAAAGTTTACTAATGTTACACTTATAGTACACTTAAACGTATACTTTTATATACTAAAAGTGGACCAATTTAGTCCCAAGCGGTATTACAATAGTACACTTACAAGTTTACTACTAGTACATATTGATATTAGTATACTTACTACATAATTATACTTAAAAATATACTTCAACATTACTTAAGTATACTTCATAACATGAACTTGAAGTATACTTCTTTTTCGTAAGGGGGTGAGCAGGTGGTGACTGGCGAAAGAACTGTTTTGTGCACCCGCGCTTTTTTTCTTCTTCTTTCTTCAATTTTATTGGTGTTGCCAAGCTTGTGTTTGTAAAATCTTTTTCACTTGTATGTGTGTGAGCATTTCAGTTGTGTGTGAGAGCATTTCAGTTGCGTGTGTGAGAACATTTTAGTTGTGTGTGTGTGTGTGTGTGTGTGAGCATTTCAGTTTTGTGTGTGTGAGCATTTCAGTTGTGTGTGTGAGAGCATTTCAGTTGTGTGTGTGAGAGCATTTCAGTTGTGTGTGTGTGTGAGAGCATTTCAGTTGTGTGTGAGAACATTTCAGTTGTGTGTGTGTGTGTGTGTGTGTGTGAGCATTTCAGTTGTGTGTGTGAGAGCATTTCAGTTGTATGTGTGAGAGCATTTCAGTTGTGTGTGTGTGAGAGCATTTCAGTTGTGTGTGTGTGAGAGCATTTCAGTTGTGTGTGTGTGAGAGCATTTCAGTTGTGTGTGAGAGAGCATTTCAGTTGTGTGTGTGAGAGCATTTCAGTTGTGTGTGTGAGATCATTTCAGTTGTGTGTGTGAGCGTAATATTTTCAGTTGTATGTATGAGAGCATTTCAGTTGTGTGTGTGAGCGTTTCAGTTGTGTGTGTGTGAGCATTTCAGTTGTGTGTGAGCGTAATATTTTCAGTTGTATGTATGAGAGCATTTCAGTTGTGTGTGTGTGAGCATTTCAGTTGTGTGTGTGAGCATTTCAGTTGTGTGTGTGAGCATTTCAGTTGTGTGTGTGAGAGCATTTCAGTTGTGTGTGTGTGAGAGCATATCAGTTGTATGTGTGAGAGCATATCAGTTGTGTGTGTGTGAGAGCATATCAGTTGTGTGTGTGAGAGCATATCAGTTGTGTGTGTGAGCGTAATATTTTCAGTTGTATGTAAGAGCGTTTCAGTTGTGTTTGTAAAAGCATTTCATTTGTATGTGTGTGAGCATTTCAGTTGTGTGTGTGTGTGTGTGTGTGTTTCAGTTGTGTGTGTGAGCGTAATATTTTCAGTTGTATGTATGTATGAGAGCATTTCAGTTGTGTGTGTGTGAGCATTTCAGTTGTGTGTGTGAGCATTTCAGTTGTGTGTGTGTGTGTGTGTGTGTGTGTGTGTGTTTCAGTTGTGTGTGTGAGCGTAATATTTTCAGTTGTATGTATGAGAGCATTTCAGTTGTGTGTGTGAGAGCATTTCAGTTGTGTGTGTGAGAGCATTTCAGTTGTGTGTGTGAACATTTCAGTTGTGTGTGTGAGAGCATTTTAGTTGTGTGTGTGAGCATATCAGTTGTGTGTGTGAGAGCATTTCAGTTGTGTGTGTGAGCGTAATATTTTCAGTTGTATGTATGAGAGCGTTTCAGTTGTGTTTGTAAAAGCATTTCATTTGTATGTGTGTGAGCATTTCAGTTGTGTGTGTGTGTGTTTCAGTTGTGTGTGTGAGCGTAATATTTTCAGTTGTATGTATGAGAGCATTTCAGTTGTGTGTGAGCGTAATATTTTCAGTTGTATGTATGAGAGCATTTCAGTTGTGTGTGTGTGTGAGCGTTTCAGTTGTGTGTGTGTGTGAGCATTTCAGTTGTGTGTGTGAGCGTAATATTTTCAGTTGTATGTATGAGAGCGTTTCAGTTGTGTTCGTAAAAGCATTTCACTTGTATGTGTGTGAGCATTTCATTATAGTATGTGAATGAATTTGGTTTCATATGTGTATGTGAGAGGAAAAGTATATGCATGTATACATGTATATGCATGGTAATTCTGAATAATGTCCCTAGGGGCACCTCATACTGTCCTGTGGTGTCTGGATTCTCAATAGGCAGGAGGGCATTACAATAGTCAAGCCTGCTATAAATGCATGCATTCCTTTTCTGTATTGCTTTGTATTTTGGCAATATTCTTTAGATGATATTGAGTTACATAATAATTGATCACCTTGTTTTTAAATATTTTGACATCCCTTTGACAGATATGCATCTATTTTTTGTAGATATTGCCTTTTTTTAATGTATACATACAGACTTTTTACTGAAATGTATATGCTTTATATATTATCTGTGCAGTTTAAAACTCAACTAAATCAACACATTTTAATAGTTTAATAAATAATATATTTGTTGTTTCATAATAATCAGCCCGTTTTACAATCGTTATTGCTTTTTTTTTTGTAACATTTATTGGATTTATATTAGTGTATGTCTCCACACAATAAGTAATGTATGGAGCTATAAGGGAACAATACAATATATAGTGATTTTTCGTTCAAAATATGTTCTATTCTATTTAATTAGGCCTATTATTAAATACTAGCACAGGGTTTATGCAGGAATCATAGAGATGAATTTACTACCTTTTACTACCTTTTTTACTACCTCCACAATATTTTTTACTACCAACACGACATCAAGCAGCAGCCCTTTTTTGGGGGGTGTGGGAGGGGTATGCAAAGCACCACTTACTACTTACTATAAGGTATGGTGTGACACTGTCACACACATCCTACATATTAGGTACACTAATGTTTAATTGTGATCATTACAAAAAAAAACATAATTGACAATGACAATATTAGTGTCGAGTTGAGTTTCAGTTGTCCTTATCTTAACCCTAGCCCTTGAGTTATCCTAACCATTACGTTAGCCCTTAGCCCTAATAAGGTGAATAATAACCTTGGCACTTCTTAAAAACAAATGACACTTAACGACAATAAACATTAATAAAGATTAATAATAAAGTGTGTCACACCACACACACTTACCCACCAACACACATTCTCACACACGCAGACTTAAGCAGTGAAATTACTATCCCAAAACAGCAATTTATTTCATCACAACTTTAAATGTGCTTCAACTATGGCACTGGTTTGCTGCTGAGGTGGAGCGACGACAGCTGACCTTAAGTTGGCATGATTTGCCGCGATCTGTGTAGTGCTGCTAGCATCGCAAAACAACGAAATAGGGAGCTGCTCCCCCCTCACGCGAACCCGTTAAATATTTTCGAGTAGGGATGCACCGATACCACTTTTTGCAGAACGAGACCGATACCAATAGCCTACTTTCATTTTTGGTACTCGCCGATATCTATACCGTAACCGATCCCTGAATTTTCACTGCATTTGTAATTTTAAAATGTATTAGTAGATAAACCAAAAGAATATAAATCATATTAGTTGGCTTCATTTGTTCATCAAATATATATTCAGATATTTTCATGCTTAAAGGGTTAGTTCACCCAAAAATGAAAATTATGTCATTAATGACTCACCCTCATGTCGTCCCAAGCCCGTAAGACCTCCGTTCATCTTTGGAACACAGTTTAAGATATTTTAGATTTAGTCCGAGAGCTTTTTGTCCCTCCATTGAAAATGTACGTACGGCACACACTCTTTGTCCAGAATGGAAATAAAGACATCATCAAAGTAGTCCATGTGACATCAGTGGGTTAGTTAGAATGTTTGGAAGCATCGAAAATACATTTTGGTCCAAACATAACAAAAACACGACTTTATTCAGCATTGTATTGTCTTCCGGTTCTGTTGTTGATCCGCGTTCACGATTCCGCAGTGACCCTGCTGACGTAAGACGCTGATGACGTGTTATCTGGAGATTAGGACATCCGCGACATGCACACCTACGCACCATTTAAAAAAAAAATATAGCAATACAAAAATACAAACAATGTAGAATAGCTTGAATACAGCGCCCGTCTCCCTCAAACTGTAAACGAAGCTCGGGCGCACCAGATAACACGTCATCAGCGTCTTACGTCAGCAGGGTCACTGCGGAATCGTGAACGCGGATCAACAACAGAACCGGAAGACAATACAATGCTGAATAAAGTCGTAGTTTTTGTTATGTTTGGACCAAAATGTATTTTCGATGCTTCCAAACATTCTAACTAACCCACTGATGTCACATGGACTACTTTGATGATGTCTTTATTTCCATTCTGGACAAAGAGTGTGTGCCGTACGTACATTTTCAATGGAGGGACAAAAAGCTCTCGGACTAAATCTAAAATATCTTAAACTGTGTTCCAAAGATGAACGGAGGTCTTACGGGCTTGGGACGACATGAGGGTGAGTCATTAATGACATAATTTTCATTTTTGGGTGAACTAACCCTTTAATTAATCCTGCTAAAAAGCATGCTTCTGTTTCTGTCACTGTTCATTCTATTGCTCTATCATATTTTATCTTCATTGAATAGCACAGCACATGTTTAGAGCAGCTCCAGCAGGGTCAACGCTGAGGACTGGGTCAGTGGTACAAATGTTTAGACACAGTGAAATACCAATTATTTAATCCAATTTTGATACTACAACAAAAACTACCAGCCCAATTAATGTGAATTTAAAACATTATTAAAAGCAGTCAGTAACAAAATAAGAACAAATAATCGAATTACAAATAGGACAAATAAATACAATAGATCAAAGAAAAGCTACAAATGAAATAAACTGTTTTTAGAGTTTTTCGGGTAGATTGGTAAATACATTTGAATAAAGTAATCAAATGTGAAAAATTTGCATATTCATTGCTGTATAGCTAAATAAAATAGATGGATATTTTTGTAAAGTTGAAAAGGGTAGACTATTTAGTCAAGAGCAGTGAGTAATTTATTTGTCCTTTGTTTGATTAACATTAAAACACAGTAGCAGGTTTATTAAATTGCTGCCCCTTTAAGACAGAAGGCACGGGCCCCATTCGAACATGGCTACGTTCACTTGAGATATAACTGACTTTTGTTTACTAGGATACTCGTCAAGACGGGCGTTTTTACATTATTTTGTGACGTGAAAGATAATTTAATTGAGAATTCGCGCGCTGAGACGCTGGTTTGCGGGGCGCGCGCTTTGGATGTTTGCGTTCATGGAAATTCTTGATATGCACACGTCCAGTAATAATGTAGGGAACCACTCGTTATACATAAATCAGGTAACAGGTCATGTGTTACTTTACTTACATATACGATTTAGTTTTAATCCAAATAACACCTGCTGAGTGAACGATCAGGAGCATTCAACAGAAGTGCGCCCGCGCGCTCTCTCTCTCTCGTCAGTTAACGATAATAAAAAGCTAGATGACTCGTTTTAATTTTCTTTGCCATTGACATCCGATTGAACTATAAACTTTCCACTGATGTCTGTTTGAAGGGATGTGCTCGACCAGCTCGCGCATCTGTGCCGCTGCGCGCTCAATCAACTGCGCGTTTCCAGTGCTCGCGCACCACAGCTAAGTTGTGTTACTATATTGCGTTTAATATTCCACTAATAAGACATATTTACTTCATAGACAGCCTTATTTTTTTGGGAAAAAAATGGAATCTCGTATATTGTCAATATTGAAAACCATATAGACCCAGTTAGATGGGGCTTCGAAAATTTACTACCTCGTCAAATGACGTTTACTACTTTTTACTGGCCTTAATTTGGCATAATTTAATTTACTACCTTTTACAACCACGCGGAAACCCTGTAGCACACATCTGAACTGAGGCCAGATGCAGGAAGAGTTTGGTTCAGGTTATTAGCCTATACTAAAAATTGCTTTTTCATTTCAGGGTCATCATGTTTTGCGGCTAATGCAACATAAGTGCTGCAAATCATATATTTCTGACCTACACGCAGTGGTGTGTGTTTTTTTTTTTCACATGAGATTGGATTAGCTAGCCTACTAAATGATGCACATCAGACGGGGATTTAGAAGTGGATATACGCAATGCCGACTGAAAAAGAAGTGGGTATACGCATACCTGCGTATACCCACTTCTTTTTCAGTCGGCATTGCGTATATCCACTTCTAAATCCCCGTCTGATGTGCATCATTTAGTAGGCTAGCTAATCCAATCTCATGTGAAAAAAAAAAACAGTCAGGGCCGTACCCACCATTGAGGTCCCCGAGGTCCGGACCTCAGTCATTTATTGAGTGTATAAAATGAAAGTTGTGAAATAATTGCCTAATATTAACTCTAATTTGGTGCTGCAATGATTCGCCCATCGCGACGATAACTGACCTTCTCATCTGAGCTGCTTCAGCACTCAAACACCCGCTCGTCAATGTCAAAATGTTTGAGACCAATCAAAGCAAGCGGGATTTATGTTCACAGAAGCGCAAGCCGAGCGCGAATCCCAACGCGACACTTCACGCTTCAGTTATAGTAAGTTATATAATATATATAAGTTTTAAATGACCGACAGAAATAACCAGTTTGATCAAAGACAGTGGGAACTATAAGCTCAATTTAACAACACAAGCACCTTATTAAATATATTGCCATTATTATTATAAATATTATGTATAAATATATTTGTATAGCGTTACCTCGAATGTGTTCGAATATTTCCCAAGTATCAGCACAGAGACTTTTCACTGTTTGTATCACTCCGCTTGTCTGTGTTTGCACAACTTGCATAATTAAGCCAGAAGGTGGCAACAAGTGACTGTCTTTATGAGAGAGCAATTGAACCATTTATTAAATGAACAGATTAGTCCAAAAACATTGATTAATTTAGGAAAGAAAAAGTAGCTGAAACTGATCTTTGATGCTCATACTAATTGTTCATATGCCTCTAGACACAGAAGGATTGCATTGGCGTTTGTTTGAAATGTAACATCTATGGCCATTCTCGTTTCAAATAGCCTATGTGATTGTGTATTGTCAACAATAAGCATTAAGCATAAACATTCTGCATTTCCATTTTGTGGATCATTCATTGCAACATTTAAACTGATTCTCATGTTTAAAAATATCTGATAAAATACTTCATGCTACTGCCGACATGCTTTTAAAGCTAGGCTACTGTTGTCCATTTTTTTGGCCTTCAAAACACCTTAAAATGCACATGTCGAGATCAGGAAAATCAAAATTTTCTCGAGGGGGCATGTCCCCGAACCCCCCTAGCAAGAACATTTTTTGGACCTCTGTATTTATAAAACCCTGCATACGGCCCTAAGGAATAGTCACTCAAAATGAATAATTATTTAGTAATAATAAATAATTCAAAGCCAGTATTAATTGCAAAAACTGCACCTCTTCTGTGGCTAATATTAATTTCATAATGATCCTTTCTCTGTGAAGTCAAGCAGCAAAAGTTTAGTGACAATGTGCAATACTGGCCCATTTTGGGGTGAACTAATATGCAATACTAGTCTTGCATGTCACTGTTTATAACACAGAGCATTCATCCTTTGCTGGGACGCTAAAATATTGGGGGCATAAATTAAGAGTACACCCACTCCTCCAGGCACCACTACATCACTGCCTACACGCTGAGAACAATAGAAAGGCGAGAGAAGTTTTCACTACATCCATTAGAAATAACATTCGTGGTATAGATACGCACTGTCATGAGACTGTGTTGGACCAAAAGGTAGAATAACGAATCGGTTACCTAACATAACCTCGGTTCTCTCTAGATGAGGGAACGAGTATTGCGTAAGCTAGCTTACGCTACGGGAAAGATTCATCTTTTCTGAGAAATTGAAGCCAAAAATTATCCTATAATTTTGTATCTATTCACAACGCAGTTCAGCTGCAGCAGAGCATGAGCAGGCTAGCTAGCAGCTCATTGGCTCGCTCACAGGGAACTGCTTAAGCCTATGAGGAGACACGAATGAACTCTCGGCCAATGAGAGTCTGACCTGCTCTCATTGCGTCAGAGCCCGCCGAAACGGGCGTGGCCAGAGAGTATAAATTCGCCTCTCAGGCTGTAAATTCTGGTTTTCATAGAATGAAGCGAGAACGCTAGTAGCACAAGCACGGCCAGGAACGCAATACTCGTTCCCTCATCTAGAGAGAACCGAGGTTACGTTAGGTAACCGATTCGTTCTCTTACGAGAGGTTCTCTCGTATTGCGTAAGCTAGCTTACGCTACGGGAACACCTGGTCAACGCAGTGCGTGCTAAGCATCCACTATGAGTCCCAGGGGGGACCCCGGGGAACCCTTATGAGTGGGAATAAAATATGTACATGTGACAAAGGCCAGCGGAGCGGGCCGGGGATTTGTGAAGTACATAAGCACATAATAAGGAGGGACAGAACGAGACCGGTCTGCGTGAATAACTCCCTATAGTGCAGCTCAACCAGAAGAGCTGTAACATACTAGACTGCTAGTAGTTTAGCCTGCAAGGCGGGAACTTCCAGATAGTAAAATCTGATAAAGGTGGAGGGGGAAGCCCATCCCGCTGCCACACAAGTATCATGAATGGAAATTCCGCTGGACCAAGCCCACGATGAGGCCATGCCTCTAGTGGAACGGGCCCTGATTCCCAGAGGGCATGGCAGGTCTTTTGACGCGTATGCGGCTGCAATGGCATCAACTATCCATCTGGACAGAGTCTGTTACGAGGCGGCCAACCCCTTGGTGCGCCCACCGAACGAAACAAAAAGCTGCTCAGCTCGTCTGACCGGAGCAGTGCGAGTAAAGTATAATCTCAGGGCCCTGACCGGACACAGGAGATTAGAGTCAGATTCGCTATCGGATGCAGGCAGAGCCGATAGAGAAATAACTTGTGCCCTGAATGGGGTACCAATCGCTTTTGGGACATAACCATGTCTAGGTTTGAGAACGACTAAGGAGTCATTGGGCCCAAACTCCAGACAGGAAGCGCTGCTGGACAGCGCGTGAAGGTCCCCCACACGCTTCACTGACACGAGCGCGAGCAGGAAGATAGTCTTGAGCGAAAGGTATTTGAGCTCCACGGTGTTTAACGGTTCGAATGGGGGGGGCTTTCATAGCTTCGAGAACTATGGAAAGGTCCCAAATCGACACCGACGGGGGGCGTGAGGGGTTCATCCTTCTAGCTCCCCTGAGGAAGCGGATGACTAAGCCATCTTTACCCAGTGACTGGCCACGCCGGGGTTCAGCGAACGCCGCGACGGCTGCCACATACACCTTGAGAGTGGAAGGGGACCTGCCCTTATCCAGCATCTCTTGGAGAAAAACTAGCAAGGAAGGAACCTCGCATGACCGTGGGTCCAAGTTTCTGTCGGTGCACCACTTAGAGAACACAGACCATTTAGACGCATAGAGCCTTCTAGTAGAAGCCGCTCTAGCCTGCATGATCGTGTTTAACACTCCTTCTGGCAAAGCAACGGGTAGTCGTTGATCACCCACGCATGAAGCGCCCAGCGCTCTGGGTGGGGATGCCAGATCGTGCCGCGAGCTTGGGAGAGGAGATCTGTTCTGAGTGGAATGGGCCACGGGGCTGTCTGTGACAGCTGAGTGAGCTCCTGAAACCAAGTCTGACCTTCCCAACGCGGGGCTATGAGGAGCACCGAGTGGCGTGTTTCCCTGATTCTCTGAAGCACCTGTGGTAGCAGAGACACCGGAGGGAATGCATAAAGCGGGCGGCTGGGCCAGGTCTGGGCTACAGGTCACGGGTCTCTGGCGCGAAAAGCTTTGTGTTCCACCACTGAGCTAGGGGGAAAACACAGGTTTAATAGCGCGAGCAGATAAAAGGGTGTGATAGCAGCGACTAGTTCGACCTCGACGGAACTAACGCACTATAAACCCACTTGCCGGTGTATGCATGGGGCCGGGCTAGCTCTCTTGTAAAGTAAAGAAAGCTAGCCGCGGTTGGCACAGCTGTAAGCGGCTCGTCCCCCATTCAGCGCTCGTAGGCGGTGAGAGGGGGAGGCGGTGAGAGGGGGAGGCGGCGTAATGCTTCGAGTCGAGCCCGCAGGGTCAACAACAGAAGCCCAATCGCAGAGGAAACATCCGCCGTTGGCGAGAGAAAACTCTGCGTGTCCCAGTCCCAGGCAGAGAGCGCAGAAGAAGGCGGGCTCTGGCGCTGAGAGGGACGCGGCATGAGCCGCAGGTGTGCGAGGCATCTTAAAAAAGACGCTCGCTGCTCTTTTAGATACACACACACACAATACAAGAAGCTTTTTTGGTAAGGATATGAATCCGTCGGATGGCGCTAGCTTGCAGGACGGCTGAAGGTGGCGAAGACGGCCGGCTTCCTCAGACTCCCAGATGCTCGCTAGAAGGTGCCTTTTCCACGACGACGGCTTCTCTCAGGATCAGCAGATGCGTGTAGCCTCGCTGAAGATATGAAAAATCAGAATTTACAGCCTGAGAGGCGAATTTATACTCTCTGGCCACGCCCGTTTCGGCGGGCTCTGACGCAATGAGAGCTAATAACTAACATTAATGTTATAGTTATACCACGCGTGGTGGAACACAGGCCGCCAGCTGGTCAGGGTTACGCAGACATGTCTCACGGCGCTGCAGCCATGGACAGTAGCAGAATGGTTTCGGCAGGGCGTCACGATGGGGACCTTTTCCCGCCGAAAAGTCATCTCGACAGATGCATCCAACACGGGTTGGGGTGCAGTCTGCGAGGGCTCACCGGCCTTCGGCCACTGGTCGACTCAGGAAAGCCCCTTACACATAAATTGTCTGGAAATGCTTGCGGTCGAGAACGCGCTCTCGCGCTTCCTCATAACATAGCGTGGTATAACATTAGAATAACTAATGTTAGGTTTAAGTTCACATGAACATTGTTGCTTCTTGTGGGTTTTTTGGTCAGTAACTCAAAGGCACTAGTCACTGTGTCGACTACTTCGACTACTGGGGGAAAGGAACCAAACTCACCGTTTCCTCAGGTAAGTCATTGCCGATATTTTCTGTCAAATGTTTTGTTTGTTTTATTTTTTATGGAAGAACAGGTAGTCTGTCACAAAATTAACATGCAGACGTATTTACAATGTTTACCTTGGTTAACAGTGGAAATGCGTCGGTAACGCGTAAAGCTCTCCGATTAAAGAAAGTGCGAACTAACATATCAAACTAAATCGTTTTAAGAACGTCGGCCTAGACATAATATTGCCTATGAAAATGTATTTTTGTAGTTATGGTATGGCTCTTATTATGAACCTTCCCGTTGTGACGGTGCCTTTGACTACTGGGGAAAGGGAACAGCGGTGACTGTAACATCA
Organism: Gila orcuttii; assembly: GCA_026230005.1. NCBI lineage: Eukaryota > Metazoa > Chordata > Actinopteri > Cypriniformes > Leuciscidae > Gila > Gila orcuttii. The sequence continues at coordinate 35,435,909 of JAPDVR010000003.1, read as the reverse complement.
GGTAAGAAGTCAAATTTTGATTTCTAGACTACGAACCAAACAGCAAAATATGAATAGTTATAGGCTATATAAAACCTATTTCTACCTATATAAAGCCGATTATTAACTTTTTTTCGGACTGAAAAGTGTTCATATCATTGATAATTTTACAATTAATTACGAAATAAATCAGGTTTTAAAGTTGGCTAATATGGAAAAGATCGTTTTGGTTTTTGTGCACTGAAGAAATTAGAAGTATCACTGTGATGCTGCCTTTGACTACTGGGGGAAAGGCACGTCTGTCACAGTGACATCTGGTAAGATGTTAAATTTCAGCTATTCCTCTCAATAACGTTGGCTCGGTTTAATATAATAGTAGGCTAAATGTAAATTTCCGTTTTACCTTTCTTTGTAAGAATAAACGTTAGATTGAATAAAAAGGCTAAATCCAATCTGTGGGTTATATAATAATAAATGAAAGCTACTTGTTAAGACGTTACATGATATTGCTGCTATTATTGTACAATATCCACGGGTAAATTGTCAGTGTGACAATGCTTTTGGCTACTGGGGAAAAGGAACCATGGTCACTGTTTCGTCAGGTAAGAAAAATTCCCACCTACCAAATCAAAATCTGATTTAAGTACGATAAATATGTGTGCAGTTATTTTGTCGATATATATATATTTTTTTTTTTTTTTACATAAAAGCAATTAACATTTCAATGACGAGTTTCTTGTTCTGCGATTGGAACAATTAAAGTTAGGACATTAGTCTAAAGTAATTTTCTAGAAACGCAAAGATTTAGATTATGAATAATTAAATTCTAAATAATTGTATTTGTACATTCAAAATAAAACAAAGAATTGGCTACAGGTCGCGCAACAGACTCTGAGAGTTGTATTTTTATACTGCACTGTAACATTAAAATAATATTGTGTAACTGGGCTTTCGACTACTGGGGAAGCGGCACCAAAGTCACCGTAACAAACAGTAAGTTTTTATGATTAATTGCAAGGACATTTGAATCGTAAAGGGAGAAATTTCACGTGTGTTTTATTTATTTTTATTATATCTTTAACATAGTTCGAATTTTCTATTGCAAAATGTCTTAATTTAGCTGTTGTCCATTTCACTAGAAGACTACATAATTTTTATAATATTGTTCATCTGTTAAAAAAAACTAACAACAATCAATAACAGTAGTTATTCTTAAACGACTCTTGTACATTATTCTTACATGTGTTGCCTTAAACTGCTCAAATGATATTAGACGCTGAAAACAGCCAGAGCATAAATATAAGACTAAAAAAGCTTAACTAAACTGTAACGTCTCTGGTGCGTTTTAACTTTATCCACTATCTAATGTTTAATATATTTTTAAATTGTTGATTGCATAACGATATTATTAAATATTACTAATAAACTGGCGTAGCTTACTGATTTAGAAAGGTTTCTGTCAATGCATGAAGATGACAATTAGAGATTTAAAAGAATGTTTTTTTTTTCTTTCTTTTTTTTGTGGAACAACCGCTATTCAAGAAATTATTTCAAGCACAATGAAAATTAAAGAACCCCCATTTAGACGTTTGTTTGCAGTAGTTTTTGGCTATTTTTTTTATTTTATATATGATTTCATAGTTCAAAGTTACAAACTGCTATACAATGCTTTTATTTAAAATTCTCAAAATGTTGGAATTTTCATTAATGTTTTTATTTATACTTTATAAGTTAAAAGAACCTTCATTCATTTGAAACAAAATGAAGTCATTATGCAGTCATTATCCAGTAGCCTAATACATTTAAATGAGTTTAGATACCCGTTTATTTATTACAGCATCTACACTGTTAAAAAGGTTCTTAAATGACATGGTTCAATGAAGAACCTTTACCATCAATGGAACCTTTCAATTGCACAAAATGTTGTTTAGATTATAATGTTCTTCACACTAGAAAACATTTTTCTTTTGAGAACTGTTCACTGAAAGGTTCTTTGAGGAACCCAAAATGGCTCTTTATGATATCGCTGTGAAAACTCCCTTTTGGAACCTTTATTTTTAAGAGTGTAAGATTTACGCGACCGATTTAAGACTGAGACCGTTAACCAAGTCTGACTTTTTAAAATTCAAATTAATTTACTTGTTAAATTAACTTACTTAAAGAAAAAGGTATTAGCAGTCTTAAAAAAGAAAAAAATTACTAACTTGCAAGACTATAGTCACTAAGCAGTTTAAATGCAACTGGCCACATGACTCTGATGCAAATCGAAGATAGCGGTGTATTTCTTCTCACGTATAATAATTTAATCTCAATCAATTTATTATTTATTTTCTTTATTTGTTCATTCGTTGGTTGGTTCGTTAATTTGACAAGGCCTAATAGTGTTGCATATGTATGTTACGTTTTAGGATGCCGTTTATATATTGTCTGAGAAAGATGTAATGTCTCTACAGCTCAACCATCTGCGCCGAAGTCCATCTTCGCTCTGGCTCAGTGTTCTGCTGGTTCTGCTGGTTCTGCTGGTTCTGATGAGATCACCGTCGGCTGCTTGACCAGAGGTTTCTCACCTGCGGACTCACTCACTTTCAAGTGGAAGGCTCCTGGTGATAAAGATCTGAACACTTTCATTCAGTATCCAGCGTTCGGGAGAGAAGGAGACTATACCAAAATCAGCTATATGCGTGTGAAAAAAAGCGACTGGAATCCTAAAAACCCTTACACATGTGAAGCTTCAAATTCAAAAGGCACTTTGACAGCTAAAATAGTTCCACCAGGTAAGTTACGCCTGTAAAATGTCTAACATTTTACATTTGACAATGTTGCTACTTCATGTGTCTCTCTATTGTATTCAAAAGCAACTGTAAAACCTACCCAAACCTACCCAAACCTACCCAAACCTGTAGACCTACCCAAAGCTTCACCAGGTAAGTCACATCTCTAAAATGTCTTAACATTTTGCAATGTATGTGTCTCTCTATTGTATTGCTGTTGGGTCAAGATTATGATAATTTTTCTTTGAGGAGGCTCATGTTTGAAGAGACATTTTAGCACACTAAAAACATAGTTTTGTCAAATCATTGGTTGAATTATTTAATGCCAATGGACCTGCTGTTCTGAATAAACTTCAATTTCAAATTCACACAAAGATGCATTCTTTAAACTGATCCCAATTCACACATATACACATAAATTCCAAGGAACACATGAAGTCATTATTTTCTTTCTTACTCCCTTGTAGCTAAATTCACACTGAGGCCACCAGATGAGAGAGAACTATTTGTCAACAATAAAATTGTCTTGGAAGCTGTTGTTTCTGGAGATGCACAAGAGACCGTGCAAGCTTCAGTGTCATGCACAGTGAAGAATGAAACTATTGAGAATATCATACCAGGAAATGTCTTTACTGACACTCCACCGTTTAGAAGAATCCACAATGTCACCATTGATAAAAAGACATGGTTTGATGGAGAAGTTGTCACCTGCACCATCCGTGACACACATAATAACAGAGACATCAAGCAGGAGATCCATTTTGATAAAGGAGGTAAGTCAATGCAACTTCCAAACAATTTACTCAGTGGCTGTATGTGCATTTATAGATGCAATTATAATTTTATGAAAATGAAATACAACAATTTTTCTGACAAAAACTGTAAGCCCATTTGAAATGCTTTCGCTGTCAAAAAGCGTAGACTGTCTTGAAACACTATTGTTATTCATTATTAATTGATTCTTCTGTTTGTTAAATTAACCTTTGTCACTACCTCTAATTCAGATGGACAGAAACCCAATGTTACCATTTACAGACCCGATCTTATCAACAAAGACATATTCTCTCTGGTGTGTGAGGTCACAAGCCATAAACTTGCCAATGTCTATATCATGTGGAAAGTGGGCACCGATAATTACATAGAGGGCACAACCAGTGCTCCCATCTATAAAATGGACTCCAAATCTGTTTTCAGCATCCTAACAGTGTCAAAGAAAGAGTATGAAGAAACCACCATCAACTGCGCAGTCAAATACGCCAACGTTAAAAATGAAGAATCTCCATTACAAGTGTCAACAAGCAAAAGTAAACAGCCAGAATGTCCAGTTTATGACTGATAACTTTTATCTGTTCATTTGTACATTTTCCAGTGCTTATGCTCCCTGTTGCTCACTTGTCAGATTATCTATTTTATGTTTTTGTGCATTGGTCTGCTTTTTTTTTACTTTACTGCATGGGTCAAACTTCAAAGCCAAATTTCACTCAAAACTATTCTTAATTTGTTATTGCATGAAAATAAATGTGAACAGAAACATAGTTATCATAATATCATAGTGTGAAAAAAAACAATAGTTTTCAAAAGCAAAAAAGTATTCTGACCTGTGTGAGTGTAATGCTTTTGTTAAAATTGCTCATTTATGTTTTGTCCTGTGCTTACTGTACCGCTGTAGCCTTTTATGTCCTCTGATATAACAGTTTCATGTTGTATGTTTCAAATCAAAAATATTTCATTTTGGTTTGACATTTATGTTGTTTTACAATTTAAGCAATAAATCTTTGTGTTTGCAAATGTGCATGATTTAGTCCAGCTCTTGTATCGTTCTTATAATCAAAAACGTTGCATGCTTTACATTCTGGTCCTGTTTCATCAGTACTTAGAAAAATTTGAATAATTTTGTGACTCTGCACATAGTAAATCCACTTATGGTGACCACCAAAGTCACCAGTAAATATTGACATTTACAATCGATAAGGCATACCGATGTTTTGTTGTAAGGATGTAATATTTTATGTGTACTTATTTGTATGTCAGTATTAGTTAAAGTCTGAGTTTAAGTTACTTGGGGAAAAAAAAAAAAAAACAATGTGCTTGAGCATATTTTTATAAAGTGTATAGTATAATGCAGAAACAACGAGTAAGAGACAGGACAGTGTTATATGTGTCTCTTCTGTGTAAATTTAACGCTGTGTGCAAATGAATGTATGTGAGTACACGTATGCAGTACATGTGGCTGCCATGTGCTTAATTATACACCAACTAGAAGCCTAGTAAGACTCATTGGAATTCAGGATGTGTGATTTATGTTTATACGTACTGGACAATGTGCTTATCCTGTTCATATGCCCCATGTACATGTGTTTTCTTTGCCAGGGGAGCCACCTGAGCCAGAGAAGGGCTTTGCTCTAAACTGTAATAAAGATGTTCTGGAGGAGGATGAGTTCAGAAGTCTCTGGTCCACTGCCACTTCCTTCATCTTCCTCTTCCTCTTTTCTCTGACATACAGCGCTGTACTTAGTCTCTTCAAGGTAACCCAAACATCACTAAATTGACTACAAAGCATTTTAAATAAGATGATAAATAAGATACTGTTACAGTTATATACATATCAGCTTCACTTCTTTGGATTGCATTATGTAACAAAAATGGGATTTTATTATTGATCTTTTTGACTTTTTCCAGATGAAGCACTGATGATTTTTTCCGAGGACTCCAATGTTTCCTATTCTGATTTTGAATCTACATAATTTGCCTCTATGCACACATTTTAGAAGATATTGACAAATATATACTCAGTCTTCACACTCATCAATAAAGTCTTATGTCTGTTCTTTCAGGTTATCTAGATTATTTTCCTCAAATATTTTATCTGAGTGACATTATCTTGCAGTTTCAGTAGATGTCACAGTGATAGGTCATTCAGAACATAAAATGTGTAAGTATTACTTATGTAGATACACTGAAAAAAAAGTGAAATTGCTAAATTTATTTAATTATGTTATTACAAAAAAGGGCAAGTCATTTTGACATTTTGAAGTTGAAAGAATAAAAAAGTTTTTTGTTTTTGGAAAATCATACTCCAGTAAAAAATAATTTAATCTTAATCAAGTTAATCAGGTTTAAATCATATATCAATTTAATCATTTAATTTATTGTTTAATTTTTTTATGACTTTAGCATGAGGGCAAACATATATGTGGGCCATTAACAAATATGGCTTCAAAAAAAGCGTTTTTTTTTTTTTTTAAATCGTTTCAAAAACTGATGCAATGCAAAATGTTGAGTCATGAACAATGTTTAAATAAGTTTTAGTTAAAAAAAAAAAACATTTCAAAGTGTTTAAATTAATCTTTTAACTCTTTTTTTTATGTCAGGCGCTACAACCAAATATAGTTGTGTACCACCTGACATGGAAAGTGTACCTACCCATACTTGAAATCAGCAGTTTTTACCAGTATTTGAGAGAGATCTACAAATCTTTTCACGCTGCCTCAAGGATCAGTTGAGGTCCTCTGGATCATGCATTATCATGTTTACTGTTATTACCTCATCAATTCAGAATCAGAGACATGTTTGCAGTTGTGACACCCTGACATTTGAGAATAAACAAATTGCTGGACAAAAGTTTTCCAATTATCTAAACAGCTTTACAATAAAACTACTGATCTTTATAAAATGTGTTTCAAACCTAAAATGATTCCATAATATTTAGTTTTAAACTTTTTATTATTAATACACCATTTTAAATAGTTTTCTTAGTTCGGACAGTTACACCACTTTAAATATTGGGGGTTTAAAATAACAAAACTAAATAATATGTATTATTTAAATGTACTAAAAATTAATTCAAACTAAATAGGTTTTATAGAATAAAGTGATATATGTCATGCATTTATCAAATTATTTCAAAAGGAAATAATGCACTTAGACACAAAAATAATGCACGTCATCTCATTTACCCCTGCACATTTCAGAAGAACTGATTATCATAGATTAAAGCTAACTAAACCAAACTGATTAACTGACTAAACTGCACACAATGACATATTCCTAGAAAAGCTATAGTTTAGGGTACTACTGCAATGGAGATGTGTTTCTCTCAGTTTCGGTGGTTGTATGTATTTGAATATTTTGTCTCTGGGGATTGAGAATCACCGAAGCAGACGGAGCAGCTGCAAACTTCTGAGCGCTCAAGGAAACGTTTTTTAATAATAGCCAAACAATAATAAACGTATCTACACTCTATATCTAACAATTAAGCTTGATGAGCTAAACTATTCAAAACAATTTGCAATGCCGTAAAATGTATACAAATGTATTTAATTGTAACAACATTCTCTTTATGTGTAGTCTACATTACAACTAATACTTAAGATTTACTTAAATTACATTTTGTGGTTCATCCAAAAGTATGCCGCTTGAAACATTTGCTGCGAATTTGGAATGTTGCAATAAAACTGTACAATTATTTTAATCTCCAAGTAATTTTGCTTTGCTATATGCAAACGTGCTGGGCAAGTGTTTACTTTGACTGAGTTCTCTCAATGGAATTTCAGAATGTCAGAATTAGATCTAATCGAGAGCGTCTATATGTTCAGTGTCTGTCTTTCTTCCTCTTTTCCCCCTCACACCTGCTGAAGTGAAACGTTCGTGTTTATGACCAACAATTCTTGGAAATGTTAAAATGTTTACATTTCAAACCAAAGCCTGCAACAATTAAACATTAAATATTTATTTTATTAATCCTATACCATGGTTTATATTACTTACATTGCTTAGCTTTTTTATTTTATTTTTTATTTATTGTATTTTTTTACAACTGCCAACAAGTGTTTAGTACTTTTTCTAAATTCTTATCACCGCAACACACCTCCATCACACAATTAGTCAAATAGTTAATTTTCTGTCCAAAACCACATTTTGTTCATTAAATACCAACTCTGCATTTCAAAATAAAAAAATATAAACTTTTTCTACATACAGAACTCTATCAAAACATGGCAAACCCCATTCAGTATCTAATAATTCTGTTAAAACACAATTTTCTATCCAACTGGGACATATAGTTATTAATAGCACTGAGTATCAAAATACTAACAGTTGATGGCAATACAAAAACTGCATTACTTGTCATGTTTCGTTCTCTCTGCATACAATAGGCAATACATAATCCATTGTTTTTTATAATTCAATTTCCTTTTACTTTCAACCATTCTTGGTTGAGTATTGAATGTGTGGATTTTGTTGGCAACATACTTTCTAAAAGTGAATGAGTCATCACTTTATAGAATATACACAGTAGAAAAAAATGGCAAGTAACAGAATTCCTCAGGGACAGGTCCCTGGTCAAATGTGCAGTGCAGTACTTCAGTTGCCACCTTGGTTGAAATTGCTTTGCGGGGGTGGGGGTGTCGATGGTGCCCCCATGGTAGTTGGTGCCTTTTACAGACCGTAACAGAACATCCAACATACGTGGCTTTTGGTTCCGCATGTGTGAAGAAAAAAACATAAAAATGCAGAATATCACACATTCTTACTCCTCTCCCATACTTATTCCCCTCCATTGTCTTGAACTCCTCCTCCTCCCTCAACTATTCCTCTCCCTTGCCCAGATATTACAGGGTTTTTTTTACAATCGCTATAGGAGACATTTCTCAATACACTTTTTTCAAAATCCTTAACACAGTTCCTTTTCGAGGGAACTCGAACTGCGCCGATATGACACTTTGGGGAACCACCCCTTAGCGTAACGCATCTGAAGTATGAATGATCAAGTCCAATCCTATTGGTGTCCAAAGGTGAAGGCAAACTGCGCACCTGATAGGCCAGGGAAATAGCCTGAACAATCCAGTTACTGATGGTCTGCTTGGACGCGGGAAGCCCCTTCCTGGGCGACCCGAAACACACCAGCAACTGGTCCGCCTTCCTCCACTGAGAAGATCTCTGAACATATATGTCAAGTGCTCTAACAGGGCAGAGCAGATGAAGACTACCCTCCTCCGCGTCACATGAGGTGGGGGATGAAATGCCTGTAGAACCGTCGACCTCGCCAAATTAGACAGCACCTTCGGGACGTAGCCCGGTCTAGGGTGCAAGATGGCCTTAACTCTCCCAAGAGCAAACTCCAGGCACTGAGTAGATATGGAGAGCGTCTGGAGATCTCCTACTCTCTTAAGAGAAGTAATGGTAAGGAGAAAGACCATCTTAAGCGACAGGTTCTTAGCCTCAGCCCACTCCAGTGGTTCGAAGGGGCCTCAACCAATCCTTCGAGAACCACTGCCAGGTCCCATGTGTGTGTATTGAGCCCTCTGCCTGTATCAGCAGGTCCCTCCTGATGGGAATCTCCTATGGAGGGCCGTCCAGGAGCGATATTATATCTGAGAACCATACTTGGGCCGGCCACGATGGGGCTACTAACAGTAGGCTGGCCCCGTTGCGACGGACCCTCTCTAGAACTCCCGGGAGCAGAGCGATCAGGGGAAATGCGTACAGACGCAGCCTCGGCCACGTCTGCACCATGGCATCCAACCCCAGCGGGGCTGGATGAGTGAGGGAAAACCACAGTGGACAGTGTGTTGTCTCTCGAGACGCAAACAGATCCACTTCCACTGGGCCGAACCTCTCGCATATCAACTCCACCACGTCTGTGTGTTTGTTTGTTTGTTTGTTTGTTTATTAGAAAATAATAATAATAGCCTATACATGCAAAATTGTAAAAAGACTGATCGTACATCATTTCAAAAACTGTCGAGGATAAAATACACAAAAAAGCCGATGGCTTATTTCCATTGTGGTCATCAATGTTTACATAATATACAGTAGGAACAGATCATACATGGAGAGAAATCATCGACAAGTTCAGCATCTAACACTTCATCCCTTTTAAGTTAGTTATAATATAAAAAAAAAATGTTAACTTCCTTTCTAAAAACACTTTCAATTTGTATCTGCTTTATACAACAAGGTTACTCATTCCAGGCTATAGCACTAGTATAAAGAAAATATTCATCCCCATTAAACTCTTAAATCTACAAGGATAAATATCGGTACTACTCCCCCTTGTGAAATGACTATGCACATTTTTCACATGGACATAATAATCTATCAGGTACCCAGGAACACTTTTCTGTATTATTTTAAACGACAACACCAATTTTAGAAATGTTACCCTTTTTTCAACTTTTTAAAAACCAAGCTCTCTAAACTGTTCGTTGTTTAGATGCAACTGTGGATGTGTCCTCAATATTACCCTGCATAGCTTATTTTGTGCAGTCTGCAATTTATTTTTGATTCGTTTCGTACTACCACTATACCAAAATGTTGCAGCATAATCATAGTGTGCCTGCACTAATGCTCCAGCTAACATTTTTAAAGTTTGAGTATTTAAAAAAGACGCTTGTCTTGCTAAAAATGTTATGCTATTACATATTTTTGAATGAACTAATACAGCCATATTTTCTCCTGTCAATTTATTATCTAATACACATCCCAAATACTTTACTTCCTGTTTTGTAATGATCAAGTCACCAACCTTTACCTTTAACCCTTAAAGAGGCAAGAGTGGAAAATGCTAAGCAAAAAATTATTTCATGTCATTTTTTATATCATCTGGACTTAAATTAAACATATCCAAAATAATTTTTTAAAAATTTGATATATTTTGGATTTTATGAATTGTATCCCCTGAGGGTATAAAAAAGGACCAATGTTAACTGTTACTGCCACTGCATGTTTAAAACAACTATATCCCATACTAAACCTGATCTAATGTTGAGAAATGATATATCATTCAAAAGCTTACGAACTCAAGATTCAGCCTGTGGAACCCGTTTTGAAATTGGACGTTGCGTTACCATAGAAACGGTACTGTAAATTCTTTTATTGGGCTCCTCCCCTTTTGGGCATCCATGTTTCATAATTTGAGATCAAAACCTTTTTTAATCTTGACAAAACACATTGTCAGAAAGGTCTGAGTCTCAAGGTTCCATATTTTGTGACAGAAGTGATATTTGGACAGACATTTATTAATTTGTTATGGCAGAATGCATACAATTAAATTCAATGGAATGTGAGTCACCCGGTGGCTATTTTTGGTATTATGCCTAAACAAAATCTCATGGGAACTTCAATTTTTGTGACATCAACTTCAAATTTGGAACACAACTTGGTTAGATATATGGCTTTGATTTTATAGTAATTTTATAGTAAAAAATATTTAGTAAAATACATATTTTATAAAAAAAAATATATATTAAGTACAGTATATTTGATTTAATGTAAGTAAGTTTAATATATATTTACTTATCTCAAAATCTGAAGGTTCTGCACCACTGGCAGCCATGTTGGATTTAGGTCAGGCTGACTAATTGATCACAAAAAATTTGAAGCAAATTATGTGACCAGCATACTCAAGACAGACTAGGCTGTCATAAATGATAAAAGGATTTGATGAAAAAAATCGTTCTTATGCCCCAAAAAAGACAATAAAAACTATGTATCTCGTGAGATACGTTGCCTGTTTTAGGGTTAATCTGGCACTTTTTCTTAATTTAGCAGCTGAACCAAATAATATAGATTCAGTTTTTCCAAAGTGTTAAAAAAGTTTATTAATAATAAACCATTTAGATACCCTTTCAATCTCTATACTCAACTCATTTTCAACATATTCTTTACTTTCATGAGAAACAATTATTGCAGCATTATCTGCATATAAAAAGAGTTCACTAGAACAAACCATTTTTAAATCATCGATATACAATAATAATAATAAAAAAATTGACCTAAAACACTCCACATGAACTCCACGGAACTCCACATGAAATGGGCAAACAATCAGAAAACACCCCATTTAAATCCACTATTTGACACCTATTTACAAGGTAAGACTCAGAGCCGGCCAAGCCAACAAACCGACCGTAGCAATGGCATAGGGCCTCATATATAGTCACTGCTAGCTAGTGGGGGGTGGGGGGGGGGGGGGTCCTCGGGAGTTCGGGAGTTCCTTCTCCTGAGTTGAACTTGGCAAGTCCCCAGATAGCACACGTACATCGCGGAGACGTCTGTGAAAGATCGTAGCATCTGGTAAACATCGCATTCGAACGACCGTTTTTTAATAGTTAATGATCCTTCTTCCTTACCTCTATACGATGTCTATACGATGATTCTTCAACATTTGAAATTACATGCTACCACATCACACAACAAAAGTAACATAAAATAAATAAAAAGAAATGGGCCTACAGCGCTCTTTATCAGGCATCATGATAAGCACAGAGTTGTTATTTAGTTCTTTATTATGGAAAATCAGGGAGCTCCCTGCGACGGCGCGCGCGTCTTGACCCTGACTCAGGGCCGCCCCGAGGCATAAGCGAACAGGACAGTTGAGGACAGTTACACTGTATTGAGACAGTTGAGAAATAATAATATTTTCACAGTTTTCAACAATAATTGTCATTGTTGAACCCTTGCTCTTATTATGTTTCTGATTTCTCTTTTGTCATTATTTTAGCAAATAATGTTTTTGATATGTTTTGAGACAGTTTGTTTTAAGAAGTTTCAAAGAGTTAGTAAAAGAGTAAAGTAAAAGTTAAAACTTTTTTTATTTTAGTATAGGCTATCTATTTTTTATTAAGTATTTATTTTGTATTAATACATAACCTCACTGTATCATTATTGCGTGTTATTTGTGTCAATAATCGTCAAGCACAGGTGATTCCGCGAAGTGGGAGGGGGCCCCCAAATCAAATTCTGCTTAGGGCCCCCAATAGGCTCGGGCCGGCTCTGCCCTGACTGAACCTTAGTTTGATGTCACTCGTTGTCACTTGAGCCCCTTTCACACAGCACTTTGAACCCGGCAAATTGCCAGAGTGCCTTCTGTGTGAACGCAAACACGACCCGGGATTGATGCCGGGATCGATCCCGGGTTGGGGACCTAGTAACATTGCCGTGTTCAGACCCAGAACGCGCGCTGTGTGAACAAAACCCAGAACCAATGCCGTAAGGGGTGTGTCATAGTGATGACGCATGTGCCATCGCGCGACTCTGTTGCTCTTAGAAGAAAGTTGTGTTCGTCGTCAACAAAGAAAGAACGAACAAAATGTCTGCAAACTGGAATGAAGCAGAGACAGGAGCTCCTCACAATCCGCACTGAAGCTGCGATCGTTCGCCAGCTCTGTGGAAAGGTGCGCGCGTGCACATGTTTTCGACGCGTACGTTACACGTCTAATCCTGACGTCACGCGGCTTTCCGGGACATTAACGGGTTGTGTGTGAACGCACTCACAGATCCCGGCAAATCACTGGCAGTGTGAATGAACCAAAATCAAACGAATCGGGTCAAATCCCGGGTCACTTTATCCCTGTATTTTCCGGAATCTCTGTGTGAAAGGGGCTTTGGTCAGTCAGTTAGTGACTCCGGCGACGATGTCTGACAAGAGACGGAAATATCTTTCTGGCCATGAAAAATGACAAAAGAAGAGGCTGAAAGAAGAGAATAAGCAAGAAGATAAAGGTACGTAAGCCTGTAGGCTTAATTTTCCGATACCTGTATGGATAATAATAATCTGCACTAAAAGTCTGATATTAAAATTAGCCTAAGTTAATCGTGCTTGTATTAACTTTCGTTATGCTACAGTTGTTTACATGCTAATATCATGCTGCATAAAATTGGTTTAGTATTATGCCTATAGCCTACCATTCACTGTGGTGTTAAAGCATTTAACAGAACAATATAAACCCAGTTTGGCTTCTACACTAAAGGGGCTAAAATTAATTTACTTCTTATGTCCCCTTTCCAGGAGCACTATTAAAATATATGCTGCCAGTAAGCAAAGCTCCAGCTGTTGGTGAGTATAAAGGGGCTATAAAATGATAACCTTCTGCATTTTAAAAAATTAAGTCTAACTTTATGTATAATTATTTTCTTTATTTCATTGCAGCTCCATCAACCACTTCTATTCCTGGTTCACAACATGGTCATATCACCCAAGAAGCTGACAATGCTGGTAAGTTCTGCGTTTTAGTTTAACCAGATAGATTCATGCAAAGGTCATCTTTACCATGAAAAAATAAAGTTTTAACCAAAAAAACAAAACCCTTTTTAAGTTGTCCATTTAGGTCTGTGATATACTGTATTAATGTGCTTTAACAAAAATTATAAGAAAATTGCCTTGTTTATCCACAAGATATGAGGTGAGCAACAATGCTTAAATTACATTTTCAACCAGCCATATTTCATGCTTTCAAAAAAAGGTATCAAAGACCCCCCTTTTTAAACTTTATTTTAACAGTAAGCATTTTACAGAAAGATGGAGGCATGCCTGAGAAATAAATATACTAATTTGGTCATTACAGCACTGCCTGTTGAATTTATAAGGGCTATAATAAAGAGGTCTTGACGCTTCAGTGCACTGTCACGTCCATAACGTTTTAAAGGTTTAGTTTATTTAATATGACAATTATAAATGCAAATAACTTGAAACTTTATTTACAAAGCTAAATTATGTTTATGCTTATTAGGATAGACAATTCATCTCACTACTTTGCTCTGAACAACCATAATAATGCGTTAAGGACGTGACCGTTACAGACGCTTCATATTAAATCATGCATATGACTATTGTGATCTGTTTCAAGACAGAAATGATTTTGGCCACTTCATTTCAAGTTTTGTTTTGTAGAAAGACTTTATTTAAAGTGAATTTCGTTTTGTATAAATTCTATCTTCATTTTAAATCAAAGTTTCATCAATCAATTGCCTGGATTTAATAAGCAAATAGCATGGAGGTGCGATCACTTGCAACAAGCGCGTCTCACAACTGAACAGAAACTCAACGTATGCCTCTCAGAAATATAGCCTATCTATAGAAAGATTGCAAAGATCAAAACGAAAAGAAACAGGCAACTCTCTGATTGTGTAATCTGTATGTGCTTTTTCCACCACCACGTCCCTTTAGAGGCTCGGTACGATCACGCTGACAAAATAATAATAATAATAATAGGCTAATAATATTGCGTGTCAATTATTTTGTCAAATTATTTTTATACGAAATAAAATGTGATGATTTTGACTCGCGACTGTGCATTAAAATCCATAAACTGGCCGAAAACCGTGAGATCATTTAGACACAAAAAACATAGGCGTTACATGATTGCTAGTGACTCACATCTACGGACAATAATGTCCATCGGTTCACCTGACTGTGGAGGAAACCTGTGATTTGAACTCCTATATGACAAACATTAATTGTTAATGTATTTTAATTATGACTGTCTTCCGTAATAATCTCTGCTTTAATGTTCCGTCTATGTGTTTATAGCCTATTCACGTCCTAGTCGAGAGGCGTCCTGCAGTTGCGCGAGGAACCTGATTGGTTTACCCTCTAATTCGCTCGCGCTTCCTGTCATTCAAGCTCAGGTTTTGACAGCTCGAAGATAGCGTTATCTTTAAGCTAAATGCCTACCACAACGACAGATGGATAAAATGGTAAGATGATACTAAAAACCGCACACAATCAGGGAAAATAAATTGAATATAAATCTAGTTATATTAATGTGTCATATCAAATAGCTTTGTCACCTCAGACTCATCACCTCAGATAAGATACCATGACAATATAACAACCTACTTTATATCATTAGTTAAGAAGAATTTTCATGAATTACAATTATAAAGATGAAAGTGTTAAGCATGAACGAATGAAATACATAAATCAAATTAATACCTTCACCCTCATCTTCTCTTATTGTCAATTATTTTACATATTGAATTAAGATGTACAGTAAGATCCAAGCTAAAAAATTAACTAATTCATAATTGGGGGGATCTTCAGAATCATTTCAGACAGTCTTCCTTATGTGAAAACACAGCCATTATGCGTCAACAAAAGTGCCATGATGGTTTGGTTGTTGATTTTCCAAACAGATTCTATGTATTTCAGATGTGTCACATCCATAACAGGGTTTTTGTCCCATCCATAACGTTGGTTTTTCCTCATAATACACTTAATAAAAATATATATATTTTAAACATTGATATTTTTATGTTCAGCTAAGACCCTTTCATCATGTGGATAGCAATATTTATACATTGGATTTAAAAGTTCAGACTTTAAAGGAAATCGAACAGTATACCAAAAACTCTGTAATTTCCTGTCACATCCATAACGCATGCATATTTTCCTTTTTTGGGGGTGCTTAAATATATTTTAGAAAAACATATTTTGCCTGTCAATTCCCCAGATTGGGTGCTCTGAGAATATGCATTTCCAATTTAAATATTGTAAGAAGTTTTTTTTTTTCTGAGACATTTCACCTGTCATTATGAGTTCAAATGTCACATCCATAACGCTGGAATTACCCTACATTCCCCACTTGTTGTAGTGTCCTGTCCTTTGCTCATAAATGAAATCTGTCATGTAGGTGAGGTGAGTGTGTAGTAGCTGTTTTTAAGGACTGGTTATTGAGCAACATGATGGAGTTTCCGCAGCTGCTAATGTTGAAAAGACATTTTATCTAAAGTAACCTTTTAAAAGAAGATGGCATCAAACTCTTGTAGATTGTTTTGCATTTTAAGATTCTCTAGGTTTGATGCTAAGAACACGGGTAATTTCAATTCAGTCAATTTATTTCATTATTTTATTTTAATTTAATTTAATTTTTTCATTAGCAGGCCCATCAACCTCTACCTCCAGCGCTGGTGTCACCCAAGAAGCTGACAATCACAGATTCGAAGAACTTCTGAGGGGAAGGTTGAAATGTTACCTTATTCTTATTATTGTTACTATTGAATTTCTTTGTGGTGTTTTAGATGTTATTGTTAATTTTGTTTATTTGAAAAAATCAAACATTTAAATGTTCTATTTATTATTTTATTTAATATTTTATTTAAATGTTATTCTATTTGCTCTATTTTATTTAAATTATATATATATGCTGTTTGTGCCTCTTAAACTCTGGTGTCAATTAAAAATGTATCTTTGGTCAGTGAAAATCACTTTATCAGTCTTTTTATTCAGCAAGTTCATCAGTGTGTGTTCGGTCTTGCACTGCCATTCAGCTCACTGGTATCATAATTTTCCTGTTAGACATTAAACATAGTAGATATAATATAGTTATATAGTATGGTATAGTTATAAGGTAGTCATTGCTTTTCTAGGGCCTTACTTAAAACTGTCAAAGGGGCCTCCAACCAAATTTTGCTTAGGGCCCCCAAAGGTCTAGGCCCGGCTCTGGTAAGACTTAATCCATTCACAGGCCTTATCACTAAACCCCATTGATTTTACTTTTTGAAACAAAATACTGTGGTCAATTGTGTCAAAAGCCTTTTGTAAATCCAGCAACAACATCATGCTTAACTTGCCTTTATCCATTTCTTTTCTTATGTGATCTGTTAAGGACAATATTGTTGACTCTGTATAGTGCATTCTTCTAAAACCGGACTGGAACTCATACAATATATTAAAATTAGAAATATAGTCTTCAACTTGATCTGATTTTTTCCATCACTTTTGAAAAAGCACTCAGGATTGAAACTGGCCTATAATTAATACACTATATAATAGGAATAACTCTTTCTTTTTTTTAACTCCCCAGGAACTTTTCCTTGTATAATTGAGAGATTCATAATATGAGTAACCGGGGTAATAACTTTAGCTGAATGCTTAAAGGGGTCATATAATGCCATTTTGTACAAGCTAATATGATTATTTAGGGTCTAAATTAAAAGTTTGTAATATACTTTAATTAAAAATTCTCATTAGTACTGTAAGAAAACACTTATTTTACCTGGTCAAAAACAGCTCTGTTGTCAGTATGCCGTTTAAGTGCATGTGTCTTTAAATGATAATGAGCTTTGCTCACCCCGCCCCTCTGTTCTGTGTGTACGTACACCGTTTGTAACACAACGCGTTGTTCATTATAAACGTGGGATTATGAATTATATTGAGAACGTCGTACATAAAAAAACATACCATAATGTAGCCAACCCTGAGTGTAAACCTTAGACGCATTCATCGTGAAGCTAGCGATTTGCAAAGATTAATATAACTATTAATATCAGGGCTCTCAAGTCTCACGCATTGGGCGTGAGACACACGCATTTCAACCCGTTCACACGCTCACACGCCACACTTTGTATTTCTCACGGGGGAACTTGTCCCGCTATACAATTAATGGACGAGGCGCAGGCAAACGGAGGGAAGTTCTCTGCCGAGTTCATAGCATCTGTCTCGAGTTATACAGAGTTAAATGCTAGCTACCAGCCAATCAGAAATTAGAATTAGTTGTTTCCGGGTAAATTATGTGTTCCCGCTGCAAGCACGTTCGTTACTAGACCACACGCGCACACACGGAGTGGAAGTTGAAAGAGCACGATCTGATGAATGCGGTTTGCGGACATCTTCTTTTATTTTTTAAGCATTTTGATTTTACGATTCCTGGACGATATCTCTTGCCTGTGATCAAAGACAGTGAAAGCTGATGTTGAGGAGTATAGCCAAATTCGTGCTAAATTATTTTTGATGCATTCAAAAACTCTCCAACTGCTTTTAAAGGGGTCATCGGATGCAAAATACACATTTATATGGTATTTGCAAATAAATGTGTCTTTGCAGTGTGTGGACACAATCACCATGCAATGAAAAAAATCCATTCACTTTTTTTTTAATCCTCAAAAAGCCAAAAAGTTGTTGCTCATTATCATTTAAAGAGACATGCACCGAAACGGGTCACTGTAAACAGAGCTGTTTTTGAAGAGGTAAAAGGGGTGTTGTTTTACACAACCATTGAGAAATTTTAACCAAAGTATGTTACAAACTTTACATGAAGACCCAAAAGAATCATACCAACTTGTGGAAAATGGGCGTCCGATGACCCCTGTAAAGGTGACCGGTTTGGGTCTTGACATACATGCTCAGGGCAAGTTGTTATGACACAATGTTATGTACATTGAGCACTGATGTTCAGTTGGCTTGTTTGGGGTCAAATTTATTTTTATTTTTCAATAAATTTGTATTTTTTAAATATAACTATTTATTTTATTTGGATGAATTTGTCTTTTTATCAGATTTAACAATTGTTATAATTTCCATTTGTGCTGGTCAATTATGAACAATAGGCAAAATTGAACTGCTAGCAAAAATTTAAGCAAATTTGGTTGGGTCGAGGGACCGCTGCTGCAAATATTTGGGTGGCTCCTCCCCTAAATCTCACTCTAAACTTTTGATAAAACTTGAGAGCCCTGTAATATAAAGGTTAATAAAACGTTACACTCACTTGCCAAATAAACATGATTATGTTTTGGAAAACAATAAGTCAAATCACATCAATTATAGCTGATATCATGGCTAAAAATTATACAACTTTTGGCAGTTACTGCAAAAACCCGGTCTATAGGGGCCACACACTTGCAACTGATATCAGTGAATAGACTGAACATGATTTCAGCCGAGCAATATCCATGCTACTGTTTTAGCACCAGATTTGTTCCTTCTAGTTTACTGCGTTTTGGTTAGGACATTTCAAGATGCAGTTTTGTGTGTGTGTGTGTGTGTGTGTGTGTGTACCTCTGCAGATTAAACGCATGAATGTTTCCTTTAAAATTGTTGAAGTAAATTTATTATATTACACTGCAATACCTCAGACTCCTACTGTGCTGCCACTGTCTAAACATGCACCTAGTCACTCTTCAAGGACTACTAGTGATGTGGACCATTATTTTAAAGTGAAAAAGATGTTTTTCACTTTAATGGTCCACATCACTAGTAGTTCCTGCATAGTGCCTATGTAACACTTGATGCGTTTTATGACTATATTCAGAGTAATAATTATGACTGATTACGTCTCAGACACATAATAATGTTCTTTACAATTTGTCAGTTAGTTAATAGTTATTAATGAGGCTATAATCTCATTAAGTAATTATTGATTACCTAATAAGGAACTATCTCCTAAATTTGATATTACTTACTGATTAGTTAAGCTTGTTTTTATATTAGTTAATAGTAGTAGCTGAAGTGTTAATGTATACTACTCATTAGTCCTGCATTACTTCCTGCATATAGTTACTTATGTTTATCAGGTCTTCAATGAGGGGTTTTGTTATACAAGTTCTTGTCTCAACATCTCTATACGGTCTCTTCCATTGTGGTTGAAAGTGACATGCTCATATTCCATTGAAAACAAACTTGGTTATCCACCTCAGTGTTCTTGACTTTAATTCTGAAAAATGTTTGGACATTTACAGAACTTGCCATGCTGAGGCTGTCTCAAATGTACACTATCAGCAAT
Organism: Gila orcuttii; assembly: GCA_026230005.1. NCBI lineage: Eukaryota > Metazoa > Chordata > Actinopteri > Cypriniformes > Leuciscidae > Gila > Gila orcuttii. The sequence continues at coordinate 35,415,877 of JAPDVR010000003.1, read as the reverse complement.
CATAATTCTCTTAAAAATAGACGTGTAATGCTTTGGATCTGTTTAGCTTCTCCCAAGAAGAGGCCATGACAGTGACTCCCCTTCCTTTTAAAAGTTTGTACCTTTTACAGCTCTTCACTCCTCTTCCATCCTGCTGTCCCATTTCTTTCTGTTCATGTCTTCTTAAAATTTCTCCTCTTATTCTTTTCCACTACACCAATACCCTCAACTTTATCTCTTCACCCTCTCCTTTTCCCCATTCTCCTCTTTATGCTCTCTCCTTTTCTTAAACTCTCTCCCCCTCTCTTTCTACCTGTTCCACTTTTCCTCTCGTTACACCCCTTCCTCAACTCTCTCCACCACCTTCTAACTCTGACGCCTCTTTTCTCCATTCTCATGCTTTTTTATTTTTTAACAATGTTCGTTACTTTTGAAAATAGTTTTTTTTATAGTTAATGCAATTGTGATAGCTGTAAACACTGTACAGGTCCTTCTAAAAAAATTAGCATATTGTGATAAAGTTCATTATTTTCCATAATGTAATGATAAAAATTAAACTTTCATATATTTTAGATTCATTGCACACCAACTGAAACATTTCAGGTCTTTTATTGTTTTAATACTGATGATTTTGGCATACAGCTCATGAAAACCCCAAATTCCTATCTCAAAAAATTAGCATATTTCATCAGACCAATAAAAGAAGTGTTTTTAAAACAAAAAAAGTCAACCTTCAAATAATTATGTTCAGTTATGCACTCAATACTTGGTCGGGAATCCTTTTGCAGAAATGACTGCTTCAATGCGGCGTGGCATGGAGGCAATCAGCCTGTGGCACTGCTGAGGTGTTATGGAGGCCCAGGATGCTTCGATAGCGGCCTTAAGCTCATCCAGAGTGTTGGGTCTTGCGTCTCTCAACTTTCTCTTCACAATATCCCACAGATTCTCTATGGGGTTCAGGTCAGGAGAGTTGGCAGGCCAATTGAGCACAGTAATACCATGGTCAGTAAACCATTTACCAGTGGTTTTGGCACTGTGAGCAGGTGCCAGGTCGTGCTGAAAAATGAAATCAGAAGGAAGCATGAAGTGCTCCAAAATCTCCTGATAGCTAGCTGCATTGACCCTGCCCTTGATAAAACACAGTGGACCAACACCAGCAGCTGGCATGGCACCCCAGACCATCACTGACTGTGGGTACTTGACACTGCACTTAAGGCATTTTGGCATTTCCTTCTCCCCAGTCTTCCTCCAGACTCTGGACCACTGAGCAACAGTCCAGTGCTGCTTCTCTGTAGCCCAGATCAGGCGCTTCTGCCGCTGTTTCTGGTTCAAAAGTGTCTTGACCTGGGGAATGCGGCACCTGTAGCCCATTTCCTGCACACGCCTGTGCACGGTGGCTCTGGATGTTTCTACTCCAGACTCAGTCCACTGCTTCCGCAGGTCCCCCAAGGTCTGGAATCGGTCCTTCTCCACAATCTTCCTCAGGGTCCGGTCACCTCTTCTCGTTGTGCAGCGTTTTTTGCCACACTTTTTCCTTCCCACAGACTTCCCACTGAAGTGCCTTAATACAGCACTCTGGGAACAGCCTATTTGTTCAGAAATTTCTTTCTGTGTCTTACCCTCTTGCTTGAGGGTGTCAATGATGGCCTTCTGGACAGCAGTCAGGTCAGCAGTCTTACCCATGATTGCGGTTTTGAGTAATGAAACAGGCTGGGAGTTTTTAAAAAGCCTCAGGGATCTTTTGCAGGTGTTTAGAGTAGTTGATTCAGATGATTAGGTTAATAGCTCGTTTAGAGACCCTTTTCATGATATGCTAATTTTTTGAGATTGGAATTTTGGGTTTTCATGAGCTGTATGCCAAAATCATCAGTATTAAAACAATAAAAGACCTGAAATATTTCAGTTGGTGTGCAATGAATCTAAAATATATGAAAGTTTAATTTTTATCATTACATTATGGAAAATAATTAACTTCATCACAATATGCTAATTTTTTGAGAAGGACCTGTATTTCCTGTGAAGGTTGTATTACAGTTTTTCTGAATTGCTAAAACAAATTTCTTGAAACCATCACTCACTTTTTCAAAACCTTAAACAAAACCAAATCTTCAAACTACATTCAGAGAACTTCTGACTCTTCTGTCAGAATCAAACAAATCACCTCAAAACCATTTTATCTGTGCTCAAAATCAAACAATGCTTTCAGATCATACACACAGACAGTCAATATTATAAACACTACAGATCATTCTTTAGACACTACATCAAAAACATAATAACAAAAAAGAGAACACAGCATCCAAATGTAGTGTAGGAAATAGAAGCAGACTACTAGTTGGGGGCCTTAAGCACATAAATTTACATATTTAGATTTGGCCGCCATCTTGGCTCCGAGGGTCACTGGCTCCGGCGCCCTAGCTAAATCATTTCGGTATAACCTGAGCTACATCTGTCCCCAACTATACGCCACCTCAAGGCAGGAGGAACCCTACTCAGATCACAATACTTGATAGGCAGAAAATTTTGTTTGGAAAAAAATAATAATTTTACTGTTCCAACACGGGCCATCAAATGTTAAAACGTGTCAATAATAAAATCCACAGTAGTAGGAAATAGCTCTCCTCAAGACTGCAAGAGGATCAGACCTGCTCTTATGGACCTCCTGGCACCTGTAAGAGACAGAAGAAAACCCACAGCATACACCACAAATTAGTAACCTCTAAATCACCATTACAGTGCCAATCTTCTAGTACACACCACACAGCAGTGCCACACCACCCAAAACACCTACACCGAGGGAGGTTAAGTGTCGATGCAGGCCCGGCCCTGTAAAGTCACTGAGCACTGTAACACACAAAAAGAGGAAAGCAGTACCACAGAAACAAAAAGCAAATGACACAAAGAATATTTAATATAACCACATTAATCATCAATATCAAATAAAAGAAAAACAATAAACCACAATATAAAACTTAAATATACCAGAAACAGTGGCTGGTCTGCCTTTTAAAGGTACAATATGTAAGATTTTTGTAATAAAATATCCCAAAATCACTTGCACAGTGTGATACATTTCCTACAGTTGTGTACTTCCAATATCCCAAAAGTTCCTTAAAATTTTTAAATAATGTCTCGTCCCTGGTCATTGTTGCCTGTCAATGACAAAGTATCGGTGTTATCCCTGGTTTCCCCTGGTACTGCCATAGTAACCATAGTTACCTCTAGCGGCAAGCTCACGCTGTTGTTGTTTCATTCAAACATTATGGACCATGGCAAGCAGACTTTGTGACAAAAGGAGAACTAAAACGAGTATCAATGTCGGCGTGGTGTTTTTGAGATGCCAAGAGCTTCACGCCGCTCTTGCATGTAACGTAACTTTATTAGACAGGTGAGCATAAAACTAATCAATGCACATAAAACTAATCAATGTTATATAGCTCAAGCTCAACACGATGAAATGTTCGAATATGATCAGTATGTTATTCTAATGTTGATCTAGTTTACTGCTAGTCTCATACAGACAAACGAACACAGAATAACATTACAACTTTTAACATACTCATGCAGTTTAGTGTGATAGTGTTAAAAAACATGAATGTTTTCACTCATCCATAAACATTAGATCCATCAGCATGACGAAAAGTTCCATAATTCCACTTATCAACTTGCGCCTTTGTTATTGTAAGAGGTTAGCGCCCCCTAGCGGTGAAAAAAATACATATTGTAGCTTTAGTAATAAAGAAAACATGCACGTTAATAAACATCAATACAGCCCGCAATATAGCCTAAAGCAAACAAACTAAAGCAAACAAACTACTACATACTTTAGCGAAAGTACAACTGTAGCAGTTACCCAATCTCAGATCTCAATCCCAAAGCATGATAGATAAAGGTAGCTAGGCTAATATAAAACAAGAGTAGCCTACAGATATTAACAACATCAAATACAATTTTGTGTATAATTGCGTCAAACTCAAGCAATCGGCCTCAATAAAGTGTCTGCATTTTGTGTATGCAGCCCATTAAGGGTACCGCAGAAATAGACGTTTGTCTATTTCTGCGGTACCCAGACAGACCCCGCTTCCCAGACAGAGAATTAAAACATTATCAGACAGACCCCGCTTCTCAGACAGGGAATTAAAACCTCTTAATAAATCAGCCAAAAATAATAAAGGATAACATAAGGATGGAATTGCGCTATCAAGGCGCAGTTATTCAACGCAAACAAACCACAGAGCTAATACCATTAGTGATGTTACGTATGACACTGAAGCTTCGATATGCCTATCGCATATGCGACGCAATTTCTATTGAAGCCCCATATCGGGTTGTGTATTGGCAGAGAATGTCTAATAAGGGGAGAACTTTCACTCTCAGTAAACTTCCGGCTTCTGAACTGGTTGCAGTTCCACTCTGGTTCCATATGAGGGCGCTCACAGGACGAGTGCAGAATGAATGGAGGTCTATGGAGCTACACCCCTCAAAATCAACTTTTCTCAGGATATAATTTTTTGTCTAGTAATTTGAATGTTGTATTCGAAAGAGATGCAAAGAAATTACTCATTGCTGGGTGTTAGATTTTTTAGATTCACTTATTTGCTTTAAAAAGTCTTTTAAAATGTCAATGACGTCATACACATCGTACCACCAGAGATATTGCTTTACGGCAATCCTTCAGTCACTTTGGTGCTTTCGCGCTCTGCATTTTCTTTTCTCTCGAGGCATCGACAACACAGCTGACACAGGTAACTACACGTCCTAGAAGAGTTTTTGTTTGTTTGTTTTAAAAGACCACGCCGAAAATACACACACACACACACACACACACACACACACACACACACACACACACATATGTATTTGACAATTAACACATGAGCACATATACATATCCTATATTGGATATTAACATCCCATAGTGTAAATCGCGGCAGCAGCTTCAGGTTGGTAGTCCAAGGCATTGTTGTCTATCTTTACTTCCGGGGTTCTTCCCACCGGAGCCTCGCTTTCGATTTCAAAATGGCGGCTGTGTGAAATCAGCGTATTAAAAAAACGGAAATTTTCTGTTAATTCACAGTGTGCCCACAGTACATAAAACAGAAATTGTCTGTTATTTAATGGTGTATCTATAGTAAAAAAAACAGGACACTTTCTGTCATTTAATGTATTTATAGTAAAAAAACCCGGACACTTTCTGTCATTTAATGGTGTATCTGGCTATAGTAAAAAAACAGGACACTTTGTCATTTAATGGTGTATCAATAGTAAAAAAAACAGGACACTTTCTGTTATTTAATGATATAACTACAGTAAAAAAACGCAAATATTCAATAAATCCATAAAATAACAGAAAATGTACTGGCAGCTCATTACCCGGACTTTGTTCCATAATTAAAAGATGAAAAATTTCTGTTAATTTATGGTTTTCCTACAGTAAAAATAAAACAGATGAATTTAGGCAATATACCTACAGCAAATAGAAATTTTACTTTTCTGTTAGTTAACAGTGTACCTATAATGATAATAACTCTTGTTGAAAACATTTCAAACAAATCTTCTGTGATTAAAAAATATTTTTATTTACTTATAGATCTACAAAAATTCCATGAAAACTAAAACATAAAGGAAAAAAACACAAAAGAGAAAAGTATATAGTTTGTGATCTCTAAATTGTTTCAAGTCTGCTTATTCATGACACTCTTTGTTAACATTACAACAATTGCATCCACTGAATAAATTATTTTAAAATAATTTGGGGGGGGGGGGGGGGTGCTGAGTTCCTGGACACGCCCCTACTTGATGACGCACTGGATCCACTGAGGCTGGCACCTCCCTTAAACTCAGAGTCACTGTCAACACTATTAGTTAGTTACTACAGCCTACAGTTTGCTAGCTAGCTGGCTTCGTCACGGAAATGCGTACTACCTGGATGAGATCACGTACAAAACTATGGAAGCTTGTTTCCGCCACAGAATGAGAAATAAAAAAGGTAATTGCGACTTTTTCTCACAATTCTGAATTTTTTTCTCACAATTGCGAGTTTACATCTCGCAATTCTGACTTTATTTCTCAGAATTGCGAGATGTAAAGTCAGAATTGCGTGAAATAAAGTCGAATTTGCGTGTTATAAAGTCAGAATTGCGAGATATAAAGTCAGAATTGTTTGATATAAAGTCGCAATTGCAGGTTATAAAGTCAGAATTGCGTAATATAAAGTCGCAATTGCGTGTTGTAAAGTCAGAATTATGAGATATAAACTCGCAATTCTGACTTTTTCTCTCAGAATTGCATGTTTATATCTAGCAATTATGACTTTTTATAAAGTGAGAAACTATTCTGAGGGGATAAAAGTCAGTCTTTTCCTCTCCATATAATTGAACTTTATAACTCGCAATTGCGAGTTTGTCTCACAATTCTGAGAAAATATGTCAGAATTGCGAGACATAAACTCGCAATTATGTGTTATAAAGTCAGAATTGCGTGATATGAAGTCGTTTATTGCGAGAAAAAAATCTTAATTTTTTCTCTCGCAATTGAGACTTTATTTCACGCAATTCTGACTTTATAACACGCAATTCTGACTTTACATCATGCAATTGCGACTTTATATCACGCAATTGCGACTTTATATCATGCAATTCTGACTTTATGGCCTATCTCGCAATTCTGAGAAATAAAGTCACAATTATCTTTTAAAATGTTTTATTCTGTGGCGGAAACAAGCTTCCATAAAACAGATCGGTGTCCTTGTTTAAATTTCCGAAAAACGATCACATCAAGAAGGGGTGGATTAATTTTGTGAAGAGCCACCTTGATGGAGAGCTGAGGATAACAGCCAAAACCCGCCTCTGTAGTGATCATTTTACACGGGATAGTTTTATAAACTTTCGTTGGAGACAACTGGTATTCACTGATAATCCGCTGTTACTGGTGAATGGGGCCGAACCGACTATCTCCCGCCTCGGCCTTCATCCTCACGTCGCGCCGACAGCTGGTGCCATCATCTGCAATGCAAGCATCCACGGCAGCTTTCCCGCGAGTGGGCGTGGTTTCACCGCATCCAGCGGACACGCCCCCAGCGTTTGAGAGCAATGACTACTGCTCATTTTTTCAAGATTTTGATAGCTTATTTTATGTACTTGCCGGCTTTTTTTATCATTCAAATTTGGCTGGGTGGCTAATAACACATTTTTCTGTGGAGTGACAAACTCAGAACACATAGTAGGCTACTCATTTTGGCTTTACAGGGACTTTAAATATTTTGACATCCCTTTGACAGATATGCATCTATTCTGTTTGTAGATATTGCCCTTTTTTAATGTATACATTCCTCTTAATTTATACTGACCATATTATGTACTCTAATTTGGAACAGCCCCTGAATACAATTTGGTAGTAAATTTATTATATGCTTTATAGACCCCTTTTGCGCCGACGTCACAATTACGTCACAGCGTTAGCAGGAGGCAAAACAAAAGGCTTGTTTGAGACATAAACAGTAAAAGAAATGGACACAGCGACCCAATTGATTTCAACGGAGAAGACTGAAGCCCGATTATTGCACTTCCTGTCTGATGGCTGAGCGACTGCGAAGGCTCAAACTGAGCTTGACGACAATCTGAACGTTGTAAATCTTCTAGTAGCTGTGGTTAGACAAATCTGAAGCACATAATTCCTCAAAAATGGTGTTGAAATATTTTGTCCCGTTGTTTTTATGCACTCTCTATCTATGAGGTTCTCCCTTGACTTTATGCCTCTATGTCCCCCCGATTGCCTCATAGACAGTAAAAGATTGCCTGCGAGCTTCTCCTCCTGTCTATACGGTAATGTCTCTATTGTGCGACATAAAGTCACGTGATTATGACGCAATCGTTAGCCTGTTTTTAACAAAAACAGCTTCTACGGGGCCATAACGTAAGATACAATGTAATGGAGCCTTTTATACATTGTCGTGTTTCTTTAGAAGTCTTTGGACGCCTCAGATGTAAAGTTATTCGCTGTCAAAGTGACACCAAAATGAATGGGAGTCAATGGAATGCTAACTGGCGGCTCCCGCGAGGCTTCAGTTTCCGGCTGATGGATTACCCCCTTGCATTTGAAGGCCGATTGCGTCACCGCGGCGCGATGAAGGCTGTCCTGATTCAAAAGCGCCGCCAAATGCACCCTTCGTTTCCCCGTGAAAGGAAGGATACATAAATGGTTCCTTAGCGGTCTATCCTCCCCGATCCTACCCCATAAGTCATTGCGCGCCGGTGACGACAGCACTTTTATTTAAAAAAAAATGACGGATGATTGTTCTTGTCGCCTAGCAACTGAACTGCACTTTTTATATTCAACTGGGTTTTATATTCCCCTAGTATGGAGCCCAGAATGTCTCCTGTGGGGGAAAAAAACAATCCGTGGCGACGGTTGTGCAGTCCGTCCCCTCAGTTTATAAACTGTAGGCCTACTCACAAAAACTGTTCCCTCGGTTTAACAAATCGTGCCCACGATGATTCAACCAGACCACCTGTTTATGATGGATGCTTTGCATTGTGTTTAAACTTCATTTTTTAAAATGGATAATTTCTTAAATTTTCTAAAACTCAATTTTTGGGAAGAAAAAGCTCAGTATAATAGAATAAGCAAAAAAAGACTTCACATATAAATAGAACACAAACACAAGGTTAGGTTTTATTATATAAAAATAAAACATTCATAAATTATTTTATGATTAACATATTAGCCTACTGTCTTCAGTGAACTCATTTATAGTTATAATTATAAACAAATAATAATAATAATACCAATTATCATTATTATTATTAGTAGGCCTAGGCTATAGACCTTATGCGCCAGAGAAACAGGGCTCCGCCATCTTTAGAATATTGTCTTTGAACTTCCGTTTTTGCGGTCGCTCTGTATACTTCTATGGCATTGCTGTCCAGGAGTAGGCTAATTAGCTTTTGAAGTGGATTTACTTGATGTAAAGTTAACGAAAGTTATCATGAGGATTGTAATGTTTAAAGCAGATGTCTTAACAAATGTCAGTAGACAGGGAAGATTTTAAAACGAGCCGTTCATTTATAAATACGCAGGATCGTTGTGAAATTACAGACCGGAAGACAAAAGACAACGAGCGCAGCGCTGAAAAGGGGCGGGGCTACATAATGTCTATACATTTAGGCTACATATTTAGAAGCCGCTTTTATCAAAAAAAGGAAAACAAATCAATTCGTCAACTGTCAGTCATAATACAGGAGTAGTTCTAACCCGCCAGCTTGTGTCAAGATGATTTATGACCCTATGATTGACAGGTGGGCGGTGCTAACCTTTGACCTTCCGGAGGCCCCTTTGATGTAGGGATTAACCTTTGACCTATCGATCAATCAAGTTGACAGGGGGGGGGGGGGGGGGGGGGGCTAACCTTTGACCTTCCGTGGTCCTCCGGAGGTCCTTTGATGTAGGGATTAACCTTTGACCTATCGATCGATCAAGTTGACAGTTGTCTTTCCCCTATTGACCTTTGTATTATACGTCAAGTTGCCAGTTGTTAGGGTTGATCTGGGTTTGACAGTTGTCTTTGATCCGTATTATGATGGATGATTTTGCCATTTAGTTTTACCCCTATTGACCCCCGGGGACTTTTTGCTTTGGGAAATTCCCTCCACGCCAGCTGTGTCGGGGTTAGTGAGAAAATAATTTTTCTAATGTTACATATAGATTAGAGTTATCTTTTCAAAACAAAAATAAAATCATCTTACCGTTTCAGAGTTGAGGATCTTTTGAAAAAGTTGAAAAGAGTTCCTCTTTTGGAAAGAGTGCCTTTTGCATTTTGACAGTCTTTGAGCTAAATGTGTGTGACATCCGATATCCTGGCATTCCTGAAGCATACTATATACATTTGCTGTGTGTGTGTGTGTGTGTGTGTGTGTGTCTCTCTCTCTCTCTCTCTCAAACACCAGCGCATGACAGGCATGGTCTCTTCGCTAAGTGTGTGCGTCTGTCTGTGAGTGTGTGAGACGTCACCCTATTCCTGCTGGGGAGTGAAAGTGAGAAAATATCTCACACTAAGTAGAGTTGAAAAACATTAATTCCTTTAAAATAAATAAAAATCATCTTACCTTTTCACTATGGAATTGGATTAAAACCGGCCTTTTGCATTTTGACAGTCTTTGAGCTAAATGTGTGTGACACCCGATATCCTGGCATTCCTGAGTACGCTATATAAATGGGGATAGTGAGAAAAAGAGATTTTTCCAATAATGGCACATATCTTACACTAACGTTGAAAAGCACTGATCTTTAAAATTATATAAATGAAATGGTTAATAAAATATCTTTTCAAAACAAAAAATAAATAAATACATTTTCACCTGGGTTGAAGAAGTAAATCTACCGCCATGTGTCTGGCCTCGTGGGTATAAGGGTTTGATTTAATGGAAGTTGTGAAGGTTTTATGTTTGAACTTTGACACGGGGCTTCACAGGATCTCCCTCCATATTCCAGAGGAGAGGGGATTGCTGAGGACGGTGAAAGTGAGAAAATATCTCACACTAACTAAAGTTGAAACACATTCTGTTCTTTAAAAGTATATAAATGAAATATTTCTAAAATTTACATTTAGTCATTTACAAATATAATATTTTCACATTAACTAAAGTTGAAACACATTCTGTTCTTTAAAAGTATATAAATGAAATATTTGTAAAATTTACATTTAGTCATTTACAAATATAATATTTCAGAGTTTTTCCAATAATGACACATTTTCACACTAACAGCAGTTGAAAAAGTTGAAAAACATTCTGTTCTTTAAAAGTATATAAATTATATGATTATATCGTTCATTTTAAAAATAACCATCTTTTCTAAATTACTGAAACACAGTGCACCAATTAGTTTTGTTTTAGATGAACACAAAATAAAGAAAATCATCTTACATTTTCAGAGAATTGAAGAAGTAAATCCCAACACATCATTGTCCATCTAAGGTATAAATGTATTTACAAAGATGCAATAAGTTTTGATACAAAATATCCCGGAGTGTTTTTCTCCCACACCGGCGTTTTGACAGTCCGTGATTCAGAGTGGAGGAGGAATGTGTGTGTGTGTGTGTGTGTGTGTGTGTGTGTGTGTGTGTGTGTGTGTGTGTGAGTGAGCAGTATGAGATGTTGGGAATGTTTTTTAGTGTTAATCTTAAAAGTTAATATTAAAAGTTTAAATTATATCTTTTAAAAATAAAAGAAGATTTCAATTAAGTCTTAATAAAAACGTTGTAATACAGTCATATCTTCTATTTATCTTTTGAATGATTTTGTTTAACGGTAACCTAAAGTATAATTTTATTAATATAGTCATAGCCATAATGATTTTTGTACAGTATCCCGTACACCTAAACACGACCATCACAGAAAACAGCATTTTTACATTGTTTTTACATACTGTTTTCCATAAATTAACTAATCTCCATATTTAAATTAAATGATTATAAATATAGAATAATAACAAGTATGTTACTAAAATGAATTCAAACGATTTAAACATAGTTTTAGCTAAATGACTTTTATATAAAAAAGTATATAAATATAAAAATACCTTACATTTTCATAGTGCCGAAGATGTAGTTCTTTATGCAATGATAAAAACAGTCCAAAGTCATAAACAAAGCCCTCCTGGTTCCTTCAGTGATAAACTACAGGGTGAAATGAATGCTTGAGCCCCAAGATGCAGGACAGATGAGCCTCTGGGGTACACTGTCACAGTAAAGTTAGTGTGCTTTCCAGAGTTTTATTCATACTAAATTCATTTAAAAGCATAATATTAAAAGTTTAAATTAGATCTTTTAAAATTAAAAGACTGTTTAAATCAAAGCTTTAACGTTTTATTAAAATTGTATCTTCTATTTATCTTCTTAGAAGACTTATGTGTGATATAAATGATTTTACATAAATTTAACCTAAGGTATTATTTTTACTAAACAGTTTAAAGTAATTTTAATATTGTAAAGCAAAAACTGTACTTTGGTACCTTAGATCTTATACAAAAATATTTCAAACAGTATCGCAGCAATTTTACTCGTCTTAATTCAAAGCATGATCTTACTTTTTCTACGGTAGCTATGATCTAGTGAAACCCTTTACTGAGAATATACTATCGGTTATCTTCTCAAAATATATATGTAGAACTTTAAAATGTTAGCATTTGTTGATGCGACAGTTTGTCTGTTGGAACAGCCTTTGGGAGAGCTGATGATACTATAGCAGGAAACATGCCCTTTGACCTCCTCCATTTTGGAGGATTTAGTCCTTAAAGGTACGCTGTGTATGAATTTACCCCATCTAGCGGTGAAATTGTATTTTGCATTCAAACGAATAGTGCTCTCTAGCGCATCGCTTTTTCAAAAGCGTGTTGCAACTACGGTAACCGTTATGTGTCACGAAGCTACAGTACGACATGTCTTCCAATAGCACATCATCGAGTTTAACTATACATGTTCTACTGTTACGCTACCTATATAATAAATTAAACAATCAAGCAATAAAAAAAAAAAAAAATAAAAAAAAAAAAACCTTGTCATTTAGACCATAACATTGACTTACCAGTCAAGAAGAAAGCAGGACTTCAGCGTCCCTTTCAACTTCTTTCTCCTTCATTAGCTCTATCCACCGGGGAAAAGCTAATATTTACCCTCGTTTTGAATTTGCCGGTCACGTTTCCTTTTAGATAAAATGTTTATGCTTTTTGGTTACGAGGATTGCATTATGAAGTACCGCACAGTGCAGCCTTTCAAATTTGCCGGGGGAGTGACAAGCGCCTCTCACTGACCTCCTTGAACGAAAACGCGTTGAGGTAGGCTAGTGCTTTTTGTCCCTCTCTGCTATTATAGTTTTTCAAGATGGCGGAACGACATAGAAGTCTCCATGGACTTACCCGTCCCATGCAAATAAAGATAAGAAATTCTTCGCTTACGAGGACAAGTCAGATCATTGGCAGAGCTAATTTTACACTAATGAGATCATATTTATGAATAAAGACATTGATTTTAGCTAATAGAATACTTTTTAAAAAACTACTGTACCTTTAATTTCAGATGTGTAAATTACAAAACAGCATTTTTCAACCGAGTGAATCTACACGTGAGAGATCTTCAGAAGTCATAACTTCAGGGGTCAAGGGGTCTCCTGAGAATACTTAATTTCCCTTAAAAACCATCGATTAAGTTTAACGACACTAGCTTGCAACGCTACCCCAAAAATCAAATACTGTATTAACCTTTTCAAAGGATAATCTAACTTTAAAGTTAGAATAAAACGTTCAAAACAAAACATATCTTCATACCTGTAGTGTTCGGACGCAAGGCCATTAACTGGTTCTTTTGTTTTATACATTTACTTTGCTTATTTCTACAAATATCAGCCTGATAAATATGGAGTTATTACATGATGAACAAGATAATCATGCTACCAAATTTTTTTATTTCAGTTTTTTAAGAAAAAGCAATGTTTTAAAATACAACTAAACCATGATAACAGATAATTTTTGACAGACCTAGAAATGCATGTTGATTACCAAGTTTCAGGCATAGTGCAATTGTGCAATGTTCGAGAAAGCTAATATTGGTGTAATCTTTTGTGCGGTCTCACCCACAACGCAAAACTTTGTGTTGGCTGATCCAGGCATAGCTTTACTAAAAGAAAATAATATGCAAGTCATTATCAAACTTTTATTAAACCATATTTTATTAATATTATGGTTTCATGTTGATTTAAAGTTTTTGTTTGTTTGTTATTAACCTTTTTATTTTTTACATCCAGCACAAATTAAAGAGATGTATGAGCTAATGGTGTTCCCTGAACCCAAATAATCAGATAATGGAATGTTCACAAGCGACAGTTAGATATTCTCCCGCTTAGTATGGGTGTAAATAGTTGTGCTTAAATGTTTGGGTTATTTTTACACAACAACGTATTTTGTCACACCGTAGCGATATTTATATAACATATTTTGTCACACGCTTGTAAAGACTATGGCCTACCTTTAAAACATAATCTTTATACAGGAATCACTCGTGTCCAAAACATCCATGTAAGATTCAAAAGACCAAATCACTAAGAAAAGAGGATTGAAAAGCATCGTTTATAACAAATACACAAAAGTTTGCAAATGATGGTTTTATTACTATTCAGATAGCAGACGTCACTGTTTCACATTTTGAATGTCGGACTGTATGTGTTTTAGGTAAAGACTTTGCTTTGAGAGCCGTCAATAGTGTTTATAGGAATAAATGACCATTAATAATTTAAGCGATAGTATTTCTGTTTGATAACTAAATTGATACTTTGTTTAGTGTAACTTTCCCTCTATCTACGATGTGAAATCACACAAAGTATTAATGCGAAAAGTAAGGGGGTGTTGTGTTACACTTAAACTATTACAGCAGAATCACAACTGACTATTGCGCTGAGATAGGCGTATTCATTAAAGCTCGAGGCTGTTAAACAAAGTCCCGCACTATGGCTGATAAAATTGCACAAAAGTAAATTCTAGAGGCCAACTTGCTAAAAAGTAAATACGGCACGAACCATTTAAAACAAATACAGAAGAGCCACTTGCTACTAGTCGATTACGCCGTTTACATATTGTTTCTTTTTGTTTTGTACAGTTTGCAAAAACTATAGTCTACGAGCGTGGTCAAACATATAGGAGTTTATGAAAAACATATCAAAAATTGAATTAAATTCTTCTATGCGACTGTTTAAGACTAAACCAATCAAATTTCTTTTAGAACATCTTTCTGCTATGTCTACGAAACATCGTCATGAAAGATGAGTATTGCTGTTTTTCTGTTACCTATAAAACTATTACGCTTCAAACTCGTCTAGCTATTGCACATTTCACAGCACGGTCATAGATACACAGTTATGTTGTGCATGTAGCCGAACAGCAGTTAAGCTAATGAATTGCCTTTGATAAGCAGTGTTTTTACGTGTAAGGTGGGATGATTCATTTTTATTCCCTCCACACCAATACTTTGACACCAGAGTTTTAGGTCTGATCCAGAAAACAGACGGTGAGCAGTAAGTTATGAAAACATGTGGTAAGCAGTTTTTGCCCCATCATCAAAATGTTTTAACATATCGTAAATTTCAATTGTTTGATAAATTATCTAACGATTATACCTAACTATCAACAGTTATATGTGAAACGAGCTCAGTCGCATTAGAGTTGGATTCTTGTTTATACTGAACATTTGAACCGCATGTTGAGGAGCTCTAGTGTTCTTAAATTGTTTACCGCGGTTTCATTTTAACAACACTATCGTAACACTTATCGTATTGCCGGGTGTGATTGTAATGTTTTGTATGGTGTTTTTCTTTACGCTCTCCCCCTGGATATCCGTTTCCTACAGTTACCGGTAATGTTAGTGAACTCTAGGTCTTCTCTTTGCTCATATTCGACAGTATTCACATGAATTGACTTGATTTGAACCATCATCTTCACTTGAGACATTATACCATTCTAGTTTTTAAATAGCGCTTAAATGTATATTTTACCCCTTATGCGGCTATAGAATACCGCACAAGGATCTCTGAAATATTTTTTGTGTAAAACATATATTTAGGTCGTGTAAAACATCTATCTATGTTTTAAAAAATACACCAAAACAAAGAATGAAGACATCTTTGAGTGACCCTCAAAATCTCTGCATACAACAAAACACAGTGCATCCATGTACGATGATTTATCAGAAAATTACTTTTGTCGCTTTTTCTGAATAATCTCACCAAGTGCGGGTGCTTGATAACTATTGAACAACCCTGAATTCGGCTACTCAATAAAAAACTCAATACATTTGAATGCGCTAAAGGTCTATAACTGAACTTTAACATCTTAGTAGTTGGTAAAACTTCACTTAAACTCTGCTCAAAATAAAATACATCCTAGCTACTTTCTAAACGCTTGTTACAGAGCTTATTGCGATCCATTTACCCATCCATATGTTTTGAAATTTTAATGTTTAATCAACATTTTGTTGGAAAACATATGGTGGATTTACTCAACTTTTTATGTCAACAGGTTCTACAGGGTAATGTCGCATTTAATTAACATTGTTTATTTCAGTAAACTTAAGTTTATTACATAAGATTAATTCAATGCCATTTAGTTGAATCAGGTTAGCATTCTTAATTTAGTCCAAAACTATTAAGTTCAAATAATCCAATTGTTTCATTTATTTAGGGATTGTGTTCAACAACCTTTACAAATATATCTAATAAGATAACCTTTTACAAAATCTTTACTCGGTAAAGACTCTTATTGGTTTTGTCGCATCCAATGCCCCCCAAAGTAGTTGTTTTTATAATGATTAAAACCGTTTTAATTATTTTTAGTATGGTCTACACTTTATGGTAAAACACTAACATATCAGAAACTCTTTTAAATATAAACATTAACAAGTCAACGATTTTTTATCTTGCTGTTAAAACACATAAATAACGTTTTATTTCAAATTGTACTGTTCCTAGTTTTCTATATTGCTATTTTAATTAAACTCATTTGTGTAATCTCGACTCAAATGGATAAGTAAAATGTTTGAAAAGTATTGAGTTGATTTAACTTAATTTACTAATTATCTTTCAACATGACTATATTGAGTTAAGTCAGTTTAACGCAATGCATTTTGTTTGAATGAGAAAGCTAATACAACGGTGTTAAATGAAAATTATTTTTTAAATAAACTGAACAGTATCGTAAAATAATTTTAGGCTGAATTCTCTCGGACGACATGCAGGACATGGTTATTTATGGCGTCCTGATGACGACCCCCAACCGTACACACCAGGGGTGCGAGGGCGGGCCCACAATCGCAGGAGTGATAAACTCTACACAGAGACCAGCCTCAGTTACCGCACACAAGCCGTATTTCCTAACCGCTGTGTATGCCGGTAATGCTGCTAAACCCCGTTTCGACGCTACGGACGGATGCTTCAACGACGTCGGATTCGAAATCGTAAAAAACTGCGGGGGTACTACAACATCTCATTGATGAAAAGTGGAAGGAATTGATCAGAAGTTCCTGTTTGTCTGAGCTTCTTCGACTCACGCTTCAGACCCAAAAACACAAGCTTCCGAGCGTTAAAGCACAAGGCCTGGACAATTGTGCTGCAAGGACTCGCTCACGAGATTCCGGAAACTATTCGAATCTTTCACCATCAAGATTCTGGAAACTATTCGAATCTTTCACCATCAAACAGTTTCCTATTTGAAAATCTAGAAACCTCTGAAATGGCGACGCAAAAGCTGACGGAGAACGACTGCCCGTCGAGTTCCGGTGATGCGGGACACAAGTATCATCCGGCGTGTGAGTGCGCCACGGGGAATGGCTGTCGTTTAAGAGATACGCTAGACTCTATGTTTAAAGACCATTTTAGAGACCAGATGGTTGACTTGATGCGCAGGATCATCGATGCTGCGTGTGATAAGAAAAGCGATTGTGAGCGGGATACCAAACGTGTCACAAACCTCAAAACAGAAATGGATGTCATAAGAGGGTTGGTGGGGACATGGACCGATGTGACATCCATGTTTTTTAACACCATAGAGCCGACCGGTGTAATCCTCAGAAAAGTTCTGGATGTGATGTGTGCATCTAGTGAAGAATTCGAAGTCGACGAACTGCTCGTTATGTGTACGTTTGTTACAGATCTCTGTGTGTCACTGGCGTCAAAAAATGCCAAAACAGATCTTGGTGAAATAGTTCAAGGTCTGGTCAGCTATACCCTAGATCAAAACATGATTGCCTGCCGCGACTTTTTGTTCTGGTTGGATCACAAATAAATGGAGTTAAATCAACTCAATATAGTCATGTTGAAAGAACATTTTTCAGTTAAGTAGACCAAAATAATTAGTAAATGAAGTTAAATCAACTCAATACTTTTCAAACATTTTACTTATCCATTTGAGTCGAGATTACACAAATGAGTTTAATTAAAATAGCAATATAGAAAACTAGGAACAGTACAATTTGAAATAAAACGTTATTTATGTGTTTTAACAGCAAGATAAAAAATCGTTGACTTGTTAATGTTTATATTTAAAAGAGTTTCTGATATGTTAGTGTTTTACCATAAAGTGTAGACCATACTAAAAATAATTAAAACGGTTTTAATCATTATAAAAACAACTACTTTGGGGGGCATTGGATGCGACAAAACCAATAAGAGTCTTTACCGAGTAAAGATTTTGTAAAAGGTTATCTTATTAGATATATTTGTAAAGGTTGTTGAACACAATCCCTAAATAAATGAAACAATTGGATTATTTGAACTTAATAGTTTTGGACTAAATTAAGAATGCTAACCTGATTCAACTAAATGGCATTGAATTAATCTTATGTAATAAACTTAAGTTTACTGAAATAAACAATGTTAATTAAATGCGACATTACCCTGTAGAACCTGTTGACATAAAAAGTTGAGTAAATCCACCATATGTTTTCCAACAAAATGTTGATTAAACATTAAAATTTCAAAACATATGGATGGGTAAATGGATCGCAATAAGCTCTGTAACAAGCGTTTAGAAAGTAGCTAGGATGTATTTTATTTTGAGCAGAGTTTAAGTGAAGTTTTACCAACTACTAAGATGTTAAAGTTCAGTTATAGACCTTTAGCGCATTCAAATGTATTGAGTTTTTTATTGAGTAGCCGAATTCAGGGTTGTTCAATAGTTATCAAGCACCCGCACTTGGTGAGATTATTCAGAAAAAGCGACAAAAGTAATTTTCTGATAAATCATCGTACATGGATGCACTGTGTTTTGTTGTATGCAGAGATTTTGAGGGTCACTCAAAGATGTCTTCATTCTTTGTTTTGGTGTATTTTTTAAAACATAGATAGATGTTTTACACGACCTAAATATATGTTTTACACAAAAAATATTTCAGAGATCCTTGTGCGGTATTCTATAGCCGCATAAGGGGTAAAATATACATTTAAGCGCTATTTAAAAACTAGAATGGTATAATGTCTCAAGTGAAGATGATGGTTCAAATCAAGTCAATTCATGTGAATACTGTCGAATATGAGCAAAGAGAAGACCTAGAGTTCACTAACATTACCGGTAACTGTAGGAAACGGATATCCAGGGGGAGAGCGTAAAGAAAAACACCATACAAAACATTACAATCACACCCGGCAATACGATAAGTGTTACGATAGTGTTGTTAAAATGAAACCGCGGTAAACAATTTAAGAACACTAGAGCTCCTCAACATGCGGTTCAAATGTTCAGTATAAACAAGAATCCAACTCTAATGCGACTGAGCTCGTTTCACATATAACTGTTGATAGTTAGGTATAATCGTTAGATAATTTATCAAACAATTGAAATTTACGATATGTTAAAACATTTTGATGATGGGGCAAAAACTGCTTACCACATGTTTTCATAACTTACTGCTCACCGTCTGTTTTCTGGATCAGACCTAAAACTCTGGTGTCAAAGTATTGGTGTGGAGGGAATAAAAATGAATCATCCCACCTTACACGTAAAAACACTGCTTATCAAAGGCAATTCATTAGCTTAACTGCTGTTCGGCTACATGCACAACATAACTGTGTATCTATGACCGTGCTGTGAAATGTGCAATAGTTAGACGAGTTTGAAGCGTAATAGTTTTATAGGTAACAGAAAAACAGCAATACTCATCTTTCATGACGATGTTTCGTAGACATAGCAGAAAGATGTTCTAAAAGAAATTTGATTGGTTTAGTCTTAAACAGTCGCATAGAAGAATTTAATTCAATTTTTGATATGTTTTTCATAAACTCCTATATGTTTGACCACGCTCGTAGACTATAGTTTTTGCAAACTGTACAAAACAAAAAGAAACAATATGTAAACGGCGTAATCGACTAGTAGCAAGTGGCTCTTCTGTATTTGTTTTAAATGGTTCGTGCCGTATTTACTTTTTAGCAAGTTGGCCTCTAGAATTTACTTTTGTGCAATTTTATCAGCCATAGTGCGGGACTTTGTTTAACAGCCTCGAGCTTTAATGAATACGCCTATCTCAGCGCAATAGTCAGTTGTGATTCTGCTGTAATAGTTTAAGTGTAACACAACACCCCCTTACTTTTCGCATTAATACTTTGTGTGATTTCACATCGTAGATAGAGGGAAAGTTACACTAAACAAAGTATCAATTTAGTTATCAAACAGAAATACTATCGCTTAAATTATTAATGGTCATTTATTCCTATAAACACTATTGACGGCTCTCAAAGCAAAGTCTTTACCTAAAACACATACAGTCCGACATTCAAAATGTGAAACAGTGACGTCTGCTATCTGAATAGTAATAAAACCATCATTTGCAAACTTTTGTGTATTTGTTATAAACGATGCTTTTCAATCCTCTTTTCTTAGTGATTTGGTCTTTTGAATCTTACATGGATGTTTTGGACACGAGTGATTCCTGTATAAAGATTATGTTTTAAAGGTAGGCCATAGTCTTTACAAGCGTGTGACAAAATATGTTATATAAATATCGCTACGGTGTGACAAAATACGTTGTTGTGTAAAAATAACCCAAACATTTAAGCACAACTATTTACACCCATACTAAGCGGGAGAATATCTAACTGTCGCTTGTGAACATTCCATTATCTGATTATTTGGGTTCAGGGAACACCATTAGCTCATACATCTCTTTAATTTGTGCTGGATGTAAAAAATAAAAAGGTTAATAACAAACAAACAAAAACTTTAAATCAACATGAAACCATAATATTAATAAAATATGGTTTAATAAAAGTTTGATAATGACTTGCATATTATTTTCTTTTAGTAAAGCTATGCCTGGATCAGCCAACACAAAGTTTTGCGTTGTGGGTGAGACCGCACAAAAGATTACACCAATATTAGCTTTCTCGAACATTGCACAATTGCACTATGCCTGAAACTTGGTAATCAACATGCATTTCTAGGTCTGTCAAAAATTATCTGTTATCATGGTTTAGTTGTATTTTAAAACATTGCTTTTTCTTAAAAAACTGAAATAAAAAAATTTGGTAGCATGATTATCTTGTTCATCATGTAATAACTCCATATTTATCAGGCTGATATTTGTAGAAATAAGCAAAGTAAATGTATAAAACAAAAGAACCAGTTAATGGCCTTGCGTCCGAACACTACAGGTATGAAGATATGTTTTGTTTTGAACGTTTTATTCTAACTTTAAAGTTAGATTATCCTTTGAAAAGGTTAATACAGTATTTGATTTTTGGGGTAGCGTTGCAAGCTAGTGTCGTTAAACTTAATCGATGGTTTTTAAGGGAAATTAAGTATTCTCAGGAGACCCCTTGACCCCTGAAGTTATGACTTCTGAAGATCTCTCACGTGTAGATTCACTCGGTTGAAAAATGCTGTTTTGTAATTTACACATCTGAAATTAAAGGTACAGTAGTTTTTTAAAAAGTATTCTATTAGCTAAAATCAATGTCTTTATTCATAAATATGATCTCATTAGTGTAAAATTAGCTCTGCCAATGATCTGACTTGTCCTCGTAAGCGAAGAATTTCTTATCTTTATTTGCATGGGACGGGTAAGTCCATGGAGACTTCTATGTCGTTCCGCCATCTTGAAAAACTATAATAGCAGAGAGGGACAAAAAGCACTAGCCTACCTCAACGCGTTTTCGTTCAAGGAGGTCAGTGAGAGGCGCTTGTCACTCCCCCGGCAAATTTGAAAGGCTGCACTGTGCGGTACTTCATAATGCAATCCTCGTAACCAAAAAGCATAAACATTTTATCTAAAAGGAAACGTGACCGGCAAATTCAAAACGAGGGTAAATATTAGCTTTTCCCCGGTGGATAGAGCTAATGAAGGAGAAAGAAGTTGAAAGGGACGCTGAAGTCCTGCTTTCTTCTTGACTGGTAAGTCAATGTTATGGTCTAAATGACAAGGTTTTTTTTTTTTTATTTTTTTTTTTTTTTATTGCTTGATTGTTTAATTTATTATATAGGTAGCGTAACAGTAGAACATGTATAGTTAAACTCGATGATGTGCTATTGGAAGACATGTCGTACTGTAGCTTCGTGACACATAACGGTTACCGTAGTTGCAACACGCTTTTGAAAAAGCGATGCGCTAGAGAGCACTATTCGTTTGAATGCAAAATACAATTTCACCGCTAGATGGGGTAAATTCATACACAGCGTACCTTTAAGGACTAAATCCTCCAAAATGGAGGAGGTCAAAGGGCATGTTTCCTGCTATAGTATCATCAGCTCTCCCAAAGGCTGTTCCAACAGACAAACTGTCGCATCAACAAATGCTAACATTTTAAAGTTCTACATATATATTTTGAGAAGATAACCGATAGTATATTCTCAGTAAAGGGTTTCACTAGATCATAGCTACCGTAGAAAAAGTAAGATCATGCTTTGAATTAAGACGAGTAAAATTGCTGCGATACTGTTTGAAATATTTTTGTATAAGATCTAAGGTACCAAAGTACAGTTTTTGCTTTACAATATTAAAATTACTTTAAACTGTTTAGTAAAAATAATACCTTAGGTTAAATTTATGTAAAATCATTTATATCACACATAAGTCTTCTAAGAAGATAAATAGAAGATACAATTTTAATAAAACGTTAAAGCTTTGATTTAAACAGTCTTTTAATTTTAAAAGATCTAATTTAAACTTTTAATATTATGCTTTTAAATGAATTTAGTATGAATAAAACTCTGGAAAGCACACTAACTTTACTGTGACAGTGTACCCCAGAGGCTCATCTGTCCTGCATCTTGGGGCTCAAGCATTCATTTCACCCTGTAGTTTATCACTGAAGGAACCAGGAGGGCTTTGTTTATGACTTTGGACTGTTTTTATCATTGCATAAAGAACTACATCTTCGGCACTATGAAAATGTAAGGTATTTTTATATTTATATACTTTTTTATATAAAAGTCATTTAGCTAAAACTATGTTTAAATCGTTTGAATTCATTTTAGTAACATACTTGTTATTATTCTATATTTATAATCATTTAATTTAAATATGGAGATTAGTTAATTTATGGAAAACAGTATGTAAAAACAATGTAAAAATGCTGTTTTCTGTGATGGTCGTGTTTAGGTGTACGGGATACTGTACAAAAATCATTATGGCTATGACTATATTAATAAAATTATACTTTAGGTTACCGTTAAACAAAATCATTCAAAAGATAAATAGAAGATATGACTGTATTACAACGTTTTTATTAAGACTTAATTGAAATCTTCTTTTATTTTTAAAAGATATAATTTAAACTTTTAATATTAACTTTTAAGATTAACACTAAAAAACATTCCCAACATCTCATACTGCTCACTCACACACACACACACACACACACACACACACACACACACACACACACACACACATTCCTCCTCCACTCTGAATCACGGACTGTCAAAACGCCGGTGTGGGAGAAAAACACTCCGGGATATTTTGTATCAAAACTTATTGCATCTTTGTAAATACATTTATACCTTAGATGGACAATGATGTGTTGGGATTTACTTCTTCAATTCTCTGAAAATGTAAGATGATTTTCTTTATTTTGTGTTCATCTAAAACAAAACTAATTGGTGCACTGTGTTTCAGTAATTTAGAAAAGATGGTTATTTTTAAAATGAACGATATAATCATATAATTTATATACTTTTAAAGAACAGAATGTTTTTCAACTTTTTCAACTGCTGTTAGTGTGAAAATGTGTCATTATTGGAAAAACTCTGAAATATTATATTTGTAAATGACTAAATGTAAATTTTACAAATATTTCATTTATATACTTTTAAAGAACAGAATGTGTTTCAACTTTAGTTAATGTGAAAATATTATATTTGTAAATGACTAAATGTAAATTTTAGAAATATTTCATTTATATACTTTTAAAGAACAGAATGTGTTTCAACTTTAGTTAGTGTGAGATATTTTCTCACTTTCACCGTCCTCAGCAATCCCCTCTCCTCTGGAATATGGAGGGAGATCCTGTGAAGCCCCGTGTCAAAGTTCAAACATAAAACCTTCACAACTTCCATTAAATCAAACCCTTATACCCACGAGGCCAGACACATGGCGGTAGATTTACTTCTTCAACCCAGGTGAAAATGTATTTATTTATTTTTTGTTTTGAAAAGATATTTTATTAACCATTTCATTTATATAATTTTAAAGATCAGTGCTTTTCAACGTTAGTGTAAGATATGTGCCATTATTGGAAAAATCTCTTTTTCTCACTATCCCCATTTATATAGCGTACTCAGGAATGCCAGGATATCGGGTGTCACACACATTTAGCTCAAAGACTGTCAAAATGCAAAAGGCCGGTTTTAATCCAATTCCATAGTGAAAAGGTAAGATGATTTTTATTTATTTTAAAGGAATTAATGTTTTTCAACTCTACTTAGTGTGAGATATTTTCTCACTTTCACTCCCCAGCAGGAATAGGGTGACGTCTCACACACTCACAGACAGACGCACACACTTAGCGAAGAGACCATGCCTGTCATGCGCTGGTGTTTGAGAGAGAGAGAGAGAGAGACACACACACACACACACACACACACACACACACAGCAAATGTATATAGTATGCTTCAGGAATGCCAGGATATCGGATGTCACACACATTTAGCTCAAAGACTGTCAAAATGCAAAAGGCACTCTTTCCAAAAGAGGAACTCTTTTCAACTTTTTCAAAAGATCCTCAACTCTGAAACGGTAAGATGATTTTATTTTTGTTTTGAAAAGATAACTCTAATCTATATGTAACATTAGAAAAATTATTTTCTCACTAACCCCGACACAGCTGGCGTGGAGGGAATTTCCCAAAGCAAAAAGTCCCCGGGGGTCAATAGGGGTAAAACTAAATGGCAAAATCATCCATCATAATACGGATCAAAGACAACTGTCAAACCCAGATCAACCCTAACAACTGGCAACTTGACGTATAATACAAAGGTCAATAGGGGAAAGACAACTGTCAACTTGATCGATCGATAGGTCAAAGGTTAATCCCTACATCAAAGGACCTCCGGAGGACCACGGAAGGTCAAAGGTTAGCCCCCCCCCCCCCCCCCCCTGTCAACTTGATTGATCGATAGGTCAAAGGTTAATCCCTACATCAAAGGGGCCTCCGGAACATCCTCCGGAAGGTCAAAGGTTAGCACCGCCCACCTGTCAATCATAGGGTCATAAATCATCTTGACACAAGCTGGCGGGTTAGAACTACTTACAGGTTAGACAATAATAATACAGGGCTAAGATTATCATAAATAAACAAGATTTTGACGCATATCCAAGTGTTTGTGTGGAGTGTGGAGGCGCGGGCGCCTACACTTGCATTTTTCTATCAACAGTGGAAACAACTTAAAATAGGCTACTCTATCATTTCTGGTCATACAGAAAATAATAATACATCATTCGCAACTACTTTTATTTGTGCAAAAAACGAATGGACGCAAAAGTGCACGGACCCAACACTAACTTTTTCTACAAATAGCCTACATTATCTGAAATATTTAATAATATAAGGTCCGTGTACATTTGCGTCCACTCGTTTTTCTTTTTTTAACCTGTAATTGAAAAACGAAAAATGAACGGTTGTTAGGCTATTTCTAAAATGCAAAGTTGACCACCAAAATTTGAATTTGAACTGTACACACCAAATGCTGCGCAAAAAAATATTGACATTTTCAGATTTTTGTTTATGACTTTTTTCCCCTTTATTAAATATTTGAAATATTCACAAATTAATAGGGCGAAAAAAATCGATTTTACTGGTTTTCTAAGGCCAAATTAGAACCTGGAAATTAGATTCGAATTTGTTCGTTTAAAAGTGGACATTTCAAGCTTGTATAGGTTGGCTATATTTAGTTTCAGTTCATTTTTGAGACGCGCATGATTCACGGAGATCATGAAAGCGCGCCTGATTTTTTATTTTATTTTACAAAAGCACAAAGTTTTCTTGTTATTGTGAGTTTGCACCAATAAAATTGTGTATTTTGATTTACACATAAAAAAATATTGTGAGTAGCCTACAGTTTATAAACTGAAGGGACGGATTTTTTTTTTTTCACAGATGGAGGTTTTTCCCCTCCATAATACGGGGTTTAAATATTCATATTCATCATATTGTCCATTTATGCTACATAATAATTAGAATACACTAGCCTACAAAATCGCATCAAGGTAAGATATGAACATTTGAACCATATGCCCATGTATGTTTTCTTTTCTTTACACTATTTACGTAAGTTAACACCCAATACTTGAACAGTTTAAAGTGTAATCCGGCAATTCAGTAAGCAGCTTCTGAATTGGGACGCAGAAAACATCTGGCCATGATCCGGCTATTAAAGCCGAAAATACATGACTGAAACATCCTCACCATGTCTTCCAGTAAAATATAAACAAAATACTGTTTATTCAATTGTATATGCGGCAACTGCACATCCAATCGGGCATTTTAGAATGTTTGTAAATAATAGGCACCAAGATACTTCCGGGTGGCAGAACGCGAGCGGCTTTTACTGACCAACTGAAGAGATCCAGCCGGCTACTATAAACAGTTACCTAGTTAAAAACATTGTTGTTGATCAGAGTTGAAACGATGACTAAAACGTGTTGTGTTTGGGGTTGCGCCGCCAGATATACAGCAAAAGGTGTAGGGTTTTATCGATTTCCTTCAGAAAAAGTAAATTTATCCAGGGGAACCTGTGGGTGAAGCGAGTGGACGTCGTCAAAAGTAGTGCATGTCTTATCGTCTTGTGCTTGGCCCCAATAACGGCTCCTTGCAGCTATATTTGAATATTAAAATTACTTGGATTTTGAGTGTTGACTGAATTTCCATGTAAAAACAAGTAGAAAACTGTCCATCTACAAAATCATAGCAGAGCATAATTATCTTCAGCTGGGGAAACTCGAGACTAATATTAGTTATCTAAGGTCTCTTTTGAAGATCAGACTCATTGCCAGTCACTGCCTGAAGTAAAAGTATTATACAAGGAAGAGACAGAACTACTGCAGCGCACTATCCATTTCACGGTCAAAAGCTCACCTCTGTGCCATCCGATCCGAGCAACAGAAAACAATCATATCCTTTTTAGTTAGATAACAGTGAAATAGACCATCTACCATAGCCTAACATATTGTAAGTAAAACAGCAACAGTCACTAAAAGAACTACTCAATGTTAGGCTGAGACTCATTTAAAAATTATGGTAGTAGACTAGCGCATTTCATTTATTGCTATTTCCTGAATTAGTTAATCAGTCCCTCAATGATCATGTTAACTATGTCTGAATTTCCACCACGTCTGTTTTTGAAACTGTTGAAATGTAGATTAGGCTACTGCCGACGATGGGTCTCCCTTACAAGCAATTTACTAGTGTTGCCGTAGGAACGCTTCGGCTTTTGCCGCCCGGAAGAACATCTATTATTGTTGTGACGTCATGGTGTATTGTCGTACGGCGCGGGCGTCTCTGACGTGCGACCAACTCTACGTTGTCAATCTACCTACTATATATTTCTATCTATTTATCTATCTAGCAGCTAGCTATCTATGCTAACGTTATGCTATCTGGCTGTCTGAGAAACATTAAGTTACTCTTGCCTCGGAGAAAACAACACAGGAATAGCGACAATTGTACATATACATTACTACTTATAGGCTTGAATTACAACCTGTGGGCAGTTTTTCTACATCCTTTTGTGAACGTCGTTTTGCACTTGTATGCTGCACAACGGGTCACCTTAAATGTGCCGTCGGAGCTACCAAAATCTGTATAACGGCTGTTGGAGCTCTCTGCTGGTAGGGAATCGTAAGATGGCCGCTCGAACACTTCCGGTGGCTTCACTGCCTGATGGCAGTTTAGAACGTCATCAGCTATCCAGTCATTCTATATAGATCAGTGGAATTGTCGTACGGCGCGGGCGCCTCTGACGTGCGACCAACTCTACATTGTCAATCTATCTACTATATATTTCTATTTATCTATCTAGCTGCTAGCTATCTATGCTAACGTTATGCTATCTCTCTATACCGCCCACACAAGCACCTGCCAAACACAGCGA
The DNA here is from genome assembly GCA_026230005.1 of Gila orcuttii. Classification (NCBI taxonomy): domain Eukaryota; kingdom Metazoa; phylum Chordata; class Actinopteri; order Cypriniformes; family Leuciscidae; genus Gila; species Gila orcuttii. Next base: position 35,387,783 of record JAPDVR010000003.1, on the reverse strand, counting down.
CAGACACGCCCATATAGCTAGCATGATGCCTTCTATTTCTAGATGACAAAGACAAAGTTTACCAGTACTACGACACTATGACAAAGGTTACCGGTACTTATCTGAACTAACGTAATGATCACTGCCACTAGATATAAAGAAAATGTTGATTTTTCACTTGGTGCTATTCAATGACAGTAAAAAAAAAAAAAAAAAAAATGTGTCGTTATTGTGCACTGCTGCTCGTACTAGCTCCAGTGCTCATTGCAGCGTTGCTAAATGATAGCAACTCACAGGACACTTCACCAACTCTCCACTCATTCTCCTCGGACCATGCATTTAATTGGCTTTGACGGCCATCAGTTCTTGGCAATTCCTCATTTGCCCTCTCACGTCTGGCAGGTTCGAAATTATACGGCTGCGGGCCATCATACATGTTGGCTCTTGCCACCTCTTCCTCATCCTAGTCAGTCGCCATAGTTCTAATAGTAGGCGAGGCTGAGGCGTCCTTTCCTCCACTTCTCCCCAACGTGACGTCATCACCGAATTGCGTTAAAAAAAAACGTTAATACCAAAAACGTAAAAAAACGGTCTTTAAGACCATTTTTTGAGACATTTTAAAAATGATATACCTTGAGTGATTTGTGTACCCATTAATCGACAGTGGTGGTTAACCTGCAACATGGGCTTTAAACAATTATTTTGTTTTAACACTGCTGTGGGGAACTCCGAAACAGAAAAGCGTTATAGATGCATCAGAGAAGCAGCCAAATAAGGGCAGCTTCTTGATTCATTGATCTATTCATTGATCTATTGATCATGTCTTTGGCACGTCTTCTTGAATGTAACGTAATCTGCTTTAGAGCATGTGCACTTGATGGCAAATGGCAATTCTTAACATTTTTACTGCAGTGGGGATGTTAACGTTACTATGATTATAAGCAAAAATAAACTGAAGTTGCATCTGAACCAAGCGGCAACATTCTAATCTGAAAAATGAAGCCTACCCGGAAGTGCGAAAAACTGCAATACACCGAAAATCCGCTAGGGGCAGGTCCCAAAAGGGAGCAAATGTCCATAGACTCCACGTTAAAATGTCCGTTTTCACAGCATAAATTCATGTTTTTACAGGTTGGTCCCATGGACTTTTATTGTATTTTTCGATAGGTTCCGAGTGCCTGACAACTGTGAGGTGGGTGAATTTTTTTCTAACTCGTTAGTTTAGATCGTATTTAGATATAAAATGTATGACAAATAAGGGCGTGGTTAACTTTGATTGACAGCTTGATTGACAGCTGATAACGGGCTGCGCCGAGTGGAATTCCTGAAATTTGAGGTCTCGGCCATGATCTGACACAACACATCATACCACCTCTGTATCCTTTCTGAACATTTGTATTGAAATATCGTACATAAAATGCTCGGTTGCTCTGCTATAAACTGCAAGGGCGTAGGTTTGGTTTTGAGATTGGTGGGGACATTCCCAGAAGCTGACGAATCAGGAAATAATAGGATAATACTAAGGTTTTTAGTCTATATTGACCTTAACAATACGTTAATGAATTCTGTAATGTTATGGTAAAGACAAGAAGGGAGTTTAACAGAGACTTAACTTTACTCCGTTCATAGTGCAATGCAATAGTGCAATACGGTCTTGTTCCTTGCTTTTTGAAGAAGCCAAACACATGTCTGTGTTGTGCCCTTGTAAAGGGGAAAAAAAACGGGAGAAGGTTGAAGAAACACACGCACGCAGCTCTCGCCTTCACTCGTCTGTATTGAATGAGTTTTTGAACAATGTATACAAAAAAACATACATTTCAATATGCATGCACTCATCAGGTTCAGGACCACAGTCACAAGTATCTTTTTAATGCATTCAAAATTATCTTTTTAACTAAATTACGATATGAAATGTTAATTGTTTTAAACAAAGTTATCAAATTACATTTTAATACTCCTTTTTAAATGAGTTCTCACATAAAACTAAAATGAATTATATTTAACAGTATTCATTGTCTCAGCATGAAATTAACTCGGCCTTATAGTGAGTATACACAATAAATCTTACAGCAAAAATATGTGGACGTACCAGTAGCTATAAACACCAACGACAAAGTATACACTAGTAACGTTATATGGCGAGACTCGGACACGACGGAGCCATCAGGTCTTCGGCTGCTAGCATAACGTTACACATTTTCTCCGTTAGCACGAAACTCTTTAAACAGTGCAAAAACCTCTCTTTTACTCATATAAAACCACAGTAACATAACGAAATGTACCATCAACATGTGTTAGAATTTACATTGCTTTGTTAGTGGCAAATACCTTATAAAGGGGAAAAGAACGGGAGAAGGTTGAAGAAACACGCAGCTCTCGCCTTAATAGGCCTTTATCGCATTTCCTGGTTGGGAACGTTCGAAATCGCCAAGCAGTGTACTCGCACTTCCGGTGGTTACTTAGTTACCAGATAAACTATGGCTGCCTCCTCTCGCCGGTGCTATTGCAGTGTACCGGGTTGTTCAACATCAAAACAAAGACAGCCATACCTTAGCTTCCATGACTTCCCAAAAGACGAACACCTCCGCAAGGCTTGGGTGAGATTGATAAGGAGGGACGAAGGTCCTTCGTTCCATATAAGTCGGGGAAGTACGTTTGTGTGCAGCTTGCACTTTGACGAGGAAAGCATTTACGTCTCGAAAAGTGGGCGGAGGAGACTAAAATCCGGTACTACACCAAGCCGATTTTCGTGGAACAGCTGGGGGGAGACTCGTGTGCTTCGCCAGTCAGTTTTCGATCGGGTTAATGCGCGTTTTGAAGCAACGTTAGTTGAAGAGTTTCAGAATAGCGACTCTGCTATAGAGAACGCGGATGAACAGCCTACAGTCGCGGAGGATCAAGAACCCGCCAGTGATCACAATTACACCCGCGACTCCGCAGGTGGACTAGATGCTGATGCCGCTGCCGAAACCATCAGGCAACTGGAGGCTAAGGTCAAAAGTTTAGAAAGACAACTGAGTGACCTGTCATGCACACTAAACATCAACAGATACTGTGCCACTGACGAGGAATTCCGGTTCTACACCCGTTTTCAATCAGAGAAGGTGTTTTGGTCGTTTTGGGAATCGGTTGCCCCCTCAGCTTCTAGACTGTAGTCTACTGGAGCAGAGCTCAGAGGGCAAGCGATGTCATGGCATTGGAGAAACCGAGCCCGAACCGGAGGCTCATACAACTTAACCTTTGGCTGTGACTCTTAAACTGCCGCAACGGCATTTCGGAACGTTAATGTAGCCAAAGTGATCATCAAAACATCGGGCCATTAACGTTAGCTAGAGGTTACCTCCTCAGGCAAAAGTTTAATGACCACTGACACTGACATACTCAAGTGAAAGCAAAAAAAGTCACATTGTTCGAATTATTCAAATAGGATACGCTGTATTTGAAGTGAACCCATCTAACAAGCTGACGAATAGCTTACTAAACATAACAAGCTAGCGATAACTCGCCAACAGAACAGAATTCAAGCTATTTACCTCTATAATTGAAGACAAATTCTCTACTGAAACCCCAAGGCATTACCAACAGATCGACGAATAATTAACCCATACAAGACCCAAAGATCCGCATTATCTGCATTCAACTTCTTAATATTACTCGTTGTCTAATTCTAACCAGTGACAAAACTTAATATGCATTCTAATATAACAGACTATTGTAAATGCATTAATGAGTTATGAACTATAATTTCACACACCACTTGTCACACTCACTTGTCACATCTGCATCTGTCATTAAAGGGATAGTTAAGGGGATAGTTCACCCAAAAATGAAAATTCTGTCTCTCCCAAAAGTTGTTTCAAACTCTTATGAATTTCCTTCTTCTACTGAACACAAAGGAAGATATTTTGAAAGATGTTGGTAACCAGACAGTTGATGGACCCCACTGACTTCCATAGTAAGATAAAAAATAAATACTATGGAAGTAAATGGGGCCCAACTGTCTAGTTACCAACATTCTTCAAAATAACTTCTTTTGTGGTCAGCAGAAGAAAGAAACTGGTTTGAAACAACTTAATGATGACAGCATTTTCATTTTTTAAGGAAACTATCCCGTTAACAGAAATTAACTTTTGGCATATTTGTTTCACATCATTAGGCTACTGTCCGGTTTATCCTGCTGGACATGACACACAGCAACTTGTGCCATTGTTCTGAGCCATGTTTTCAGTGTCCTAAGAGCAATGAATCTTATTTCAGCCTCAGCTGATGAGACTGGGATGACAAGGGTTTCAACTTTATCAAACAGACCTCTCATTTCAACAGACCAAGCAATTTTGTGTTTTCATGTTTAATGTGGACTTTCCATAGTCATAATGATTTTTATACAGTACAAACTATTCTATCCCCTATACCCTATCAGATAACTTTCTGCATTTTCAAAAAACGTCACTTAGTATGATTTATAAGCTGTTTAAAAAAAAAAAAATCCCTACAAGGATTTCGGAAATTGCCATCTTTGGGGACATATCTTCTTTGTAGAAGGAAGGCAATATACGAAAATCTTATCCTTATGGGTCTTTGTTTCATTTTTTTGGAAACCGGCTTATAAATCATACTAAGTGATGTTTTTACTAAGTTTCAGTGCTCTTTGCGCGCGCGCGCACACACACACACTAACGATTATGTTTGCCACTTACCCCGCGATTGTCATACAATATATTGTAAAAACTGAGCTGTCCCCGAATCATTATTTGACGCGATTTGCCCCGTATTTTTGTGCACAGAACTGTACATTACTCCCTAGTTTACCGCATCTAGGTTTCCTTCGAATGAGCTTTGCCGCTTCCCACAACCAGCCTCTCACAAGTTAGAAGGAAAACACAAAGCCAATCAGTTTAGCTATGCGTGTTAAGCAGGCGGGACCTAGATCTATTAACCGTTTGAGTTCCAGGATTTGGGCATTTTTTTCAGAACGCTCTTGTAAAAGATTTTAATCTAAATTAGATGTTTCCTGGTTAAATAAAATAAGAAATACATCAAACCCACAAGACATACCCGGCAACAGTGGTTATATATAAATATATTTAAATTTTTGATCGAAATTAGTGCTAGGGACAAATCAGTGTCACTGGATATTGGTACGTCCCTAGCGTCCTTACTAAATTCTACGCCCCTGATAAACTGCACTAACGTTAACCGACACGCTCCATTTTTTTAACGGTAAGTGACATTCCACTACTATTTCACGTAGTTAGCACTATTTAGAATCAATGTTTGTGGGCAGTGACACTGCAACAGTTAGCATTAAATCGCCTCAGATAAGTTAACGTTAGCGTGCGAGGTACTTTACCTATGGTTATAACTGACGTTTGAAACACTGTAAATGCGTCTGCCAAATGAATAAATGCAACATAAGAATAGACTGATATGTCCCACATTGGAGTGTTAATATATTTTGGGTTGTAGTCTTCAGCAGCTTTGCAGTGAATGTAGTAGCCATAGACCGTAAAAAGTAGCCTAGTCTGCAGTCGATCTTATAACATGGTGTGTTCACACCGAACGCGAATAGAGCGTCAAATACGCGTCTATTGCGTCTAGTTAGACGCTTGAACATTCGCTTGAGTTCAAATTTTTCAACTTGCGCGGAAGACGTTCGCGGCAAACGCGTTGCCCAATTCGCGTCATTCGCGACGCCCGGCGTCTATTCGCGTCTTTGCATTGACTTTATGTAATCTACTCAGGCAAATAATTAAATTCACCTTCGGTGTGAACACGCCATTACAGATAGCTGAGGCTGCTGCTGCTTGGCTGAAGAGGCTCAGTCTCACACTAAGTGCGCCCTTTTACCCATATATGGATTGGCCAGAAGGTGGGCGGGGTTAGGATTTCCCAAGATTTTCAAGATGGCGCTGCCCATACCCCCCATAAACGGCCTCAAAACCGTTATTCAGAAAGTCTATGGGTGACGTCACAGACGCTTTGTCCATTTTTTTACAGTCTTTGATCTGAACGCACTGTTTGGAATCTGACACCAACACTTTTTACAGATATTTTGGTAACACTACAATAAGGTTTCATTTGTTAATAATAAGTTAACTAACGTTATATTAGTTAACATGGCCTAAGAATGCACAGTACTTTAGCATTTATTAATCTTAGTTCATTTTCATTTTGACATTTACTAATAGGCTACATTATTAAAATCAAAAGTGAACCGTTGTATTTTTATTAACTAATGTTAACAAAGATGAATAAATACTGTAACAAATGTATTGTTCATTGTTAATGTTAGTTAAAGGACAAGTTCGGTATTTTACACTTAAAGCCCTGTTTTAAGATCGTTTCTGATGAAATAGAACGGTTAAGATTGAAATATATATATCTGTTGTCAATCCGTGTTCACGAGGCCAGTGACGCTGCTGACGTAAGACGCTGCTGACGTAAGACGCTGCTGACGTGTTATCTGGTGCGTCCGTGTATTCGGGTTCAAATAAATATGTCTGGTTAAAAAAAAAATGCAAGTCTTCCCTTGTGTCGAAATCCTTAGACATGTTTGCAAAGATTGTTTTGTTTACAGCGTGCGTCTCCCTCAGACTGTAAACGAAGCTCGGGCGCACCAGATAACACACCAGCTCGTCTTACGTCAGCGGACTCATGAACGCAGATTGACAACAGAACCGGAAGAGAATACAATGCTGAATAAAGTCGTCGATTTTTGTTATTTTTGGAACAAAATGTATTTTCGATGCATCAAAAAATTCTAACTAACCCCCTGAGGTCACGTGGACTACTTTGATGATGTCTTTATTGCCTTTCTGGACAAGGACAGTATACCGTGCATAGATTTTCAATGGAGGGACAAAAAGCTCTCGGACTGAATCTAAAATATCTTAAACTGTGTTCCGAAGATGAACGGAGGTCTTACGGGCTTGGAACGACATGAGGGTGAGTCATTAATGACATAATTTTCATTTTTGGGTGAACTAACCCTTTAACTAGCAGAGCATTCATTTCGTTCGTTTGTTAAATAAGAGGCAATCTGAAATGTGTTGTTTTTTAAATCAAGTGACCAAAGTGCTCATTGCCGCTGCTATCAGTGGCGCGTAGGGCTGGGCGATATGGACCAAAAGTCATATACCAATATATTTTGGCTGAATATCGATATACGATATATATCCCGATATTTTTTCCGCAAAGTGAGAGCAAATGTTCAGTCAAAGCCAAATATAGTCTTCACTGTATAAATTGATTCTTATTAAAGCTACTATTAAAGTTCTCAGTCAAGAGCAGTGAGTGATTTCCTCAAAAAAATTTTGGGAGAACTATCTATTTAATGTTTTTAAAACAACAAAACACATTGTCATCATTTACTCTCTCAAGTTGTTTTAAACCTGAATAAGTTTCTTTCTTCTGTTGAAGTTATTTGGAAGAATGTGGGTAACCAAACAGTTGATGTACCCCAGTGATTTCCATAGTATATTTTTCCCTATGGAAGTCAATGGGGACCAGCAACTGTCTAGTTACCCACATTCTTCCAAATATCTTCTTTTGTGTTCAGCACAAGAAATAAATTAATACAGGTTTGGAACAACATTACAGTGAATAAATAATGACAGAATTTCTATTTGTGGCTGAACTATCCCTTTAAAGACAAGCGGCTGCATGTTTACTATTAGGGCTACTGTCTCTTTAAGACCTGTGCACGACGCGTCTAATATACACGCATTTGACAAGCAGATTTCTCTCAATTTTCTCAGTTTGCTCTCAGTTTAGACATAACCAACTTTCCTTATGTAAACCTTGTGTGTATTTGAGAGTATTAGCGAAATAAGACTCGAAAGACAACTTAGTCCAGTAACCAGGGGCGGTAGACAGGCTTTTAGTGCATATGCGCGTCGGGTGTTCGGGCATGTTAGAACAGCGCATCAGCAGTGAATGACATGTTTAACCGGCAAGGCTTTAAAGCACATGCAAATAATGAACTTTTGTGAACTCACTGAATTGATGTGTCCCCGTTAACATTTGATGTGAGTATTTGTCGCGTTGTACACTATGCTGTTGAGACGGAGGCGCCAGAACTGCAACTGATAGAATGCACGATAAGTTATATTTCTACAAAAGCAGTCAGCAGCTTGCTTGGAGCAAGGATCATAGCGCACATTTGAACTATATCGATATATGCGATATGGTCTAATTCCATATCGCATTTAAAAATATATCGATATATTTTTTATATCGCCCAGCCGTAGTGGCGCGGATACAGTGTTCTGTTGTGGCTCGTGCTCGCGTCTTTTCTCAGACGCAATCCTTCAATCCATTACGGAGAGACACTCTATTCGTTACATAGAGACGATGTTTTGTTCAAAACAAAACATAATGCACACAGACGTGTCCCTGCTTGATATACAACCACTGATAAAACAATCGGCTTTGATGAGGGGAAAAAAAACTATACATTCTAGTGCGGATTAGAACCCAGAACCTCCGACACGCTTGGCAAAAGTGCATTAGACGACAAATGTAACAATGTATAAAACACTCATTAAACACAATGTAGGCCTACTATTTAAATCGATTCTTAACGCCGATTTGTGGCCGTCACACTGCATATGGGATTTTACGGCACTTATTTCCATTATCCCTAACTTAAATGCTTTTTTACAAACGCCAAAATCCTTCATCATTTTTACCCCTAATGGACTGCAACCATGTATTAAAAGTTTCGTTTTCCAGTCACTTTGGCTGGAATTTGCACTTTCCAAGGTTCCAACCCGTGCACCGCTGTACAAAATGCCTGAGTCACCTTTTGCTCCGGCCGGAAGCAATTACCATATTGGTTCCGCGTGTTTATCACACTAACGTACATATTTTGCGACAGCAAATAAAGATTATTAATTATGAAGGCTATATTCAAATAAATTGATATAAAATTCTCTGCAAAACTATAAAAAAAAATTTAATGCCTGTAGGAATCAAATATAATGCTTTTTAATGCCATTTAAGGCCTTAATTTTCACAAAATCCATTTAAGGACTTTTAATGCTTTTTAATGCCCCGCGGAAACCCTGTAATATAATTTTAATACATAAAAAATATATATATTTATAGAAAATATTCACATCATTAATGTCACTCTTGAGCCTACATTGTCGTCTTCTGGCCTTGGCGCTGGGCAGGACCGTGCAATGTAAGGTTGCCACAAGTCAAGACATCACATAGTTATAGGCATCTAAAGATTTATATGCCCTCAGTTTGTCTTTACGCTCGGTTTATCTATCAGGTAAGGTGTAGAAGGCAGGCCACTCAACCTGCTAACTAACGTTAAAGTTGCAGTAGGGAGTTTTGAGAAAATGTTGACTTAGCCTGAAAATTTGAACAAGCACAACTTACAGGTCCAACCCCCTTGCTCTCTGCTGCGCTACAGCCCTCCCTCCACAGCTCCTCCCCCACAGCGCAGCCTGCCCTGAATGCGCAGGCTAGTAAACAGGACCACCGATGACGGCGGATTAAGAAAAAAAAACTTTTGCTGATTATTTACTCACCCCCATGTCATCCAAGATGTCCATGTCTTTCTTCTTCAGTCGAAAAGAAATTAAGGTTTTTGATGAAAACATTCCAGGCTTTTTCTCCATATAATGTACTTCAATGGGACACAAACGTTTCAAGGACCAAATGAAAGTTTCGGTGCAGCTTTAAAGGGCTTTAAACGATACCAGACGATGAATAAGGGTCTTATCTAGCGAAACGATCGGTCATTTCAAAAATAAATACAAAACTTTAAGTTTTATAAGCACAAATGCTCGCCTTGCTCTGTTCTGTGATGCACGTTCGCGATCCTGTTCGAACTCGTTCGTCAAAATGAACAAATCTTTTTTCGAGTCATTTCGTTCGTTGAATGAACGAAATGACTCCGAAAAAGACTCGTTCAAAATGAACAAATCTTTTTTCGAGTCATTTCGTTCGTTGAATGAACAAAATGACTCGAAAAAAGATTCGTTCATTTGGATGAACGAGTTCGAACAGGAGAGTCATGAACGACGGTACGCGCTCGCGCTGTGCAAGAGAGGGGTGATCAGCGCGTACACGAGCGTGATTGACACTGCTAAGACATTCCTCCTGGCTCTGATTGGTTGTTTCTGACCGGGAGCGGTGTATTTCTGCAAATGGCAATAGGACCACAGGGAGGAGCCAGAGGAGCTCGATTTTTTCCACAGATTATCTGTCTCATATTCTACTGTGAGGACATAATGACAGTTTTAACAAATATTTGTTTACAAAAGTGACCTACTGGAGCTTTAACTAACGTTAATCCTGTCAGATCGTCCATCCATTGACTGAGCGTGTATGGGTCGGCTTATCTGGTGGGAGACATGACATGCAATTTTACCCGTCCATGATGTCATAACCTGATAAAAATGGGTATTTGTTAAAAATATATATCTTCATGTTGTTCCTCTGACAAGATATTATTACAGCATATCATAGCTGTAGTTAGTGGATAAAGACCTCTACATCAAATTTTTATCTAAACATCAAAATTGTCATGTGGTGTAACTGTCCGGGATATGTGTGACCAGGGGCGTAGCACAAGATCCCGGGCCCTATGTATAGGCAGTCCTGATGGGCCCCCATGTTCCAAATAAAATATATTCCAGACTTTTCAAGGGCCCTCTCTCCCCTTGGGGCCCTGGTAATCAGTACTGGTTTTACCCCCAGTCCGACGCCCCTGTGTGTGACCTTACTAATATGACAATATATATCAGCAAAGTATAAATAATTGATAGATTTACAGTTTAAGTAACAGAATTAGGCTATTTCAACAGACACAGAAAGTGTTGATGTCTGTGTATGATTTTAAAGCAAGTTCTGGCCAAAACTTTTTTGTCCGTAAAATGGGCGTCATATGGTGTGACACTGCAATTTATATTTTGAACGAGCAATAATTTGGACATCACTATGATGAAGAGGTCCACACTCAACCAGGAAGTTGCAGTGTCATCTCTGGAGTGGTTTGCAAGGTCAAGAGGTGAGTTCTGGCTTTTTAATTTTTAATTAAAAAGCTCTGTGTCTGATATGCTCACTACTGGTCAATGTTTTGTGTCTTGTTGTGACATTATTTACATAAAAATTAAACACTTTTATACGAATTTTACTTATTAATTCTTAAAAATCATTCCTGCCATGTGGCAATTTACATGCCAAGTATAAGCTATAGCTGTTTTTAGATAACCAAGAGATTAGCTTAACTGAACGAACGTCATATGGTGTGACACTGTATCATATGGTGTGACTGTTTTTCTAAGTCACACCATATGATATATTTGTCACACAATATTACATACACCTTTTTTAATGATAAATAAATAACTATTCAAAACATATTCAATGAATTTAATAGTGAACATTAAATTACCTATACAATTAATGTATTTCTTTTCAAATTTACACTTAATTTAACCATGTTTCACCATATTTGCAATGCTTTGCCTATTAAAAGATGCAATGTTTTGTCTGTCAGGCAGAAATTTTAAGTAAACAGATGACACAAAAATACAGGGAAATACTCAGTGCTGTCCATGCAAGGAGAGAGGAGGTCCTGAGGGGAAGGAGGAAAAAGTAAAGAGATCATGCCAGTTCACACAGAACAGACACCTACTATAGGGATGAAAGTCTAGGCCAGTGGTTCTCAACTCCAGTCCTCGGGACCCACTGCTCTGCACATTTTGTATGTCTCATAATTTAACACACCTGATTAAGATCATCAGCTCGTTAGGAGAGACTCTATAGCTGTGTCCGAAATCGCATACTTCCCTACTATATAGTAGACGAAAAACAGTATGTGACAAAAGGCATACGTCCAAAATCACAGTACTGATAAAAGAGCAGGCAAAAAAGTACCTGGATGACCTATTACTACCAGCGAGATATGGTGTGCATATGATTCTATATAGAAAATACTTTTTTAGCAGCCCTGAACAGACAGAGGTCTTCAATCCTGCTCCTGGAGGGCCACTGTCCTGCAGAGTTTAGTTCCAACATGCTTCAGCACACCTGCCTTTGTATATTCAAGCATCCTGAAGAGCTTGATGAGCCGATTCAGGTGTGTTTGATTAGGGTTGGAACTAAACTCTGCAGGACAGCGGCCCTCCAGGAGCAGGATTGAAGACCTCTGCTCTATGATCTGAACTGAGTGTGTCAGATAAGAGAGACATACAAAATGTTCAGAGCAGCGGGTCCCAAGGACTGGAGTTGAGAACCACTGGTCTAGGCCCCGACATAGTGTAACTTCAACACATGATACTATTATCAAGATGGTGAAACTGAAAGGAACGAAAATATCTTAATTACAAATTTTTCATTACCAGGTTTAAAGAGAAGAAACAAAAGGGAAAACTCAAGGCATTCAGTGTACAGTCTCTTCCTCCTTCAAGACAAGAAAAAAATGAGAGAGCTGTGGAGAGATGCACGAAAGAAATACAGAAAAAGGAAAAAAAGAAGTGAATGGCATTATGAACCTGACCCCTCCATCTCTTAAAGCATCACTGAATGAAGATAATGCTGATGAATACAGTTTTTTGCATTGACAAATTGTAGAGTGGTGCAGTTCATCATAGCGTAACACTATATAATTTGGTGTGACATTGAGAATTGTGCCAGTAAAAATACTTTCTTATTTATAAATCATAAAAAAGTCAACGGAACACAAGAGAAATAGTATCAGCAAGAGTCACAAGCATTTTCATAGATTTAAAACCGGGTTTAACATAATTAATCTAAAATATTTGGAAAGGCTGAGGAGAGATGACTTACTTTGCATGATGATTTAGAAAAACAATACAAAATCTAATGAATCTGCACAAAATAAATGTTAAATCTTAAGATAGTAATAATAACGATTTATGTTGAAGTTAGTTACTTAGGGAGAGTATATCCCATTTTCATTTCATATAAAATAACTTTTATGTCACACCATATGACAATTTTAGGCACGAATGCAACAAATTGGTGAATAAATCCAATTTCAAATACAAAATCTATAAGACCACATATATTTTGGGAAATGCAAGAGTCAGTACAACACAACTCAATATTTTTTATGCCTAATATTTGAAGTAAAAAATAAAAACTTTTTTCAGTCTTATATGTCTCCCACCCATTTGTTGTTTCATAATAATCAGCCCGTTTTACAATCGTTATTGCTTTCTTTTGTAACATTTATTGGATATATATTAGTGTATGACTCCACACAATAGGCAATATGGAGCTATAAGGGAACAATACAATATATAGTGATTTTTCGTTCAAAATATGTTTTATTTAATTAGGCCTATTAGTAAATACTAGGACACATCTGAACTGAGGGTAGATGCAGGAAGAGTTTGGTTCAGGTTATTAGCCTATAAAAATTGCTTTTTAATTTCATGGTCATCATGTTTTAAAGCTAATGCAACATAAGTGCTGCAAATCATATTTCTGACACTGAGGTCAGCTGAGAACAATAGAAAGGCGAGAGAAGTGTTCACTACATCCATTATCCTGACCAAAAGGTAGAATAACTAATGATAGATTTAAGTTCTTTTGATCACATGGACACTGTTGCTTCTTGTGGGTTTTTTGGTCAGTAACTCAAAGGCACTAGTCACTGTGTCTACTACTACTTCGACTACTGGGGTAAAGGAACCAAAGTCACCGTTTCCTCAGGTAAGTTATTGCCGATATTTTCTGTAAAAATTTTTTTGCTTGTTTTATTTATTGTGGTAGAACAGGTGGTCTTTCTTGTCACAAAACTAACATGCAGACGTATTTACAATGTTTACCTTGGTTAACAGTGGAAATGCGTCGGTAACGCGTAAAACTCTCCGATTAAAGAAAGTGCGAACTAACATATCAAACTAAATCGTTTTAAGAACGTCGGCTTAGACAAAATATTGCCTATGAAAATGTTTTTTTGTTGTTATGGTATGGCTCTTATCATGAACCTTCCCGTTGTGACGGTGCCTTTGACTACTGGGGAAAGGGAACAGCGGTGACTGTAACATCAGGTAAGAAGTCAAATTTTGATTTCTAGACTACGAACCAAACAGCAAAATATGAATCGTCATGTAGGCTATATAAAAATATTTCTAAAGCCGATTATTAACTTTTTTTTCCTGACAAAAGTGTTCATATCATGAAAAAATTGACAATTAATTACGAAATAAATCAGGTTTTATAAGGTTAATTGGCTAATATGGAAAAGATCGTTTGTGTTTTTGTGCACTGAAGAAATTAGAAGTATCACTGTGATGCTGCCTTTGACTACTGGGGGAAAGGCACGTCTGTCACAGTGACATCTGGTAAGATGTTAAATTTCAGCTATTCCTCTCAATAACGTTGGCTCGGTTTAAATATAATAGGCTTGGCTAAAGGTGAATTTCCGTTTTACCTTTCTTTGCGAGAATAAACATTAGATTGAATAAAAAGGCTAAATCCAATCTGTGGGTTATATAATAATAAATGAAAGCTACTTGTTAAGAGGTTACATATGATATAGCTGCTATTATTGTACAATATCCACGGGTAAATTGTCATTGTGACTATGCTTTTGACTACTGGGGAAAAGGAACCATGGTCACTGTTTCGTCAGGTAAGAAAAATTCCCACCTACTAATTCAAAATCTGATTTAAGTACGATAAATGTGTGTGCAGTTATTTCGTCGATACAATTTTTTACATAAAAGCAACATTTTTAAATGACGAGTTTCTTGTTCTGCGATTAGAACAATTAAAGTTAGGATATTAGTCTAAAGTAATTTACTTGAAAATATTCAGATTATGAATAATTAAATTAAATTCTAAATATTTGTATAAAAAAAAAACCAAAAGAATTGGCTACAGGACTCTGAGCGTTGTATTTTTATACTGCACTGTAACATTAAAAGAATATTGTGTAACTGGGCTTTCGACTACTGGGGAAGCGGCACCAAAGTCACCGTAACAAACAGTAAGTTTTTATGATTAATTGCAAGGACATTTGTATCGTAAAGGAAGAAATTTCACGTGTGTTTTATTTTTATTATATCTTTAACATAATTCGAGTTTTCTATAAGCCTACAAACTGTCTTCATTTAGCGGTTGTCCATTTCACTATAAGACTACATTATTTTATATTGTTCATCTGTTAAAAACGAACAAAAATCAATAACAGTAGTTTATTCTTAAACGACTCATTTTGTTGTACATTAGGCTATTCTCACATGTGTTGCCTTAAACTGCTCAAATATTAGACGCTGAAAACAGCCAGAAATAAGACAAAAAAAAAACTAACTAAACTGTAACGTCTCTGGTGCGTTTTAACTTTATGCACTGATATCCACTAATATAATGTGTTATATTTTTAATGTGTTATTTTTTTAAATTGTTGATTGCATCCCAATATTAAATATTACTAATAAACTGGTATAGCTTGATTTAGAAAGGTTTCTGTCAATGCATGAAGATGACAATTAGAGATTTAAACGTTTTTATTTTTGTGGAACAACCGCTATTCAAGAAATTATTTCAAGCACAATGAAAATTAAATAATCCCCCTAGACGTTTGTTTGCAGTATTTTTTGGCTATTTATTTTTTAATGATACATTTTTAGTTTGTTTAATATGATTTCATAGTTCAAAGTTACTGCTATACAACGCTTTTATGTAAAATTCTCAAAAGGTTTGAATTTTCATTAAATGTATATTTAATTTCATTATTTTTTTTAATTTATAGTTCATAAGTTGAAATAACTTTCATTTGAAACAAATTGAAGTCATTATGCAGTCTTTATCAAGGAGCCTAATACATTTAAATGAGTTTAGATACCCGTTTAATACACTTTTAAAAAAGGTTATTAAATGACACTGATGGTTCAATGAAGAACCTTTACCATCAATGGACCCTTTCAATTGCACAATGTTGTTTAGATTATTATGTTCTTCACACTAAGAAAAAAAAAATGTTTATTTTAAGAACTGTTCACTGAAAGGTTCTTTTAGGAACCCAAAATGGCTCTTTATGGAATCGCTGTGAAAACTTCCTTTTGGAACCTTTATTTTTTAAGAGTGTAAGAAAAAAATGTTTCCCGTGATTCGCGAGATTTTATGTTTTACGCGACCGATTTTAGACTGAGACCGTTAACCAAGGGGTATTCAGTCTGACTTTAAAAAAAAAAATTCTAATTAGATCAATTTACTTTTTTAATTTAACTTACTTAAAAAAAACAGGTATGACCATTCTTAAAGAAGAAAAGATGACTAACTTGCAAGACTATAGTCACTAAGCAGTTTAAATGCAAATCTCTGATGACAAATGACTCTGATGCAAGTCGAGGATAGCGGTGTATTTCTTCTCACGTATAATAATTTAATCTCAATCAATTTATTATTTATTTTCTTTATTTGTTCATTCGTTGGTTGTTTCGTTAATTTGACAAGGCCTAATAGTGTTGCATATATGTTAGCCTACGTTTTAGGATGCCGTTTATATATTGTCTGAGAAAGATGTAATGTCTCTACAGCTCAACCATCTGCGCCGAAGTCCATCTTCGCCCTGGCTCAGTGTTCTGCTGGTTCTGATGGGTTCCTCACAGTCGGCTGCTTGACCAGAGGTTTCTCACCTGCGGACTCAATCACTTTCAAGTGGAAGGCTCCTGGTGATAAAGATTTGTACACTTTCATTCAGTATCCAGCGTTCGGGAGTGAAGGAGACTATACCAAAATCAGCCATATGCGTGTGA
Organism: Gila orcuttii; assembly: GCA_026230005.1. Taxonomy (NCBI): domain Eukaryota; kingdom Metazoa; phylum Chordata; class Actinopteri; order Cypriniformes; family Leuciscidae; genus Gila; species Gila orcuttii. The sequence goes on along the minus strand of JAPDVR010000003.1, from coordinate 35,371,050 downwards.
AAAAAAGCGACTGGAGTCCTCAAAACCCTTACATATGTGAAGCTTCAAATTCTATTGGTACTGTAAAAGCTACTTTAACTCCACCAGGTAAGTTACATCTCTAAAATATCTAACATTTGACATTTTAGCCACTTCATGTGTCTCTCTTTTATTGCTGTTGGGTCAGTGTTTTGTATATTGCTGTTGGGATATTGTTTCTTTGTGGAGGCTCATGTTTGAATAGACATTTTAGCACACTCTTATAGTTTTGTCAAGTCATTGATTTAATTATTTAATCCCAATGAACCTGCTGTTATATTTTTGTGCAAGTCAAGCAGTTGTCCTTCATCAAAGCCTAATGACAGTGAATATTTGCAGTAGCTGAGAACAACGAGACTATAGGTCTAAAAGACTTACAACAGAAAAGCACATAATATGCTTAGGCTTTCAGAAATGCTTTTTCTCTGACCTCATGCCAGGGAATACAATGGCATATGAGATTTCTTGTTTTATAAACAAAATAAAAATAATTTAAATATAAATATAGGCTACAACGTTTAACATTGACGTTCAAACTCAACTAAGAGCATCTATGTGCTTTGCTTAATAAAGCATGTTGCACTATTTCCTTGCTTTTCATGTCCTCTCTGCTTTCTCCTGTATGTTGCCAGCTCCACCGCCAGATCAGCCTGCAACTGTCGTCTTAACAGTACCTACAAAAAAGGAGTTAGGGAATGGGACAGCAACCTTCTTGTGTTCAGCCCGGCAGTTTTCGCCTAAAGCATACTCGTTTAAGTGGTTTCAGGACGGTCAAAAGATGATGCATGCGATAGACACCTATGACACAAGTGAAAAGAAAGGCTCAGTAACCTTGTATAGTGCCACAAGCATTTTTCAAATCAGTGCCGAGACATGGACGGAATCAGACACCAAAGTTAAGTGTGAGTTCGAGCACAAGACGGGAAATCAAGTCAAAGAGGCCCAATATACAGGTATGTTTGAGGACTGTGAATGTTTCTTTATTCATAATGTTTACCTCTCTCTAAATCTGTTGCATGTCTGATTTTTGTACATAGCTTCTATGCAAGACTGCAGCAATATTGCTGTTGTTATAAGCTCCCCCTCCCTTGAATGGCTCTTTATGGAATCGTTGTGAAAACTCCCTTTTGGAACCTTTATTTTTTAAGTGTGTAAGAAAAAAATGTTTCCCGTGATTCGCAAGATTTTATGTTTTACGCGACCGATTTTAGACTGAGACCGTTAACCAAGGGGTATTCAGTCTGACTTTAAAAAAAATCTAATTAAACCAATTTACTTGTTAATTTAACTTACTTAAAAAAACAGGTATGACCAGTCTTAAAGAAGAAAGATGAATAACTTGCAAGACTATAGTCACTAAGCAGTTTAAATGCAAATCTCTGATGACAATGACTCTGATGACTCTCTGCTTTCTCAGGTCAGCCTGCAACTGTCGTCTTAACAGTACCTACAAAAAAGGAGTTAGGGAATGGGACAGCAACCTTCTTGTGTTCAGCCCGGCAGTTTTCGCCTAAAGCATACTCGTTTAAGTGGTTTCAGGACGGTCAGAAGGTGACACATGCGATAGACACCTATGACACAAGAGAGAAGAAAGGCTCAGTAACCTATAGTGCCACAAGCATTTTTCAAATCAGTGCCGAAACATGGATGAACAGAGACACCAAAGTTAAGTGTGAGTTCGAGCACAAGACGGGAAGTGAAGTCAGAGAGGCCCAATATACAGGTATGTTTTCCCTTGAGGACTGTGAATGTTTCTTTATTCATAATTTTTACCTCTCTCTAAATCTGTTGCATGTCTGATTTTTGTACATAGCTTCTATGGAAGACTGCAGCAATATTGCTGTTGTTATAATTCCCCCCTCCCTTGAAGACATGCTGAAAAATAGACAAGGAGAGCTGAAGTGCACAGCTTCTGGAGAAAATCCAGGATTCACAAAAATTGAGATTAAAGCAAATGATTTCATCATCGCTGAGGCATCAGAGGAACATGTCAAGAACAAAATAACAGTGGAACTTAATGCCACTATAGGCTATAAAGAATGGAGCAACGGCACCGTATTTACGTGCACAGTTGAACACTCAGGCCTACCACATCCCAAGGATACTACGTTCACCAGAGAAAATGGTATGTTTTTTTCTATTTGTAAAACCTTACACCGTTCTTGCTTCAACAAGGTCTCTTGATATATACAGTCTTTGTTACAATTGACATTGAAGTCTATCAAAAAATAAGAAAAGAATGACTCAGACAAGTGGTTGAAACTAAAGACCGTTGTTTGTACTGCTAAACATCCATGTTTCCCAGAAGAGAATGATAAAATTCAAGATGGTAAGTTGTTTATTTTGCACTGATCAAGTGTGCCAATTTAGGTTTTGAAAACCACATATTGTGTATTAAAATGTATGTTTGATCTTCAGATGATATGAAGAATAATACTGTAGTGGTGATCAGGAGGTCTTTCAAGAAATCAGCTCAGTCGGGCACTGCTGTACTGGAGTGTGTTGTAAATGATCTCCCCTCTGGTGAGGTCTGCATCAACTTCCAGGCCAACGGTGCTGATATCTCAGATTTCACTTGTGTGGACTGGGCCCCTTCTGAAAACAATTGGTCCCTGACCACACATTTTACAATCCCTAGTGAGCACCAGAAGAAAGAAAACAGCTTCACCTGTAAAGTCCACACTCCTTTCAAAAACTTGGCATCAGAACCTGCTGGAAACTTTTTTGGTAGGGAATGAACATTTAATCGGTAACTCAAAAAAGATGCAATAACTTAAATGAACTAACAATTAACAAAGTACATCAATATAACACTGGTCCGGGTGTGTGTGTGTGTGTGTGTGTGTGTGTGTGTGTGTTCTCTCACTGCTCCTAATGTGTGTTCACTAACTTGGATGGGTTAAATTCAGAGGACAAATTCCGAGTATGAGTCACCTAGAGTTGGCCTTCACTTACAAAACGTATTCACCTTTGTTTATTTTAGTTAATAACATGTTCATGATAGTTCAGTGTGCATAATGTTAACAGATACAACTTTTGATCTTAAAAAATGTATAAGTAAATGTTGAGATTAGCCTAAACTAATATTAGCAAATGCTGTATATGTATTATTTATTGTTAGTTCATGTTAACTAATGTAAACAACTGAAACCTTCTTGTAATATGTTAACATTAATTATATTGGAGACATTAATTGAATTTTACTAATATATGGATGTATTATGTTGTCTTCACTGGACAACTTTTTTTTCCCCTTAGATGATCCTACCATAGAGCTTGTTGTTGTTTCCAGTGTGGGTCAATCTAGTTCAGAGACACAAAGGCTGCTGTGTTCTGGAAAAGGATTCGACCCAAAGATCAAGTGGTTTTCAGAATCTAAAAACAAATCTGGCACAGCTTTAGACGTCTCAATGATGGAAAATGGCTATGTGAAAGTGTACAGTGAGATATTGGTGCCACAGCAAGAGTGGGATAAAGGGGTCAATTACACTTGTCAAATTGTCGATGAACGCAGTGGGAAAACTGCTGAGAAAAGCACCAATATTTGTGCAGGTAAACATGCCATATGTGACTCTCTCTCTCTCTCTCTCTCTCTCTCTCTCTCTCTCTCTCTCTCTCTCTCTCTCTCTCTCTCTCTCTCTCTCTCTCTCTCTCTCTCTCTCTCTCTCTCTCTCTCTCTCTCCTCTCTCTCTCTCTCTCTCTCTCTCTCTCTCTCTCATGTTATCATGCCAGTTTTACATGTGTCTGTCCCCGTGTATATGTGAGCATAAAAGGTCACAAAGACATCATAACTTCACTCAAAATAAATTGAAATTAAAAAAATGAAAACATGAAACAGTTAAAATAATAATACATCAAAGTGATGCATTTGCATTGAAGAATAATCATATATGACAGTATAACTAGTACAAGCATCATCATTCCATGAAGCTAACTTTATTCATTTCATATTTACAGCAAAGACTGTGTTCAAACCTTCAGTCCAAGTAAAGACATCCCATCTCAGAGACATTTTGAAGGAGAACGAAGTCACAATTTCTTGTATTGTTGAAGCGCCACACAACACTGAAGTGTCATGGTCGGCAGACGGCACCAGTGAAAAAAGCACCAGCGCTTCCAAAGACCTTGACAATAAAATTGTGAGCAACTTGACTTTGTCCAGAGACAAGTGGTTGAAACTAAAGACCGTTGTTTGTACTGCTAAACATCCATGTTTACCAGAAGAGAATGATAAAATTCAAGCTGGTAAGTTGTTTATTTTGCACTGATCAAGTGTGACAATTTAGGTTTTGAAAACCACATATTGTGTATTAAAATGTATGTTTGATCTTCAGATGATATGAAGAATAATACTGTAGTGGTGATCAGGAGGTCTTTCAAGAAATCAGCTCAGTCGGGCACTGCTTTACTGGAGTGTGTTGTAAATGATCTCCCCTCTGGTGAGGTCTGCATCAACTTCCAGGCCAACGGTGCTGATATCTCAGATTTCACTTGTGTGGACTGGGCCCCTTCTGAAAACAATTGGTCCCTGACCACACATTTTACAATCCCTAGTGAGGACCAGAAGAAAGCAAACAGCTTCACCTGTAAAGTCCACACTCCTTTCAAAAGCTTGGCATCAAAACCTGCTGGAAACTTTTTTGGTAGGGAATGAACATTTAATCGGTAACTCAAAAAAGATGCAATAACTTAAATGAACTAACAATTAACAAAGTACATCAATATAACACTGGTCCGGGTGTGTGTGTGTGTGTGTGTGTGTGTGTGTGTGTGTGTGTGTGTGTGTGTGTGTGTGTGTGTGTGTGTGTGTGTGTGTGTGTGTGTGTGTGTGTGTGTGTGTGTGTTCTCTCACTGCTCCTAATGTGTGTTCACTAACTTGGATGGGTTAAATTCAGAGGACAAATTCCGAGTATGAGTCACTAGAGTTGGCCTTCACTTACAAAACGTATTCACCTTTGTTTATTTTAGTTAATAACATGTTCATGATAGTTCACAGTGCATAATGTTAACAGATACAACTTTTGATCTTAAAAAAATGTATAAGTATGTTGAGATTAGCCTAAACTAATATTAGCAAATGCTGTATACTTACTATTTATTGTTAATTCATGTTAACTAATGTAAACAATTGAAAC